>CM029654.1:12762086-13962086 GCA_017311315.1 Dendrocalamus latiflorus | reverse complement strand
GCCTCCGGGGTCTGCAAGCTACCAGTTGCATCGGCTCACCACTCGGCACCCTCGCGCTTGCTGTCGGGGAATGGGGGGCTGGGGTGGTTGATCACGTCAGCTCGCCCATCGGGACCTCAGCGCTTGCTGTCGAGGGAGTACTGTTGTAGGGGTGGCCCAACCCCCCGTGACTGGGCCGTGCAACTGGTCCAACATGTAATAGGCCCAATAGTGTGAGGAATATACCAGTGTAAATATACCAATGTACCCTCATTCCTTGTAAATACTAAGGGGTAGAAGGGGGATTTCCCATTCTACCCCACTCATATATATAAACCCCTAGGAGGGGTAAAGGGGGACATCCTCCTCTCATTCTCACCACCTCTCCACAGATCTGGCTCTCCTCTTCCTCTCCTACTAGTCCCCTCTTTCTCTGTTTAGCCCGTAGCTACAACACTAATGCTTCACTTAAATCATTATCAGTGCATGCTTTGCTCCTGTTTATCGAGTATCTCAATACTGGGTACCTAAATCTTTATTGTCTAACCCCGGTACTAAGGTACCGAAGATTGTTCATACTTTATAGGCTCATTGCAAGACGAAGGAGAACATATGGTTCATTGACTCTGGCTGTTCTTGCCACATTACCAAAGACTCATGATGGTTCTCCTCCCTCACTCATGCCCCCGATGATGAGATGATCACTTTTGGGGAAATTCTCAAGGACGAGTTCTTGCTAAAGGCATTGTCTGCATCAATGACAAGTTCATTTTAAAGGACGTCGCTCTCATCAGTACGTTGAGCTATAACTTGCTTTTAGTTTCACAGTTGGTAGACAATGATCTTGAGGTGAACTTTAAAAAAACATTCATGTTGTATTTTGGAGTCAACTGGTTATCTTGCATGCAAAATTAGTTGAGTTGGTCACTTGTTTAAGGGTGACATATCATATTCAACTTCTTCTGATCTTAGGTGTATTATTTCTTTGGACTCTAAAGATTTGTTCTTTTGGCACCATAGTTAGAGGAAGTCCTAGTCTTAAGATTAAAAAGTCAATGTATCTAATTTGTTCATCCTGTCGACATGGTAAGATGGTCTCATTGTCACATCTGAAGGATTGCGCGTAGGCTACGGAAGCAGAAAACAAAATTTTTCTACCGCGCACACAAGGACATCATGCTTAAGGAGGGATCATGGATCGTTACCACTAGACGCGCAGCGCAGCGGAAGAAGAGTTGGAGAAGCCGATCCAACCACACGCGTCGAGGTAGTAGTGGAATTAGCAGACCGTCATGAACAGGTCGTCTCCTCCACGCGATTAACCACACCACGAACAGATCCAATCTGTAGGTTGTTGATGTCGATCAACACCGCAACGAGCAGTGCCTCCACCGGTATCCACATGTCCGGGGCTGGAACGCCGATCGCGAGTGTACTAGCACTCGTGAGCGGCTAGGGTTTGGCTCGGGAGGTGGCGGCTAGGGTTTTTGCTCGGGATTAACAGAAGCACACGTACCCCTCAGCCCCTCGCCACCATATATATATAGACCTCCTCACTTGGGCCTTGTAGACTGAGGCCCAATAGGAGTCTACTCGGATCTCTATCCAAATTGAGCCCACATCCGAATCATATTCGAATTAGTATTCCAACCCGTTAAGTGTGTGACCCTGTAGGTTCACGTATACTTGGTCGCGACCCGGAAACGCCTTTCCGGTCACCCTGTTAATAGCAGCCTCTAGTAAGACATATTAACCCCAAAGTATACATAAAGATCATATCGGCTGAACCTGTAATGTTCTCATATACGAATCCCTTTGCCTCACGATATAGATTGAGCTCAAGGCGAGACCTGTGTCATCCTCTTAATAGCTCAATCACTCTCTCGATTCCGTGATGGATTATAAACTTGTGATTGACTCCTCAATCACCTTGGCATGGCCATGCACTTTCATAATCCATTACATTGAGGGGCCCAGAGATATCTCTCCCATAAGGAGGGACAAATTCTATCTTGATCATTCACATCCCACTACATGTTTCATGGCAAACCCGAAGACTACTTTTATGACTACCCAGTTACGGAGTAGTGTTTAGTAGTCCCGAAATAAGCTACTACACATGTTGGGAACCATGATGATCTCAAGTCTAAGGATTCTACATAAACACTACTTGAGACCAACTGATGACACATGGAATCTCTGCAGTGTCTCATGGCGGGTCTATCCAACATATGTTCACTAACACATGTCCATATTATTGATTTGGTATCACCATACCATGAGACATGAGACATGATCATCAATCAATACATATGCTGATCTTTGAATCATATTTGTTCCTCATATGATATATGATCAGGGATCATTTAGAAATAGCAACATTTTAGCATTAAGAGTCTCATAATAAGTCACATACTCATTGATCAATAATGATAATGTCTATTTCAAGGAACAAAGTAATGCATCATAAACATAGTATGTGATATATAACATCTCCATGTTGCCTCTAGGGCATATCCCTAACAACATCCTCCACTCACACTTGTCATGACTGATTCTCTGGGTCAATTGTTGCATATGGACATAGTAGGTCCTTCTAGGGTTCAGCTAGTTGGAGGTAAATGATATGTTCTTGTTTTTATTGATGATTGTTCTAGATACTCTTGGTTTTATTTTATGGCATCTAAGGACGAAGCTTTCGGTCACTTTAGAGAGATAGCTCTTAGACTTGCTAATGAACTTCGAGGAGCACTTAGAGCAATTGGAAGTGATAATGGAACTGAATTCAAGAACACATCTTTTGCTTCTTTTTGCATTGAAAAGGGTTTAGACCATCAATTTTTGTTAGCTCGAGTGCCTCAACAGAATGGTGTAGTCGAACATAAGAATAGAACTTTGATCAAAATGGCTAGAATAATGTTAAATGAACATGCTACACCTAGGAAGTATTGGGCTAAAGCTGTTTTGACTGCGTGTTACATTTCAAATAGAGTATCTTGTGAGCTAAACTGTATAAGATCTCATATGAGCTTTGGTTTCGTCTTTCTCCTAATATTTCTCACTTGAGGGTGTTTGGATGCCGATACTTTATACTTAAACATGGTAATCTTGATAAATTTGAATTTAGATACTCAGATGGCATCTTTCTTGGATATCTAGTTCACACTCGAGGTTATCGTGTACTCAACTTAAAAAATAACAAAATCGTTGAGACCTAGTAGGACACTTTTGATGAGGCTAGTCTTGGTACTAGACCTGACAATGCAGGTACACAGCTAACTGACGCACTCGAAGACATCTTCTATGATTCCAACAATGACAACAGGAAGTTCCTGAGTCACACTACGACACCTATGACCACCTCTACGACCACTCCTACGACCACTCATGAGTTAGAGGCCACTATCACTACTATAGAAAACCGTATTACAGACGGTTCAGAAACGTCATCATAGACGGTTTTCTGAACCGTCTGAATTTATGGGTCAGTGATAATCGAAGGTTATCATAGACGATTTCTGAATCGTCTGTGGTGTAAATATCACAGACAGTTTGTAAATAAAACCATCTGTGATAGGTGATAATCACCTATCACAGACAGTTTTTACTTACAAACCGTCTGTGATTATCAGCTATCACAGACGGTTTTTAGTTACAAACCATCTGTGATATTCTTTTCTACCCCTAAATCTATTTCTGTTTATTGGCTAGCCTCAGGAAATGCTAGCCATGCCCTTTGAAACAAGCAGATCAACATGTACATGTATACATACAATTCACATCTCAATTCATTTCACAAACATAAAACATTCAATTCACATCTCAATTCATTTCACAAACAGAAAACATCCAATTCACATCGCACTTCATTTCACAAACATAAAACATCCATTTCGCAAATCAATTAATTGAAATGAAATAAAATATCCATTAACAAATACACAATTATAAAAGATGTACATTGCATTTGCACTTAGATGGTAACATTGCATTTTTTATTGCTCTATCACTCCGAAATCGAGGTCTCGCGAAAGAAACAGATCCATAATCAACGAACTTGTCAGGCTGCACAAGCAATACTTGGATGGTGCATGATTGCCATCCATCGACCTCTGTGATGGTAAATCGGCCCTCAGACTTTTTTGATAGCCCTCTTCCTTGGCGTTTTGATTTTGGAGTGGACGCATCTGGCGATGATGCTGAAGAATGCGTGGATGACATGTTGGCCTTCTCATATATAAAAAGTAAGCACAATTAATGTAGCATATACGTAAATAGTGCGGTATAAGCACATACTTAAATTTAATTCCAATATATGTATACATATATTAAAGTATACATATACATATCTATGTTCATTAGCAACATATATATACATATACATATACATAACAGTAAGATTTAACAACAAATAAGATTTATGAAACAACAACAATATATGTATACATATACATAACAGGAGGCCAATTTTTTGGTTTGTAGGGTAAATCTGGAAAGAAATTTATTAACACAGAATCTTCTTTCTTATACTAATCTTCCAT
The DNA here is from genome assembly GCA_017311315.1 of Dendrocalamus latiflorus. Lineage (NCBI taxonomy): Eukaryota > Viridiplantae > Streptophyta > Magnoliopsida > Poales > Poaceae > Dendrocalamus > Dendrocalamus latiflorus. Next base: position 13,957,566 of record CM029654.1, on the reverse strand, counting down.
GAAATAAGTTTAGGTAAGCTTGACCTGGATATAGAGAGGAAGGAAAATGTAGATCGTATTTTGTATCATTTTGGTATTGTTACATCATGAGCATGGTTTCATTCCGAAACTTGTTTATCCCTATTGCATGTCCTTCTTGTTTTCTATAGTTGTCGACAACTAACGATGGATACTACTTTGTGTTAATCCCTACCCTATTGGCCTCGTGTGATTCTTTATTGCCACCATGCTATGCACCCTCACCACTACCCATGTACTATGCTTTCAGGTGAGCTGCAAGCTAAGTTCACTCATGTTTGAATTTAATACATGTCGTAGTTGAGTTTATTTGAAGATTTGTCAGTAATTTTGAATGGTTCATGTTTGTCATTACTTAATAGTAGCTACTAATTAGCAAGCATGGACAAGGAGTGGATGCATTCATGTAGGTAAATAGATCTAAATTCAAAGCTTAAAAGTTAGTTAATTCTAGCATGTGAGGTGTAACTATTTATATGTCCTATTATAGGTATACACAATCCTTTGTCCATTTAGAAAATGTGTGAACCAGTACTAGTTAGAGAAAAGTATTGTGTATGATCACTTAACTTGTGATGGGTTTATGCCTAGATATACTACATGGATTTATCATGGTGAGGTTACCACGGGGGGACGAAGGCGGCCTCGGGGGGACGGCAGCAGCGACAGGCCCGAGGGAGGGGGACGGCGGCGGCGACAGGCCCGAGGGAGGGGGACGGCGGCGGTGATGGGCCCGAGGGAGGGGGACGGCGGCGGTGATGGGGCTCGACGGAGGTGGTCGGCGACGGGCTCGGGGGATAGCGACGGCCTCGGGGGACGACGGCGGCGACGGGCTCGATCGGGAGAGCGACTAAGTGGTTGGTATTGCTAATAACTGCAGTGTATGCGCAAACCTTAGCGGGGGGTTATATATAAAGGCTTATTACAGACGGTTCTATTTAAGAACCGTCTGTGATATCAATATCATAGACGGTTCTAAACTTAGAACCGTCTGTGATAATAAATATCACAGACGGTTCTAAATATAGAACTGTGTGTGATAGTTATACATAGAACCGTCTGTGATAGTATAACTATCACAGACGGTTCTAAACTTAGAACCGTCTGTGACAATAAATATCACAGACGGTTCTAAACTGAGAACCGTCTGTGATAAGCCTTTGCCTAGTTATTAATATAAACACCAACCAGCATTCAATAAGACCTCACACAGTGTATTTGTTTACAACAGCTGGGCATATTATGTTGACTTGTTAGGTTTGGGCTATTTCATGCTTAATGTGATTCATTGAAGCTATTTATGCTTTCATGTATCGAGCGGTGCTATATGATGTGTTTCTTGTCTGTGATGGCTGTAGGACGTCGAGGCGGAGTCGTGGTGAGACACGAGGTGACCGGACTAGACACAAGCGGTGTTGAGGTCAGAATGGTCAGATGTGTCGAAGACGGCGGAGACTCGAGGTGGTTGCGAGGTTTGGACGACAAGAGACGCGGAAGCTTCCCGGAAGGTGCAGGAGGGGCATTTCGGTAAAAGCGCAAAGCTGCACAGGTGGAGGTGGTTCTGTTCGGGATTTGGCGGGCGTAACGGGTTGGAGACCCGTTAGCCAAAAGCTATAAATAGGAGTGAATTCCTGGTTGTATGCATGGCTTTGGGAAAGGGTTAAGGCTTTTGCTTTTGTGTCTTTAGTTGTTGAGAGTAGTTGAGGAGAGGCAGAGGTGTCTGGGTGTGTCTTCTTCGATCATATCCTCTCTATGTGTGTGCTCCTCTCCAAGCATGTAGAGTTCTTGGGGTTCTTGATTTTGAGAGAGGGAGAAGATGACTTGAGCCATCATGTAATCATTCCTCTGTATTCAATAGCGTATTGGGACTCCTTTGTGATCCTTGTGTTTATGGGAATGAATTTATTTCAGTTGAGATGCTCCTGCCTCCCATGTTTTCCTTCGATGCTCTCTATGCTTGATTTTTGAGTTTTTGTGTTTTGGCTCGATTCTTGCTGGGGAGCGGCAAAATGGGTTGCTCTGTGATGGAATTGCATTTCTAGACCCTTTGGTCATCTAGTTTCAAGAGCAAATTAATTGAATCGCAAGAATCACTTTTCTCTCTGCTGACTGTTCTTGAGTCTTCAGTTGTCTTTTCTAGGGTTTTGGTGAGATTCTTGTTTCCCTTCATGAGATGGCATGAAACTTTGTATCTGAAGTCCTGAGGCTATTAATTAGCTATTCTCAAAGTTTCATATGCAAAGGATCAAAGGTTAGTTGGGAATTTGAGATTTGGGGCAGCTCTCTACAAGTTTTCAGCTTTATGGTCAAATCTCAAATTTATGCTTTTGGGATGGATTCTCTTGGTTCCCTTGTCTCTCCTCACTATTTAGAACCTTCTCTTGGTCTCTAGGTCTCAGGAGAACAATAGGTCTCTTGGTCTCTAGGTCCCAATATTTCAGTTTTTCTTCAGTCTCGGGCTCGGCTCTGCTGCGAATTTTCAGCTTAACCGGTCTGACCGGTTGGTGGCTTGCGGTTTGACCGCCCATGTCAAGGCGGTCTGACCGGCGTGGGGGGAGCGGTCAGACCGACGGCATCCATGCGGTCTGACCGCCCCAAGCATTGTGGTCAGACCGGCCCATTGCCGCTTTGATGTCATTTCATGCTTTGTTTTGGTTTCTGTGCCTTCTCTGATGGTTCTTCTTCCTTTATCTCTTCTGTGTCATGAATTTTTCAGTGAGCACTTAAAATCATCTTCATAGCTCTCTATAACTATTAGAGATGCACTTAGGGATACTTTCGAGGGGTTATTTTTAAAAGTCGACATTCACCCCCCCTTTGTCGCCATTTCGGTCCAACAATTGGTATCAGAGCGGGTTAGCTCTTCCACGTAGATCTTAACCGGTCTCTAGAGCCATGGTGACAGACAAGTACTCGACCAAGTCCCCGGTCTTCCATGGGATCGACTATCCCTTCTGGAAGAGCCGGATGGAGACCTACATCCAATCTCAGGGCTACGCCATCTGGCGTAAGGTCAAAGTACGATATGTTGTTCCTGCCAATGAGAACATCAACGCTGGAAACATGCTTGATGTTGAGGTGAATGAAAAGGCAAGGAACATCATAATCCAGGGGTTGAGCAGAAGCGAGTTCAATCGCATCTCTCATCTGTCGTCGGCCCTCAACATCTGGGAGACCCTCGATGCATACCATGAGGGCACCACCCAGATCAGGACCAGTTCAAGCGTGATTACAACAAGTTTGAAATGCTCGCTGGTGAGTCCCTTGATGAGTGTTTTGCGTGTTTTCACAAGATTTTAAGCAACCTTCGAGCGGTCAGTCTCACATACCCCGACTCGGACAACGCTCGTCAAATGCTCGCGGCGCTTGATTTGCGTGTTTGGGAGATGAAGGTGACTACCATCAAGGACACCACCGATCTCTCGACCTTGACTCTTGATGCGTTGTACTCACGCCTCAAGACTCACGAGATTGACATAGTCTCTCGTAGGTCGAAGTCGCAGTCGATGGCCTTAGTCACCGATCCCACTTCTGGATCTTCTTCCAAGTCGCTTTGTGGATTCTCTCTTGCTGCTCTCTGTGACGTAACTGATGATCAGTTAGAGAAGCTTGCAGAGCAGTTAGTCCTCTTGGCTAGAAAGTTTTCTCATACTTACAAGAGGAGGGACAGAAAGAGAGGAGGACCCGTGATCTGCTTCGAGTGTGGTGGCCCCAACCACATTCGGGCAAACTGCCCCAAGCTGGAGAAGGGCAAGGGCGACTACGACGGTGTGAGAAAGAACGACTACATCGACAAGAACCGCAACAAGAAGCCCTCAGCTCATGCCTAAGGCAAGAAGAGGTTCCACGACCTTGGCAAAGCCAAGAAGCTCTTCCACTGCGTCCTCACCGCCTTCGACGACCTCGACCTCAGCGAGGTGGAGGGGTGGAGCGACGACGATGGAACGGACGAGCAAGACCCCAAGGGCGGCAACGACTTCTCTGGCATGTGCTTCATGGCCCTTGAGGGCGAGATCAGCGACAGCAAGTTGTACTCCGATTCCGACGAGGTATTCCCCTCATACGACCAGCTTAATGATGCTTTTCTTAAGCTAGGTAAATTCCATGCTAGATCTAGAGCTAGGTGTAGCGAGTTGGAGAAGGAAGTAGATAAACTGTCACGGGAGCTTACTTCACTTATATCCGCTCCCTCCCGTGACGATTGTGATACATGCTCTGCTTTGATTGGTGATATGGAGAAATTAAGGACCTCTCATGATAGTCTGTCCTCTGAGCTTGACATGATTAAGGTGGAGAACATTAGCCTTCTTGCTGAACTAGAGATGAGTAGGGTAGCGCCTCCTTCATCTACACCTGTTGAGGCTATTTCTTGCACCTCATGTGAGGATAAGGATAATGCTTTTAGAGGTCTTTATACCATGCTCCTTGATCTGCCCGAGTCCTGTGAAAATTGCAATAATTTGAAATTGAACTTAAAACGGGCAGATCATAAAATTGTTGAGTTGCATGCCTCCCTACTTGAGCCTATTGTGTCGTGCACCAACTATCCAAAATTAACACTTGAGCTTGAGTCAGTTTCTAAGCAATTCCAGGAAATGGTTGATCATAACAACAAATTGGCTCACTATGCGACTAAGGATCCTGTTAGCTCACCATGCATGAGTTGTGAAAAACTAAAACTTGAACTCATTGATCTAAATGAAAAATATGTGAAGCTAACTAAGGACCAACTAGAGAAGCCACAATCTTGTTGTGGTGTCATTGCCGATGTGGGGGAGAAACCCAAGGGTAAGGTGGAGACGCTTAGCGACGTGAACCAATTGGCTAGCAGTAGGACTGTCCCTTCTGAGTCGGTTGTGCGTGCACAAGCCGTTCGTTCCTCTGCTATTGGTTCTTCTTCTACTCCCTTACCTTCTGTTGTTCCCTCTTCCCCCTGTTCTTCTTGCACCTCTCTCTTTCGGGAGTGTCAGTATCTTATGAACACTCTCAAGAGATTTGTAGGAGGCAAGAAGAAGCTAAATCTTATTCTAGACCAATCTAAGATTTGCAAATTTAACCAAGGTCTAGGATACGATTTTTATGAGGACATGAGGAAGCACCAGGTGTGATCGAGATTGAGCCCAGTACTGAGAAAGTTCATTTCAAGTCAGCGGGCATTGTCCAAGGGATTTCTGACAGCAAGGTGAGTTCACCTGCTGCTTCGGCCTCTCAGAAGGCGAAGCCTCATCATGCTACTTCTACCTCTCAGAAGGTGAAGTATCATTGCACCTTCTGTCAGAAGGATGGACACTTGATCGAGCGATACTTCAGGTGCGCCAAGATCGCGCGTAGAGACCGTGTTGAGGCTCTTAGGCGTATTCAGGGTCAGCCCCAGACTTTGAGTGCACCTAAGACCAACACGAGGTCTACGTTTGCTTCAGGCGTTTCTGATGGGTTTGGGCAGCATCGAGGACTTGGTTTTTCCAAGTTTTCTGGTTTTCGTCCTCATGCTCCCTTTGGTCATGACTTCCGCCATTCTGAGGGTAGATCTTGTTTTCCCCGTCGAGATGGCTACCTGCGGCGTGATCAGCATGTTGCTGGTGCTCCGACTCGCTCTCCCATAGCAGTCAGATGCAACAACAGCTCTAGGTCTGCTCGTGGACCTTCTGCTTCTTTGAGCGACAGAGAGCGTAGGGTAGTTAGAGGTCAGTCGTGTGTGGCTACTTCTTATACTCGACGTGTTAGTCAGTATTGGGTGCCAAAATCACTCTTGATTTACCCCAGTACTGAGACTTTACTCTCTCGTTGACTCAGGTTCGCCGGGCAGGGAAGAGAGAGGTTTGGCTTGTTGGCTCCGAGTGTTCTCGACGCATGACCGGAGACTCTCGTTGGTTCTCTTCCCTAGCTTGTGCTCCAGGTGATGAGACGATCACCTTCGGAGACGCTTCATCTGGGCGCGTCATTGCCAAAGGTACAGTGCGCGTTAATGAGTCTTTTATTTTGAAATATGTTGCCTTGGTTAGTAAGCTGCAGTATAATTTGCTTTCAGTCTCTCAGCTTGCCGATGACGGTTTCGAGGTGAGCTTTAAGAAAAACGCTTGTAAAATTCTTGATTCTTTGGGTAGTCTGGTTTGCGGGATTTCTCGTTATGGGAGGATCTTTCGTGCTCATTTTTCTGAGTCTTCTGGTGATCCTCTCCAGTGTTTGGTTGCTTCTGAGTCCTATGACCTTACCTTCTGGCATAAGAGACTTGGTCATATTGGATTTCACCATTTGACCCGAGTTAGTGGCCATGATCTCATTCGTGGTCTGCCGAAACTCAAGATGGTCAAAGATCTAGTTTGTGCTCCTTGCCAGCACGGCAAGATGGTTGCCGCTTCTCACCCTTCGGTCACAGTGACTATGACCGATGCACTGGGACAGCTACTCCACATGGACACAGTTGTACCAGCTCGAGTGCAGTCAGCAGGAGGGAAGTGCTATGTTCTTGTCGTGGTTGATGACTTCTCGAGTTACTCTTGGGTGTTTTTCTTTACCTCGAAGGATGAGATGTTTACACATTTTCGAGGTCTTTTCAGTAGGTTTTTTGTTGAGCTTCCGGGTGCCTTGGTCCGGAGTTCAAGAATTCCTACTTTAAGAGGTTCTGCGATGAGACAGGTGTAGAGCACCAATTCTCTTCTCCTCACGTCCCACAGCAGAATGGCGTCGTGGAGAGGAAGAACCGTACCTTGGTCGAGATGGCCAGGACGATGCTCGATGGATACTCTACACCTAGGAAGTTTTGGGTTGAGGCTATTGCGACCGCATGCCATGTTTCGAACAGAGTTTTTCTTCGGGCACATTTGCATCGCACTTCTTATGAGTTGAGATACGGGCGAAAGCCCAGTGTCTCTCATTTTCATGTGTTTGGTTGCAAGTGTTTCATTCTGAAGTCCGGGAACCTAGACAAGTTCGAGTCACGATCTTGTGATGGTATTTTTCTAGGTTACTCAATTTCTTCGTGGGCGTATAGGGTCTGGAACTGCGAGTCTAGTAAGATGGTAGAGACCTGTGAGGTGACTTTCGATGAGGCCAGTCCGGGGACTAGGCCTGATATCTCAGGTTCTTTAGAGCAGTCCGAGCCTATCTTTGTGGATGATGAGGAGGATGGAGATGAGGGTTGTCTACCCGATCCAGTTCCTCATCCTCCCCTCAAGGTGCCTTCTTCCACCGCACCTCCAGGTGATCAGCCCATGGCTTCTACTTCCTCTGGAGCTAATGGCTCTGTTCCTACCTCGTCAGCTCATGAGGTAGAAGCCACTTCCTCATCTCATCCTGGACCTCCTCGACATATCCAGAAAGACCATCCTTCCGAGCAGATGGTTGGAGACCTCTTTGAGCGAGTCACACGCTCAAAGTCTGGCATGTCACATTTCTGTCTCCATTCTGCCTTTGTTGCCACCTTTGAGCCCAAGGATGTTAGTCATGCACTACCTGATGAGTCTTGGGTCAATGCCATGCATGAGGAGTTGGAAAATTTCGAGAGAAACAAGGTCTGGTCGCTTGTTGAGCCCCCTCGAGGTCACAATGTCATTGGGAACAAGTGGGTGTTCAAGAACAAGCAGAGTGAGGATGGGGTGGTTGTTCGGAACAAGGCTAGACTGGTAGCTCAGGGCTTCTCCCAGGTTGAGGGTCTAGATTTTGAGGAAACCTTTGCCCCTGTAGCTAGACTTGAGGCCATTAGAATTCTGCTTGCTTTCGCAGCTTCTAAGGGTTTCAAGCTTTATCAGATGGATGTCAAGAGTGCCTTCCTCAATGGGTTCATTGAGGAAGAGGTCTATGTGAGACAGCCTCCTGGTTTCGAGAACTCCAAATACCCAAACCATGTCTACAAGCTTTCCAAAGCCTTGTATGGACTTAAGCAGGCCCCTAGAGCTTGGTATGAGAGGCTTAAGTCCTACCTGTTGGGTCATGGTTTTGAGATGGGTAAGGTAGATAAGACCTTATTCATTCATATGCATGGCACTGACCTACTGCTCGTCCAGATTTATGTGGATGACATCATCTTTGGTGGCTCTTCTCATACTCTTGTTTCACAGTTCTTGGATGTCATGAGCACCGAGTTTGAGATGAGTATGATGGGCGAGTTGACCTTCTTCCTTGGCTTCCAGATCAAGCAGACTCGGGAGGGTACCTTCTTGCATCAGGGCAAGTACACTCGTGACCTCCTGAGACGCTTTGACATGAGTAATGGTAAGCCCGTGTCAACTCCCATGGCGTCCACAGCTTCTCTTGACCCAGATAAGGACAGCGAGCCAGTTGATCAGAAGGAGTATCGCAGCATGATTGGCTCCCACTTGTACCTCACTGCCTCGAGACCGGACATACACTTTGCTGTGTGTCTATGTGCTCATTTTCAGGCTTCTCCTCGCGTATCTCACTGCCAGGCGATGAAGCGCATCCTTCGGTACCTTCGAGCTACCAAAGACTATGGTATCTGGTACTCTTCCTCGTCATGTCTTTCCCTTAGAGCCTACTCGGATGCAGACTTTGCTAGCTGTAGGATAGATAGGAAAAGCACCTCTGGCACCTGCCAATTCATTAGCACTTCTCTCGTTTTCTGGTCTTCGAGGAAGCAGTCCGGTGTTGCACAATCCACCGCAGAGGCCGAGTACGTTGCTGCCGCCAGTTGCTGCAGCCAGGTGCTCTAGATGGTCTCGACCCAGCGGGACTTTGGGTTAGTTATCGACAGTGTTCCACTCTTTTGTGATAACACTTCTGCAATTAACATTGCTAAGAACCCAATGCAACATTCTCGAACCAAGCATATTGATATCAGATATCACTTCCTTAGAGACCATGTGGAGAAGGGTGACATAGTGCTCCAGTTTGTGGAGAGCGATCACCAGTTAGCCGACATTTTTACCAAGCCTTTGGATAGCTCTAGGTTTTCAGCTCTGCGGGGAGAGCTTGGGGTGGTTTGTCCTTATGGACTGTTGTGAGGGGAGTTTTGTGCTTCATGCTTTATCATGTTTATTATGCTCTTACTCCTTTCTGTTGCATTGCATATGAGTTCATTGGGGTTAGTCCTTCTAGCATAGGTTAGAGTGGTTCTCTCGCCGAGTTGCTTAGACTTCTTTCTCTCATCTTGTGATTCTAGGATGCTGCTTATTAGCTGTTTCTCTTCTCACTAGGTTGAGCTCAATCACTTCTTATAGGTGCTAGCAAGGGTTGGGCCACCCTTGGGTAGACAGGGTACGTGTTTACTCCTTAGTGTGTTAGTTGATCAGCTGATAGGCCTAGAGTCATATGGGGTAGATGAGAGTCAGTCTGAGCTATAGTTTCCTCTATATCTCGTCTGTGCTTTAAGGACTGCCTTTTCTGTTTTTTTTATTGCCAGCTTCTCGTATTTATTTCTTTGGTTCAGGGGAGTTCATTTGGGAGCTTCTAGAACTTAATGTTGACATAACTCAACTTAAACTAAAAGGCTACATCACATGTTGAGGGGGAGCTGGATTTTCTTGCATTTCTTTCTGCATTGTAATATAACTACATGGAGTCTTGATTATTATCCCGATTGACATGTTTACAATGCATTACACCTTGCCATGATCTGTGCTTACTTGCTAGATTTATCATGACTTTACATGTGTAGTTTAGTCTTTGCCATGATAGGTTGATTAAAATGCTTAACTTAAACTAATTCATGTCATGCTAAGCTCTTGAGACTAGTCTGTCTTTAGTTATCCTCTTATGATTCATGCCATATCAAAATAGGCTGAGTTGAGTCTTGAATATTTGTTGAGCTTTAGATTGAGCTATACTAGTTTCTTGATGAAGCATGAGTTCGTACAATTTTTAAGTAAGTAAAAAGATCTCTTTCGTGCGAAAAAACTGATCTCACCAATTCTTTCTCATGAGACTGCTTGCCATTGCACTAGGCATGAACTCAGGGGGAGTTTTGGATGACCAATATCATCTCCTTAAGCTTCTTGCTTGGAGTGGTCGCATAAGGCTTGAGATCTAGCACATGACTACAATTTTGGTTGGAAATGACCATGAGTTTCAAAAGAAAAATCATGTCAATTGTGCTCAATTTGCTTAACTACAAACAAAAACAAGTACTTGCACAACTGATTCATTCTTGAGCTTGTAGCACTCTAAATTGACTCAATACTGGCTTCTTGGTTCCACTTAGATTATTGACATGGCCTGCATCATCTTTGGATACCTCTAGCTAGACTATAATCATGGATGACTTGACATGCTAAGCAAATCGACTAATTTTCAGATTATGACTTATTTGGCTTAGGTTGATTATACATATCTTGTCATGATCATGATATCATTCTTATATGTTATGGCTTGGTGTAATACCTCACGGTCATTCTGGATAATCTTCATGGCTCATCATGGCTAAAATGAATAAAAGTCAGCCATTTCATCCATTCTCATGATTGATTCTTTTCCTTGCACCTTGATGATTTTATTGCCAAAAGGGGGAGAATAGCGGAGAAAAAGCCATTTCCAAGGAGTTCTTGGAGCTTTGAGGAAAACTTGCTCTTTCTTTTGCTCCTTTTGTCAACTTGGTCATTAGCTTCTTGATTTCTTTTGGACCATGTTTGACTCTCGTTCATTTTCAAACAAACTCAACTTTATGTTTTTTTTTGTGTTTGTCAATGTACTCATCAAGGGGGAGATTGATAGACCATGTGGAGGTGACCCCGTGTGTGTGATGAGTAATTGACATCGGTTTCAGGAAAGTCGAGTTTGGTTTGGACCATGTCGTTGCGTGCTGCAATCGGCTTCGGTCGGACTTGGTCAAACTAGGTCGAACGTGCTTAAGTCATTTATTTTTCGGTTCGATCGGTTTGGGCTTTGAGTTTTTCTTCTGATGGTAATGTATGATTACATGTGTCGAGCGGTGCTATGTGATGTATTTCTTGTCTGTGATGGCTGCAGGACGTCGAGGTGGAGTCATGGCGAGGCACAGGATGACCGGACTAGGCGCGGGCGGTGCCGAGGTCAGAACAGTCAAGGTGTGCCGAAGACGACGAGGACTCGAGGTGGCTGCGTGGCTTGGAGGGCAAGGAATGAGAAAGCTTCCTGGAAGGTGCACGAGGGGCGTTTTGGTGAATACGCAAAGCTGCACTAAAGGAAGTGGATTGTGGGTAAATGTCAGGCACCCAGATTTTTCAATCCGGATTCCTTTGTGATTCCACCGCACTATTCCCTGGATCAGTAGATAGTGCTCACAGTTACAGTAATGGATATCAAATTTCATATCATGCGGAAGCTAAAGTAAATTAATAGACTTACTCACGGGCCGATTAGGCCGAAATCAATAAATTGCAGCAGCGGAATGAAGCACACAGGTGGGACCTTCAGGACATGCCCACAGGTAGCCAACTGGAGGTTCGCGACCTAGCCCTTGACATCTTCAACTTCTCTGCCAGTATGTCCAATCGTGTTGCTGAGGTGAGGTGATCTGATTCCTGATTCTGAATTTGTCGCGAAAGCGAGTGTGAGCACAAACCACCGTGCTCCGCGAGCCAATACACAGAATGCAAATAAATAGTATGCATGGCCTATCAAAGGAGAGGCTCGGGTTATTTTATTTGCCAAAAATCGCTTTTAGCAGCATTATTGTTATTTAACCATAGTGTTATTATTGCTACCTAAACCTCCACACAACAATTGCCATAATTGACTTAATCCACCGAAAATGCACTTTCTTTATTGACTGCTGTCTAAAACTCCAAACAGCGAGTGACATCATTTGACTAGTTCACCGATCTTACTCTTTCTATATTGATTGCTATCTAAGATTCTAACAGGGAGCGACATCATTTAATTGATCCATCGAACCCACACTTTCTATATTCCGTGCTGTCAAAGCTCCAAACAGCATATATTATCCATTATACAATCCACCAATCAATTGCTGCCTAAGACTCCAAGCAGTGAGTGTCATCCTTTATTTTAGATCTGCCAATATCTTTTGTATTCTAAATTCTTAACCATCCAATCTTGTGGTTATTAATCATCTACTCTTCATTTCTAAATTCCAGTGATTAACTAACACCATTGCTTTTAAATCCACCGAAATCATTCGTATTCAATCCTTTTGTTATTGACTCAAAACCATAATTCATTCTTCCAATAATCAATCTCATTATAATCCACTAATTGTTATGAATCCTCCGATATTCTCAGAAATTCAATTCATCCATGTAGTATTTAATCCAATCCAATTAATTCCCATTATCGCCTATATTTTCCAAGAATTTATATTAATCATCAGTGTAGTAATCCAGCAATTACCTTTGCACTCCCTAAATATCCAAAAATCATTTAAATCATCTATCTAGCCTATATATTCATTTATGCTCCACCAATTTATTTCTCCCAGAATCCACACTATCATTTTTCACCACCATAATTGACATGAATCCACCAACAACTTTATGCGGTTAACCCAACAACCATCTTCTTTTCTTACGACTCCATCTATATTTCCTGACATTTTATTTTGTGAAAAGTGCCATCATTATTTAAAAATACAATACATAAAAATTTCCTAAGACCTAGCAAATTTGCACAAAAACATAATGTGTAAAGGAATGCGATAATAATAGTGATCCAGATTCCATCCACCATTACATGGCATCCGCACCATATGCTAACATTTCAGCGTTATAACCGCTTACATTACCACTGGGATGACACCCAGGACCACTCAAATCAGAGCTTTCCACTGCCCTCCACTTTTTCATTTCCACCCACAAAGTTTTTGAAATAGAACTATATCTGGTTAAGTTCCCATGTCCGCCCTTGACCGTGGGCACGGCTATTCGAATAGTTTTGACTCTACAGAGTTTGCACACTTTACCCACAAGAGACAGTTCACTCGTTGCCCCACACGATTCCTTAGCCGTGCGGTTGAGCAAACCATCACAGTAACCGTTCAAAGTACCTCGCCCCTTCCATCATCTCACCCCTATGAGCTTGGCCCGCTTGCGACAGGTCTCATAGGTTGTGCAGGATGTTCTCCTTCTGAACGCCTAGCAGCTGGCTACCCACACTGCTAGCACGCCACAGCAGAACTTCACCCTCCGCGGATGCCCCATTCAAGCCGTCACACTGACTGCCACTTGCACTACCTCACCTCCTCCACCTATGACGATGACTTTCGGGGTCCGGTAAATCTACTAAGCCAAGTTGTACTTTACGGACTTGTGGTTGTACTTGTTTTACACAGGAGGTCATGACAAGATTCAGTCCTTACGGTATCTGGGCGGTTCTACCACAAACCACACTCTCGTGCACACCTGCACCATACCCCCGAACCATCCACCCAGATAAATAAGCAATTCGAGGTTTTTGGGAATATAAAATAGCCATATCCAACATACACCAATCATTACCACCATGACTGCCCAACCAATTTTTCTCAGGATTAAAAGTGATGCTTGGGCTCTCTCGCGCCCATGAGTATCTAAACAATGGTAAGCATGGCATATATTTAGAGACTTATTTTCGAAAGGTTACTATTATAATTTTGCTAGGGCGACAAGGTTCACACATTCAAATATTCCAAAGGAGGTGTAATATTATTCAAGGTAAACAATAGGCATGTAACTAGAATCTTAAATTAACATGTATTTGCATATAACATAACAACATGCAATTTGATAATTTAAACCAAAGTAATTTGCAGAAAATGTAGGTTCAACATGATCAAAGTATTGACTCGCTTGGCGTGGTTTACCGCGGTCTTGGGCCCACTCAAAACTTTCTCATCTGATGGTCTTGAGCTTCTGGTCTTTATCTTCACCTTGATCTTGATCTCGCCTGATACATTGATTCTTCGGGGCTCCAGTTTCTAACTAAGCAATAAGCGTCTGAATCCAAATAAAAGCAAATAACTTAAAAGATCCAAATAAACCCAATGGAACTTGATTAGCTTTTATTATGATTGAACGGGTGATTTGAGGTTGGTTGGGCATGGGGTATTTGACGGAGTCAAAAAGGGCTGGAATGAGGTGATATATGGCTAATGGAGATTTGTCGAGATAGACGCTAAGGAATGTTTATGATGAAAGAATATTCATGGGAATATTCTACTTCAGTTTTGGCGGACGGCTAGGTATAGTCGATGGTAGGTTACCATAACTCCGACTTTAGCTTACTAATTTCTTTTATTATTTTCATTCTATATTTATCAAGGAAGTTCCCTAGGCTACATTAGATTTATGGGTAGACGTACGTGTTTAGCTTATTGGGTTAATCTTTAGAGGCTATATTCCTAGCAATTTAAGTGGTGGTATTCTAGGGGATTCTATTTATCATTTATTCAAATTATTCTTTGAATGATTATTTCAATAATTTATGTAAGCATAGGGGTATTTATTTATCTGATTGATGTTTTAACAGTAAATTTTTAGTATATTTTTATTTACTACTCATTTGCGATTATCAGTCATCCATCAGATTATACGTTGGTGAGATTATTCCAATGTCCGATATTCCAAGGCATTATATATTAACATCAATTACGACCTTTTTAATTAAAAGTACTCTGAGAATCAACTGTCTTTTATATTTTGTTCTTTTATCTAGCATCTGGCATAATTTAGTCCTAGTTAACTTCTATTCACATAGGGCCGAGCTTGCTACTCATAACTTTATTTCACTACCCTTGTTGACTGAATACATACCGTTGAGATTTATTTACTAGCGGCCTTTTAAATACTATGGCATACATTTTTAACTACTATTAGGGGTATTCTTCTATCTAAGGCCTTACTTTTATAGCTAATCATGATATCCAATAACTTTATGAAAATTTGGATAATTAACCAAAGCCACTTTTCTTTATTAATGCATTTAATTATTAATTAGATTTAAGTTAAATACTAAAGGTACATTAGTTATTCATACACGATAATTAATCTAATATTAAATCTTAAGCAATGTTATTCATGCCTTATTTAAATTTATTTGCTGCCTTGGATAAATTTCTCCTTAATTACTTTCTAATTGAAATGGCTAAAAGGCAGTAAAACCAAAACAAGTGACCGAAATAGGATTCGAATTCGGGACTGCCTGTGTAGCGGATGGTTGGGGCTAACCAACGGAGCGGCCGCTTGTTTGTGACAACAGAGGGAAGATAATTTACAAGAGGCGACACAGGAACGGGGCTCCAAAACAGAGCACTCAGTCGGCCGAACAGGGGAAGTGGCGGCGTGCAGCCAGCGGTGATGGATGAAACGGGGTCCTAGGACGCCGGAGATCTCATAGTGTGCCGCGGTGGGAGCTGCGGGGAAGCAGGGCGGCTCGGCACGGTTCTCACCGGCGGGGCGCGGGGGTGGTATGGTGCGACGGCGTCGGCGTGGGGGGAGAGGGAGAGCTGATGCGGGTGTGAGCATTAGGGGGTATAGGGGAGCCTTACCACGGGGTTGGTCGAGCGGGAGAGATGCCGAGGTGAGCTGGCGGCGGAGGCCGAGTTCGAGCGGCGATGGCGCACGGCGCCGGTGGGCTGGGGTGGCGGGGGGCCGTGGCCGTCGATCGGGGAAGCTCCGGGGTATAGAGCGGGTGCTCCCCCCGCGACGAATCGGAGAATGTTCAACCGAGGAAGCGGCGGCAGGGAGAATAGCGGCGGCGGCCGACTTTGGGGAAACGGCCGATTGTTGCGGCTCCGGTGATGTAATCAACGAATTGAGTTGGGAAACTCGAAATTGGGGAAGGGAAGCACACTGCGACGCAGTGGGATTGTTGGGGCTTTGCCGGAGGGAAGGTCGGCGTGGTGTGAGGCGGCGGCGGCCGAGAATGGGGGTGGGGCAGTGGGGAGAAACGGGAGAGGTCGGGCTGCTTGTTATAGCCAGAGGGGGGAGGCGTTGCAGCTGCGGACTGGGCGGCGGGGAAGGTCCCCTGAACAAGAACCGGCACGGGGCTCGGCGCGCGGAATGACTAGGCGAGCGGCGCGTGGCAGGGGCGGTGCTACAGGGCAGCGAGACGGCAGGCGCGCGGAGGGGACGGGACGAGCGGCGAAGGGACAAGTCAAGCGGGCTCGAGCGTGCAGCAAAGTCAGAGGGAGGTAGGGCTACGGCAGGCGCATGATGGCGTGGGGAGGGAGGGAGACGTGGAGTGCTCACAGCCATGAGAAAAGAAGAGAGGAGGCGAGCGCACAGGAAAGGAAGGGAAGAAAGAAGAGGGAAAAGAGGCGTGGGGTGGAGCCAGGTGCTCGGGCCCGCTGGCAGGGAGGAGAGGCGCGGTGGGAGGCAGGGAGAGGGGAGAGAGAAAAAGGGAGTTGGGCCCCACCTGTAAATGAGAGTATGGAAAAAGAAATGGTAGAGGGAAAAAGAGAAGGAGAAATGTTTGGGCTTGGTTTTGAAGTTTCAGATTTTTAATTTAACCTTTTTGTTTCATGTTTATAATTACTGATTTTCGCATGACATTTAGAATTTAAGCTTTAAATTTTTAGTTATTGAATGAGAGTGTCTATTATTATTATTATTATTATTATTATTATTATTATTATTATTATTATTATTATTATTATTATTATTATTATTATTATTATTATTATTATTATTATTATTATTATTATTATTTCCTATATTGCTAAACTCCTCCTTGCACAATTTGTATATGCATATTTATGTTTGCATTTTATTCATTTACTCTTGTTGCTATTTATGCTATTATCTCTAAAAAGATATTTTATATCCTAATTCAAGTTTCTCCCTCTTTATACCGGATCATCTTTTCAGATTCGTATTTAAAATTTTAAGTTTCTATCATTTGCATATATCTTTTATGGTCTTACTAAGATTAGTTTTATTTTCATGACTCTCTTCAATTTTTGAAACCTCAACAAAAATTTAGGAAACACCAATGAAGATTCAATTTCAAGACAATATATTGTAAAATAATTCAAAAGCTTCACTTTTTCAAATTTCAAATTTTCAGGATGTTACAGTAAAGTACTATGGTAGTTGGTGGCTTAATGGGCAAAGCATGTTGCAAACCCATTAGTGCGAGGCTATAAATAGAGAGGGTGTTCTCTAGTAGTCTTCATGGAAAATGGGATGAAATGAGAGTGATTTTTAGAGAGGGGGCTTTTGAGATGGATTAGGGTTTTAGTCCTTGTTTGTTGAGAAA
Organism: Dendrocalamus latiflorus; assembly: GCA_017311315.1. NCBI lineage: Eukaryota > Viridiplantae > Streptophyta > Magnoliopsida > Poales > Poaceae > Dendrocalamus > Dendrocalamus latiflorus. The sequence goes on along the minus strand of CM029654.1, from coordinate 13,940,424 downwards.
GAGAGAAAGAGAGAAGGTGAGAGTTTCTCTCTATACTCTTCATGCGTATGGGAATGTAGGGTTTGACTTGTGAGATATGAGCTGAGAACAACCTTCATGTAATCATGTATGTCTCGGTATCAATCTACGAGAGACTTTGCTTGAGTTGCTCTAGTGCTCTGTTTATTTCTCAGTTTTTTTAATCTCTCCTTTGGCTGTTCCTCTCTGCATTTTTCTTGTTTTAGTTGTTGCCACTTTTTCAGCCGAGTGAACTTTTGCTGCTCTCTGTGATCTAGTCCAGGTTCAAGTCACGTAACTAATGTGCCGGCAGCAGCTCCTATTTTCATTGATTTACTTTCAATCGGTTCCTCTCTGTTGGTTCACTGCCGAGATGCCCTTTTGATTCTCTTGGCTTGCTAGCAACCGCTCCCCTGGATTTGCTATTTGCTATTCCTTGCTTTCGGGTAGCTTTCAGTTCTTGGCAGCCAGGCATATCACAGCTAGCAGTGGAAACCAAATAGCCTATTAGTTTCGGCCAGGCTGCAGTTCGATGCTCCTTTATCTGCTTTTCAGCCAGGCTGCAGCCCCACTATTTCTTCAATTGGTTTCGGCCAGCAGCTTCTTTTTCGTGTGTGTTTCAGTTGTGCAAAACTCAGTAGCATGCAGTGCAGTTTTTCTGGTTGTTATTGATTTTTCGGTTTGCAGCCCGGATGAACAATTTGGATCATTTATTTCAGTCCAACCGGACAGCAGAGGTATTACAGTACTATGTACGGCTGCAGTTTTTGGCTTTCAATCTTCAAGTTTACATTTCGATTGTAGGGTGCTCCTTTCTATTTCTGCCTTCAATCTCTACTCCTGTACTCTATGTTGTGTGTAGCCTTCTGACCAAATGGGTATTTGAGAGACCATGTGGAGGTCATCCCGTGTGTATGATGAGTAATTGACATCGGTTTAGGTAAGTCGAGTTTGGTTTGGGTGGTTCGGACCTTGACGTTGCATGGTGCTATCGGACTTGGTCAAACTTGGTCGTATGGGATTAGGATGCCTATTCCGATGATTCAACAGGTTTGGACTTCATCATGGGTAAGCATGATGTGTTTATGCTATTTACGCTTTCATGTGTCGAGCGGTGCTATTTGACATGTTTCTTGTCTGTGTGACTGCAGGACATCGAGGCGGAATCGTGGTGAGACACGAGGTGACTGGACTAGACACATGCGGTGTCGAGGTCAGAACGGTCGGATGTGTCGAAGACGGCGGAGATTCGATGTGGTTGCGAGTCATGGACGACAAGGAGCGCGGAAGTTTCCCGGAAGGTGCAGGAGGGGCGAATCGGTAAATTCGCAAGGCTGCACAAGCGGGAGCGGGCTCCGTTTGATTTAGCGGGCGTAACGGGGTGGAGACCCGTTAGCCAAGGGCTATAAATAGATGTGAGGGGCTGCATGCCTCCTCATGGATTGGGAAGAGAGCTAGGGTTTGGTGAGTCAAAAGAGTCTTTAGGAGTTGGTTTTGCTTTGAGCTTTAGTTGTTGAGAGTGGGTGAAATGGACAGTGTGTGGTCTGTGTGCTGTCTCCCGTAGCTCTGTCCTCCCTGTGTATGTTCATGGGTTCTTTAGCATGTGTTCTTGAGATGGAGAGGGAGAGGTAGAGTTGATCCTTCATGTAATCATTCCTCCGAATGTCCATGCGTATCGGGACTCCTTGTAATCCTTGGTTCTCAGGAAATGAATCCTTTCAAGAAATCATTTGAGTTTTTGTCTCTCTGTTCTTCGTTCTTGCTCATGTGTGATTTTTGAGTATTTTGCGATTTCTTGTTATTTCTTGCTGAGAAGGCCTAAAATGGGTTGCTCTGTGATGGGAATAGGTCTCAAGATCACTTGATTGGGTTCTCCCTAGAGCAAAGTGAAGGAATCGAGGATTTGCATTTTTCAGCTCCTCTGTTCTTCGTTTTCTCTATGTTTCATTCTAGGGTTTCTTGGTCTTCTCTGATTCCCTTCAAGAGATGACCTGAGGTTTGGTCTGGAAAGTCCTTAGACCATTGCTAAGAGGATTGCAAAAGATCAGGATCAAAGGACTTGGGTTTGATGAGTAATTTGGATTTTGGTTCAGTTTTGCAAAAGGTTTAGATTTTTGTCATAATCTGAATTTCTTGCTTCTAAGTTTGATTTCTTTGTTTCCTTTAGCCCTCTTGCTATTTAGTTCAAGTTCTCTCTCTTTTGGCCTGAAAAGAACAAGCTTTTATTTATCAATTTCATTGTCTTACTGCTGCTTTTTAGCTTTTACAGTGTGCTGTTTTTCAGTTTGAACTGCTCCACTACAAGATGGCAGAGATTTGGTGGCACATAATTTATGGTGGCATTTGTCTTAAGTGCCCCTTAAAATAAATAAGACGGCACTTATTTACATCCACGGCACTTGATATCATGGCATATAGTATATGCCACGATAAAATAAATGCTGACACTTTTATGTGCCATGTTATCTTTATTCAACTATGGCAACTATTATATGCTGCGATAGAGAAATATGGGGCAAATTTATGTGCCGCAGTAGTTATATATTAGTGCAGGCAGATTATATGCCAGCTAAAATAAACCACGGCACATACGACAATTTTAGCGGGAAGGGAAAAAATTGGCGTGTGGACGCGAGGCAAAACCGGCCAAAACCAGCCGTGTAAACCCCTCTGATCATATTTCTCACCCACACCCATCTCTCTCCAGGGGCGGACCTACACACGGCACAAGGCCGGCGCATCCAGTCGATCCACCGCCGCCGGTTCGCCTGCCGCACGCGCCGCCTCCATCCCCGAATCCGCCGTCGAGGACCCCCGCGTCCTCCTCCTCCGCCGCCTCCAGTCGATCCACCGGTTCGCCTGCCGCACGCGCCGCCTCCATCCTCGAATCCGCCGCCGAGGACCCCCGTGTCCTCCTCCGCCGCCGCCTCCAGTCGATCCACCGGTTCGCCTGCCGCACACGCCGCCTCCATCCTCGAATCCGCCGCCGAGGACCCCCGCGTCCTCCTCCGCTGCCGCCTCCAGTCGATCCACTGGTTTGCCTACCGCACGCGCCGCCTCCATCCTCGAATCCACCTCCGAGGACCCCCGCGTCCTCCTCCGCCGCCGCTGGGAGCTCGCCTCCGTTCTCCACTTTCTCCGGGTGAGCCCGCTTCGCCTAGGGTTTTCTATTCTCTCTCGGTTTGAAGGTGTTGGATTCATGGGGTTTCGGTTTGGGGTTTCCAGGTGTTCGAGCCGGTGATCAAGGGGGACCTGGCGCTCTCCGCGGAGGAGATCGAGACGGCGTTCATTTCCAACAACCACGACCTCGCTTGCATTCACATTGCCCTTTTGAAGGTAGTTTATTCGTCTCCCTGACATTTTTTGTCTTAAGATAGCTGAGCATTTTGCTTAACTAAATATCAACAAGTTCTCATAACTATTTTACCACACATGTGCTTGATAGAAATTATCTAACCTGCAGGAATTTTTGAGACTTCTATGTATATTTGAGACTAATACAGTTGACTTAATGTTGGTATCCACCAACTATTTGGTTACTGCTATGATGGATTTTTAGTTTACTTGTGTGCATGCAGTCGAATTAATGAGGATATAGTAAAGTATATACAGTAGATTGCAAATAGTTGCTATGTATGCAGTGATATTGTTTTTTGAGAGATAGAGGTGGATATTTCTTGAAGAGAAAAAATATTATTTTTTCAGACTAGCTGGTGCTGTATCACCCATAAATCTATAAGTCAGTCGGTATAAAATATCTATTTTAGCCCATATATTACATGTAACAGATGGTAAGGTACAGCTCTAGAACATATAGTTTTAACCTGTATCAATATCAATTGTAAATTGTTTTCTGACTTGTTGAGGCTAACAGATTATTTTGGAATAATACTTATGTCTAGCACAATCATGGACAAAGGATGGATGCAGTTACCTAGGTAATTCGGCCTTAAATCAGTAAAATAAAATTGCACAAATTTTGTTGAAAGGGCCTAATAATTTAAACTGTACACCATAGGTACACAATTGAGTACCAAAATGGAGTGAAACAATTTTTAAGGTTTACATTCGCTAAGTCTGCAAAAGGAGAAACAATCCGTTGCCCCTGTAATGAATGTGCAAATTTCTACTGGTTAGAAGAAAGCACAGTTTATGATCACTTGGTTTGTAATGGGTTTATGCTAGGATATACTAGATGGATATCTCATGGTGAGAATTGGTCAGCTGAAGATACTAGCTGTGTAGATCCAGAGGTACAAAACAATCAAAGTGACGAAATAGATAATATACTCAGGGAAGGACTTGGGTTTTTCGATAATGAAGCTCCAAATATAAATTGTACCAGTGATAGTGAGTCAGAGCAGGATATAGATAATGAAACCTACTACAGATTAGCAACTGAAGCGAGTGAAGAGTTGTACCCTGGCTGTCAAACATTTTCGAAACTACAATTTCTTGTGAGACTACTTAACATAAAGAATATATGGGGAGTCAGTAATGCATGCTTTGAGGAACTTTTACATCTTCTTGGGGAAGCACTTCCTATAGGTGCGAAATTACCAAAAAGCTACCATGAGGCAAAAAAATTTGTTAAGGATGTTGGCCTTGGATACACAACTATTGATGCTTGCATAAATGATTGTATCTTGTATAGGAATCAATATGCGGATGCCGATAAATGTCCAGTTTGTGGTGCTTCTAGGTGGAAATCAGAGAAAGTTGGTCTTAATAGAAAGCGTGTGCACAAAGTTCCTGCTAAGGTTGTCCGATATTTTCCAAATAAAAGAAGGTTGCAAAGAAGATTCATGTCCTCAAAGACTGCTGCAGACATGAGGTGGCATAGTGAAGGACGTACTAAAGATGGCTTGTTACGACATCCAGCAGACTCTACTGCATGGAGAGACTTTGACTTTAGGCATCCACAGTTTGGGTCTGAAAGCCGCAACGTTAGACTTGCTTTAGCCACTGATGGTTTCAACCCATTTGGAAATTGTAATGTTAGTCATAGCACATGGCCTGTTGTTTTAATCCCATATAATGTTCCTCCATGGATGTGCATGAAACAATCTAACTTCATACTCTCTTTGTTGATTTCTGGCCCAAAGTCCCCTGGAAATAATATTGATGTGTATTTACAACTGATAGTAGAAGAACTTGATCATTTATTTCACAAAGGTGTCAAAACATTTGATGCATCTTGTAATGAGTGGTTCACAATGCGTGCTGCTATACTATGGACAATAAGTGACTATCCAGGTAATGCATACTTGTCCGGTAGGAGAACTGACGGAAAGTATGGTTGTGCTAGTTGTTACTCTGGGACTTGCTCAGTGCACATAAAGCATGGACGGAAAACATGTTTCATGGGCCATCGCAGATTTCTACCTCCTAACCACAAGTTCAAGTTTGAAGCAAGTGCATTTGATGGTACAGAAGAACTAAGAGAGGCTCCTCAACCAGTTTCTGGTTATGACATATCTGAGCAAACAAAAGATTTGCATATTGTATATGGAAAACTGGAAGAACAGAAGCGTGCAAAGGAGCAAAAACGTATGGACGAGGAGTTAAAGCCAAAGTGGAAGAAGCGGAGTTGTTTATTTCAGTTATCATATTGGGAAACTCTTCTAGTAAGACATAATCTTGATGCAATGCATATTGAAAAAAATGTATTGGGCAAATGGGTTACACTTGCATTTCTTTTGTCCGGATCTGAACTTCAAATGGGTGGACGCCCTCACACATGATGACAGTGTGCAATGATCGATACCTGTAACTAGTAAATTACCAGTGATTCTAGAAAAGCTTTTAAGAAAATGATAAAAATTTTATTCTGCATACCCATTCAATTTTGGATGCAATATATAGTCCTTAAATCTTCCAGCAACTCGGGGCCACAGTTTATGGACGATGTCAAGAGCTCGATAACAATCTTGCTGTGTCTCAACCACAAGCCGTAGACCATGGATGTCGTGTACATCATCCATTGTTAAGTTTTTCCTGGAGACATCACAAGCATAATTAGAGTGGGTACTGTGAATTCTCATCGATTTATTCATTTTTCTGAACTGTCAACAATGTAAAAGAAAGTAACTTTGGCATACTTTATCATCTTGGAGTATGTACTGTACAGGATCTTGTGCCTCCCAGAAAGACTGATATGAAATACCTTCATATCTAAGACCTTTATCTAGTTTATCCAGAGTAGCAAATATTTTCCAGCTGATCTTTCCAGGTAGCAATTCCTAACCGATTAGCCAATGGCACAAAGATTTCCATAGTCTCTTTAGCAAATCTCTGTTGTTTGACCAAAGGCAAAGCATCTATCGTCTTCATGTTGTGCAGACGATCTGCTAGCTTTGTCAGAACGGCTCGTGCATCAGCCATTGCAAGAAACATTGTATGCAGGCGATCTGCTTCAACAGTCCTGCTTGCAGTATTGTTGTCCCAAGCAAGTTTGCTCAAGTGGCTTAACTTCGAGACCTGAACATTGAATGATTGTCTGGAAGAGTGCATTTATTCTTCCAAAATGATAGTTATTGATTGAATGATCAATTGCCTCCAATCTGAACTGTGATGTTAGTCTTGTCTAGAGTATTAGTGAGAGGGCAGCCGTACTTATTCCTGGCCACTGTTTTTTGTTGATTGTTTGATCGTTGAATATTAATAGTGAAGATGTGCTACACGCTTGTTATGGGCAGCTGTGATTTGGTTTTACCACTTCCTTGCCAATTAGGTATGGAAGCTAATAAGGTTCATAGTGGATAGTGGAGAAACCATAATCTACGTTTATAAAATTTCATCCATATAGAAGAATACATATTCAACATTTGATGGACATTGAAATGGATAGAGATTAGCTGAAGTGACTCAGACATCAGTTAGTTCTTAAAAGAATATTTATGTTAGATTAATACTAATTTATAGGTCAATGGTTTGAATAAGAAAGTTGAAATTTTACATGTGTATCTGTTCTTCAACTGAGTTGTATGCATCTGAGTTGCTATTGCTAGATCATATATTGTCAGATTCAATTACAAGTAAAATTGTTTACTTTGCAATGCCAATAAACTGGATTATTCATAAAGATGAGAGATAATACTTTCTGTGTAAAGTATATATATGCAAATTTGGTCTTATATGTTGGACAATAGTGCTTATATATTTACATTCCCTGTTGTAGGGTGTTAAGGAAGTTGCTCTACTTTCACTTACTGAAAATAAAATTGTGGCACATGGAAGACTTAGATGCACAGATAAAACTGTTGCATATGCAGATGGTCTACCCTTGGGGGATTTTTATGAGATCTTAGTTGATGTTGTTCTTGATAAGAATATACTGTTACCTAGAGTCCAAGGGCAACCTACTAAGTTGGGCACTACAGTTGGTCGGTGCATTTTGTGGCCAAATCAAAATGTATGAAATCTGTTTCAGTAATTAAAGGTATAGGATATGCCAAATAATAACGACCGATCCCATTTTTTATATTATAGGTTGTGCAACCAGATGGATCGACTCTGAATATACCCAAGCGTGGAAGAGGTATTAATAACTACTTATGCCCATCTAAGTTTCTCAGTTATTTATGCTATGAAGCTACTTATAAGCTCATGTTACTCAATTTAATCTTAATAAGAATAATGATAAGTATATAGCTGTATAGTTCTACGCTAGCTGAACATTTTGATAAATTAGTTGCAATTAACTATATTGTATCAAATAACCTTGACTTGCACTCTTCATCCAGATTATCACAGCTGATTAGATGGAGCGATGTGTAATAATGCACACTTTTGCTGAAGAGGAAGGTGGAGTAGATGTGATTTATTTGCAAATGTGCCAAGGGCTTTTTCATGAAGACATGATAACATGACACAATTGTTATAAAGGCTTTTGTTGAACTTCTAAGTTATGTATTGTATGCAGTAGGATATGCCATTTTTATTTTGCTACTCATCTATATTGTGTTGAATGGATAGGTGAACAATGGATATATATTTGGATTATGTTGTGGCCTATCCCATGTGTATGCACATGGTAGTACGTTTCATGTATGAATTAATCGATCTTATTAAAGGTAATTTGCTCCTCTTGTACTGCACTTCGTGAACATGATTGAAGTCAACTTTTCTTTTGTATTAATTAGCTTGTGTATTCAAGGCGTTGCTTCTATCGGACCCTCCTATAGCACTCCTCCTATAGCACGATGATGGCAAAAACATGTGCCGGCAAGTAATGCATGGCACATATTATTAGCTGCAAAAAGATTAACTATGGCACATATATGTGCCACTAAAAAGTATCATGGCATAAATCATGTGCCGGCAATCATTGAATACAGGGGCACATATATGTGCCATTGTCATCGCGGCACATAGCATGTGCCGGCTTTCTTTAGGAAATAAAGGCACATATAACTGTCGTGGTTATCTATGTGCCGCGTTTTACTTTCCGCGACACGATTTTTCCCAACACATAATATGTGCCCTCCAAAAGCATTCCTGTTGATTCCTTTTGGGTCTTTTATCTTTCGGTTGCTGCTTTTGAGTCAGGATTGCTAGTCTGCATTTTTGGTTCGTTTATTGAGTTGATTTCTAGACAACACCTTTTTGTCTTCTATCTTTTTAAACCAAGTCTCTCATTGTCAGTGATCTGTTTATCTCTTTCTTCGTGGCTTACATAGCTATCGGAGAGTCGAAAAATTGTGTGGGTTCTCGGGGTAATTTTTAAAGGGCTCCATTCACCCCCCTCTGTCGCTGTTTTCGATCCAACACAACAGTTCAAGCACGGCTGACAACCTCGTGTACTTTGACCTGCAGCACGTGAACAAAGGTTTCTCTGAGTCCTCCATCAAGCCTCAGAATTTAACATACTCTCTCTCATCATAGTTCTCTTCTATATCGCGAAGCATCTGATCCAGATTGTCATCGAGCAACCTATCCGAATCCGAACAACAATTGACATCATCTGGCGGCATGTCATTCACTTCACCGGCGATGTCATCCGGTAGCATATGATCATTGACTTCGCTATGACTGGTCCAACACGTATAACCCTTTTTGAAACCCCTTCAAATCAAGTGCGCTTCAATTTGCCCTCGGTTCTTAAACATCTTTAAATTCTTGCAGTCAGTGCATGGACAGTACATATATTCCACCCCCTTATTCAACATATCCTCCTCAGCAGTAGCAGACACGCCATTAATGTACTCTTCACTCATACGGTTCGCAGCATACATCCAGCTTTGGTCCTACGTTATGTATATATAACAACTTAGTATTAAAAATTAAATTAATTAATTATTACTACATATATACCACATGCATTGAGGCTTTGCTAGCTTAATTCATATTATAAACACAACAGCTATTCCCCCAGCGATCGATGAAGGTATATAACCAACAATTTTGATAAATTTGGCCTCCAACATGACGGGAACTGATCATGTATGGTCAAGTAGATGCAAATCATCTTCAATAACACTCACCAAAACTTAGATCTAAATTGTAATGCAAAGAAAAATAAATTTCATTACTAACCATATCTAGAGCAACCAGGAACGTATGAATCTTCAAAGCTCAATCTCTGCCTCCTCCCACCAAATTAATTGGCCTGAAATCACCTAGCTTGCCTCCTGAGCGAAAGAGTGCAGCACCAGCTAGATCTGGATCGAAATGAAGACAGATGCGGTTCTGAGCAGCGCAATAAATGTCTAGCGCCATTATCACAGATGGTTTTTAATACAAACCCTCTGTGATAATCAGCTTATCATAGATGGTTTTTAATAAAAAAAACCGTCTGTGATAATTATAGATTATCACAAATGGTTTTTTGATACTAAAATATCACAGACGGTTCATCGGTAAGAACCGTCTGTGATACTCATTTTCTCCGCCGCCATCAACACAGACGGTGTCCAAATTAAAACCGTCTGTATTAGTGTCGGTCACAGACGGTTTTGTCAAACCGTCTGTGATTTGACGTCCAGTATTAGGCTTTCTGTAGTAGTGTATGACCACTACGACCTCTTTAGCTACATCTACGACCACTCCTATGACCATTTTACAGGCTCCTCTACATATTTAATGAAGTCATCCCCCCAAACAAATGATCGATGAGTTAAATGAGAGAGTTCTTCATAGTAGGTATAACTCCAATGCCTCATATTCTCATTCTACTTTTGTCTCCTCTTTTGAACCCCAAGATGTAAGTCACGCTTTATATAATGAGTCTTGGATTAATGCCATACATGAGAAATTAGAAAACTTTGAGCGTAATAAAGTTTGGACTTTGGTTTCATCTCCTCATGGTCATAATGTGATTGGAACTAAATGGGTCTTTAAGAATAAACAAAGTGAGGATGGTGTTGTTGTTCAAAATAAGGCTAGACTTGTGGCTCAATGATTCACCCAGATAGAAGGTCTTGACTTTGGTGAAACATTTACACCTATTACTCGATTAGAAGTCATTAGAATTTTGTTAACGTTTGCTACATCAAAGGGTTTTAGACTTTAGCAAATAGATGTGAAAAGTGCTTTTCTTAATGGCTATATTGAGGAGGAAGTTTAAACCAGACAACTACCTGGTTTTGAGAATCCTAAGTTTCCTAATCATCTCTACAAATTGTCCGAACCTTTATATGGTCTAAAATAAGCACCCAGAGCATGGTATGATAGGCTTAAATCATATTTACGAAAAAATAACTTCGAAATTGGTAAGGTAGATAAGACTTTGTTTACTCTCAAGCAGGGCAATGACCTTTTACTCGTACAGATCTATGTGGATGATATCTTCTTTGGTGGTTTCTCTCATGCTCTTATTTCCAAGTTTTCAAATACTATGAGCAGGGAATTCGAGATGAGCATGATGGGAGAGCTCACATTCTTCCTAGCATTTAGATAAAGCAATCAAAGATGGATACTTTTGTTCATTAAACTAAGTACACCAAGGATCTACTTCGTCGCTTCGACATGGGGATAGTCAAACCAATTTCCACACCTACGAGGTCTACGGCTATGTTGGATCCTGACAAAGATGGAGAGCTCACTTTCGTATCTCACTTCTTTGAGACTAGACATATACTTTATTGTGTGTTTGTGTGCTTGCTTTCAGGCTTCCCTACGTGCTTCACATCATCAAGCGGTAAAGTGAATTTTCTGGTATCTTCAGTCAACTTTAGAATTTGGCATATGGTACTCTTATTCCTCATGCATTACCCTTAGAGCTTATTCAAATGCGGATTTTGGGGGTTGTAGAATTGATATGAAGAGTACTTCTAGCACATGTCACTTCTTAGGCACATCTCTTGTTTTATGGGCTTCTAGAAAATAGTTGTCTGTTGCACTTTCCACTACTGAGGCTGAATATGTAGCTGCTACTTCTTGTTGCTCACAATTGATTTGGATGATAGCTACACTTAAGGATTTTGGCTTAGAATTGGATAGTGTTCCACTTTTCTGTGATTGCTAAAAATCCTGTGCAACATTCAAGAACCAAATATATTGATATTCACTATCATTTTCTTAGAGACCATATTGAAAAGGGAGATATCATCTTGCATTTTATTAACTCCTATTCTCATGTTGCTGATATTTTCACCAAACTGCTTGATTCTTCTCATTTTGTTCGCTTGCGGAGTTGGGTGTGTTGCATCCTATGGAATTATTCTGAGGGGCTTGTTGTTTAAGAATTTCAGGAGCTTTGCTTATTATACTTGTCAAATAATACATCAAGTCCAAGTCTTTGAAATCAAATGAGTAGTAGAGTTGTCTTTATCATATTTACTCATTTGCAATGTGCTATACTTGAACTAAAATATGACATGGCGGAATACCTTGACTAGATTGATTATAGGTAGCACTCTGTGACGTTTATCTAAAAAGATTACTTTGATTGTGAGCCTTATTCTAAATCTTGGCTTGAGGTATGTATGTTTCATATTGTAATCTTTTTATGCCCACTCAAGTTGGCATGTTATATAAAAAATTAACAAAAAATAAGAAAGAGAAGATAGAAAAGATGTATGCTTCAAGCATGCTACGATTAAACAAAACAAAGGCACAAAACGTACTTGAATGATAAAAAGTATGCTTCAAGTATGCCACCATTCAAAAGAAGTTTGCTACAAAGATGGCTTCATAAAAAGAAGTATGCTACAAGCATGTCACATGCTTAAAAAGTGAGTGTGGAACTATAGGTTGATATATGAGACTGCTAGCTCACATAGATTTAAAGTTTGCATCACTTTTAGGCTTACTCTTTTTGGTATAATATCCCATTGTGTTCTTTATAGATCGGTTTGGTCATAGTTGAGATGTCTATAATTAATCCAATTTGCTTAATTATGCTAAAAACTTGTTTTGACTTGCTATATGGTATATGATTTTATATGATCTAGGGAGCTCTACTCAAAAAGATGGCTTGTGTACATTCTTTAATCAATGCAAAGTGACTTGGATAATCTACAAAGCTTCTAGACGTTTACTCTCATTGCTCCTTTTTAGAATTATTCTTCTTGGGAGTTCTTGATGATTTCATTGCCAAAGGGAGAGAGTTTGTAGAGATTGGGGAGAGAAAATTGCTCTCTTGTGTTAAGGGGGTGTTTTTTCTATGTGGTCTAAGGGGGAGTTTTCTCCATGTGCTCCATGGGGGAGTTTTCTGAGCTTTCTACTTTTTACTATTGTTTGCAGCTCTTTCTGTTGTGGTCTGCAACATTGAATTTTTTCTTTCACAAATTTTCTCATTCAAGAGTTTTTGAGGTGTTGTAAATGTATTCATCAAGGGGGAGATTGTTAGACCATATGATGGTCGTGCAATAAGTGATGATGAATAATTGACATTTGGGTTCATACGAATTTGCATTTGTGAAAGTTCTAGTCGATGCACTATTGTTGCTAGAGTTTTCAGGATGGCAAGTCGACCACGGCAAATGACCATGGTATTTTGGCAACGGTAGATGACCATGGTATTTCAATCACAGTAGAATGACCACAAGTTTATGACCACGACAGATCGACCTCAGTCTGGAGTTTTCAGAGGAGTTGAAGACCCTGGAGTCGGATATTCTGGATAACCTAGTTGTAAGCTAAGAGAAACCAATAGTATGACATGGTGAACTGGTCGCAAGATACACTAGACTATAGTCGGTAGTCGGCAGGCTTCGACTAGGATGGTTGGGGTCATGAGTTTCAGTGAACTGGTCGAAAGTGATAGTAACCGTCTGTGGTCATTACTACAGTACCCTGTTGGTACTCAGTGGTCGGTGCTACAGTACTTGTTGATGGTAGTGTGCTCTATAGTACCTGGTCGGTACTCAGTAGTTGATGGTACAATAACTGGTTGATGATCAGTAGTCGTAGACTAGGAGTGCTACGATACTTGTGATTTTCGAGTGTTCTGAGCGGAGTGATAGTAATTCCAAGTACTTGTGTTTTTGAGTACTTGATGAGCTGCGACCGGCCTGAGCATGGAGGTCATAATCGGTCGTAATGAATGATTTAAGGCTGATTTCTAGAAAGTAATAGAATTTGTGGTTGTGGCTGATCTGGTTGATCTTGATGGATGGTGAAAGGTGTGGTTTGTGTGTGTGGACTAATGTCGGTCAAGTTGGGAAGAACTTGTACCGAGGAAAAATGTTCTTTGGTCTTTGCATGTGCAGGTTGGGTGTGGAGGCGATCATGGTCGGTGACAAGGAGGACCGGGACTAGGATGAAGAAATCTGAGATCTAGGCAGTCCAGGCTGGAGAACATGGAGATAAAGTTTGTGATGTGTGGAGAAGCTACGTGACGTGTTATCTTGGAGTCTTCGACACGTGAGGTGATGGTGTGTGATGAAGATACAAGAGGTGTTGTCCTGGAAGCTTCGTCACGTGTTGAGTCAGGAGTTGTGGATAGAGTCCATAACTAGGAAGGCTTAGAGATATTGGAAAACCCATGTTAGAAAGGGTTTCGGGTCCCTTGATTTTTGGAAGAGATAGGATGTCATGTCCGTGTTTGAGGTAGACACGGTTTGGTGCGTTAGCCTATAAAAACAGGGAGAGACTAAGGGCTGATGGGAGGATCAGAGAAGGGCTTTAAAAGGTTTTTGGAGAGAGATTGATGGGGCTTTAGTTTCTAGCTAGAGATTTTAGGGGTGCTTGTGAGGGCACTTTGTAAATCCACATAAAACCAGCAATAAAGATTGTCTTGAATCAATCTGGTTCGTGATTTGCTTGAAGAGAGGTGGTGATCATAGGTGAATTGGATCTTATGATGACAGCCAAAGCTAAGTGAGCGGTTGAACAGAACGATCAATCAAGTGATCGTGCATTGAGCGATCGGTCGGAAGGTTGAGCTCTGAGTGGTCGAAATCTTCACCGACTGCCAGGAATCTTCAAAAAAAACGGCGACAATCATTCATCCCCCTCTGATTGCAGTATTCGATTCTACAGTTGGTCTTTGCTTTTGTACATAAAATACTTTTTCACTTTGAAATTGATTTTTAAATTTCGAAAAATCAAATAAAAGCCAAATACTATGAAATAATTAATTTGAATTGGAAATTTTACAAAAAATCAAATTATCCTCTATTTAATTTTTACTTAAATTACTTTTTAATGAGAAGCTTTTTTGAAAAAGCAAAATTAGGCAAATAAAATTTGAAAAACTCAGGCAAACGAAATAACATTTTTTTTATTTTAAATAAATTTTTTTACTAATTTTGAAATAAATAGTTGGGCTGTGATAGCGACTAGGTTGCCATGGAGGGGGAGCTTGGGAAATAGGGAACTCCGGTGAGTGGTGGGGGTAGCTCAAGGGAGCTATGGTGATGGAGGAGGAGAGAGAGGAATCGGAGGGTGATGCTTCGGTGGAGGAGGGGTGGTGGTGGCAGCGGTGTTGGCCAGTAGTGAGGGAGAAGGGTGGTGTGGCAATCCTCAATGCATGGAATCTTGATTAAATGTGAGGGAGAGGTGATGAAGCTTGGGAACAAAATATGAAATGGTGACATTGGTAATGGCATTGCCAAAGGGCCGGGAACGGCGAGGGACTTGGCGGCCGGCGCATGGGGGAAGCTTGAGCGAGCTTAGAGGAAAGGAAGGGAGGTAGGGGAGTACATGGTAGCAATCAGGGGGACGAGGCTGCTTTATAGCATAGCGAGGAATGCTGTGGCACCCTATTGGTGTCAACCGGCCGATAGTGCATGGCATTGGCACCGGTGTGGGTTTGAAGTTGGCGCAACATGGTCTCAGGCGCCAAGACGACTGGCAGGGCATGGGCCAGGCATGGTGAAGTGATGGCAAGGTGATGCGCTATGGCATGGACTTATATTTTATTAAAAAGTGTATATTAAAAATATATAAGCTTCTTTGCTTCTATCCTTTTCTTACTTAGTATCTCGTTCTTGTCTTTATATTCATTCACTAATCCTTTTTCTAATCTTTTCTATTAGTTCAACTTTGTAGATGGCCAGTTCATCCTCTACTGAGTCGTGGGACTACTCTCTCATGACGAGAGTGTTGGAGCTTTCGCTAGTCTTCTTCGACAGCTTATGCAGCACCTGCAGTATCGCCAGCCGCCTATCTTCAGGGGGCGGAAGACCCGGATCCTGGATCGAGACTCTTGGTCGGTGGAGGTATTCCTGTATGCACGGGATGGGGAATTCAATTCCCACACATACCCTATTGAGCATCCCCGGACTCGCTGTTTCGATGCTATCCAGGACGCAGCTCGCCTTGCTATAGCTGACTTGTGTAATATTCACAAGGATGCTTTGCAGCAGTCACCCTTTTGTTTCTTCATCACTCCTCAAGCAGGACAGAGATACCCAGAGCCCTTTGAGATTCTAGCAGATGACCCTCGACTGTCGCATCAGGTGCAGCTCACTCAGGCGATGGCAGTCACCTATGCTAGAGTCTTGGAGGAGATTAGACAGCTTCGGATGCTTCTCACTTCCAGCTACCAGCACTCCGACACTCTACGTGCTCAGCTTCGCCAGAGCCAGGCAGCAAAGTTCGAGCTGGGACGTCTCAGAGCCGCAGCTGACTACACGCTGTCTTCACCAGTACCAGCCGTCATCCCCAACAACCAGACGCCGACTCGACGTTTGGGACCCCGCACCAGGCTAGATGGACTGTACCAAGCCTTTGTGCACTTGTGGTACAACCATTCTTAAAACTATTTTGATTTCAAGAATAAGTTTCTTCTCAGTTGTTGCCTACTTCTTTCTTGTGTGTTGGTTTGGGATGTTGTTAGTTTTCCCCCTAATCTCTTACCTATGCTATTTCCCTCTTACCTTTTGCTAACCCCAGAAACCGCTTCGAATGGTGAACACAAGGAGCAACCCAGGCAGCAGCCGTGGTGCTAATGGTCAACAGAACAACAATATTCCACCGCCTCCTGCTCAAGCACCTAACCTGGAACAAATGATGGCTATGCAATTGCAACTACTTCAAACTCTCGCTCAGAATCAAGTGCAACAAGTTCCGCATGCGCCCAACCAAGCACCGCAGTCTAAGTTGGGAGAGTTTATGAGGACAATACCTCCTACTTTTGTCGGTTCAGTGGATCCATTGGAGGCTGACGATTGGATCAAGGATGTTGAGGAGAAGTTGATTCTAGCTCAGTGCAATGATCACGAAAAGGTGTTGTATGCCGCCCATCAACTTAAAGGAATTGCTGCTAATTGATGGGAGAATTACTGTGCTGCTCATCAGGATGTGCAAACCCTCACATGGGCAGAATTTGTTGAAGCTTTTCGCACCGCGCATATTCCTATGGGAATAATGGAAATGAAGAAAAGGGAATTTCACAAGTTGCAGCAGGGAAACCTTAGTGTTTCCGAGTACCTGAATAGATTCACTCAACTATCCAGGTATGCACCAGAAGATGTTGCATCGGAGTCAACAAAGATTTGGAGGTTCATGCAAGGACTAGATCCCAACCTCAAAGTGCAGTTGGTGTCCAATGATTACCCAACATTTCAGCATATGGTGAATAAGGCTATTATTCAAGAAGATGCTCAACGTCAGTTGTATGAGACTAGGAAGAGGAAGTTCCAAGCTCAGCAAGATGCAAGCAGTTCTCGTTTTCGTCCTAGTCCACCTCAGTTCAGTAGGCCTTCAGAGTCAAGTGTGCCAAGGACGTCATTCGCAGGACCCCGCCCAATTTCGCAAGCTCCTCGAGCAAGCAATGGTGGCCAACTTCAGCAGAACAAGACTTCAGTGGCAGGAGTGCAGTGTTTCAACTGCAAGAATATGGGACATTATGCCAACAACTGTCCTCAGAAGCGCCCAGCAGTGACCCCTGTTCGTTTCAACTTGGGGACTACGCCAGCACGAGCTCCAACTGCAGGTCAAGGCCGTGGGACACCTCAAACTCCAAGGACTCCGCAGGCAGTGAGCAGAGGACATCTTAATCATGTTACCGCAGAAGTAGCTCAGGATGCACCCGACGTAGTTCTGGGTAAGTTTCTTGTCAATTCAGTTCCTGCATCAGCATTATTTGATTCTGGAGCTTCGCATTCTTTTGTGTCAAAAGATTTTGTTGAAAGATATAATTGGGATGTGCGTTTGCTAAAGAACCCCATGCTAGTCCAATCACCTAGGAAGGAAATGAGGACTAACACAGTTTGCCCTAGAGCAACTGTAGATATAAATGGAGTAAAATTCCTAGCGAATCTTATTATAATAGACTCTAAGAGCCTAGATGTAATACTTGGTATGGATTGGTTAACCAAGTATAAAGGGCAGATAGATTGTGCTGATCGTGCCATTACCCTTACCAATTCGGAAGGAATTCAGGTAAGGTATAAGTCAAACCCATCTTCTCATATTAGTTGTGGATTGAACAGCTTGAAGGGAATAACTTTGGAAAAGGTGCCTATAGTAAGTGAATACCCAGATGTATTTCCTGAGGATTTACCAGGAATGCCGCCGGACAGAGAAATTAAATTTGTTATAAATCTGGTACCTGGTACAGCTCCAATTTCCAAGAGACCCTATCGTATGTCTGCAAATGACTTGGCTGAAGTTAAGAAGCAAATTCAAGAGCTGCAAGATAAAGGTTTTGTTAGACCAAGTTCTTCGCCTTGGGGAGCACCAGTACTTTTAGTAAAGAAGAAAGATGGTAGTCTTCGCATGTGTGTGGACTATAGATCCTTGAATGATGTGACAATTAAGAACAAGTACCCTTTGCCTCGGATAGACGATTTATTTGATCAGTTGAAAGGTTCATGTGTTTTCTCCAAGATTGATCTCCGATCAGGTTATCATCAATTGAAGATAAGACCAGAAGATATACCAAAGACAGCGTTTGCTACTCGCTATGGATTGTATGAGTATGCAGTGATGTCTTTTGGCTTGACAAATGCGCCCGCATATTTTATGAATCTGATGAATAAGGTGTTCACGGAATATTTGGATAATTTTGTGGTTGTATCCATTGATGACATTTTGATATATTCCAAGAATGAGGAAGAGCATTCAGAACATCTGAGGATAGTTTTGGAAAAGCTCAGAGAACACCGGTTGTATGCCAAGTTTAGCAAATGTGAGTTCTGGTTGAAGAAAGTAGATTTCTTGGGCCATGTGATTTCAGCAGGAGGAGTGTCTGTAGATCCTGAAAAAGTAAATGATGTGCTCAACTGGACGCAACCAAAGTCAGTACCTGAGATCAGAAGTTTTCTGGGTTTAGCCGGTTATTATCGTCGTTTCATTGAAGGTTTCTCCAAGCTTGCAAGACCTCTCACTCAGTTGCTAAAGAAGGAAAAGAAGTTCGAATGGAGTAAATCGTGTTAGGACAGTTTTCAAGAATTGAAAAAGAGGTTAACCTCTGCACCAGTGTTAACGCTTCTGGATATTAGAAAAGATTTTGAAGTCTTCTGTGATGCATCAAGACAAGGACTCGGTTGTATTTTAATGCAAGAAGGAAAGGTAGTAGCCTATGCTTCAAGGCAATTGCGACCCCATGAGGAGAATTATCCAACTCATGATTTAGAGCTAGCTGTCGTTGTGCATGCTCTAAAAATATAGAGGCATTATCTAATTGGTAATCGTTGTGAGATTTACACGGATCACAAAAGTTTAAAGTATATATTTACTCAACCCGATCTCAATCTGAGACAAAGAAGGTGGCTCGAGTTAATAAAAGATTACGGTGTTGGAATTCATTATCATCCAGGAAAGGCTAATGTAGTAGCTGATGCCTTGAGCAGAAAGAGTTACTGCAATAATCTGTTGGTTAAAGATAGTATGCTTGTACTACAAGAAGAGTTTCAGAGGCTCAATTTGGAAATAGTAGAAGGATTTCTGGCTAATTTGGAGGTTCACCCAACTTTGGAAGACCAGATCAAGGCAGCTCAAAAAGAGGACAAGTATGTCAAAGAAATCAAAGATAATATGAAGAAAGGTAAGGCGCCGGGATTTTCAGAAGATGAAGAAGGTATCATTTGGTTTGGAAAAAGGATTCTTGTACCCAAAAAGAAAGAAATAAAGGAGCTAATTCTGAAAGAAGCTCATGAATCTAGATATTCAATTCACCCTGGAAGTACAAAGATGTACCAAGATCTCAAAGAAAGGTATTGGTGGTCAAGTATGAAAAGAGAAATAGCAGAGTATGCAGCTTTGTGCGATGTGTGCCAACGGATCAAAGCGGAACATTAGAGACCTGCCGGACTTTTGCAACCTTTGCAGATACCCGAGTGGAAATGGGAAGAAATTGGTATGGATTTCATAACTGAATTACCGAGAACCAAATCAGGGTATGATTCAATTTGGGTTATTGTGGATCGTCTGACAAAAGTCGCCCATTTCATTCCAGTAAAAACAACCTATTCGGGAGACAGACTCGCGGAACTGTATATGTCAAGAATCGTGTGTTTGCACGGAGTTCCAAAGAAGATAGTGTCAGATCGAGGAACTCAGTTCACCTCGAGATTTTGGCAGAAGCTGCATGGACTTTTGGGTACAAATCTAAATTTTAGCACAGCATATCATCCACAGACAGATGGTCAAACAGAGAGAGTAAATCAAATATTGGAACACATGTTGAGAGCCTATGTCCTGGCTAATAAGACTAATTGGGATCAAAGTTTGCCCTATGCAGAATTTTTCTATAATAACAGTTATCAATCTAGCTTGCAAATGTCTCCTTTTGAAGCATTGTATGGCAGAAAATGCAGGACACCGTTGCACTGGAAAGAAACAGGAGAAGGACAAGTGTTTGGACCAGATGTGCTGAAGCAAGCAGAAGAGCAAGTTCGTCTGATCCAGGACAGATTAAAAACAGCACAAACACGACAGAAAAGCTATGCGGACAATCGTCACAGAGCATTGGAATTTGTACCTGGAGATCATGTATATCTGAAGGTTTCGCCTCTCAGAGGAATGCAACGTTTTGGAGTCAGTGGAAAGCTTGCTCCTAGATTCATTGGACCATTCCCTGTTCTAGCTAAAAGGGGAGAAGTTGCTTATCAGTTGAAGCTTCCACCTCAGTTGTCAAAGGTGCATGACGTCTTCCATGTGTCTCAGTTAAGAAAGTGCCTCAGAGTGCCAGAAGAATAGATGTCTCTAGATGAAGTTGAGTTAAAGGAGGACCTAACTTATCCAGAGTATCTAGTCAAAATTTTGGATGAAGCAGAGTGTCGTACCAGAAACAAGGTCATCAAATTCTGTAAAGTGCAGTGGAGCAATCATTCCGAATCAGAAGCAACATGTGAGCGTGAAGAAGATGTAAGAGCAGAGTTCCCTAGTCTTTTTCCCAGTCCGTCCGAATCTCGGGGTCGAGATTCTTTCTAGGGGGGTAGGTTTGTCACATCCCAAAAATTCGCTTTCTGAAAAATTTAATTTTAAATTAATTATTTTAAAGTATTTGAATCTTATTTGGATTTATCTGGATTTTATTTCAAAATTTAAAGCAGGAAAATGTATTTTAAATATTTTATTCAAGCCAAAAAGAGTTTATTTTACTTTTCCTAGCCTTCCCTAAATTATTAATTAATTTTTGAGAATTTTCTGGAATTAAAAATCAATTTTCAAAGTTAAAAAGTATTTTATAACATTATTAAATGAAAATTCAAAATTAAAAATATTTTTCCTAAGTCTAAAATGCTTCCAGGAATATTTTATGATTTTTATGGAATTTTTATGCATTAAATATTATTTTTCTAAGTATTTATAAAGTTTCTAGTATTTTCTGAAATTTATTCCGAAAATAAAAATCAAATTAATTCAAGCCCGCCACGTGTCGCTCTCAGATTGAATCACTCTCTCTCCACGATTTAATCCTAGCCATACAAGATCACTTACCCCTTCATGTCCATCCAAAAGCCATGAATCATCCACTTGCCACGTGTCGCAAATCCGACGGCCCGTACCCCTTCACTTCCTCTCTCTCTCAATGACGCATGGACCCCACATGTCATATATTTCTTCAACCTCTCCTTCCTCCTCCCACCCTCTCTCTCCTCCACCATTAAACCTGAAATAGAGCTCTTGAAAACCGCCGTTTCTTCCTCTTAACTCCCGATTAAAGCATGGAAACGGAAGCCCTAATCATCCCCACTAATCCACCGGCTGTTTCCCGTCCTTTAACCCTCTCAAAACCAAAATCTCTTCCTCTCCTCTTTCTTCCTATAAATACCCAAATGCCGGCTCTTCTTTCCTCCTTTCGGCCTCCTTTCACTGCCGCCCTCCCCCTCTCCTTCGGCCGCCACCCCACCGTCGTGCACCGCCGCCCGGTCGCCTCCCGCCGGCCACCCCGCACCACCCCACCGTGGGAAGGTGCGCCGCCACCCCTTCTACCCCGCCGCCACTCACCGCCCCACCTCCGGCCGCCGGCCGCGCGCCCCCGTGTGTCTCCTTTATGTTTTCCTCTCTAATCATTTTTCCTCCCTGTGTATTTTGTATTGTTGGTGCTCCTTTGCCAAGAAAAAACAAGTGCTCACTTGGCTAGGGGAGACAAGTTAGTGCATGCATGTGTGAGTTGTGGGTTCAAATCCTGGGCATGCATTTTCGGTTGGGCTTTGGCCAAATTTTTGTTCACCTTTAGCCAATGACAAGCGGGACCCACTTGTCATAAAATATTAAATAAAAATCTGTACCTCAATGAAAACTGGGCCCCACACGTCATACACTCAAATATATCCAAAAAATCAGCCAAAAAAAAGATTCTAGAGAATATTCCCTGGGTTTTGCATTTTCTGAAATTTCCAATTCATTCAAACTTCCAATCGCTCGTTCTCCCTCGTCCGAACTCCGAATCCAGTGATTCAAATTTCTAAATTTGTGTAAAATCATAAAATATCTTGCAGTTTATATTTTATATTTTTTTTATTTTATTTGTATTTATTTATTTGGTTGTTTGGTTGTTTCGCGCGTAGAACTTGACGTCGCCAAAGACTTCGTCGAGCCGCAGCAAGAAGGACCGACTAGCGCCCAAGAAGGCAAGTCTCCTTTGATCATTTTGAACTTATGTTTGTGAAATGTTTTTAATTATTTTAAATTTAAATGCATCGCTAATTACTTAAAATCTTAATTTTGTTTTAGCAATTTGGTTAATCCAACTTTGTTGTGCCCTCAATTGAAAATTGAACGCCATGTATCCCTTGTAACCCTAGGATCATCTTTTGTCTCAATAATGAGATTATTATTTAATCTTTGGTAATATTAGAACGGTAGTATAATGCTTAGCCATGCTATTTAATCTTGTTGTAGCTTTGAAATGGGAAATTATGTTTCATTCAATAATCTTTGTATTCGGAAATTTAGTGGCGATTGGTGTTGACACTGTCCTTTTAAAAATAAAATAAAATGTGGAAATTGTTTTAGACCGGGGCGGATGGTTGTTTTGGATTGGTGCGGTAAGCACGAGATCTTGCATAGTGTATGTTCCGCCCTAGTCGATTAAGGACCGACGCTTGTGATTGTCTAGACTAAGCACTACTGTACAACCCCATGTCTATATGGGTATGACCTAGCTGACTAACTTACAAAACTTTAGTTTAGGTACCACCAGTGGAAAGCGGGTGCCAGAGATTTACTGGTTATTCGCAGTGAGGGACAGGGATTTACTGTACTCATCTGGCGCAAGAGGGGGCTTCGAACTGGGTGGATTTAACCCTTCTGCGGTGAAACCTCAGCGGGTGGTGTCTAGTCTAGAGTGAGGTAAAAGCTTTGTGATATTTTATCTGGGTCTCATGCCAAAGGAAGCATGGTGACTGTAAAGATAATCTATCTCTTGGGGGTAAAGTTGTACATCCTCTGCAGAGTGTCAAACTATTCGAATAGTTGTGCCCACGGTCAAGGGCGGGCAAGGAATGCATTCACATGGTAGACCCTTGGTTTTGGTTTTAAAAGCAAAGAATTGAAATTCCGAGAGTGGAGGGAACTCTCGGAGGGTTACTGGTGGTTGGAGCCAGAGCGGGTGGTTGGAACCCGCAGTTTTAAAATTTTGTATCGCTTAGAGTTGGTTAATTAGTGTTGGTGGATAGAACCTTCACTATAAATTGTTTACTAGTTTCAGCTAAAACAATTACTTTGTACAAATTAATGCCTTCGAAAATATTTAATGTTATTTGAAATAAAATACTGCTTTGTGCAAAAGAACCATATGACCTTGCTTTGTTAAGCCTTGCATCTATTGCATTCTTTCCCAAGACTTGCGGAGTACTTTTTGTACTCACATGCTGCACTAAAATCAACTCAGAGGAATACGAAGCTCAAGAGGGAGACTACGACTACTTCGCGTGTGGATTCGGTGAAGGCTTTCCGGAGTTCTAGGTTGCGTTTCCCCAGTCAATTGCCTATGGCGTATTGATGGGACTTCGCCGGTTTATCTTCTGCTTCCGTTGTGTTCTGTGTGTGTGAGGTCTTGAAACCTCCTTTGTAATAATGAGACCTTTCGGTCGGTACTCTCTATTATTGTAATAAATCATTGTTGGTTATGTAATCATTTATGTTTGACTATGTGCACTAGCTTTGATCTGGGACTAGTGCTGTAATACACAGAGGGTCCGGGTTCGGAAATCCGGGGTCCCGACACAATGTTCAATTTCAACCCAGTTCCGCCTCGCTAAGGTTTTACCGTCGAGTAGGCTACCACCTAGTCGATACTTGCCCCCTCTTGCGCCAATGTAGATCCATGGCTCCGACCACACCACACTCATCCCAATAACGGAACCGAAATTGAAACATCACAAATTAATCAGCCAAGTCCATCCCATACTGGACATGTGGTTGTACGGTAATGCTCAGATCAATGGCGCACAAAGTTATGTCCTTAAGTATTACCCAGGCGAAACATCTACATCCCAATGTGCCAACAGCACACCCTTTACTGCACGATCATTCGTCCAGGCAAAAACCAAGTTTGTATAACCAACACCAATGACACTCCAATGTCATGGCACACAAATTTTATCACTGTGGCTACCACCACGATTCAATATCTCATTAACTCAAAATTAATTATCTGATCGCATGTGATGATAAACCCAACGTGACTATAAGCATGGCTAAGCAATTTAAACGTACACCCCATGTGACCACTAGTATTGCATCACTAGATAATTACCCATCCTATGGTAACAATGGAATCATGGAATTCAAATTACCAAGCATGAATTAATCAATTTGGACAATAACTAACAATACAAGGGTTTATAATAAAATAGCGATGCATGATAATATAAAACAAAGTAATACATAATAGATTTGAAAACTAGGTTCAACACGATCAAAGGACATGACTTGCCTTGTCCTTGCTCAGTTGACGACTCTTGATCTTCGAATCATGCTTCAGCTCCTTCGAAGGCGTGATCTAACTAGAGAGAATGAAACGATACACAAAAATAAATTCAAATAAAATTCAAATAAACTCCAAAAACTTCAAAACTAGAACCAAAAGATAGAGCTCAATTTTAAAAGAATTTAGGAAAATGAATCGGGTCAATTGGAGTTCGGACGAGGGTGAGTGGGCTCTCAGAAAATCTAATCTGGAGATAAAGGCTGAAAATCAGAAATTCTACTGTGCTGTGAACCCGATGCATGGAATGGCTAGTCTACGATGAACCCGGTGCATGAAATAGTGCAAGTGACTGGGCTTGCTGACGCGTTGGTTAGGGCAGACGCGGCGGACACATGGCCGACAGGTTGCAGGGTAGGGCTTACGTGGCAAGGTGACGTGGCGAGGTGACGTGTCATGATGACGTGGCACCGGATCGGCTTGGTTGGCCGGCGTGACACTGATGTGGCTCGACACGTCGGATCTAGGTCTGACGTGGACAACACGTGGGGGCTGACTCGGCTCGGTCGGCTCACGAGTCTACGGCACAGTGCATCTAGTCGGTGGACCCTACTTGCCAGAGGCACGGTACACGGTGGACTCGGTCCACGGAGGAGACGAACCGATGCGCAGGTGCGGACACGGCTGAGCTGGCTGGCACGCGGCGCGAGGCGGCAGGTGCGAACCGAGGCAACGCTGCGACCGAGGTGGCTCAACATGGACTGAGGGCAGCGCATGGTGGGCGAGGTGACCCCGGCGGCGGCGACGGTGCGGGTCTTCGGCGGCTGACCGATGGCGAGCTCGGGTTGTGGGGCAAGGACAACAAGACTGGGTCGTCGTTAGAACTCACCAGCGATGACGAACGGCAGGACGGCTGGCGGTCGGAGCGAGAGACGATGACGAGGACATCGAAAACGACGGCAAACCTAACGGTGAAGCTCGAGTGATTGCGGGATGTGGGAAAATGAGGGGATGTCTGGTCGGCTTTTATACTCGGACCCCAAGGATGGCCGGCTCGAGCACGACTCGGAGTCCGCGGCGGAGGGTTCGCAACGGACATGGCCGCGACGGAGACCGAGACGTGAACGGTTTGATGGGTGGGCCCCGTCGGTCAGTAGCACGGGCTAGCGAGCGGCCAGGATGAGCGCGGGCGAGGCAGGCGCTCCAGATGAGCGAGGCGTGTCAGCAATCCGGTTGACGGGGGTGGGCGCAGATGCGCGTCGCGTGGCTAGGGCAGGGCAGCCCGGGGTGAGGTAGGTTGGAGCGGGTCGGCTTGGTGGGCTTCGGCCCAGTTGGGTTTTAGGGTTTTAGGAAATTCGTTTTCTTTTTTCAGAATTCAAATAAATCCTTTTAAGCTCTAGAAAATAGCAAATAAATCCCGAAAAATCCAAGAAAATTCCTTGAGACTCAAGGAACTCAAATAAAATATTTTTTACACAGGTTGATGTTTAATTTAATCATATTAAATATTTTTAATTAATAAAAATTACAATTAAGCTTTAGTTAATTCCAGAAAAATCAAATGGTGAATTTTATTTTTAAAACTTTAAAAAGGCTCTGAAACTCAGGATGTTACAAACCTCCCCCCTTAAACGTAATCTCAACCCTGAGATTCAGGCTCACTAAAGGGAATAGGTTACCAGGTGCGACATCGGAGACGACATTGTTGAGGCTTCGCCTTGCAACACTCTGAGGTATTTGGCTTCCTTGACCTGATGATGTTCCATGGCTTGCTCCTGGAGTCTTGGCAGGGGTATTTCCAAGATTGAACGGAATTGGCGTGATTGCTTGACGCTTTTGCGGGCACTTGCAAGCAAAATGACCTAGCTCTTGGCACTTGAAACAACTAAATGGAGTTGCAGAGCTTCTTTCCCTCTAAGGCTGATTGTTGACGTTGATAGGGCGTGGTCCTGAAATATCATAATGAGGCATTGGAGCTGGAGTCCTGAATTCTGACTGTTGTGGTACATGAGCTGGCTGGTATGTGTTGAATCTGGCTCTCTGTGATTGTTGCAACTGAACCCCTTGGTGAATCATCTTCTGCTTGCGAGACTCTTCCATCTCATGATGAGACTCTTCAATAAGTATGGCCTTATCCACCATGTTTTGGAAAGTAACATAGTCATTGCCAACGACTTGAACTTTCAATCCTAAAGTAAGTCCTCTCTTGAAGCGCATCTGACGTGCATCATCTATAGCAACATCTTCCGGAGCTTAACGAGCCAACTGTACGAACTTATTGAGATATTCACTTACGGACACATTCCCTTGCTGTAGCTCACGAAATTCTTCCTTCTTCATTTCCAACACTCCATCTAAGATATGGGCATGGAGGAATGTTGTGGAAAACTCTCTCCAGGTAATGCTCTCTGGGTCCTCATGCGCAGCACAATAGTTCTCCCACCATTCGGATGCAGCACCTTCCAGTTGGTGAGCGGTGTAGAGAACTTTTTTCTGATTGGTGCACTAAGCAAGGTTTAGCTTGTTTTCCACAGAACGAATCCAATCATCTGCTTCCAAAGGCTCAGATAAATTGGAATAAGTTGGTGGTCTAGTCCTCATGAATTATGCAAATCTGGATGACAGACGATTTGGTTGAGGTGCGATGGCTGCCTGATGCTGTTGATTCATCATATTGGTTAAATTCTGCATCATCGTGTTTATGAGTTGAGTTTGAGATGCCATGAATTGACTCAAGGTCAGATCCAAACCCATTGGGATTGTTTGCGGTTCCTGAGTTGCCTGGTTTGCATTACTGCCCTCTGGGTCTTGGTTTATCAGACTGCGTCCTGCTGTGTTCCGAGTGTCAACCATTTCTGCTATGCTCTGAAAGAAAGACCACTTGCTGAGAACTGACTTCTCAGGGCTCAATAGGTAAGAGGGAAAAGCAAAGATAAGCAGTAAACTCGTCTAAGGGGGATAACTAATGGCAATCTAAACTAAGCAAACACTTAGCCAAAAAGGCTAACAAAAAGAAGCAATAAACTTCATAAAAAGATTTTTGACATGACTGCATCATAATGCTAGAAGCAAAACTGCAGCCCACATCACACCCAACGGCAGATAAGAAGCAAGACGATCTACCCGATGCTAAAGCTATAACAGGGTTCAAATCTAATGGCTTCTAATCTTCACAGAAATCTCCAATCTTGTCTTGACTTACTGGGGGCTTCCCTGATCAAAACTTCACAGCAAAGCTTGAAGAATTCCAGGCCAATCTTCACTTGGACTAAGGGACACTCGAGACATCTATGGACATTATGGAGATAAGAAGTCAAATTAAGTTTGGAAAATAATATTTCAGAGGAGGCAAAGAGTAAGAATCCTAAGAGTGAGGTAAGAATAAAGAATTACTAGATAATCATTTGGCTGATTTGATTTAGAAAATAAACTTTGAAAACTTGTCTAATTCGACCATTCTAACTAGGGCTCCGTCCTAAAGTCGATATAGCTTTGATACCACCTTTGTAGAGACCCGAATATGCAAATCCGGATTCTCCTGTGTATTCTGCACTAGTCAAAGATCACACTAGTGCACACAGTATAAACAAAGATGAAATATCGAATATATCACGATTCACTACGAAAAGACTGAAATATTATTAATAATTATCAGAGTGCAACCTTATGGCCAAGCTTACAATTAATAGCCTGAAAGGCTTAAAGAAACTAGTAGTGGAAAACCAGGAATAAGCGTAGCAGCCATTCGACATGCCCACAAGCAATCGACTGGAGAGCGAAGTCCTAATCCGCGAAGTCGTCGAAGTATCCTCCATCTAGTAGCTCTTGCTAATCTGGTCCTTCTTTCTCAACTAAGCAAATATGGATGAAGCCGTGAGTGCATAGAGTACTCAGCAAGTCGTTTGTAACAAAGAATGCAATATAGTATGCAAGGCTTACCAATAGATGGCTGAAAGGTTAATTTTGCAGAAAGCAACAATTTAAAGTAAATACAATAAATAGATTGAAAGCAAACTTTGAAAATGATAATAAATAAGTAATCAAAGGAATTGAGACCAACCACAAGTAAATTGACCATTCACTCTAATGAATCACCCATGAACCAAGATCCATGTAATGAACCACCAGTAAACTACCCATTCACTTCCCAACTCAACCCAACCAGGTTTTTGTAGAAAACTCTACCCCTTGTGTGAAATCACCAAGCATTGTCCATGACTGAGGACACGGCTATTCGAATAGTTTTACACTCTGCAGAGGTTGTACAACTTTACCCACAAGACATAATCATCTCATATTGCCATTAGATTAACACACTTCCGTTGGTGTGCGGTGAAGAGATCATTACAAGGCCTTTACAATGTTCAATTTCAACCCAGTTCCACCACGCTAAAGTTTTGCCGTCGAGTAGGCTACCACCTAGTCGATAATTACCCCCTCTTGCGCCAATGTAGATCCATGGCTCCGACCATACCACACTCATCCCAATGACGGAACCGAAATTGAAACATCACAAATTAATCAACCAAGTCAATCCCATACTGGACATGTAGTTGTACGGTAAGGCTCAGATCAATGGCACACAAAGTTAAGTCCTTAAGTATTACCCAGGCGAAACATCCATATCCCAATGTGCCAACAGCACACCCTTTAGATTTATTTGGTATTTTGATTGTTACCGTGTAATTAGAAGTCAAAGTCTCGAAGGAGCATCAACTCGAGCAGGATTGAGATTCGGACAAAGACGAAGACCAATAGCTTTAAGATCATTGACTAAGAAGGTTTTGAGAAAGATCAAGACCGCGGTAATTTAAGCAAGGCAAGAACCCCCTTTGACCATGTTAATCCCAATATTTTAATTATTGTTTATCACTTGCAAAATCTATTGTGCATGCATATATGTTTCATTAAAACTGTTATACTGTGGGTAATGGCAGTTACAACTGCTCATATGCATTGAACCTCCCTTGCAAAATTGGTATCCTCACATGTTGTTACCCTAAGGACATGGTTAGACAGTAGCTAGTGTTACATTTTGGGTATATTACATCGAGTACATGTTCTACATGCTTAGCCATGGACTAGTTTCTGCTAAGTTTGAACATTCAAACAAATTTTCACATGGACTTGATGGTTTCAAAATGTTGGACCAGTGGAGGAACCTCTGTTAGTTTGGAATAAAATAAAATGAAAAACCTAGTTTTTGGATGCGGACAAGTTATACGATAAACTGTTAAATGTGAGAAGGAACCTCGCATGTAGATAGGGGGAGATTATCTACTAGGTCAATTAAGGATTGAACACTATTGCCGCACATCTATGTCACACTGCACAACCATATGTGCTATATGGGCTCTAGCTTTAGCTGATTAAGTTGTCTAGGTGTAGTGTTGCATTGTGGTAGGTGTATATGTAGTGAGGGTGTGCATTCTAAGTGAAGGTCTGCTTATAGGGGCTCACTTTACCAAGGTGTTGGGACTAAAGCTTTGCTAATACAACGGTGAATGCTCACCTAAAAGACGGACCTAAGTGAGGGTCTTCGCTTAGGAGATGGACGTAAGCGAGGATTCGAATGCTCTCTTAGGAGATGACCTTAGAGAGGTTCGATGTTCATTGGGCTGGTGCAAGGTTAGGACTAGATGATATAAAGGCTATATGATAATCACTTTCATCACACGCCAAAGGAAGTGTGAAGTTGCCGACAATATAATTGATTATCTCATGTGGATAAAGTTGTACAAACTCTCGAGAGTGTTAAAAACTATTTAAATAGTTGTACTCGTGGTCATAAGCATGCTTGGATGCAACTACAATAGTTATAGTTTTTATTTTCAGAACTATTTCACCGAATATGATGGGGTGGCATATACGCGTCTTCCACGTGCCATGTCCATGGGTGGGAATTATGCGATGTTCATAGCTGAGGAAGGATGCGAACGGATTTGATCTACTATTATGAAAGTTATATAAATGTTATTTTATTACATGTCAAATGTTCTTTATAATTCCATTTTCAAATTATTACTTATTGATATTACAAACGAAATTTGCTTCATGCTGAAAATAACTTAGTATAGAGCCTCATCCTTTGATAGCCTTGCATATATGTATAATTTTGTGATACACTATAAGTCTTGCTGAGTACACAATGTATTCAACCTTGCTTAAATTATTATTGATCAGAGAATGAAGAAAGATACATGCCAGATGACGTGTACTTCGCCCCTAGCACTTGGGAATACGACGATGGGTTTTTCTAGGGCCTAATCTCCAGTTGGTTGCCTGTGGGCTATGGTGGCATACCACTTGATGCTTCTACTTATTTATTTGTCTTCCGCTGCAATTTACTCTTGACTCTAGTATCTGCTTGGCCGATCGGCCATATGTTGTAAAACCTTATTATGCATTGCTTATGTATTCACCCCCTTTGTCATAAATTAAATATATAAGATGTGTATGGATGTGATCTCAATGTTGTGAATATATGTACTAGCTACTAATCATGGGACTAGTACCTAACACATATGGTGACTACGGGTGTTCCACGTGCCTGGCATCCTGACAATTAATTAATTTGAATTACTAGGATCAATATGATCAAAGGGTGGTGTGGTGCTCGGTGCAGAGATGGCACACACGTAGCGCCATGTGGCTGCCACGTCGACATGCCATACTTGTCGACGTGCTGACGTGGTGACCAACAGCGGGTGCGCGAGGCCCAATGGCCCATTGGCGCTCTGGCACACAATGGTGGCCGACGTTGTGCGGAACTGCAAGAGGGTGCGATGGAGAGGTGTTCTCACCTTGGCACGGCACTTGGGGAGACTCGGGGATGGCCAGTAGCATGCAAAGGTGGTTGTTAGCGCACGACTCCAGTGCAGACGGCGTTCTGGTGATGCATGAACTCGACAAAGGGGCGAAGAAGGTCAGCGAGGATGCGGTGATGGTTTAGAAAGCATCAGTGAAGCTCAAGGTAGATCAGCACGGTGGCAATTCCACGTTGGAGCTCTCACCAGAGCTTGGAGTGGCGACGCATGGTGCGGAGAAGCTTGGTTGCTTCGGAGGCTCGATTGTGTGGGGTTTTGATGTGGAGGTGAATAAGATGCGAGGGTAGGGGTTTATATAGGGTCTCAGGGAGGGGCTCGATGGTAAATGCCTCACCAGAGTTTTTGGTGAGTGGGGGCCAGAGTAGTGTGGTGCGAGTTGGGTTTTAAGGGAGGGGGAAGGCGGCGGGGTGAGTGCGGATTCAAGAGGGGAGGTGGAGTGGCGCACGAGGGGAAAGATAGGCAGCAGGGAAGGGCAGGGCACTGAGTAGCCATGGCGGTAGCGGAGAGAGAAAGGTGGGAGGAAGAAGATGGGGATGAATAAGGAAGCATGGGGCCCATGAGTCAGCGGGAGAAAAAGGGGAGGGGAAGAGAGGGATGTTCGAGATCTGGACATATGGTGAAGAGGAGAGATCTAGGCCGTTGGCATTGGAAGAGAGAGGAAGGGGAGGTGGGTGCACAGGATACGGCCGTGTGGCACCGGGATCAATTCGAGCCAGACACATGTCGGCCCGAGGAAAGTTTAAGATTAGAATTTACTTTTTAATTTTCAATAAAGCTAGGGAACTTTAAATGCTTAGAAAATAGCAAATAAATCCCAAAATTCCAAAAATTTCTTGAAAATACTACAAATCAAGGGGAACTCAGTACAAATAAAATCAACTATTTTTGGCCTTGTAGAATAGACAAATTACGTTTTCTTGATCTAAGCTTTAGAATAAAATTCTAGAAAATTCAAATAAATTCTAATAAAATACAAATAAAATTTTGGGATGTTACACTGGATGGGTTCTTTGGAGTATTACAACGTGAGGGGTAGTGGCATAAGGACATAGGGTCATTGCAGCGGTGCTAGTGACATGCAACCATGGCAGTGCCATAGGCAGCAATGGGGAAGACGAAAAAACTACTCGCTTGAGCTAAAAGCAAGGACCATTTGGCATCAATGTCTTACCGTGAGCTCAACGGTGAGGTTAGAGACATCAGAGGTGGTTGGAGATGGCCGGATGGCGGTGAACAGAAGCGATGGCGATGGCTCCAATGGTGACAACTCACCATAGCTAGAACAGGCTACAATAGAGCATGTTAGTGTGTTTAGAAGGGTGAAGCGATGGTGAAAACGATCATGGCGTAGCCTATGGCTCATCGGAGTGTCAAAAATGAGCACGGCAGTGGCAGCAATCAGTGTTGAGGATGAAGATGGATTCCCGGTGGCTCACTACACCAAATCCAAATTAAGTGCCGCACTTGCCGAATGGAAACAAAAGGCACAATGTGATGTGGAAGAAGGGGCTCAAAGCTCACCAGAACAGAGTTTGAACAAGACAGAGCGCAGCGGTGCACACTAGAGCTGAGGACGATGACCACATTCTGAGCGATGCCATGAAGGAGACGAGCTTGAACCGGGTGACATGGAATGGCAAGTGTTGTAGGGGTGGCCCCCACCTAAACCCAGCAGGCCTGGTAGAGGGTTGTAAGGCCCAGAATAGGCCATGTGCAATGACATAGATGCCCCTGAAGGGTATACTCAAATGTAAGGGTATAATTGTAAAAGCACTCCCCATGTATATATGTATGGAATACAGGCCGTGGGGAGAGCCAGAAACCATTACTATCATTCACTCCCGACTCTCCACTACCATCTCTCTCTGTTTGGTCTGTAGCCACAACAGTTGGCGCCGTCCGTGGGGAGGACAGGAGTAAGCCCGAAACCTGAAAAAGGATGGCACCGAAAAAAGCTTCGTCAGCGGCGGCGAAGGGAAAGAAGGCGGCCGGGCCGGAGCGTCGCATGAGTACCAGGGCTTCGGCATCGGCAGCGGCGAGCGCGGGTGGCAACGCAGGCACGGTGGTCGAAGACGTCGACGTTCGTGCGGCGATGACAAGCCCCATCACCGGCACCGCGACGACCAACCCCGTCACCGGCACCGCGACGACCAACCCCGTCACCGGCACCGCGACGACCAACCTCGTCACCGGCACCGCGACGACCGACCCCATCACCGGCGTTGCGGCGACGAACCCCGTGGTCGAAGACGTCGACGCTGGTGCGGTGACAACCGGCCCCGCCGACGCGACGGCAGCCGACCTCACCGCCCCCGCCACAACCCTCGCCGGTAGCGCGGACCGGGCAGTTCGAGGTAGCCACAACGGAGTGACCGGCAGCTCAGGAGCTCGCGGCGCGGTCGTGCCCGCGCCGATCTGTCCGTTGGGTGTACCGGCGACCCCGCCCGCACAGGCGGTGGAAAGCGCCCTGCTGGCAGCCCTCAAAGCGTTCCAGCAGGAGCTGGGGGATCTTCGCGGGGCTGTCCGAGACATACAAGAGGCTCGGAGCCAACAGGCCGCGCCGGTGGTCGCGCTAGAGCCCACGCCGAAAATAAGACGTAGCGTCGAGGTTCGCCTCCGCACGCGAGAGTCCACGGACTATAAATAAGACGTAGCGTCGAGGTTCACCTCCGCATGCACCAGTCTACGGACTATAAATAAGGCATCGTCGGCCCAAAACACGGCTTACAACAGTAAGAATAAATGGTGCACCGTTCCATTGCAAAAATATGAGGTGGAATGATTACAGGTATGGGTGCACAAGTGGGAACCCCCCTCTCCGCCTGATATGATCAGCACCTCAGTCTTCGCGCGGCGCCGAGGGGCCCGTGCCGCTGCTATGGCCTCGGGAAACTTCTTCGAGCCAACGGAGGAAGTCCCCTCCCCCGCGCAGCGTTTGCTGTACTGCAACCCTCGCCGCATCCTCCCCGACACGACCCCAGATCCGCCGGTGGAAGTTCCGAAGGCTAGGCTCGATGGAGCGAATAGCGTCCGGCAGCGCCTCCGGCCGGCCAGGAAGATCCAGGTGCGGGTTCGCCAGCTCCTGCATGTGCCTACACCCGCGGGTGTGAAGCAGGCCGAGGGCAAGGCACGCGCCAAGATAGCCGCAGTGCTCCCCGAAGGTTGTGGCGCTGCGAAGCGCGATGCCCGCCCCCTCCTTGATCAACCCAAGCGTCTCCATCAGGTCCTCCGGCCCATGGATGGCGTCGGGCAC
The DNA here is from genome assembly GCA_017311315.1 of Dendrocalamus latiflorus. Taxonomy (NCBI): domain Eukaryota; kingdom Viridiplantae; phylum Streptophyta; class Magnoliopsida; order Poales; family Poaceae; genus Dendrocalamus; species Dendrocalamus latiflorus. Next base: position 13,905,632 of record CM029654.1, on the reverse strand, counting down.
TTCAACACACAGGTCATGGAGGGCCCGATTCAGAGACTCCATGGCCCCCCAGGCTGACGTGGACGCATCGTCCAAGGCACGGGTCTTCCCTGCAAGGGACTCCTCCAACTGGACCTTCTCCGCTTCCAGAGTAGCGATCTGCTGCAAAAAGGAGGTACATTCCTCCGCCGCGGCGTGCTGGACCTCCGCGGTCTCCTACTGCGCGGCCGCCAGGGTGCCCTCCAGCAGATGAAGCTGTCCGTCCTTCGCGGCGTGGGCGTTATCCGAAGCACGCAGCTCGACCTCCAGGGCCCTCCGCTCCCGGATGCGGGCCTCATCTAGCGCGTGGCCAAGGGCAAGCGTCTGGAAATGGCAGAAGAAGTCAGCAGGTGCTCGACGGTGCTCCCACAGCCGCGAGCGCACATACTTACCCTTATCTCCGAGGCCCGCAGTGCAAGCGCCAGGAGGTCCCCCTCGCACGACACCAGCATCTGTTGTTCAAAACCATCGCGGGCGCGCTCCGCGGCTGCATTAAAAGCGCGAAGCATCTCCGGACGCGGGAGGAAGTCGGAGAGGACGAGCCCCGCCCCCGTCACGTCGGGGGCCGCGCAGACTTCGGCCGCGTCGACGGCGGCAGCAGCCTGCAGGGTACCCTGTTCAGGGTCCGACGCATCGCGCACACCCCCGTTGCTCGATCCTTCACCGCGTGCGGGAGACTTCGTCTCGCCTGATGTCGACGGAATGAGCGAGCAAATCGGGGAGAGTTTCACGAAGTCGTGCGTGGAAAGGGAACTGCGCCTACCTTCTGCACCGCCCGCTGCGGCAGGAGGGTGTGCTTGTTCGTCCGCTAGTCAGGGAGCGAGCACCCCGGTGGGCGATCGGGAAGACCTGTCGGCCACGCCAGCTGCGACGGGCGCCGCGCCTCCGAGCACGGGGCCGGCAACGATATACCGACCCCTCGAAGGCGAAGGGGGCTGGACGCGAAGGCGTTTCGCCGGGGGCTCCACAGGGGATTCTTCCGTGGCGTCAGCCGCGGTAGTTCCCGCCGCGCCTTCGGTCATTCCCGCTCCGGGCGCGTCCTCGACGGCCGCCGGGGGTGGTAGAGCACCGCCAGGGGTAGCTTCCTCCACTGGGTTGGCAGGATCCGACACAACGGGGGGCGTCTTCACGGGCTCAACAGCGCCGGCGGGAGATGCCACCGATGGGCTCGGGGCGCCACGCTCTCCCGAGCTGGTCCGACCGGACTCATCACCGGTCGCACGTCCTGTCCCACCGAGGCCAGCCGCCGAGCTGGCTGGCGCATCGGACGCGGCGACCTTGGAGCAGGCCCCCGCTTGGCTACCGCCACCACGACGGCTCGAAGTCCCTGCGGGCGCCTCCGTCGGCACCACGCGCTCGGGCACAGCAATGCCCAGAACCTCGCACGTGCTATTTATCCGCCCCTGCTTCGCCGCCTTGGTCGCAGCCTCGCGCAGCCTGTGCTCCTTGAGCGTGTACGGGCCCAAGAACGTCGCAGCCGCGTGCTCTGCATCCTCTAGCCGAGCCACTGCACACAAAAAAATAAATAAATAAAAATAGCAAAGTTGGTCGGGCAAGGGATACGCAGTCACAAAGGGGTGCGCACCAACGCGCCGCGAGACTCACAAGGGACGGAGGGCGGAAGCAGGCAAGACAATGACGGGAGCACCCCGTCCTCTCGGTCATCGCCCCGTCGCCCGTACTTCCACCGGGCGGAGAGTGGAGACACCCCGTACATCGTAAACTCTTCAGCCAAGTCGCGCATACTTAGCCGGCGTGCTACGCCAGCAAGCCTCCACATCCTCCATGCGTCGTCAACTTCCGGTGTCACACGTGGCGAGCGGTCGAACGAGATTGGCCCACCCCGGCACAGCAGGCCACTTGTGCTGGTCACGACGTAGTAAAACCACCGCCGCGTCCAGCCGGATTCCCACCTCTCCAAGCTGGCCGGCGCGGGAAATAGCGTCGAGCAGGACCCTCGCAGCACGAAATCGACGCTACCGAAGTTGGATAAAGCCCCCTCAATCTTTTTGGGTCGGCAGCGCGCGTTGTGCAGGGTGGCGAACAGGCTCACACTGGGATGCCGCCCTTCCGACCGCGTAGCCCACGTAAAGACGGCCAGGCGGACTATGGCGTTGGGCGTCAACTGGGCTAACTCCAACCCGTAGGTCCGCAGGACTTCGCCCACAAACGTCGTGGAGGGCATTCGAAGACCGGCGTCGAAAAACACGATGAAGACGATCGCCTCCGTGTCCTGGGGCTTCGGCTCCGTTTCGTCGCGACGGGGTAGGCGAGCCCCATCGCGTTCCTCGATCTTCTCCTCCAGCACAAGCCGCTGCAGCATCTCTTCAGTCGCGCGGCTCTTCCCCAGCACACGGGAGCAGTGACCCCCCGAGTTTTCCATGGCGTCCCACCACTCGCCTCCATGCGAACGCCCCCGCAGCACCAACTCGTAATCCTCGAAGCGGAAGGACGACTCGTCCTGCCCAGGCAAGGAGCTGCCACCGGCAGGGCGGGGGGCACCGTCACGACTGGCCATTGTGCTCTAAGATTAGAGCACCAGGGATATTAACACGAAAAAGCGGAAATAGACGGCAGGCGAGACAGAGCGCCCCCACTACAGCAAATGGCGCCTTATAAAGCCCGCTCGCCTCCCCCACGACAACAAGCGCAGCCAGACTCAAACCCCAGCGGTTCGACTACCCACGACTGGAAAGAAGAACCGCCGGCACTTGGGGCGGCGCGCCGGGTAGGTGGCCAGGCAGCGCGCAACGCTAAACTGCGCCTAACACGCGTCCCGATTGCCTAGGGAAGAGGCGAACGGCCGCGCTCACGCAACCGCTCACATCCCACGATGCGCCAGGCATAAACCGCCACGTGCCCCACCCACGAAAGGCAGACTGCACGACGCGACAGCCTTCCCCCTGACAGGCCAGACGCCGGCGCGATTCTAGCCGCCATTAAAAGCGCACTACCAGGTCGCGGAGTCACAACGGCTCCGAGGCATACCAACGTCGGTGGCGCAAGGCCCGTTCGAAGGGTAGGGAACGGAGCGCGCGCGCGTCTACTTCGCCTAGGCGCCAGCTCCGCTGCCACTCGTTCGAAGGGTAGGGGACGGAGCGCGCGCGCGTCTACTTCGCCCAGGCGCCAGCTCCGCTGCCACCCGTTCGAAGGGTAGGGGACGGAGCGCACGCGCGTCTACTTCGCCCAGGCGCCAGCTCCGCTGCCACCCGTTCGAAGGGTAGGGGACGGAGCGCGCGCGCGTCTACTTTGCCCAGGCGCCAGCTCCGCTGCCACCCGTTCGAAGGGTAGGGGACGGAGCGCGCGCGCGTCTACTTCGCCTAGGCGCCAGCTCCGCTGCCACCCGTTCGAAGGGTTGGGGACGGAGCGCGCGCGCGTCTACTTCGCCTAGGCGCCAGCTCCGCTGCCACCCGTTTGAAGGGTAGGGGACGGAGCGCGCGCGCGTCTACTTCGCCTAGGCGCCAGCTCCACCAACCCAGGCGGGGGGTCCGGCTACGACCTCGGCCCCCGGTCAAATTTGGAAAAGTTCACAGGCCGCAGGGACGGAGGGGGCCAAAGGACTCGGCAACATGGCTTCGGCCCCGTGAAGCCCTTTACCGTGAGAGGCTCCTGTTGTAGGGGTGGCCCCCACCTAAACCCAGCAGGCCTGGTAGAGGGTTGTAAGGCCCAGAATAGGACATGTGCAATGACATAGATGCCCCTGAAGGGTATACTCAGATGTAAGGGTATAATTGTAAAAGCACTCCCCATATATATATGTATGGAATACAGGCCGTGGGGAGAGCCAGAATCCATTACTATCATTCACTCCCGACTCTCCACTACCATCTCTCTCTGTTTGGTCTGTAGCCACAACAGCAAGCGATGGTGAAGAGAGGGGCGAGCTTGGATGGAGCTTAAAAGGGCGGAGTGTGAGGAATCACTCGGCGATTCTCATAAGGCAGTGACATGGAAATGGCACACATAGGTTCTGCAGGCAATAGGATGGCCCGAGCTCACATAGCAACCGATCACAATGCTGCGATGACAGCATCAGTGCACGATGGGGGTCGCGGCTTTTGCAGAGACTTGTCATGGCATGTTCAGCATAGCACTTGGATGGGTGCAATCTAGCTCAGTGAGGGCTAGAAGACAAGTGCTAACGGGTGGATCCCAGTCTCACTAGTCAACGATGGGGGGAGGATGGTAGAGAGAAGGCGGAATGGTGAGAAAACGCTTTCGTGTGGGGGAAATGGATAACAGAAGGCGGCTTCAGCTGTGGGTGGTGCGTGCGCTAGATCTAGGTTGGAACAGGGATGGGCTAGACAATAGGGAAGGATTTGGCTCATGGTTTTGAAATGGATTTTTAAATCTTTTTTATTTGATTTATTGCAAAAATTAAGTTTGAATTTTTAAAATTAGCAAACCAACTCTAAAATTCATGAAATTGTTTGGAGAGGAACTACAGAATATTTAAGCCTAAATAAATTATTTCAAGGCTCTGGTAAAGTTTTTATTAATTTTAAAAATTCATTTTTTCTACTAGAAATTGGAGAAACCTTTAATAAATTCTAAATTTTTTTGAAAATTTACCAAAATATAGAAGAAGATGATTTAAAGATAATTTAATTTAGTAATTACAATTTTGGGATGTTATAGGAATCGATAAGGTGCTTGTTCTAGTAGACAACTGATACCTCTTCGATGCTATTTAAGCCTGATGGGAGAGGACAAAGAGAGGATGAATCAATCAAGCAATGGACAATGGAGGCAAGAAATAGCAAAGTTAAGGCTAGTAATATCCCTCTTTGTAATCGCTTTGTGAGAGCATGCTGCAATCCTAATATAGCAATAAAGATAGTCCCCCTTTCCCCTTTCCAAATCCTTCTATGAGACTCGGCTTTTCCCTATAATTCATAATATCAATTATTTGATCATTGACATTCGGCGATATAAGTCCTGTGTATTTTTTATGAGTTCAACTCAATTGCTACCTAGAGTGGATTTTCGTGCCACAGATCTTTGGCAAGGCCCACCTAGGGAAGTCACCAGTAGCCAAGATTTTGGACATGTGAACCCTTGCTAAGTTCACTGAATGTTTGTCAGAGAGCATTAAAAAACGCTATTAGAAAGAGGGTCAATAAGGATATCGAGAAGAAGAGCACGAGTAATTTAATCTAGATAATCAACTAAAACTTGGTCTAAGATTGGTAAACCTATAAAAAGAAGTTAATTAGGCTAAATAATTTCTAAAATATGACTTAGGCTAATTAATTTGTTTGAAATGAAATTTGACACATTGGTGCATAGCAGGATGGGTTTTTGGGTCAAGGATTGTATTTACGATTCTGGTAATTTATGATTAATAAGTGTTGTTATGAGATATTGCTTGCAATTGTATCACATGTTTATTTAATGGAGATGGATAGTGATAATGAGAGGTCGAGATTGTGGCTATGGCCGTGAGTATGGCTAGACTATGCCACCGCATGTGGTACATGACTAGCAAAGGGTTCCCCTTTGATAACCTTAGTCACAATGGTAGGGGATGAGTTTCTATTGCACATTTTCATTTATGGGAGAGTTATTCTTTCTTTATGGGTTTTATGGGTTAGATGCTTATGGTGTTGATAATGATTTTTCATTGGCTATTTTGTTCCATGAAGAAATTATAGTTCTCTCTGATTGTTGAACTATTCTTGTTGCTTATGGCAATTGCCAATTTGCTGGGTGACCTTTTCGTAGTGGTTTTACCATTTTACTGAGGGTTACGACTTAGTTTTTGGCTCAATACTTTCTGTTTGGATCAAGGAGAATATTTTTTGCAAGACATATTTATGTGGAAGTTTGAATATGTGTTTGTAAATGATTTGATTTAGCTTTTTTTTTTGTTCATAATGCTGCTCATTTATGTGTTCATTAGTTTAGTTTTATAATTGATTTATCTTACTAATTATTTAGTTCATCTTAAGTTCAATCTATTGATTAATGTTGTTTGATTATTTTTGAAGCCTAGTTATTGGTAATGTGTAATTATTGGTTAAATTTGATAGTGATAGTAGTGATGAGTGGCATTTTGAGTTTTTGTTAAACCTATATATTATATGATTCTTTTATAATTCGTAAGATCAACAAACTAGAGAGGATATTTGTGCCACAGATCTTCAACAAGGCCCGCCTGAGGAAGTCACTAGTAGCCAAGATTTTGGACCTGCGGACCCTGCTAAGTTCACTTAATGTTTGTCAGAGGGCATGAAAAAACGCTATCAGAAAGAGGGTTGAGAAGGATATCGAGAAAAGCACGAGTACAAAGGAGAATCTGATGCCATAGCCTCAGAGGAAGACTTCATCGATGAAGGAGCAGAGATCAAGGCTTCACATTTCGAGGAATCCATGACGTTCATGAATCGCGAGGAGAAGCAGAAGCCTGAACGACGCCAACATCACGAATTTACGAGGTACCAGGCGTTGAGCCTTGACATACGGAAGTAGAGAAGTTGGTTGGATCAGCGTATCTATAGATTTAGGGTCCACTTCAAAGAGTTTAAGCTTCTTATTTATGACTTTAGTTATTAATTTTTTGTTAAAATTATAATGTAGTGGTATTAGCTTTTTCTAAATCATTTAATTAAAAAAGAAAAAACCCGTTATAGCATCACAGAAAAATCAAAGGAATAAAGGCAAAAAAGAAAGGCAAAAAAATTAAAATAAGTCAAAATTAGAATCTAGCGTATTCTAAGTGACTTTTGGTTTAAATAAATCGAAAACAAAAAAACAGAAACTGAAGTTGTTTGGAGTAAATTGTAAACCAACTAGGGAAAATAGAGTTTGAGTGGAAGAGCCGGAAAAGCATGGAAGCGAAAAAAGCCCAGCTTCACGCTGCCCGGCCCAAAACTTGTTTATTTACATTGTAAACACCTATGCATTTCTCTATTTGTGAATATTTCTTTTTTACAGTACGATAAGCAACTCCCTTTTATTTTTCCACAAACTAAGGAAGGTCTATGGACGTGCATATTTTGACAACGTAGTAAGGTATGTCAGATTCCCCTCTGCACATGATTCATTTCACCACGCTTTTATTTACAAATCGTCTCATTTACAGCAGCGGCGCGTGTAATGCCTGTTATATTTACAACGTCCATACAAGCACACAACACGGTCATGTGGTGAGGATCGGCGGAAGGTTGGCAGAGCTGCTCCCGAAGACCCTAGCCTTGGTGTCGGGGAAGCAGGCGACCGTCTCCTGGAGCGTGCCGCGGTCGCCGACGCCAACCGGGTAGGCCATGAGGTGGCCCGGGAGGTCGCCCCGGAATGCGTCGCTCGCATACAGGTCCCAGTGCTGCCGCGCGGCCTGGTTCACCTTGTTCATGCAGCTAGGCCTCACCGGGTAGAGGAGGTCGTCGCCGGCGGCCTGCGTCGCGGCTTGGCCGAGGTGCTCCCGCCATAGCGCGAGGCGGAAGCTATGGACCTGCCCCCTAGGCCACACGCTCGGGGTATGCAGGTGCCGCGGCTGGTAGGCGCCCATCGCCATCTCTGTGTCCCTGCCGCCGTCCATGGAGCGCTGGTTGATGTTCGCTGATCCCACGATGATGTACTCGTCGTCAACTGCAAACAAACAGCATGCAGCCATTAACCTTTAATTCGATACATGAGATATATATGTCATCGAGTACCTATCATCGTGTTGGCATGGACGTTGATCTTGAAGCGCCTGGCCCGCTGTGCCCTCGAGTAGTCGCTGTCGAGCTCCGGCTGCTCCGGTGGCGCGTACTCGCTTGCGCTGTACGACTCCCGGTTGCCCAAGCAGAAGAAGCTGAGGAAGTCCTTGGGATTGTTCGTGAGGCCCCTGGCACTGAGTGCCATTGCCACATCTTTGTACATCATCTCCATGGTTCGCCGCTGCCAGTGCAGGATGGCCTGCACGGCCTCGCTCTCCGGCACGCCCTCCGGCCACATGGGCACCACCACGTACACCCTGAATGAATCGCCGGCCTTGATCTTGCTCGTGATCTTGAGTGATAGCTCCATGGGGATGAGGTGCAGCTCATCGACGGCGTTCTCCTCCGATGTCGTGGCGCTGTTGACATCATCTCGATGCCACCCATGGGAGCTCCCCAGGAAGTTGTGGCTTTCGATGTAGATGAAGGACTTGGCGCGGCGGATGGCGTGGATGTACGCATCCTGGATGCTGCGCTCGACGACGCTGGCGTGGTCCAACCCCACGACGAGCCCGCACTGTGTGGCCTCGTCCGGGTTCTCTGGGAACCCGACGACCGCGTTGCTGTCGATAGACCGGAACACTTGCACGTTCCATGAGTCGGCGTCCTGGTCGGCTACCTCGCGTGCGGCGGAGCTCTTCAGGAGCTGGACAAGTTGGGGATTGTTATCACCACCGCCCTGCTTCCGCCACCTCTGCTCGAAGTTGTCGAGCACGTCCCACGCTGCCAGGCCCTCAATGCGGCAGTGGACGTCGTGCCACGGCTCCCTAGGGCCGCCCTTCCTGATGGACGCGCCGGGGAAGCTGGGCTGATGGAAGTCGTCTCGGTGTGTGGTGCCGAGCGTCCGGAACACCGGGTGCTCCTGCGTGTCATACCTGCCGCCACAGAGGTCGATGCCGCCGAGGAAGCACACGAGGCCCCGCGGCCCGTCGACGACCACCGCCTTCTGGTGATGCGTGAACATGGCGCCCGCCTCGGCGGCGTTGTTCCGGGGGCACAACACGCAGTGGACGCCGGTGCCCCGGAAGTAGCTCGCCGTGTCCATGCCGTGCGTGTCCGACACCAGCATCAGCACCGTGACGTGCTCGCCCGCCTTCTTCTTGAGCAGCTGGCCGAGCGTCTGCGCCGGTCGCCTGGGGTCGCGAACAAGCGCGACGTCCGTGTTCACGGACCACCCGGCGATGTAGACCAGCCTCCGCGCGTTGGTGATGGCGTCGAAGACGTCCACCCAGCACCTACTTCTGCCGGACGTCGGGGCGGCGTGTGCGTCCTGGTACAGCGTCACCCTGCAGCCACGGTGCTGCCCGAAGAAGGTGCGCGGCACTCCCGGGTACGGCACGCCGCTGCCATAGATGCCCTTTCCCCACCTCGACTCCGGGTCGGCCGACACGTCGCTGAACCGGAGCTGGACGTGTATCTTGTCCAAGCCTTCGAGCGGCTTCCTCTTCTCGTCGCAGATGGGGAGCCAACAGTCCACCTGCTGGCCTCCGACGACGTCGTCGACAGGCAGGTAAGCATGGCCGACGACGAGCGCGTCGACGGCGCCGGTTGGATTGACATCGGCCATGAAGACGGTGAAGACGACGTCGCTGGCGTTGTGCGCGCAGTATATGTGGAACGGCTCCTTCCACTGCGGGTCGTTGGCTGCGTCAACCGCGCGCGTCTGGCAGACGCACGCCGTATCCATGCCAATAGTGGCGTAGAGACGCTTGCCGGCGGCGTGCTGGCTGCCCAGGCCAGTGAGCTTCTCGAATCTCTGCGAGTACATGTATAAATTCATTTGGATTTTGGAATGCGTTGCAGCAGCATAGGGATTTGTACTTGGAGTGTGATCAAACCTGGCAGTAGCAGATCAAGGACAGCTGCTTGATCAATAACAGGACCTTTCCCCACAAATTCTGACTCTGGCATAATACAAGGCCGTTTTTATTTTTCAATTTGCATGGTTATAGCGAATGATAATTGCATTTTCAAACATTGTAACGATGCCTAGCTAAGAGCTGCATATTCCTTGAGTAATCAACACTCCAGCCATTTTGTTCCTACTATATGCCAGCAATCTTTATGGGAAGATGCATACAGCTATGATTTGGTTAGGGAACACCGTGAACTTGAAGAGACAGGGAATCAAATTGCTTAGTCGAAAAAATCAAATAGGTATGTACTATATTTGTTTCAAAGTAGATGTTTTAGAATATGCATGATCAAATTTTTAAAACTTTGGCAGCTAATATGCAAGAAAGTATTTATATCCATATATGCCGAATGATATGAGTAGCTAGATTTGTTATGAAAAGCACTTTCATATCATTGCATATTATAATTTTCACTGGCATATAACTAAAAAAAGGTGATAACCAAATATGTGTACTGAATAACAAGTATATATCTCAAAAGTCAAAAGACATCTACTTTGGAACAGGGTTGGTATCCATTATATTATTAAAGTAAAGGAAAAAGAGCTACCATGTTCGCTCTTATGAGGCAGAAATTTCCTTGTAAATCAAAGGAAAAAGAAAAATATTCACACCGTTAATCATGGTGAGTCCAGATTAAAAGAAAGAGTCTATATCAAGTACAATCCAAAAATTAACTGAAATTTTGATAAATAAAATAAAACCAGCAATTTAATTTTTATACTACTTTTCAAGTAAAATTTAATAAAAATAATTCAGAATAAAAATTAAACAAAACTCAACAATTAGATTTGTATATGAATTCCAACCAAAAAATTAGTAAAATTTACAATAAAAATAAAATAAACTTAGCAATTTGACTATGATATGAATTTCAAATTAAAACCTCTAAATAATTTTAAATCATAACAAAAAAACATTTTTAAAAATTAGCAATTGGAATTGCATATGAATTTTAACCAATAAATTTTAAATTTTAAATAGAAAACAAAAGAAAATTTACAACATTTTCCATACAATGCCAAAGTAAAATCCTTAAATTACTAAAATTCATAATAAATTAAATAAAATTAGCAATTTAGTTTCCATATGAATTCCTAAGTAAAATCCCTAAGTAAATATAATTCAAATAAAAATTGAACAAATATTAGCAATTATATTTGTACACAAATTCCAACAAAAAACTTGAAATTCAGAATAAAATTATAATTTGATTTTGATACAAATTCCAAAGTGAATTCCTTGAATAACTATAATTCCAAATAAAAATTAAACAAAATTAAAATTGGATTTGTATACAAATTTGAACAAAAGATAATTGAAATTTGAAGTAAAAACAAAATAAAATTTATAATTTAATTTCCATACAATTGCAAAATAAAATCCCTACATAACTAAAATTCAATACAAATTAAATAAAATTAGTAATTTGATTTGTTTACGAAATCCAATTAAAACAACTGAAAGTTTCAGTAAAAATATAAGTTACAACAAGGATAGCACGAATGGTATTGGAGGTATCGGTTTGTCCAACAGAAAGACATTGACCCACCAAGAAGCAAAGAGCCAAGATGATGCAAGGGAAGATGAGGACAATGTAGTGCTATCCACCTTAGTCGTTCGATAAGGATAATATTGTGCTACTCATCGAAATAATTGAAGAAAAAGATGAGAGTCAAGAGAGCCAAGGGCCACAACAACCAGTGGTGAGTGTCAGCATTGTTGAAGAAGTCAGTGTCCAAATAAGCTTAATAATAGGGAAACTTTGTTAGAGAGGAGATGAAACTTTGCATTGAAAATGATCTATAATGATATGGGGCCATCAGGTAGCTAGCAGCGTGCCATCACTGGTAAAGGGCACGACGTTACCTACAATAATAAGAAGATTCTTCATATCATTAGACAATAACTAAAGCAAATATATCGACATCAGTAAAGATGCTAGATCACCGTGGTTAGTGAGGAAGCCATAGTGTTGAAGTGTCCAATGTTGATGAAGAGGAGCAATCAACATGAGAGAAGAGGGACATCGAGCATGTATAACATCATGTATGTGTATATACATCATGCATTTGTACAAATAGAAGTACGGATGTATAGAAGCAGAGGAGCAAAGAGCTCGAAGTAGAGATGACACAACCATATGGAATAGGCTTAGGGACACCCGAGAGAGCATGACAGGTGTCTCCGGCAGGGATTAACGGCGGTTGCATATGTATGCATATTTGATATTGCAATGGTCTACATTAAGCAATAATTGAGAGAAGTAGAAGATAACTATATGGTGGAATATTATATTAGAATGTGTAGCAGCTAAAAGATTATATTGGAATGGGTAACAATTAAGAGCGATTGATCAAGAATTGGGCCTACTGTTGGAGGTTGAACTAGAAAAGTTGTAATAGCGAGAAAAGATAGAGACACATGGTTCAGTGGGGCACCCGACGCCCATGGTGCATTGGTGCATACGTGAGAAATATATTTTAATACTATATAAACTAATAAGATTGCCACACATGTAATCAACGTATTACTAGCTTGAAGATTAAATGGAAGTAATGCAAAAGCATACATTTTAGAAAAAAAGTATCTAATGGAAAAAAGAATAGGGGCATACAACTATATGATCCATGAATAATAGAGAATGTTTACATTTTTAAGAACCTCAATCCATCAAGCTCATACTTCAATTACATTTCTCAAGTTGTATTTTTCTTCAAGCTTCTATTATCACTTCTAATATTTTATGATGTATTAAAATATTAAATAGCCTAAAGATACGTAAACATATTCTCAAACATCTAGGTTATATCATTTGATATTAAAACTTCAAAATAAATCTAGTTGTTCAAATGTGCAGGCCACCCTGCTAGTTTCATTGAGATGTACTAGGACATGTTTGTTGGGGCACACGAATATGGTTCTTCATTTTTGTACAGATAAAATGCTCAGTCATTTTATTGGACAAACATTGACAGTTCTAGACGAAAACAAGATTTAACCTATAAAGAAGAAAAGAGAAGAATAACGTGTACATAACGAGAGGAGAGGCAAAAACACAAAACCTCAACTCATCAAGAAGTCATGGGCCACTGGCAGAGTGACAAAATCATTCACATACGACTCGACCGATAGGCCGGGGCGATTGAGCAGGAGGGATACCTTGCTAGCAGCGGGCTTCGGCTGCCCGTCGGCAGCCGTACTAACCGATAGGGTGGCCTCCAGAATCTTGGCGTCTATCACCCCGTGCAGCAACCGCTGTGCCATGGCTGCTGCTCCCTTCTCCATCATTTGCTGCGCTTAATTCGCAGCTTCAGGTGTCAGCGTTGTTTGTCGCAGCCTTTTGTGTGTGTGTCCGTGTGTCAGTGTCTTAATTTGCACGAACACTGCCCTGGATGTGCGTGTGTATATATGGGTGTTGTGCGTGGGCTTGCGAGCGGTGTGGTTTCCTTCCTTGAAGCACAATTCAGAAGAAAGCTAGCTAGAGAAGCTAGCACGCAGAAAGGTATTGCGGCAATGCGGCAAGGGATCGCGAGCTAGCTGCGGGAGAAGTGGTATCGCAGCAAGGGATACTGAGCTAGCTGCACAAGGAAAGCCAAGGATATATAAGGCATAGTTTGGAGCCAAGGTAGGACTTACAAATGGTATTTAGGCAATTTTATTGATTGGACTTAAAAATGTCACTTCTGGAGTGTCTAATTCACCTATATTTTTTGCTGCTGACACTGCCTAAATTTTGGTCACTGGTTTGGAACAGAAATACTATATATATTACGCCCCGCGGACTCTCCGGCCGGAGAGGGTGTCCACGTGTCAGCCTCCGCGGAATAGCCCGCAAAGATTTGGTAATTACGTTTAGGTCCTCGGTTTTTACAAAAAGGTCCCTAGATTCTTACGAAAAAGCCCCTACACACTTTTTTGCTGGTAGCGACCGGGGGTTTCCCGTAATTACGAACAGACCCTTATTTCTTCCGAAAAGACCCTCAGTTGTTTGCGAAAAAGCCCCTCCACTCTCCTTTTATTGCGAAAAGGCCCTCGATTTTTTGCAAAAAAAACCCCTACACTTTCTTTTTCTGCGAATTTTTGCCTCTTTTACTTCGGTCCACACGGTGGCTGGCGTGGCATGGCGCCACGCCTACGTGGCTAGTATATATACATGCCGTGGAATTGGCACTTGTTGCCAAATGTCTCGCAAATAGTGAAATATTACACAACACTATAGCGTTTTCTATCCAACAAACGGTATAGCTCACGTTCGTCCGATCCGAACTAAACCAACATTTCAAATATGCCCATATTTTCAATATTTACCACTTATCCGTCCCACATTATCCGTTTGTTTCACTCCACTCATTCTGTTCCAATCTCAATCTCTCTCTCTCTCTTCCCTTTCTCGATCGGATCAAGAGAGGTTGGGGCAGAGGAGCTATCCCAAGCCACCGATCTGGCTACCTACTCCCTTCCCCTCACGCCCTCGCCTCCTTCCCCCACCCTCCATCTCTTGCACCACTTCTTGACCATATTTGAGCCTAGATCTAGGTGCCTTCCAAGCCATAGTTACCACAACCATCATCAAGTGCCCCGCTGTAGGTCGGCCTGTGCCACTTCGGAATGGTATCGGAGCTAATCACTCCTGCTGGCCTCCGCCTCTGGACCTGTCCCCTTATGTGGTCACCTCACATGCTCTGCCCTTGATGCCACGGCTGGCTGCAACAACGACATCAAATCTGGTCACATCTCTCTCTATCTCTTTCAAGCTGCAGTCACTTTTGAGCTAAATTTTATTTGTACGCATGGATTTACGACAGGGAGGCAACCGCATGAGAAGTCGATTTGGGGCATATAATAGTAGCTTTCTTTCATCTTGTTGTAGGTGTGAAAAAAAACACAAGCGAGGGAGTGGACGTCGGTCATCTTACGAGTCATCATCCACGAGAGTAAAAATAACATGAGGATTTATACAGGTTCGGGGGTCCGAGAGGACCGCCCTACTCCGGTCAGTGAGCCAACGGGGGGTATATCCGAGAGGGAGACCTTGAGGGCTCACTAGTTTGAATATACTTTTTTTATTACTTATGAGAGCTCAAGAGAGCCCCCAAATGAGGGGTACATGGGATATTTATAAGCTCTCGACCCATAGAAATGACCAAAATACCCCTTGGGGGTAGCTACTCTACAAGTACAAACGAGGGGTATTACAGTCTTTTATGGGTGTAGTTGTAGTCATACGATTTGTATGTGTGCGTTTGCTGCAGGGTGGGCCCGTTTGTAGATGGGTAATATTATTTTTCCAACATAAGCCCCTACCCCTTGGCGCTAGAGGGAGCACCTAAAGGGTAGTCTTGAGCTGCTCAACTTGCCGTGCCAGGATTGACACTTGGCCTGGACCTCGTGGATCAAGTCATGGTTGTTCCAAAAATTACGTCTTGAAACCACGTTGTGCTTCCGAGCTTGATCGAAACCCTTCGGATTTTCCGAATATGGCAGGCTTCTGGTTTTTCTCCATATTTTCGCGCCATTTGGGCTTCTCTGGCTATCGGGCCGAGACATCCTTGTATTTTTCCTTTTCCAAGGAGTCGGAACTGGATTGAGAAATCGGCCCACCGCATCAATTCGCTAGTGACCCAATAGCTGGCCCGAGCTGCGTCAATGCATTAGTGACCCAAATAGCTGGCTCGGCCTGGAGTTGAGGAATCGGCCTATTGAAACCACGTCACCAGTGGCCCAATTGGCTGGCCCAGCTTGTGAACCAGAGGGGTGGAGCAATAAAACCCAAGGCATTTCCTCCCCTTCATCCTTGGCCGCCATCTTCTGAAGAAAGAGAGCGGGCGCGGCGCCCAGGCCACTGGGAGATGGAGTCCTCGCCGCCACAGTCACTAGCCGTGGCCGAACGACGCCTATGGCACCGGGAGAGCACCGCCCGCCGGAGCTTGGCACCTCCGACGCTCAATCGAAGTGATCGGCGCGGCTCTGGCCTTGGGCGCGCGGGGAGGCGCAGGACGCCTGGGAAGGAAGCCGCGTGGCCACGGGCGCTACCGTCGGCGAGCACGGAGAGCCAAGGGCCGGGACGAGCTTGAGCAAGGTGAGCCCATGGTTCCCGGCCCCGCGATTTTTCGTTTCCCCTTCTTTCTAGTTCTTCTTTGCTGCGGACTATGCGGCGTAAGGGCGCCGAGGGGAAGTTGCCGGGGTGCGGGTCAGTGGCTGCCCGAACGCTGGCCGGATGCCGTCGGTGCGCTGGGCCGGAGACTTCCGTTGTGCCGGCCGGAAGCTGCCCGAACGCGGGCCGAACGCCGTCGGTGCGTTGGGCCGAAGAATTCCTGGCGTCGGCCGGAGATCGCCATGGTGCTCGGTTGCTTGGTGTGAAGACCCTGCCATGGCGCCGGAGCCGGCATGTGATTTTTGGATGCCATGGCAACCAAGACAAGCTTCTTGCAATCGGCGTGTGATGGTTGGTGACATGGTGCCAGGGCGCCGATTGTAGGACACTGGACGAGGTGCCCCGTGCCAGGACGCTTGTCTTTGTAGCTGTTAAATGTAAAATAGAAACAGAAATAACAGTGAACCAGTAGTTTCATTGATCATCAATCTGTGTATATATACATGAGTACGGACGCCATGGACGTCGGTTCAAGAAAGAGGAACAGAGAGAGCAACTGCTGTCGGTTGGATGAGATCATCCGTAACTTCTCAAGTTGTAACACTCCCCCTTGATCGAATCCATCTTTGAGATCAATGAATAATATTAATCCTACAAAAAGTCCTGTAGGATAAACAAAAACGAGGAGAAATATTTGATAGATACGTTGTTAAAAACTCCATAAAACCCAATGGGAAAATAAGGAGAAATTGATATAACACTTAATGAGTATTGTCTCATTGTAAACTCATATGAGAAAAACCTTTGCAGGAGAAAACTCATAGATAGTTTAGAAGACAATATATGTCATTGATATCTCCTAAAAAACCTCGATGGGAAAAATAGGAAATACGACATATGCTTATGCTAATATTGTCTCATTAAAAACTTTATATGAGAAACCTTGTGAGTAAAACTCATACAAAGAAAAGAGTACAATATGATGCTTTGGACAGAGTAACATTTAGGAGATTTCTCCCCCTGAAGTTTGCAAATCTCGAAGTCGTCGCATACCAATTCCTTGAACACATTTCTGGAACGAGGAAGCTGGTAAGGACTTAGTAAACAAATCAGCGAGGTTATCACATGATTTGGTTTGCAAGATGTTTATTTCACCCATTTGTTTTAACTCATGGGGGTAAAACAATTTAGGAGAAATATGCTTGGTTATGTTGCTCTTGATGTAGCCTGTCTCCATCTGTGTAACACAAGCAGAATTATCTTCATAGATAATAGTTGGTGAATCGATGGCACCAATGCCACACGATTGTTGTATGTGGTTAGGATGGCAGAGCGTGTGCTGATAACGTGTTAAATGTAAAATAGAAACAGAAATAACAGTGAACCAGTAGTTTCATTGATCATCAATCTGTGTATATATACATGAGTACGGACGCCATGGACGTCGGTTCAAGAAAGAGGAACAGAGAGAGCAACTGCTGTCGGTTGGATGAGATTATCCGTAACTTCTCAAGTTGTAACAGTAGCAACCAGCCGTGTGTGGCCTCTTAGGAGCGGGTGTTCTGCGAATGCGCATGTATAGATGCTATAGTTCAACATCTGCTATGCGATATATGTAAAGAAATTTGCTGTGGAATTGGATGCAGACGAGAATCCTTGTGTGTATGTGATTGCCAGGGCACTTTGCCTCTGAGTGGTTTTGGCAGCACGTTTGCTTTTTTTTTCAGCGGTTTTGGCAGGGCAGCGTTCAGCGGTTTTGGCAGGGCGTTTGCTTTTGGTTGGTTTTGGCAGGGCGTTTGCCTCTGGGGTGGTTTTGGCAAGGCGCTCGTTGAGCGGTTTTGACAGGGCGCTGAGGCCTTTGCCAGGGCGCGAAGGATGTTCACGGGGCACGTGTAGAGGTGGGAATTGGACCGTGCCGTGCCGGCACGGCCCAGGTCCACCGTGCTTTGGACCGCTTCGTGCCGTGCCGGTTCGGCCCAGTCATCCCGTCGTGCCGTGCCGTGCCGGCCCGCCTCGTCTTCGGCCAGGCCCAAGCACGGCCCAAAGCCCACCGTGCCGGTGTTCGTGCCGTGCCAGCCCAAGCCCAGCCCAAAGTAACTATACACGACAAAAGCGACAACGACAATGGTAGCGGTGGCCGCTATCTTCCTTTCTCTTGTATCCGCCTTATTAAAAACCTACTTAAAATTCGATTCTATTGTCTCATGCCATTTCACCTTCGAACTTGGTCATCTAGTCTAATGGAATGCATATCTTGGTGCAAATTAGACTATGGCGTACGTGGACATTGCCCGACAATCTAGCATAGGCCTACCCAACTAGTCAAATAGAAAAGCTCAAGGAGAGTCATGAGTACAATTTACTATAGTTAAGAAATCAATTTTAAATAGTTACTGGCCAACTGTGCTCTTCGTGCCGTGCCGGCCTGAGCACGGCCCGATCTGCCGTGCCGTGCCGCCCACCGTGCCGGATTTTGAAGCCCAGCCCGGCCCACCGTTCGTGCCGTGCCGACACGGCCCGCCACGTGTCGGGCCGGGCCGTGCTTGGGCCGGGCCGTGCCGGCCGTGCTTCGGGCTGGCCCAAAGAAGCCCGGCCCAAGTCCCACCTCTAGGCACGTGGATACGCGGTGCCAGGGTACCAGGACGCGCGGTGCCAAGCGCATGAACGGCATGGCGCTGGTCGCGTGAATCTTGGGCGCAGGAGGGTGCGGAGCGCAGGCGCAGAGGATGTGTGACTCTGCCCAATGCACACAGCACAAGCGCATGCAGGGCGCTGGGCGCATGGGCGTTCGGTGCCAGGGCACTGGTGGCTTCTTGCAGGACGCGGGCACCGATGACCCTGAGTGCAGGTGCAGGGTGCTGGTGCTTTGAGGGGCACATGGCACAGGGCGCCGCGAGGGGCGCATGTGCCAAGGAACGAGGTGCGGGCGCTAAGGTGCGTAGAAGCCAGGGCGCTCGGCGAAGAAGGGTGCCTGGCAGTGGCGGACTCAGAAAAAAATTCTAGCTAGGGCGAAATACAGTGACGGTTCCAGAAAAAACTAGGTAGCCTGAAGTCAGAAGCGTGAAATAAACAGTAGTACCCAAAAGTAAAATAATCCATAATCAAACTATGTTACAATCACACTAATAAAAATATGTGATACGAAATAGATACAACAACTACAATTCGCATCATCGCATATGTAGATAACGGAAGGATAATGAAAAATACCTCACTAATGAAGTTTAATCCACAATTATAGATGACCTGTAAAAGAAATAACCTGTCAATTGTGAAAGATAGATAAATCAGTAGTGTCACAATTCGATAATAGAATATAAAAGATGCAATATAAAAGAAGGAGCCTCATTTTGAATTATGAACAAGCCTCACGTCTCTGTTTCTGGAGAGGTAAAAAAATATAAGTACCCTCATTTTGACAAGCTAATTTATTATAGAAGTGCAATATATAAATTTGTAAAAATAATTATCAATCCTCGTTCCTCAAAGGCTCAAATCACCTCCTGACTGGCTGACTCCTGTCCTCGGCTCCCCCGGCATAAAGAGGATGGAAATGACGTTGCAAATGAAGCATTGGCTCATCCCTCCTTGAAGACCAAGTTCGACCACAAGTTATGGATCATATTCCCAGGGCCTGTGCCAGCAAGCCCCTTGTTCACTCTCGACGCCATCTTAATGGAGCTGGAACCCAGGTCCTCAGAAGACAAACAGGCCAGGATCTATGAACTCGAAAGAAAGATTGAATCAATTGAGGGGAAGATTAAACATCATCTGGAAGCTGATACAAAAAGGTCCCGGGCTGTTCCGTTGGAACCCACATACTCCATGACACCTTGCAAGATAAATTAGGTGAGGATCAAATCGAGAAGAAGATTGAAGAAACAGCGAAGAAGATAAAAGAGCACATGGAAGTGGGATTAAGCGAAAAACTTTCCTGGATTGGTCTCGATCATCCCGAGTATGTAGGCATCCTGCGGCAGCTTCTTCCCCAGACCAAGCAAGACAAACCGGTGAAGGAATTGGCCACGGATAAATTGGGCGACCATCAGATCGCCCGGAATGTTAAAGAGATCCTGCGGGAGCTGCATCCCAATCCCCAGCAAGACAAATCGGTGAAGGAAGATGCAGATGGATTGGGCGAGGATCAAGATCAAATCGAGGAGAAGATCAAAGAAACCACGGATAATATTGTAGAAAAGATGCTGCTGAAGCTGCTTCCCAAGCCCAAGGAAGACACGGATGAACTGTACGAGGATCAGATGTGGCCGGCGAGGGGAGCTCGGGCGGCCGCCCGGGCTCGCCCGAAGGGCAGGTCCGCCCCTGATTTCAGTTAAGGGCAGGTCCGGTCTCTGGTGTATTTGTTTCTGTGCGCTATGAATATGTTAATAGGTGCTGCTGTTAGCTTGTTCGTTAGCGAATATAAATACATCATTGTTGAATCACTCATGCTTTTGTATGTCATGTTTTATATGATGAATTTCTGGTTTAAAATTGTAAAGCCCCCGTTTGCAGGGGCGCGTACAGACACGGCATTCCATAACTATTCACGCCTCAACAGTTATGGAGTGTCGCGCAAGAGTATACCATTGCATGCTTACAACAAAAGTCCAGCATATATTTCACATATGGAATAACATCCAGTTTTTGACAGCGGGGCGTGCAAGCCCAAAGTATAATTACATTACAAAAGACTTCCAGAATCCGCTTGAGCGTGGCGAAGACCTAAAGCCACGGGTCCTCGTCGAAGAAGAGATCCTCCGGGACTTCCTCAACGGAGAGACCTTCACCTTCGTCTTGATCCTCTAAAGAGTGGATTAAGCAAGCCGTGAGCCAAACAACCGGCTCAGCAAGCCCCAAAAGGCACTCTATCTTACTACATGCACGGAGTTACAATGGAATAGAGTATACTTGGTTTATTAGCTTTGGTGGATGCAGTTTTATTTGCAAACATTTTTTTATAAAACGGACTCAAAACTACTCCTTAAGATCTCAGGGGTTTTTCATGAAGAGTTAATTAACCAACTAATCAAGTTAAAATATGTACAAAACTACTTAAGCTTTGCTGCTGGAATCACCCAAGTGACACAGCTCCATTAACCGGGAGCACGGCGTATTCGAATACCATTAACCCGCACATCCTCGGGCGTCCGCTGGCCATCGCGGAACACCGGACCCGAGTTGTGGGGACCTATCGTTGTCTTGCTCCGACTCCCAAAGCGGGGTTTCACTTAAGTTGAGCAGGTACTAAACCAGGGTTGACAAGTCAACACCTGTGGTTGAGCGGTCACTATGTCATTTGCTCAGCGTAAGGGTCTAAACCTTACATTTTCCACGAGGTCCGCGACCTCCAACCTAGGGTAAGCGGTGGACCAAAGCCGTCTCGCGGTGCCCCTCAACACCCTTACCGTAACTTGTGCACACCGGCACTCTCCGCTCTAAGATACGGTGTCCCATACCACCCTACCTTAGAGCCGGGTTTTCAAATTTTATTGGCCCGCAGCCACAACCTTATTAGTATAAGACTTTGCATGATAATAATAACCTACAGTTATCTAGATTATCAAGTAATTATTTCTTGGGTTACAAAGGCATGGCTACAAGTTTAACATGGCATTTGTTGGTGGTAGGTTTAACTACATATCATGTCATTCTAAACATTTTATTTTACTTTGAACTAGCATTTCAGAACTAGCTTAATGCAAATAACATAGTAACGTAATTAAACATCATGGGATACAACATGATCAAAGGATTTGGGACTTGCCGTCAATCCGGATGATCTCAGCTAGCTCGAACAAAGAAACACCTGGATCCTGAGCCTGCACTTGAACCTCCGGGATCTCCGACACTAGCGTAAACAAATAAAATAAATCAAATCCAGCTTGAGACTAATCAAGCGAGGGAAAATAAACTATTTAAAAAGGAGTAAAATGCATAAATCCTTCAAATGGAATTTTAGGAATTTATCTGGAATTAAATTGGGGAAGTGGAGGCCAAAAATGGGTCCAAGATATTATTTGGAGCAAAGTGGTGAAATTTGGGAATTTTTGGGATTTTCTGTGATTTTCTAGGATTTATTTGGATTTTTCTGGAATTTAGAAATTGATAAAAATCGGGAAAATCTAGGTGAACAGTGCGGCCCGGCCGCTTTGCTACAGTGCGGCCCGACCCACGATTCAAACGCGTGAGCGCGCGCGGGAGCGGAGCGGCGAGGCTGGCCGTGGGCTCGGCCCAGCAGCGCGCGCGCCCGCTCGATGGCGATGGTCAACGCGTGGATGGCGCGAGCGGCGGGGATGCGGGGCGGACCAAGGGCCCGGATGAAGTGGGCGGGGATCGGACGGTGGCGGGGTGAGGAAGGCGGGCGGAGCGGGGGCTGGATCGGGCGGTTGAGGGGAGGAGGGGTTATGCAGATCGGACGGCGGAGATATAAGGGGACGGCCGAAGCGGTACGGTTGGATCGGGCGGCCTCCGTTATATGGCGATAGGTGGGATGGACGGAGAGGAGGAGGCCACGTCGTCGTCGTCTTCCTCCAGCCGCGCGGGGGCGACAGAGGAGCGGTGACGGCGGCGCCTCCGCTCTCCGACGACGTCAGAGGTTCCCGATGGTCAAGGAGGGCACCATCGGCTAAAGCTAGGGCTGAGGAATCCATTTTGGGCGGTTGGAAGGTGAGGGGATCAGCGGAGAAGGCGGGGAACAGAAGGGGGAAGTTCGGGGCCAAAGCGGCGAGAGAGACCACCGGCGGCGAGACAGCCCAATCGGCTGCAGATACACGGTCAGGGGGTCCAGGGGCTCACATCGGTAGCGGTGGCCGGAGCTGGGAAGCTGCGGAGAGAGCTAGCCACAGAGGAGGGAGTTCGGCCGGCGGTGAACAACGGGGCGGGAGCTCCACGGGCGATCACCTGTCCAAACAACGGCACCACGGTGATTAGCTCACCAAGGAGAGTCTCTGGTGAGGATTAATTGAAGAATGAGGGAGGCGAGAGGGAGATTGGCTCCCGGGGGGTCGCCGGCTCACAGGCGGCAATGGAGGAGCTACGGGCGGCGGGGCTCCAATCGGCGGCTCTGGGAGATGCTCTGAAGTGTTGGGAGGCGGATAGGAACGGTGGAGTGGCTTGGGAGGCAAAGGAGAAGGAGGGAGCTGGGGATTGGGGTTTTATACCCGAGCGGAGGAGAGGGGCTCCTTCGGGGAGAAGACAACAGGCGGGGCGCGGGGTCAACAGGGATGGACGGGAGTTGTTGGGGAGTCTCTCCGCGAGATGGGGAGGGTGACGCCGGCTCTGCACAGTTGTAATGGCGACGGGACGGGAGAGGGAGCAGGTGAGCTGCGGCAGAGCGAGGCGCGTCTGCGCGCGGGAGAAGGAGGAGGCGGGGACTGACGAGCGGGACCCAGGGTAGACGCGGAGTGACGCGTGGCGCGGAGGCGCCCACGGTTTCGGACCGCGGTGGTCGGGATGGCGCGGGTGTGAGGGGAGGATCCGAGGGCGGCGCTGTCCGTGGGCGCAGCGCGTAGCACAAGCGCGTGCACGGGGAGAAGGCGGGGAGGGAGGGAGGCGCCAGCGGATAAAGAGGGAGGCGCGGGCGCCGGGAGAAGGAGAAGGCGGAAAAGGGGCGGGCGCCAAAGGAAGAGGGAGACGGCAGTGCCCGAAAGGGAAAGCGGGGAAGACCGGGGACTTTCCAAAAAGGGAAAGTTCCCAAAATTCACTCAAAAAATGCAGCAAAAACACAAAATTTTCTGGTTTGAATTTTTGGGGTTTTTCAACCTACCCCCCTTAAAAGAATCTCAACCCGAGATTAACTTGGTCCAGGGAGTAAGTTGGGGAAATCCCGCTGCAAGTCTGATTCTCGTTCCCAAGTGGACTCATCCGCTGTATGATTCTTCCACTGCACCCTGCAAAATCTGACATTCTTGTTTCTGAACTTCCTCTCTGACGTTTCAAGTATTTGTAGTGGTTCTTCAGCATATGTGCAGTCATCTTGCAATTCAATATCTGACAATGGTATTTCATCTGTCGGCTGGCGTAGACACTTTCGAAGTTGCGATACATGGAACACGTTGTGGATCCTTGATAAGTTGGGCGGGAGCTGCACTTGATAAGCAACCTCTCCAACTCTTCCAATAATTTTAAACGGACTCACATATCTTGGTGCTAATTTGCCCTTGACCTAGAACATTTTGACTATCTTGAATGGGGTGACTTTGATATAGACGAAATCTCCGACTTCAAAGCTCAAGTCTTTCCTGCGGTTATCTGCATAGCTCTTCTGTCGGTCTTGTGCCATCTTCAGTCTGTCTCTGACAATCCTAACATGCGCTTCTGCATCTTGAACAATCTGGGGGCCAATAAGTTGTCGTTCTCCTGTTTCTGTCCAAATCAGTGGGGTCCTGCATTTTCTGCCATAAAGTGCTTCAAACGGTGCCATTTGGATGTTGGCTTGATAGCTGTTGTTATATGAGAACTGAGCAAATGCTAAACAAGTATTCCATGCTGCACCATACACAATTGCACAAGCTCTCAACATGTCCTCCAAAATCTGATTGGTTCTCTCTGTCTGTCCATCTGTCTGGGGGTGGTATGCTGAACTGAAATTCAAATCGGTGCCCATAGCTTCATGTAATTTCTCCCAGAATTTGGATGTAAACTGTGCTCCTCGATCTGACACAATCTTCTTTGGGACTCAATGTAGTGTCACTATTCTGGTCAAATATAGCTCGGCAGGCTTATCCTTCCCATAAGTTTGCTTGATCGGGAGGAAATGAGCTACCTTGGTCAATCTATCAATAATGACCCAGATAGCGTCATATCCCTCACGAGTCTTGGGAAGTCCAGTAATGAAATCCATCCCAATGCTATCCCATTTCCATTCGGGAATTGACAAAGGCTGCAACAATCCCGATGGTTTCTGGTGGTCTATCTTGATCTGTTGGCAAACATCACATTTAGCCACGTATTCTGCCACTTCTTTCTTCATCTGGTTCCACCAATACTGCTTCTTCAAGTCTTGGTACATTTTGGTGCTTCCTGGATGAATTGAGAATTGAGAGGAATGGGCTTCGGATAGGATCAACTCTCTCAATTCCTTCTTGTCGGGTATACAATAGCGGCCACGGAAGGTAAGGATTCCATGCTCGTCTATCGCATACTCTGATGAATTTTCTTCTTGAATTTCCTTTTTCAGTTTTTGAATCTCTTCATCTTCATCCTGTGCTACTTTGATCTGATCTGTCAATAATGGTTGAAGCTCTAACGCTGCCATACTGCCTTGCTCAGTGATTAGCAAATTCAGTCGTAGCATATCCCTCTGTAACTCTAGTGGGTACTCTGATCGACTGACCTTGCTTGGACGAGCCTTGCGACTAAGAGCATCAGCAACTACATTTGCCATGCCTGGGTGATACTGAAGCTCAACATCATAGTCTTTAATTAATTCCAGCCATCTTCGTTGTCTCATGTTCAACTCTGGCTGTGTGAATAGATATTTCAAGCTCTTGTGATCAGAAAATATCTCACAACGATTTTCTAGCAGGTAGTGCTGCCAAATTTTGAGTGCATGCACCACAACTGCTAGTTCTAAATCGTGTGTGGGGTAATTCTCTTCATGTGGCTTCAATTGTCTTGAGGCATAGGCAACAACTTTTCTATCTTGCATGAGCACACATCCCAAACCTTGCTTTGAAGCATCGCAGTAGATTTGGAACTCTTTCTCTGGGTTGGGCAAAATCAATACTGGCGTTGTTGTCAATTTGGTCTTCAATAGCTGAAAACTTTCCTCACAAGCATCTGTCCAGGTGAATGGTCTGTCTTTCTTCAGAAGTTGAGTGAGCGGACGAGAAATTCGTGAGAATCCTTCTATGAATCGGCGATAATAACCCGCCAATCCAAGAAAACTTCTCACCTCAGTCACGGTCTTTGGCTGTTTCCATTCCATAACTGCTGATATCTTTTCTGGATCAACTTTGACTCCATCTTCAGATATAATGTGACCCAAGAAAGCAACTTCCTTCAGCCAAAAGCTGCACTTGTCGAACTTGGCATATAATTGGTGCTCTCTTAATCTTGTCAATACCGTGTGCAGATGCTCCTTGTGTTCTTCTTCACTCTTGGAATAAATCAGAATATCATCAATGAAGACGATCACGAATCTGTCCAATTGGTCCATATGCACCAGATTCATAAGATTCATGAAATAAGCTGGCGCATTGGTTAAACCAAAGGGCACGACCGTGAACTCAAATAATCCATATCTGGTGATGAAGGTTGTCTTCTCTCGATCTTGCTCTCGGATCTTTAGCTGATGATAACCCGAGTGCAAATCGATCTTGGAGAATACCTTGGCATCCTTAAGCTGATCAAACAGGTCATCAATTCTGGGCAATGGGTACTTGTTTTTGATTGTGACAGCATTCAAACCTCTGTAATCAAC
The DNA here is from genome assembly GCA_017311315.1 of Dendrocalamus latiflorus. Lineage (NCBI taxonomy): Eukaryota > Viridiplantae > Streptophyta > Magnoliopsida > Poales > Poaceae > Dendrocalamus > Dendrocalamus latiflorus. The sequence goes on along the minus strand of CM029654.1, from coordinate 13,879,478 downwards.
ACACATTCTGAGCTCGCCATTCTTCTTCTTTACAAACAAAACTGGTGCCGACCAAGGTGAAACACTTGGTCGTATAAATTCTTTTTCTTGTAATTCATCTAATTGCTTTTCAGTTCCTTCAGTTCACTGGCTGACATTCTGTACTGGTGCTTGGCAATTGGCTTGGTGCCTGGAACCAATTCTATGGCAAGTTCCACTTGTCTGTCAGGGGTCTGCCTGGCAATTCTTTCGGAAACACATCCGGATATTCTTGTACCACTGGCACTTGATCAGGTGTAACTGCTATCATGTTGATCATACGCTTTCTGGCATCTTTCAGCACCTTTCGGTCTGTTTCTACTACCACTCTCTGACCTTCAGGATTCCCCAAGGATACTGTTTTGATCTCACAATCTACCTTGTCTTTGTTCTTGGCTAGCCAGTTCATGCCCAAAATGGCATCTAATCCTAACATGTCTAATTGCAACAAATCTGCTCTGAAGTCTACCCCTTGGATTTTTATATTGAGCCCACTACACCCTCTGTGGGACTCCATTCTAATCCCAGGGGTTTCAACCACATAAGGTCTTGGCAATGAAACAGAAGGCAACTGATTTATTGAAGCAAAACTCTTCGAAATAAACGAATGCGTTGCACCAGGGTCAAATAAAATCAATGCAGGTATGGTGTTGATTGGGAACATACCGGCAATGATGTCACTAGCTTCAGCTGCATCTTCTGCGGACACATGATTTACTCTTGCATAGAATGTGGGTCTGGTACGACCTTTGCTTCTGCCTGCAGATGTGAAGTTCGCGGTGCCTGCCGGTGATTGAGGTCCGGCTGTCTTGATCTGCAGATAGCCTCCTTCGGGGGTGCTAGGGCCTGACTGTGACTTTGTTTCCTGCTGCTGCTGGTTTTGGACTTGGAGTTTAGCTGCATCTGATGGCAAACTCCTCCTGGGACACTGATGCTTGTAGTGTCCAATCTCTCCACAATGGAAACAAGCATCTGACTTTCGCGGGCAGCTGCTAGCAAGATGATTCCCACCACAGGTGGGGCATTTGATCGCCAAGGGTGTAGGAGAGTTGTACTGTTGGGATTGTCCCGACTGGTTCTTTGACAGCATCACATACTGTCGGGAGGATTGGGATCGGAATGAGGATGATCCCGAGGTCTTGCTTCGCTGAGCATTGTGTGAAAATGATTGTGACCTATGTGCGGCCTTGCGCTTTCTGAAGTCTTCCATCTCACCTCGAGCCTCTTCTGAGGTGATCAAACTGTCCACCATCTCATGTAGGTCCTTGAATTTCATGGCTGAAATATGAAATTTCAAGGACTGCTGTAGTCCTGCACGAAATCGGCTCATCTTCTTCTCTTCGCTGTCAACATCATCCGGAGCAAATCTGGATAAGTGGTTAAATTGATGCAAATACTCCATGATAGTGCGTCCGCCTTGTTTAAGCGCTAAGAATTCCCGGCGCTTGGCTTCCATGATACCACCAGGGATGTGCGCCTTACGGAAGGCATTTGAGAACTCTTCCCAAGTTACTTCCCTGTTTTGAAGTGTACGCTGATAGTTGATCCACCATGTAGCTGCAGCACCCTGCAATAGGTGGGAAGCGTATAGCACTTTTTCCTTGTCCTCACATTGTACAGTCTGTAGTTTTCTTTCCACATCTACCAGCCAATCCCCGGCTGCTATTGGGTTAGCCGAGGGAATGAAGACCGGTGGTCGTGTCTTCTAAAAGTCTGCCCATCGGGTGGTTATTGGGGAACCATCCCGAGTGGCATTGCCTCCACCTTGGATACCTGGAGATCTGGCTGCAATTTGTTCTAGCACTCGCAGAATATTCTGTTCTCCCTAATAGCGATTTTGTTCCATCTTTGCTAGTACGCTGGCAAGTGTTGTCTGATCTGTGGCAGGTGCACCCTGCCCGCTGGTCTGACCACTCTGCTGTTCTGGGTCCATCTGCCAATTGGGAACTTGAGATTAGCTTTGCAGCGGCTTTGACAAGCGAGATTAGGTAAGTAAGACATCGAATTGCAAGGTAAGTATAGGGTGAACAAAGGTAAGAACAAGAACGAAAGGGGACAGGAGAAAGCTTTGAACGCAGGGGAATTACGGATAATTAAGCAAACAACATACAAGATAATGAACATAAATTTACAATATGCAAGTGGTACACAAACCACTTAGGGTTCGTGATTGCACCTGCTTTACATTACAAAAGTACCACTACAACTTAGGGTCAGTCTAGTCTAGCGAACAACAGCTACTCCTCCAGCTGCCGAGAAACGAAATTTTGAAGCTAACAAGTAAAGTAGCAAACATTTTGCAAAGGCAAAACTTAAGCAGAAGTAAACTAAGATAGATAAGGTAGCAACGAGAGAGGAAAAAGACAGCAATAATACTTATATTTTTCGTAAACCCTTTTTATGGCCTAAATTAAGTTTTGCGATAAAATCGCTTCCTAGTTTGCCTTAGGTCTCAACCTACGGTCAAGAGCCTGCTCTGATACCACTTCTTGTAATGCCCCCGTTTCTAGGGGCGTGTACGGACACGGCATTCCGTAACTATTCACACCTGAACAGTTATGGAGTGTCGCGCAAGAGTATACCATTGCATGCTTACAACAAAAGTCCAGCATATATTTCACATATGGAATAACATCCAGTTTTTGACAGCGGCGCGTGCAAGCCCAAAGTATAATTACATTACAAAAGACTTCCAGAATCCGCTTGAGCGCGGCGAAGACCTAAAGCCACGGGTCCTCGTCGAAGAAGAGATCCTCCGGGACTTCCTCAACGGAGAGACCTTCACCTTCGTCTTGATCCTCTAAAGATTGGATTAAGCAAGCCGTGAGCCAAACAACCGGCTCAGCAAGCCCCAAAAGGGACTCTATCTTACTACATGCACGGAGTTACAATGGAAGAGAGTATACTTGGTTTATTAGCTTTGGTGGATGCAGTTTTATTTGCAAACATTTTTTTATAAAACGGACTCAAAACTACTCCTTAAGATCTCAGGGGTTTTTCATGAAGAGTTAATTAACCAACTAATCAAGTTAAAATATGTACAAAACTACTTAAGCTTTGCTACTGGAATCACCCAAGTGACACAGCTCGATTAACCGGGAGCACGGCGTATTCGAATATCATTAACCCGCACATCCTCGGGCGTCCGCTGGCCATCGCGGAACACCGGACCCGAGTTGTGGGGACCTATCGTTGTCTTGCTCCGACTCCCAAAGCGGGGTTTCACTTAAGTTGAGCAGGTACTAAACCAGGGTTGACAAGTCAACACCTGTGGTTGAGCGGTCACTATGTCATTTGCTCAGCGTAAGGGTCTAAACCTTACATTTTCCACGAGGTCCGCGACCTCCAACCTAGGGTAAGCGGTGGGCCAAAGCAGTCTCGCGGTGCCCCTCAACACCCTTACCCTAACTTGTGCACGCCGGCACTCTCCGCTCTAAGATACGGTGTCCCATACCACCCTACCTTAGAGTCGGGTTTTCAAATTTTATTGGCCCGCAGCCACAACCTTATTAGTATAAGACTTTGCATGATAATAATAACCTACAGTTATCTAGATTATCAAGTAATTATTTCTAGGGTTACAAAGGCATGGCTACAAGTTTAACATGGCATTTGTTGGTGGTAGGTTTAACTACATATCATGTCATTCTAAACATTTTATTTTACTTTTAACTAGCATTTCAGAACTAGCTTAATGCAAATAACATAGTAACGTAATTAAACATCATGGGATACAACATGATCAAAGGATTTGGGACTTGCCGTCAATCCGGATGATCTCAGCTAGCTCGAACAAAGAAACACCTGGATCCTGAGCCTGCACTTGAACCTCCGGGATCTCCGACACTAGCGTAAACAAATAAAATAAATCAAATCCAGCTTGAGACTAATCAAGCGAGGGAAAATAAACTATTTAAAAAGAAGTAAAATGCATAAATCCTTCAAATGGAATTTTAGGAATTTATCTGGAATGAAATTGGGGAAGTGGAGGCCAAAAATGGGTCCAAATATTATTTGGAGCAAAGTGGTGAAATTTGGGAATTTTTGAGAATTTCTGTGATTTTCTATGATTTATTTGGATTTTTCTGGAATTTAGAAATTGATAAAATCGGGAAAATCTATGTGAACAGTGTGGCCCGGCCCACGATTCAAACGCGTGAGCGCGCGCGGGAGCAGAGCGGCGAGGCAGGCCGTGCGCTCGGCCCAGCAGCGCGCGCGGCCGCTCGGTGGCGATGGTCGACGCGTGGATGGCGCGAGCGGCGGGGATGCGGGGCGGACCAAGGGCCCGGATGAAGTGGGCGGGGATCGGACGGTGGCGGGGTGAGGAAGGCAGGCAGAGCGGAACGGGGGCTGGATCGGGCGGTTGAGGGGAGGAGGGGTTATGCAGATCGGACGGCGGAGATATAAGGGGACGGCCGAAGCGGTACGGTTGGATCGGGCGGCCTCCGTTATATGGCGATAGGTGGGATGGACGGAGAGGAGGAGGCCACGTCGTCGTCGTCTTCCTCCAGCCGCGCGGGGGCGACAGAGGAGCGGTGACGGCGGCGCCTCCGCTCTCCGACGACGTCAGAGGTTCCCGATGGTCAAGGAGGGCACCATCGGCTAAAGCTAGGGCTGAGGAATCCATTTTGGGCGGTTGGAAGGCGAGGGGATCAGCGGAGAAGGCGGGGAACAGAAGGGGGAAGTTCGGGGCCAAAGCGGCGAGAGAGACCACCGGCGGCGAGACAGCCCAATCGGCTGCAGATACACGGTCAGGGGGTCCAGGGGCTCACATCGGTAGCGGTCGGGTCGAACCCCAACTGGACAGTCCAAACATTGCTGGCACTACCACAATCGGGCACGACCACCCACTTCTCTGTGGCAGGATTGCAGACCACGTAATAAGGTGATGGGTTGCAGCAGAGGAAGAGGAGAAGGCCATTGCAGCAATCCAGAGGCCTGATGTGTCCGTGGTCCGGCAAGAAGGACTGAGCGGGGTTGACGAGAGGCGGACGTCGCCGCCGGTCTCCCACAGACATTGGTGAAGTGGCGAGCTCTTTCCGGGAAGCGCTCCATCGTGTAGCTGGTGAAGAAGAAGCCGGACAGGGTCTGGGGCAGCGGGTAACTGGAATAGGCTAGTGGGGGATATGATATCGTCAGACCTATTGCGATAATTTCAACAACTGGAATTCGTAAAGGAAATTTTATACGCTATAGTATACCACACTATAGTGTATCGGCTAGTTTAATTAAGAATTCATGTTATACTAATGCTTTCAGAATTGTCCATCGAGAAGCACAATGTAACAATGCTAGATTCCTAAAAAAATTGCCAAAGGTGTGATATTTAGCTTCAAAAATATGTGCTTATTTTAAAAAAAAATCAAAATATGTGCTTATTTGTTGCACAATTCTACGTCCATATAGGAGTACGAATGCATCTAATTAGAGGGTGTCGGTGAGTTTTGGAACTCATGTATGTCAAAAAAAAAGCGAAAAAATTGATAAATAGGGAAAATTGCATTACAAAAAAACAGTTGTAAAAAATAAACAACACACCGTGAGTTCCTTATTTGTAGAGGGTAACTTCGATCAAAGTGTATGATTTGACCTTTCAAGCTGTACGATCAGTCTCTACATCATCTTCAGAAAGTATGTTATACTAAAGATATCTATAGATTAATGTCATCCAATCATTATTAGAATCGATTTGAGCAACCTCCATTGGTGTTTCTTTGGAATGCTCCACTACCGAGGGTTTGTCGAGTTGCTCGAGAAAGACTCTAGGTGAGACAGATGATCTTAAGGAAATCATCCGTGTCAACTGAACTGCTAGAGAGTTTTTCTTTCTAGGAATGTGTTGAACTTCAAAACCAAAGAAATATTTTTCTAGTTCCCTTACTTTTGTAGATAAGATGACATCATGGTACTTGAGGATTTATACTCTTTCTCTATTTGATTCACTACTAGTTGACAATCGTCTTTCACTAGTAATCTATGAATCCCAAGCCCTTTGGCTGCTCAGAGTCCTGCCAGCAAACCTTCATACTCTGCCACATTATTTATAGCGGGAAAGTTTAATTAGATGGCGTATTTTATGTTTTATCTAGTAGGAGAAATCAGGACTACTCTAACCCCTGAGCCCTTTATCGTCAAGGACCCATCGAAGTACATAGTCCACTGGTCATGGCTTTCATACTTAGGCCCTTAGATAGGCTCAGGGTTTGTCCACTCAACAATGAATTCTACTAAAGCCTGGGACTTTATGGCTTAGAGATCAAACTCCCCAAGTTCGATCAACCATTTTGCTATTCATCCTAATGATTCTCTGTTTTGGAGAACTTGACCTAGAGGATATCTCGTTGGCACCATAATTTTGTGCCCTTGAAAGTAGCGCCTTAGCTTCCTTGAAGTTATAAGGAGGGTATATAGTAACTTTTGTATTTCTGGATATCTTTCTTTTGATCCATGTAAGACTTCACTTACATAATATACTGGTTATTGGATATTGTCACGTTCAACGACTAGTACCACACTGACTAATTGTGTTGTGTAGCTACCAAGTACAAGAGCAAAGATTCTCCTAGTTTTGGAGAGATTAAAGCTGATGTACTAGTTAAATATTCTTTGATTTTTCAAAGGCATTGTTGGCCTGTTTAGTCCACTCGAAACTTCCATGTTTCCAAAGAAATTTAAAGAATGGTAACCCTTTTTCTCCCAACCGTGCTATGAAACCACTTAGCGCTGCCATACAGCAGGTCGGTTTTTGTACGTCTTTCTTTGTGGTTGGAGAACACATCTATTTGATGGCCGCTATCTTCTCTAGGTTTGCTTCTACTCCTCTAGCCGAAACTAGGAAACCAAGAAGCTACCTAGAGAAGACTCCAAAACACACTTCATCGGATTTAACTTAAGGTTATGTCTTCTTAAGTTAGAGAAAGTTTTCTGCAAGTTAGAGATGATCTCCGATGTTGACACTTTTTACAACCAAGTCATCAACATAGGCTTTTAAATTCCTACCAATCTATGGACTAAAGGTTTTTTGTATTAACCATTGAAAAGTTCCACCAGCGTTTTAGACTAAACGTCATTTTCAATAACAGAAAGTTCCATATGGAGTGATGAAGGAAGTTTTATCATCATCTTCTTTATTCATGGTAATATGGTGATACCCAAAATATGCATTTAAAAAGCTTAATAACTCATTGCCCAAAGTAGAGTCAACAAGCTGATCAATGCGAGGAAGGGGAAAGCCATCCTTCAGACAAGTTTTTATTAAGATCTATGAAATCTACACACATTCGCCATTTCCCATTATTTTTCCTAACCATTACAAGATTGGCGAGCCACTTTGGGTGGTCGACTTCACGAATAAACCTAGCCTTGAGGAGCTTGTCGACCTCTGATAGGATTGCTTCCTTCCGATCAGGTGCAAAATGCCATAGTCTTTTCTTGACCGGTTTCTTATCAAGCCAAAGTGATAGCCTGTGCCCAAGCACCTCCCTAGGGACTCTGGGCATGTCAGATGCATGCCATGCGAATACATTTGAGTTCGCTCAGAGGAAGGAGGCGAGCTACTCTTCCTATTTAGGATCGAGTCCTGCCTAGACCAACAACTTTTGAAATGTTGTACTTGCATTCTCAAGTCCAAGCGATGCTTTTATAGTTCCTGATGAATTATCCTTGTTGAGAGGTACCTTCTTGACTAGGTCGGTAAGTTTTGGAGCCACCTTTGGCCTTGAGTGTTTTACATGTATAGGAGTTGGATTAGTATTGCTGGTCGACAATTCGTTGACGCGTTTGAGGGACTTACGATCACAAGCGTAAGCCATTTTTCTATCTCCTCGAACTGTAATGACTCCTTTTGGTCTAGGCATTTTGGCTTTGATAATCGTAATGCATAGCTATCAAGAATTTGGCTAAAACTGGTCGACCAAGGATCCCATTGTATGCAGTTTCAAAATCTATCACATCAAATGAGATTCTTTCCATTTAAAAGTTATCTGGACTTTCGAACGTAACTGGGAGGGATATTTGCCCTATTGGTTTGGCCTAAGATCTTGGGACTATGCCATGAAAGGTATACTTCACGGGCTTCACTTTTGACTTAGGAACTTGCATTTCTTCTAAAACTCCTGTAAATAGAATGTTTACAGAAGTACCCCCATCTACTAAAACTCGATTAACTCTACAGTTATCTATGGTAGGCTCTACAATGATAGGGAATCTACCTAGTCGAGTTGAAGAGATGGGGCAGTCTTCTCTACTGAAGGAGATGGTTGTCTCCGACTACTTGGATGGCTTGGTAGCAAACAGCGCTTCGGTGAGGTTCACCTCACATTCCACAGTCTTCATTTGCCGTCTGGATTTGTAGGAAGAGGACCCACTAAAGATCACATCAATGGTGTAATGTAGCTCCTGATAATACATCTCTTCATTACCATCCTTATCCTTCTTAGAGCTTGGTTCACCAATCTCCTGTATGGAAAGGAAAGGACCCTTACCTAAATAGTAATCTTCCAGCTTCTTTTGCTAAGCACAGCAGTTACGCAGATCATGACCTATTTGGAGGAGTGGACACCACTTCTATTCTTCTTGGATTCATCGGTCGGAGTTTTGCCTTATTCCGACTGAAATAGTCCTTTTTACTCTTAGTGTACTTTTCTGGAATTGCAAGGACCTCTTGGTGTTGGGCTTGCAATTCTTCTTACCCTTAGGAGACTTCTTAGCCTTCTTCTCTTTCTTTTCCAGGCCAGGTTGAGGAATTTTCTCTATCCAATCAATGGCCTTGTTCTACTCAACGCTTTACTAGTGGTTGTATACTTATTAGCCATGTCAAATAGTTTGACGATTGTCCGTGGAGGGTTCATTTCAATGTCCTCCATAAATTGCATGTTTCTTAATGCAATCTTGAAAGCCTGGATTACAGAAGAATCTGTGACCTCTGGGATTGAGTTACGAACCTAAGTGAACCTCTTGATATATTGTCGTAGGGTTTCATTGGGCTCTTGTCGGATTCGATGATGGTCATCTTCCTTCTTGGGGCAGTCGTACATCCCTTGGAAGTTAGCGACCAACAGGTCACAAAGTTGCTCCCAAGTATAGATTGATCTTGCCAGTTTGTTAAGTAACCACGACCGGGCAGAACCCTTGAGGACTATCGGCAAATGGTTTGCCATCACATTGTCGTCACTTCCAGCAACCCTGATAGCAGTGGTATAAATCAGCATAAGTTCTAATGGATTTTGTTTTCCATTGAATTTCTCAAGATTTGTTGGTTAAAATCTTTCTGGCTGGTGCACCACTTGAAGGCCTGCCGAAAAAGCCCAATAGCCTGTGATTAGGTCATGGCCCCTAAACTGGAAAGGAGCTAGATTGTAATCGATCGAAGACCTATTCCTCTGATATTTGTCATGGGGAACTAGTACTCCTATCCGGTCGTGGACACTTCAATTGTGCCTTTGACTAGATACGTACATGGTTCAGATGATGTCAGAGAGCATCTAAACTATATCCCTGATGCCATCTTTCAGGACGAAGGGGAGGAGTTGCTTCATTTTTAAAGAGCCTTCTCCCCTCGTGACCTCCTCCTTGTCAAAAATTTTGAGATGGTCTTGGTCCTACTGTTGGATTATTATTAGCCTGACCACGCTGGCTTCTATCATGTGGGGAGTCTATGGAAGATGTCAACATCTAGAATATCATGAACTCTGGATAGTTACCGAAAGCCTCGGAGCATGCCTGCTAGCAGAAGAAGTATGACAACTCGAGCTTTGCCCCCAAGTTCCCTGCTTGTCCCACGTGACTCATTAGGCATGGAGGGGTAGAAGCAGGTACATTAGATGGTCGATGTCCACCAGTTCTGTTGATTCCATTCCTTCCGGGTGATCCAGGAGTGCTCATACCATTCTGACTAGTGGGTCGTCGGGGAGTCTACCATGGAGAATCTTGCACAAGATTTGTAGCGGTATCTTCGATTGTGTTAACTTCATGTTTTCAACACGAATATCCCGATGAACTCCCATCATAACTGAGTGAGAGCCTTCCATCACTTCGGTTAGTAGCCTCCATGACGGGGAACGATTGGAGACCACCACCTCCAGAAGGCCGTGTGGTGGACTCAACCTAATCCAGCAGATTGCAGATTGAATGATGAGTGTTATTACCTTCTCCTAGCTACCCACCAGAGGCAACTTCATCAACACCATGACTAGGTGCCATTAGGCTCCCACTATACATAGGAACCATTAGCGAATAGAGGTCACCCACAACCACATTGAGAGTACTCTGACCCTCAGATCATGGGGCTGCGTTCATGTTGCCATGCTTGCCGGTTGAAAGTGTCAAGCTTGCTACATTGCTTGGGTAGTCCAATGAGGTCAGAACAACTTGTTCCCCTGGTAATGCTGATGATGGGGGCGACATATCTTCTTCCATCCGGACTTCAGGGAATCAGCGCCTTCTTCTCCACGGACGGCATCAGTTGTCAACAATCTTATGAATAATATGAGAAAGATGGCTAGATTCCTTGGAATGGATCAACAAGAGGAAGGGATGATCTTCATTACCATGAACAGGTTACAAAGGGGACTACAAAGAGGACTTAACTAGCCCTGATCTATAATATCCTACTACCCAAAAGATGTTGGTTGCCTTGACTTGTTTTTTGGATTACGTCTTGATTGATCGATTGATCCCTCTCTGTCTTCTCTTGTCAACCCTTAAATACAATTGAAGTGGCACTAGTTGTCCATCTAAGGACATCTCATGGAATCAACACATCCGACCGAAGGGGTGGTTGATGTCAGAGAGGGAGATCTAATGATAACTGATCTTTGGTTGTTGTTAGTGAGAGATAATCGTGCGGCACAACTGCATGACAGTTGTTGTCAGAGGTACAAGGCCAAAAAGTCGTGCTATTTGGGATGGATAAAGTATGTGTCTTATCCATTTCATGGGACGAGTCCCCTGGAAGCGGGGCCTTATACCAGTTCACGAATCCTCCGAGTGGTCTGTTGGTTGGGTAGAGTGTATAGTAATCCTCTGACCAGGGTACTCGGGGAACAACTTTAGAAAGCTTATGACCACTAGGGCCTTAGAGCCTTATTTAAATATTAAAGTCGTATTTAAGGGATTATTGAATCCTCATCAAGTTTGCATAAGGCAAACTCTTTTCCAAATTCATCTTGAAGGTGAGCACACAAGCACGTAGCATATCCTCAAGGATCTTATTGGTCCATTTATATCTGTCCATCTATTTGAGGATGATATGCAATGCTGAAAGCTAGGTAAGTTCCTAGTACTTCATGAAGACTAGCCCAAAATCATGAGGTGAACTGAGCTTCTCAATCCGATATAATTCTTTTTGAGACTCCATGTAGATGAACTATGTGAAGCATGTACAGTTCAGCTAACTTATCTTCTTTATATGGTCTTAACTGGGATGACGTGGGCTATTTTGGTTAGCCTGTCCACTATGACCCATATAGAATCATATCCTATCTTTGTCTTGGGCAAACCAGTGATAAAGTCCATACCTACTTCCTCCCATTTCCATTATAGAACTCTTGATGGTTGGAGTAGTCCTACTGGTCTTTAGTGTTCAACCTTAACTTGATGCTATACATTGCACATGGCTACATATTCGGCCACCTCCTTCTTCATTCTAGGCTACTAGTATATTTTTAGATCCTGGTATATCTTGGTACCTCCGGGGTGAATCGAATAAATAGATTGAGAATCAGGGTCTTAATGTCCTGGTTGTTGGGCACACATATATGTTTTCCAAACCACAGGGTGTCTTTATCATCTATGGCGAGTTCTAGGACTTGGCCTTTCTTTACGCCCACTTTGGTCTTCATGACATCTTTATCAACTTCTTGGGCTACTCTAATATTGGTTTCTAATGAAGGTTGAACTTCCATCATGGCGATACATCCTTGGTCTGTGATTTCTAGGTTGAGTCATCTAAATTCCATATGAAGCTTTGGTTGGCAATCTCTAATTACGGTGGTGCTGCAATAGGCTTTCCTACTTAGAGTGTCAGCTACCACATTGGCTTTTTCAGAGTGGTAGTGAATATCGAGATCATAATCCTTGGTTAATTCTAAGCATCTTCTTTGTCTTATGTTTAGGTCTGATTGGGTGAAGATGTACTTCAGACTCTTATGATCAATATAAATCTTGCAATGATTGCCGATAAGGTAATGTCTCCATAGCTTTAGGGCATGAACCGCTGATGCTAACTCTAAGTCATGAGTTGAGTAATTATCTTCGTGTGGCCTTAGCTACCTAGAATCATAAGCTACTACCTTACCTTCCTGCATTAGTACACATCCGAGTCCTTGTCTAGATGCATCGTAGTAAATATCAAAGTCCTTTATGTCTAGCAATACTAGTACTAGGGCGAGGTTAATCTCTTCTTTAATTCTTGAAAACTCTATTTGCAACTCCCAATCTAAACAAACTTCTTTTATTTCTTGAGTAATTGAGTGAGGGGTCTAGCAATCTTAGAGAATCCTTCGATAAATTATTGGTAGTAACCAGCTAATCTAAGAAAGCTTCTGACTTCGGTTACAAATGATAGCTGTTTCCAATGAAGAATGATTCTACCTTGAACAGGTCTATGGCAACTCCTTCTACAAACATAACTTATCCTACGAAAGTGACTTCCTTTAGCAAAAATTCACACTTGCTGAGCTTGGCATAAAGCTTATGTTCCCTGAGTTTCTCCAAAATTAGTCTCAAGTGTTCTTCATGTTCTTCCTCAATCTTGGTGTAAATAAGGATTTCGTCAATGAAAATGACCACAAACTTGTCTAGGTATTTCATGAATGTTTTGTTCATCAATTTCATGAAATATGCCGAGGCATTAGTCATTCCAAATGACATAACAATAAACTCAAATAATCTATAGCTAGTTGAGAAAATTGTTTTGGGGATATCTTCTGGTCTAATTTTCAGTTGATCGTATCCTAATCGTAGATCGATCTTGGAAAACACACATATTCCCTTCAGTTGATAAAAATATATCATCTATTTTGGGATGAGGATACTTATTTTTGATGGTGACCTTGTTGAGGGCATGATAATCCACACACACTCTCATGCTATTGTCCTTCTTCTAGACAAATAGCAAGTGATCCTCACAGAGATGAGCTTGGTCTCACAAATCCTTTATCCTGAAGCTCTTGTATTTGCTTTTTTAGCTCTTCCAACTCGTTTGCATGCATGCGATACGGCCTTTTGGATATGAGTGCGGTACCAAGTGCCAATTCTATGACAAACTCCAAATCTCTGTCTGTTGACATGCCGGGTAATTCTTATGAAAACATCAAGGTATTCCCTTATAACTGTCACTTCTTCTACTCTAACACACTTCACGCTATTCGCTGTCTAGATCTTCTAAGGCGAAGGGCTAGTTGTGACTTCTACTGGAATTCCCTGGGCATTCACCAGGGTCACTAATCTGAGGGCATAATGGATCTGACCTTGGTGCTTGGATAGCCAATCCATTCCTAGTATTACATCGAGGACTTGGGAATCCAATACTATCAGGCTGACTAGGAATTTCACTTCCTTAATTTGAATCCTAGAATGGGGAATGACTAGATGGGCTTTTATGTCACCTCCAAGTGATTGAACTATTAACGGGTGTTTAAGCAGAAATACAGGCATGTGGTGCCTCTTGATGAAATCCTTGAAAACAAAAGAATGTGAAGCTCTAGAATCAAACAAAATGGTAGTTGGTACTGAGTTGATAAGGAATGTACCAGTACGATGTCTAGGACTTCCTGAGCTTCTTGTACAGTGATGTGGTTGACATGGCCTCTACCGAAGGCTGGTGCAGGTCTGGCCGTTTGAGGCATTTAGGGTGCTTGTCGGCCTGCTGCTAGGGTCATTGGGGCACTAGATGGAGTATTCGTGGTGTTGATCCTGACTAGGGTCTACTACTTCTTAGGACATCCATTGGCGTAGTGTCCCTTATTACCGTAGTGGAAACAAGTGATTCTATCTACTAGAGTGCTACTCCTCTGTTAGGGTCCTCCTTGAATAGGGGTCCGATAGATAGGGCTATCAGGGCGTGGCACTGCGGGTGGTGCTCTAGGAGGTGCAATAGGGGTAAATATACCTGATGTAGGGGATACTCAGGTCCTCTACGAGTTTCCTTGGTAAGCCAACTGGCGTTTACGGTTGTTCTCAAGAAGCTTTTGCTTGTTCTCAACTACAAGGGCCTTATCCACTAGTTGCTAGAAATCTGTAAAGTCATGAGAGGATAGTTGTAATGCTATCCCTACACACAGGTCTTGCAGGAATCTTTCCTTCTTCTCTTCATCATCCTCTATGTCTAAGGGGCATAGCAGGAAAGTTGGTTGAATTTGGTAAGGTATTAGTGCACTAACATGTTTCCTTGCTTAAGCTCATGAAATTCCTTCTTCAACCTCGTTAGTCTAGACAGGATGAAGAAGTCAAGGAAAGCGACTTTGAATTCATCCCAGGTGATGTTGTTGCCTTCTTCTTGGGCTGTCTTGAAGTTACCCCACCAATCTTTGGTGAGTCCTTTCAGTTGATGGCTTACGAAGAGTACCTTCTCGCGAGCTCTGCATCGTGCAATCTCTAGCTTATTCTCCATATTACGGATCCAATCATTAGCTTCTAGGGGTTCCTTGGGGATAGAAAAAGTGGGAAGTTTGGATCTCATGAATTCTCCTAACTTGGATGTTTCTCCTGATGCTGCTACGTTCTATGTGAGAACTTCTAGTAGTTGGGTCTGGCGGGCCATTATGTCAACCATGCTAGGTTCTCTGGTGGTGGTGGCACAGTATGATTACGATGGCCTCCTGCCATTCCATTGAAGGTATAGAAGTAGATGAGAATAGAAGTTACAAGAAGGGAGTAGCTAGGGGGATTCTAGTAACACAATAGAACAAAGAATTGACACTCAATAGAAGGAAACAATAGCATAACATAAGTCTTACACTACTGCCATGTATAATGCACTTAGGCAGCATGCAGTTCATGTGGTAGATAAATATTACAAACATCATTACAACGAGTCTAAAGTTCATGTAGAATAAATATAATAGCTTGCTATCCAAAATACAACAATGTGAGATCTAACAACCTATCCCATAAGTTGGGTCCTGCTAGGAAGCGGTAGTCCTACTCATCTAAGAATCCTCCACAACCCTACTGGCACTGCTCCGGAGTGTACATGGGTGGGTGCGATGGTGCTGGTGCAAACTAGTCATGGTGGTATGGCACTAAAGGTGGCTCATCTTGCTCTGCAGCTACTTGGGGCTCCTCATCTATCTGCATCTCTGGGCTAGCTGAAGAAAAAGTCTCAGGGCAAAGAAGTCCATCGGGGTAGACTAGCACTCCGTTGTGATGGAAGTGGTGATGGTAGTCTCTAGTGCTGCAAACACAATGGGGTGGCAGCTGCGAAGGGATGGCCACGGAGGACAAAGACTACCCAATCTGCTCTACCTCCATATCCTATCTGCGTGCAATGTCGAGCTCCCACGAAGATCATCCATCTCATCCTCCACCTGGGCTACTGAATTGTAGAGATGATTCAGTTGCTTCAAAGTCCCCTGGTAAGTAGCCTCCATTGCTCTGGTTAGGGCCACCTTGTTGATCAACATGGGGCAATCCTCGCAAGAGGTAGTGAAGAAGGAGTTGAGTGTCTCATTGTCCTAGCGAGATGGGTAGTAGCCGAAGGGTGCTCTCTATAGGTCTTCGTTGTAGATGTCGCAGAGATGGCAAACCGACTCTCAGGCAGCATCCTGAACTTAACAGGGCAAGAAAGCGGTAAGCCTAAGTGTCATGTGCATCTCTCCCATAGATGACAGCCTCCGCACACCACTTAACATGGGTCCTGATGCAGACTCAGTGTCCCATGAAGAAAGCACGCTTCTTATACTATAGATATCCCAACAAATCTACTAGGTGGTCCACCCAAAGTTTGAGCTTCTCACCATGAGTGATCTTGCATGGCTTAGGCATCTACAAAAAAAAATTGGGTGGAAAAGATCAGTAACAAATTTTGGAAATAAAAGGGAAGTAGGACGAAAGCAAGATACTAAGAAAAGGGAAGGAGAAAAATAGCAGTGGTATGCTATATTTTTTGCAAAGGTTTTTGCTTAAAGAAATTAGCATTTTTCCATAGAATAAGTCCTTAGACTAACAACCATTCTAACTAGGGTTTATCCTACATTCAATATGGCTCTGATACCACCTTGTGAGGACCCAAATTTGATAATCTGAATCTCCTGTGTATTCTGAGCTAGTCCTTATATCAGTAGCTAGATTACACAATACCATTGACAAATATCACTTCCATATATGTGAATAAGAAAAAGGTGTACTTAATATTATATAAGCACTGTAAATAGATCTTAAGATCATTTTTACATAACGAGTTGATCGGCCAAATAGTATTGTTCATAACAAAGCAGTAGAATAATAGTAAACCAAAAGGAGGCGTCCTAGTCCTTGTATTCGTCTTCTATGTCATAGTCGAAGGCATGGATAAATCCATACACTGGGTCATCAATTACATCATCTAAAACCACATGTTAACCAACCATAAGTACAAAAGTAATCAACAAATCCCTATAGCAGAATGCATCTGTGTGTGTACATGCTTTCGTAGGTGTGCAACTAAGAAAATAATAACATGGCTTTCACAATGCCTATGATGCTTACTCCCACTTCAGGGTGAATCCTTAACATTGGCAATAGTGACCATTCCCATCTCGAGTTACGCCTCACCCCCAGAACATTCCATTCCTAGGCTACGTTTTCAATGAGGGACCCAGTTGTTAGGGAGTATATGGCCCTTCACGTTAACGAAGTCCATAAGGGTAGTGACTGTTATGATTCACTCCCACCAATCACATCAAAAATTCATATATCCACATACCAATCTAAGAGCACAGGATTCACACCAAAAGTAAGCCAATTAGTGGGTCAGGTCCATCCCATGACTAGACTTGTGGTTGCATGATTCGTGTGTAGAAAACATGATCTCAAGAATTTGATCATTAAATGACTCAAGTGAGACCAACTACAAATCCAGAGCTCGTGCAATCCCTACACAACTATTCAAGAAAGGACACATGCAATCTCTACACGGCCCATCTAAAAATGACGCATGAAATTCCCACATGGCTGATCTAGAAATAACACATGCAATCTGTACACGGCCAATCCAATATGTTCAATCCCTACACCAGTCTCCAACCAACCACTCACCCGAGTCTCTACCATTTTAGAAAATATTTTCCTGGTTCCATGGTAACCCATGTTACCATTCACATTCAGTTGGCAATGTTTGTGTTGTACTTCATTTTACCACTAAGGCATTTCTGAGCACAACCATAATCTACTACAGTATGACCAATGGTGGAGTGATTATCATTGTAAGTATCCTAGGGGGGCATGGCAATGGAATATCAACAATCAAAGATGGGGA
The DNA here is from genome assembly GCA_017311315.1 of Dendrocalamus latiflorus. NCBI lineage: Eukaryota > Viridiplantae > Streptophyta > Magnoliopsida > Poales > Poaceae > Dendrocalamus > Dendrocalamus latiflorus. The sequence goes on along the minus strand of CM029654.1, from coordinate 13,862,005 downwards.
AATCATTGAGGGGCTAATAGGTAGGGTCCAGTGGGTTTTATTTATGTTTCTATTTATTTTAACTTGGGAAAAATGGGTAAGGCTGACAGGTGGGGTCATGACTCATGTAGGCTTGGTCCACACGGCTATAGTGGGACCCACATGTCAGTGACAGCAGTCCATAGACTTGATTTATGTGATAGTTTTAAGGGTATGGGCCCAAATGATATTCACTCTCACCTTTAAAACAGGGTTAATTAAGAATTCTAATTATGTAGAGCCCACATGTCATACTAACATTAACTACCTAATTAAAAAGCTAACTAATTTACCAGTTAAGGTAAGTAATCTATCGCGCAGGCCCACTTGACAATGACCCATGGTCGTCTTCCTACCGTGTTTGACATGTATTGAATCACATGGAAACAAAGGGGCTCACCGAGAGATGGAGCAGAGGGGGCAATCAATGGCGCCGATGAGTCGTCTGGCATTCTGGGTTAGCAACGGTATTCCGGTGGCTCTAGGGCATAGCATGTCCATGGCCGAAACTCACCGGAGTGAAGGGGATAGGGTAGCGAGGTCAACGGCGAAGATATGCATGGTGACAAGGTGGTTTCGGCTTTCCTAAGGGCAAATGAGCATGGGGAGGTGAGCATGAGGTAGAGGGAGATGAGATGAATGTGAATATCACGATGGCGTCGGTGGAGACTCACCGGAGTGGTGGAATTCATCGGTGGATGCCTCGATTGGCTTCAACCAAAAGTGAAGAGAAAGGGAAAGCTCGGGGGTAGTGGAGAGTGATGGAAGGTGCACTTGGTGATGCGCATGGCTTAAATAGAGGGAAGGATGGAGAATGAGAGAAGTGGTGCTAGGTCATGGTGTGGCATCCGAGCGGCGGGGCTTGCAATGGTGTTGGCATGTGGTGGGACTATCTTGTGGTGACACAAGGCTCGAGGGTGCTGCTGCAGGCCTTCAGTGCCACTTCACTAGCTTATCTGGGTGACACAAATAGAGAGAGTGAGTGAGAGAGAGAGAGAGAGCTCTAGCAAGAAAGAGAAGTGAGGAACAAGAATAGTAGCTGGGGCTAATAGGTGGGACTGGGGCCTAGTTGTTAGCGACAGTGCGAGTGGGAGCGAGCGACTGGGCTAACGGGCGAGCGCACACAGGACTGGACCAATTCAGCTGGGTTGTGATGTGGAATAGGAACAAGGACTGGGCTGGTGGGTCACGCGGGCTAGCGAGGAAAGGAAAACGAAGACGGGTCGGACTAGCAAGCTGGATTCGGCCCAAAGCGAAAGGAGGGAAATTTTAGGGTTTAAACTTTATTTATGATTTCAATTTAAGTTTGAATTTTTTATTTGAATTTCAAGAGGTATTGCATACAGGATTTTAGGAAAAATCCCTCAGCATCCAATTGTCTTTTAGAAATTTTGAATTCACACTTTTGGTCTAAGGAATTTATTTTAAAAATCTTAAACTCCAACAAAGCTTTTAGAAAAAAATTTGAAAATACACCAAAATTTTAGAAATTCATGAAAAATCATGCATGTTGATTTGGAGGAAAAATTGGGCTGCTTTAGGTATGCGCTAGCTTTTCTTAGTGAAGTGACAACTCACTGATAGGTCATGCCACCTTTTTAGGCTTAATTGGCAACACATGGTAACTTTTCTCAGTGAAATGACAACTCGCTGATCGGTCATGCCACATTTTCAGACTTAATTGACAACACATACTAACTTTTTAGACTTAATTGATGAAACTCATTGATATGTATTGTAGCCAAAGATACCTTCTCGCGGATATGAGTGCACTTCCAATCATGAATATTTACTGCCTCCACAATACATCCTAGCTGGCAATAAAACTAGGGCACCCTCCACCACTGCATGCATCAATCCGTTCTAGCTAATTTGATTAACACAGAGAGGTTGGGGGAGAAGAGAGACAGAGGAGGATGTCCAACTATGTAGAGATGCATTGGAAGAGAAAATGTGTTGCCAAGAAGACAGGAACCTATCCTGATAGTTCTTGCAAGGATGCTGTTGTACTACCAGAATTTTCACGCCTATAGTGCGACTGCGGTATGTCGGCATTGATCAAGCAATCCATGTATCATAGTACCATCACCTAGGCTTTCTACATGTGTGGGGATTACCACTTGAGTCATGTCTCCACATTTCACGTTGCATATGCATGTCAAAGATAGGCAACTATATCTGTGTATCATAGTCTGAGGAGCATTGCTACTTCTTCCAATGGATCGAAAGCCCTGACAAGTATGATGAGGCATTCATTAGGCAAAACTACTTGCTAAACTATGCGGCTGCTCTCAAAGTGTTCACCTGTTGGAAACCTCCCTCAGCCGGGAGCAGGAAAGGGAAGGGAAAAGGACCAATGGATGGCCCTTCTGAATCAAAGAACTGTGAGGACCATGTTCCACCACTACTACAAAAAAGAGACTATTAGACGGCTACATCGCAGATGGTTCAAAGGGAACCGTTTGTGCTGCAACTATCACAGACAGTTTATACTAACAACTATCTATGATATTTTCACAGACGGTTATTTATATGAACCATCTATGATAAAGCAAGACATCACAGATGATATAACTGTCTATGAAAATATCACATATGGTTATTAATATAAACCGTCTGTGATAATGCAAGACATTACAGATGATTCGTATTAATAACCATCTGTGATAATTCACAGACGTTTATTTATAAGAACCGTTTGTGATAATGCCAGACACCACAGACAGCTTTTAGTTAGAATCGTCTATGAAACAATTATAGACAGTGTTTATTTATGACCGTCAGTATTTTGTCCTTTGTAATATGAACTACAGAAGCTACTAGTCAGCTGGAACAGATAAGTGTGATCAGTCACTTTTACAAAAGACAAATTCAAATAAAATTTATTACAAAAGTTCAAAAAAAATATTACTAGATCTTGATCGTTTGGGCTTCATATGCTTCTTCTTCTACTTTTGGAGTTAGAGGATCAGCGGCTAAGTTCTCGAATACCATGAAGATTGTCCTTACCCTCTCCACTTCCTCCTCTAGCCTGGTCAAGTCACTAGTATAGCCCATAATCTCAAAGAGGTTTCCATGATAAGTTTCCTCATAATTGGCCGCTTCTGCTTGATCGGCAAGGTTATCCATGTGTCTCCCCACTATTGCAAGAGCTTCTTCCGCTTTGCGCACATTGAAGAGAAGAACGAAGTTAAGGGCGGTTTCCCTTTCCTGAGCAACAAGGAGACACCTGAGGCTAGCCAAAAAAATAGAAAATTATGTAGCTTTTGGAATAGCTATTACAGACGGTTTGGAAACCAAACCATCTGTGATATATAGATATCACAAACAGTTTTTAAAAACAACCGTCTATGATACGTATGATATCATAGACGGTTTTTTGAAAAAACGCCTGTGATAGAGGAATATCAAAGACGGTTTTTCAGAAAAAACCTTCTATGTTTTAACTTATCACAAATGTTTGGGAACCGTCAATAATAACCACCTATTATCACTGACACATAAATACAGACAGTTCAGAAATCGTCTGTGATGACAGTTTTGAACCATCTATGATAACACTGTCTATAGTAGTGCACCGACGAACCATGATGGCTATGTACCAAAAATCGTACGTTGCCATTGCGATATGCAGGCTAAGCGTAGACTCGTTAATGTAGGAAACCAAGATGGCTATGTGTGCGGGTACACCACGGTATGGCCGCATGTAAGTCTTTTATCGAGATTTTAATTCTACCTCTTTCATATGGTACTAACTTGTTCATCTACGATGACAAGGAAGAAGGTGCATATGGGAATGGTGGCTGACTAAAGAGGACATGGACCTAATCATGTACAGGCCTGTGACTATTGCAAGAATGAAGGAGCATGAACATGAATGGAAGAAGAGAGGAAAGGAAGAATAGATGGAGAGCATGCAGAAGATAGCAAACAATACATTGAAGACCAGAGGAGAGCCCGTAGGGGAGGAGTAGGACGTATGCCCACAAGCCTGACTTCCTATTCCATCCATCAAGGATTTTTCCTTTCCAAAAGGCATGTTTGTATCATAGTTGTAGTATGTGTCAATGATTTATGCATGTTGCCATTTGTAATTCGTACCTAACCAAACCCCACGCGCTATGTAATTCGCACCTTCATTACCAAGAGTTATGTCAGGCTTCAAATCTTATCTTCATTGCTATATTTTCGATCAAACCAGGGCTTACAAAATATTTGTCCAATTAATCACATAATAAAAAACATAGCTAATTAATCCAACTAAGCAATATCTCCTAACTATAAAAACCTTCCTAATAAAATTAAAAAATGAATCTCGTACTATTAACCACAAAAGAAAAATATGCATGTGTGACATGCCGTACATCGAATTGTTCAACAGGGCCTAGAGACATGGCCATGGCAGAAGCCTATTTCTATAATTTTTTATGGCGCACTTATTGTTCAATATTCATAAATAATGTATTACCTAAACAATTTTAACAATAGCCCTGGTCACCATTTCCTTTTTTTAATATTAATAAAAATAAGATAATATTTTTTAAAAATCCAGAAATATCGGTGTCACCAAAGCAAATGGCGACAAACATGATGTCATCGATTGAAATGGCGATAGGAGCTTTATCACTAAATCTAATGGCGGCACATGCTCTGTTGCCATTTTGCCATGTAGATCCATGTCATATTATCGTCGTTTGAATTAGAAATTAAATCTAGTCACCATTTGAAATGATGATAGGAATCTAGATATGTAATTTTTTATGAAGCATTTATTTTTGTAATATTAATAAAATAATGTATTATTTAAAAAAACTACTGACATCTACGCATTGTGCAGCCGAGAAAGAAGATTGTTTTTCAAGGAACGCAATATAATCCGATCAATACCGTGATAAAATAAAAGGCTATTATGTAAAAGAGAACTACTACGTCACGGTATGTCATCGGGATGCCTCTCAGCGTCATGCCTCTCTTGCGCCACCTGTCCTCTCCTCTTCCTTTTCTCGAAGTGCTGCCGCTTCCCTCCCCTCCCCCTCTCTTGTTCTACTCCGGAGCAGCTCCGCGCGCCTCCTGCCGCCCCCTCCACTACCACTCGCAGCCAGCGGCACCGTCGCCTCCTCATCGTGCAACCCCGACCCCTCCCCACCACGCCACCCTACCCCGCCCATCCTAACTGCCACAGCCACCGCTGCCACCACCCTCCTACCCTGCCCATCGCCTCCGCCATCGCCCACCGCCGGGCCACTGTTTCTCCTTGACCTCCTTCTATGCCTGGGGAAGGGTGAATCCATAGCGAGGGAGCCAGATCTGGTGGTAGAGGTAAGTGAGGGGATGATGACGGTGCTTCACGAGAGAGAAGAGCATGAGAGAGAGGAGGTATACCAATCAAACGGTATACCGTTTTATAGTTGTCTCTATGTAAAAATGTGTGTTAGCTTTATATGCTCCATTTGCGTGGACAACACGTAGCTACTGGAGTGATTAAAATAGCTTGTTCATGTTTTGTTTGATAGAAAGGGATTAAACTTAATCTCTTCGGATATGCAGGGATTTTAGTACAATTTTCCTATCAATCTCAAAGGGTTAGATCTAATCTATTATATTACTAAAATGGTAAAAAAAACCACCGGTTCTTAAGGGCTAGTAATTATTACGTTAATTGATGAAAAAAAGATTTGCATCCTAGATTTTATTAGATCTAGATTATAACGATTCAGATTAAGCGATAGAATCTACGATTACAAACATATACAACTCAATTTTCTCGTATTAGATATCGGATACAAAGACTTCGATTCAAATCAAATTTCTATGGAAACGTTGAGCCGACGATGTACAAACTTAGATGAATACGTTGCATATGGCCACCGACGCTGACGTCGTGGGTGTTTAAGTTTGCCGCGTTTGCATGAACAAAGCCCTCACAAGAGAACAGGGATGCATCTTGCTGCTGGTCGCACATAGCACGCGATTGGCAGGACAAGGCGAGATATGATCGTGCATGTGAACCGTTCGTAAGTATCGTGCCGTGGCCAGGGGTATTACAAGGTGGATCAGAACTGGCTCGGGTATGTACAATTATATATACTAGCCACATAGGCGTGGCGCAACGCCACGCCAGCCACCGTGTGGACCGAAGTAAAAGAGGAAAAAATTCGCAGAAAAAAGAAAGCGAAGGGGTTTTTTCGCAAAAAATCGTGGGCCTTCTCGCAATAAAAGGAGACCAGAGGGGTTTTTTCGTAAAAAACCGAGGGCCTTTTCGGAAGAAGTAAGTGCCTGTTCGTAATTACGGGAAACCTCGGGTCGCTACCCAGCAAAAAAATATGCAGGGGCTTATTCAAAAAAATGTAGGGACCTTTTTGCGATAACGGAGGACTTTTACGTAATTTTCGGAAAACTCAGGGAAAGTGCCTCGGCCGGCCGTACGCAAATTCCTCCGCCACGCGCCGACCGACCGAGCGTTGGGGGCGACGTGGCCACGCTGCGCGGGCCGGAATCCCACCGGCTATACTTCGGTTACGATTAGCGATATGTAAGTTTATACCATATAAGATTTTACATAATGTAAAGAACAGATAAGGAGAAGAGAGAAAGATATCGTCTACTATTTAACAGACGGTTTTATAGACAGCTTTCTACTATGTATATCATTGTATAGACAACTATATAGATAATTTATTAATTGGATAAAATCACTACATATAACTATATAAACATCCTATTATATGAGTTATATTTAACTCTATCTATAAATGATATAAAGATATATTACAAACAATCGCTTTTTATACTATTGTACATGTCTTACAACATCTGCAATGGGAGTTCGAGCCGGTTGAAAAGGAGCAAAGAGAAGCCTTAGAATCAATTCTAACAAAATATAGGCCTATTCTTTTTGGCTGCGGCTTGTGGCTTCTGGCTGCGGCTTGTGGCTTCTAGCTGTGGCTTGTGGCTTTTGGACTGTTTGTACGAGAGATTACAGAATAACAGAAACTCACGTACGGTTTTTGCCGATATAAATGAAGTCAGTAAAGTATGTATTACAATTAACCAGTAGACATTATCTTAAAAAAATACTCCGTTTAAAAGTTAGTTACTATAAAAAAGCTGAAAAGCAGCATTTCGAGGCTGAAAACAACAGAGCCCTCGTCTTAAAACCAAGGAATAAAAAGATCGTTGTCCATGCTGGTGTCGCGCACCTGAGGTTTTGGTTGCCATGCGTCGTTTGCCGCACGTCGTCGTCGAGCCGCTGCTCTAGGCATTCTAGACCGCATGCCGCCGCCACAGCAGGCCGTCACACCGATCTCTTCGCCGTTGCAGGCAAATCCGGGCCGTCGGGGGCCTCCGTTGTGTCCAGATATACCGGCCGCTGCCTCGATCCGCCGCGGGACCGCCGTCGGAGGCCGTCGGCGCTACTGCAGGGAACAAGAAATTAAGAGGGAGAACGAGAGGTCGCCACCGCCATTGCTCCGGTGCTTGAGGCTGGAGAATCAACGTGGTGGTGGAGAGGGAGGGGCAATGGAGCGGCAAGAGGGAGGAGCACGGCGGCGCTAGAGAGGGGCGACGCGGTGAAAGCCATGGATGGGGACATGCACTTGCTGGAGATAAAAACGAGGGACCCTGGCCTTCGTGTGACTGGATTGGACTCGTGCGTCCAATCTCGGTGAATGGGCGGTGCAGGCGTTCTTTATGATAAACAAATCTATTTTGCAAACTCGTTATTAGTGATGTATATAATGCTTGAATTATCGATGTAGATGTTACATGGTGGGATCTTAATATCTCATCCTTCAAAGACTGCTGAGTGTAATAGAAGCATCCGTTAAGATTACAGTTGGTTGCACACGCACGCGCTGACATGCACACCAGTCATACCTTGACTGTTCTGCAGTTGGAGCCAAGTTTAGACTACGAGTGACAGTTATTTTCCGTGACGAACAGGGCCATTGTACCACAACGGCATATACCACCTGTTTTACCAGTACAATCCTCACGGCCCGCTCTGGGACGTCGGCAAGCTCTCATGGGGTCACTCCGTCTCCGGCGACCTCGTCAACTGGAACGCCCTCGACACCGCGCTTGACCCTACCTCCCAGTTTGATGTCAACGGCTGTTGGTCAGGCTCTGCCACCGTCCTCCCCGCCGGCCGCCCCGCCATCGTCTACACCGGGCTCGATGCCAACAAGAATCAAGTACAGAACGTGGCCTTCCCCAAGAACCCGTCCGACCCGCTCCTCCGCGAGTGGCAGACGCCTAGCTGCAACCCGGTCATCCAGATACCCGCGGATGTCACAGGCAACAATTTCCGCGACCCCTCGACGGCGTGGCGCGGCCGCGACGGCCTGTGGAGGATCGCCGTCGCCGCGGAGGTCGACGGCGCCGGTTCCATACTTATCTACCGGAGCGCGGACTTCCTCCACTGGAAGCGCAACGCCTTACCTCTGCACGCCTCGCGGGACGTCCCCGTCCTGGAGTGCCCCGACCTGTTCCCGGTGGAGGAGCACAGCAGGGAGGGGCTCGACACGTCGGTGAACGGCCCTGGTGTGAGGCACGTGCTCAAGCTCAGCGATTTTGGCCGGGAGGACTACTACATGGTCGGGCGGTACGACGACGCGACGGACACCTTCCTTCCGGAGGAGGGCGAGCGCGGGGACAACTGCCGGAACTGGCGCCGGCTCGACCACGGACACTTGTACGCGTCCAAGTCCTTCTTCGACGCGCGCAAGAATCGTCGGGTGCTGTGGGCGTGGGTCGACGAGTCCGACGGCCGGTCGAACGCCATCAACAAGGGCTGGTCCGGCATTCAGGTCACCGAATACATGCATGCCCCCGAACAATCTGATACAGGCAACAAATTTTGCTGTGCTGATCGGCTTGTGCGATGTCATGTGCAGGCGTTTCCAAGAGCGCTGTGGCTGGACAGCAATGGGAAGCAGCTGGTGCATTGGCCCGTCGAAGAGATCGAGACGCTGAGGAGGAAACGAGTTGGTCTGCAGGGAACGGAGGTGAAGGCAGGAGGTCTGCATGAGATCTCCGGCATTTCAAGCTCGCAGGCGGACGTGGAGGTCGTATTCGAGATTCCGAGCCTGGAGGAGGCGGAGAACTTTGATCCCGATTGGCTGCTGGATCCCCAGAAATTGTGCGGGGAGAAGGGCGCCTTGGTGCAGGGAGGAGTTGGGCCATTCGGACTGTTCGTGATGGCCTCCGGCGACCTGCAGGAGCACACCGCCGTGTTCTTCAGGGTGTTCAAACACCGTGAGAAGTACAAGGTTCTCATGTGCACGGACCTGACAAGGTATTACTTATCCTAAAGGATCAGAATTTCACGTAAAGCAGTTCAATTCCCACAAGAATCATGAAAATTTTCCCGCATTTCAAATGGGTATTGAAGGACAGATACTTAGATGTCCCTGACAAAACATGACAGTTTGTGATTCTGAATAAAATAGACAACATTTGTTTACATTTTCCGCAATCGTGAAACATGTACAGGTCATCTACGAAAGCAGAGCTACACAAACCATCTTACGGAGCATTTGTGGACGTGGACGTAGAGAAGGACAAAAGCATATCGTTGAGAACCCTGGTGAGCTCTTTGTCGCATGCATGCTGCTCGATCCGGTGTTTTGGTTCGTTTTACGGTAGTACTCAGCAAGCAATCGAATAACACGTCATGTTAACCAATACAGATCGATCACTCGGTCGTGGAGAGTTTCGGCGGCGGGGGACGGACGTGCATGACGGCTCGAGTCTACCCTGAACACGCAGCAACAAGCAGCAGCCACCTGTACGCGTTCAACAATGGATCCGGCACCGTGAAGTTGTCCAAACTCGAGGCGTGGGAGCTGGAGACGGCGGCCGTGAACGTTGGAGACGACGGTTCGATTGCGTTGGACACGACACGCGAGGGTGAAGCCACTCCCAATGGAGCATTAATGGTAGTTTCCATATCTCTTAGAGCAAGTATAATAAGAGGCTATTAGTAGACTATATGTTGAGGTGGAGGAGAGAGAGGAGGAGAGAGAAGAGAGGTGGGCTGTAAGTTTACAGCCAGCTGAAGCACAAGAACCAAGAAACTTTGTGAGAGAAAGAGGTGGGTCATATAGCCTTCAGCTGGCTGTAAACTACTATATGAATAGACTGATAAGTGGGCTGTAAGTGTCTATACAGCCAGCTGAAGACTGTATTATTAGCCTTGCTCTTAATTACTATGCCATGTAAGCAAAGTGCTGATATGACAACTGAGTTAATGAAGAGAGAGAGCACAGAAGAGAGAAACGGTTTCTACGGCAAGAAACCGAGTCCTCACGTGAATCAAGACGCGAAGAAACCAGAAAAATAGCATTGGGGAGAAACTACTAGTTTCCATGCGTCTTCCTCCAGATCTCCTGCTCCCTGCCGAGTGCGCCGCCGCTAAAAGCCTAAAACTGTCACGTGCGAAGCATGCTGCACGCTTGCTCTCGGCTCCGGCAAGGCCGCGACTCTTTTGCGTCAACGTGGTGTCGTCTGTGCCGCTGCAACCTCTGCTCTGACTGCCAGTCTTGTTCAAGGCCCTGGTGCTCCAGCCGCCGGGATCCTGCAGCTAGCGGCCAAGCCGCTGCCGTTCCTGCTCTCCGTACTGCGCCGGAGAGTGTATTGTATTGGTTTGCGTTTCTTTGCCAGCGTTTGTTCCGGACATGTTGTAGACTGCAGAAATATGGCAGCGTGATATTGTGGACTGCAGAAATAGTGGCCATACTTGATCTACCTCTTTTTTGTGTTGCATTTATGTTATCCTGTGTATAGACACCACTATAGAAACCATGGTTGGGAAGGACAGTTTCTAATAGATATTAATCATTCTTTTTCTCTCTTGGAAACTACTCCAAGAAACTGTCCATGGGACTGCTCTTATGAGGTGCCTAATTTGTTCCGTGGTCATTGTGTGGCCGACTGATAATTTATCCTTCGCTTAGTTATGAGCTAAGCGCATGCTTGGAGCCTTGAGTGAAAAAAGAAAATGAGAATATGCCATGTCTTCCAATAACGAAACATTGGTTGTTTTAGAAATTTTGAAATGGTGAATATTGTGCTGGATTGAATATAGAGAATAGTATAGGAACATCGATCTGAAGCACTAGTATACACACTCTAAAAGGTAGTACCATGCAATTTTCGCCCACTTGGGAACTCCTTTGCATCAGCTCGTATTCCATAGTCGGTACTCCAGTTAACCCAAAATCACACTCACTTTTTTCTTGAGACACCCCTAAAAGTCATCCTGAAAGACGCGTTACATCCTCGGATACAGCCAGTAGTAGATCATGTGGTAGCCATGTTTCGTCAGAAAAAGAAATGGGAGTGGGTTCCACCACCAAAGTTAACAACTCCTGAATTACTCAGCATCTGATCTGATCAGCGCGCACTAGTAAACTAGTCGGTCAGCATTCTTACGTATATCTATATATGAGTTACTGCTGATTCGTGCACACGTCGGCAGGTCTCCAACTTGTAGTATTAAACGAGGACTCAGTCCGGGGGCTATCACCTTTTTTAAGTCTTCTGAAAACTGTGTACTAAAAGCAATTAGACCAACCATTGCTGCTGCTTCATTCTCATTCGGCCATGGCATCGGCAGGATTTTCGCTTGCCGGATGTGCCATCGCCGTCCACTTTTGCCTTCTTTTCTCCTCCTCTTCCTCTTCTTCTGTGGTTTGCAACGCGAAGACATCACAGGACGGCGTACCAGTAAGAGCTTACCTTGTATGCATTACTGGGGGGCACAGGTCCTGGTGAACCAACTTCTACAATTCTTTAATCGCATATGGAACACTCGATTTGGATGGATTCCAATAATGGCCACGGATGAAACCTGACAGATCCGAATGGTACGTGTGTCTTGGTGCGCTGTTCATATTCAATTGTGTGTGTGTGTTTGTTGTTCAATACTCAGTTCCTTGCTCCTTATGCCTAAGTGGCCATGAGATACTAAAACAGTTTCACTTCTACGCGGGCAAGGCCTGTCTACCACAGCGGCTTGTACCACCTGTTCTTCCTAGAGATGGCAATGGGTACCCGATACCCGAATACCCGACGGGTTTTACCCGATAAAGAGACGGGTATGGAAAATTTTATGTACCCATGGGTATGTTATTGGGCGAAATCCTCTACCCGCCGGGTAGGCGGGTGCGGGTGTGGGTATATACTACCCATACCCGCCTACCCGCGGGTAATGAATACCCGCATTAGACAACTAGACATCCCACTCAAATGTTAATTTTATTATCCACTTGTTGTTGATTGTTTATTTGTTTGTCATATGTTGATATGGTCATGTCAAGTATGTTTATGTGATATACTAATTTTGATCATTAGACGCTTTTGTGCTTGCCATGTATGATTAATGAATGTCTAAATTGATGATATTTTTATGTGTTGAACCGGGTATGCTTGCGGGTACGGGTTACCCGTTGGGTAGTAATACCCGCGCGGGTACGGGTATGGGTAAATTTTCCTACCCGCGTGCGGATACGGGTAACCCGACGGGTAAATTTACACCTAGCGGGTACGGGTATGGAATGGCAATACCCGATGGGTATTTACCCGTTGCCATCTCTAGTTCTTCCAGAACAACCCGCACGGCGCGCTCACGGACGTCGGCAACCTCTCCTGAGCCAGTCTCCAGCGACCTCGTGAACTGGTGGGCCTCTCTGGACTGTAGGAACTAAGCCAGGATGACACGCCTAATTTTTCCGTGGAACACTGGTTCTATTCTTTTTTAGCTTTTGATTTCTACTTTTAATTTTTTTTACAGTAACTAGTTTTTAAGTAGAGTATCTTTTTAAGATAGAGTCTACTAGTTAATGTTGAATTGATCTCTCTCCCGATTAGCCCAACGGCTAATCGGGGCCTTGACCCGCGCCCTGATCGGGGACGCCCAGCCCATCTGTTGGCTGGTGGGCCCCCGTCGCGCTGCGCTATATATAAAGGGGTGGGGGCCGGCGGCTCGAGTTACGAGGTTGGCCTGAGCCGTACATCCCCACCGACACATAAACCCTAGACCGATCTAGAGGGGGCGCAGTCAGCGACGGGAAGCTTCACCGGATCTGCGCCGCCGCCACCTCCGCCGCCAGAGAGACGTCGCCGCCAGGGAGACGCCGCTCCTTCTTCCCCGACCGTCGCTGCCCGTGCGCAGACCTCACCAACGAACCAGCGATGGCCGGCTCTTCATCCAACGCGACGGACGGTCGGTACCCTCTCTCTCTCTCTCCCTTCCCTCTCAGATCTAGAACCCCAGGCGCGAAAAGGAAACCCACAATGGTATCAGAGCCTTACCGGTTGCGCCGCCAGGCCGCCGTCACCGGCGCGCCGCTGCTCCGCTCGGGGGCCGCCTCTGGCCGAGCGCGTGGGAGTCTTCGGGCCGCCGCCTCCCGCGACGCGCCGCCTCCGCTCCGCTCCGGTAGGGTCGCTGCCGCCCGCAGACGCCGCACCGCCCCGCTGGGGCCGCCGCGCCGCCGTTGCGCGCAGCCCGCGCGGGTCGCCGTCGCTCCGCCCCGCGTAGCCCCGCCGCAGCCGCCGTGCGCCGCACCTCCGCGCGGGCGCCGCTTTTGCGCCGTCGGCACTATGCCGCCGCCCGCCGCCGCCGTGTGCGCCCCCTCCTCACGCGCCGCCGCTGGGCGCCGTGATTTTCAGGTGGAGAGAAGGCTAATGCCCCTAGGGTTAGGGTTTGAGGCCTGCGGGGGTTTTTGTTCGGGCTATTTTCACTCTGAGCCGTCGGATTCTGATGGGTGGCCGAGATCGGGCGGGCACTAATGGGCTGATGGGGACGTGTGGGCTGTGGGCCGCACGTTTTCCAGTTGGGCCGGCCACGCGCGCGTGGGAGCTGGCCGAGTGGGCCGCTGTGGGCCGCGGCTGCGCAAGATGGGCCAAATGGCCATTTTGCACAGAAAATTCCAGAAAAATGAAAGTTAATTATTTCAGAAGCATTTATGAGTGAATTTGATTGAAATTTGATCCAAAATCTCTGTAATTTTTTGCACCAACGTGTTAATTTTTCAGAGATTAAATGTGTACAGTATAATGCTTCTGTATAATGAATTATTTTTAGAATAATTACAGTTTCCGCTGCAAAAGTTAATGTTGATTAATTTTCATTATTAAATTCGAACCAACGGGAGAATTTAATTTTTGGAAAAATAGATATAATTTCCAGAGATTTATGATATTGTTATTTTCTGACCAACGTTGATAATAACAGTATTATAAATTTTTAATTGATGATTTTATGCATTATTTCTATTTCTGCCCAACGGTGATGTAGATTTAATGTATAGATAAAATTGATTTAATTGTATGTCGTATTTTTTGACCAACGTTGGAAATAAGGCATATAATTTTACTGTTACGTTCTCACTTTATTTGAACTATTTTTCAGGCGGATACAACTTGATGAGTTGTATCAGAGAGATCCCCACTCTCAAAGGAGATAATTATGGAGAGTGGAAGAAAAAGATAGACTTAGCGTTTATCTTGGCTGAGGTGGATTGGGTCCTCACTACAGCACGTCCCACTGAGCCTATGGCACCGGTGAGGGATCAAAATGAGGATGATACTGCTTGGCAGAAAAGACAGAGGGATCATGCTCCCTTACAGATGTCTTATGACCTTGAGCATAAGAAATGGACCACACCCAACAAGAAATGTATGGCTGTGATAAAGAACACAATTGAGCCTGCAATTGTGGGCTCAATCGCAGAGTGTGACACTGTCACAGAGTACCTTGATAAAATAAAGAGTACTCTGGTAATGGCAGTGGCATAAGAGAGCACATACTAAGGATGAGCAACTTGGCATCTAAGCATAAACCAATGGATTTGGCTCTCAAGGATGAGTTCCTTATTCATTTGGTTTTTGCTTCCTTGCCGAAAGAGTTTGACACTTTTGTTGTCAACTACAATATGCAGCCCGAGAAATGGGACTTGGAAAAGTGCATAGCTATGTGTGTGCAAGAGGAGGAAAGAATTAAATCCTCACATGGTGGTTCTATCAACTATATGAAGGATAACAAGAAAAAGAACTTCAACAGTAACTACTTCTCAAAGAACAAGGGAAAAGCCTCTGTCCATCAGCCTCAACAGAATAAGTTTGCTGTAGACAAAGATCAGTGTCTTCACTGTAAGAAGACAGGACACTACAAGAAGAACTGTCCTGATTACTTAAAGATGATAATGGCAAAGAAAGGTGAGAACATTATTACCTATATAAATGAATCCCTGTATATGCAATATTCGAAATCCACTTGGTGGATTGACTCAGGAGCAACTGTTCATGTTGCTAATTCTCTACAGGGATTCCGTTCGACGAGGACTACGCAAAGAAAAGAAAGATGCATTAAAGTCGCAAATGGAGTCCAAGCTAAAGTTGAAGCCGTTGGCGATCTTTCATTAGAGCTAGCTAATGGCTTCACTCTTTTACTTAGAGATGTCCTTTATGTTCCCTCTTACAGAGGAATTTGATTAGTGTTTCAAATTTGGACAATGATGGTTATGATTGTAATTTTGGAAATGGCAAGTGTGAAATAATGTTTAATAAAGAATGTGTTGGTCTTGTCATCTTACAAAATGAGCTTTATTTGTTATCATTATGTGATGATGTGAATGTCGTATGCGATAATGGGAACGTCGCGTGCGAGAAAGTGATTGAATCCTCGTCTACGAATGTAAACAGGAAACGAAAGAGAACTCTAGATGAGTCGTCGAAATTATGGCACTGTCGTTTAGGCCATATTTCGAGGGGGAGAATAGAAAGACTAGTTAAGAATGATATTCTTCCTCCATTAGAGTTCTCCGACTTATAACAATGCAGAGAATGCATTAAAGGAAAATATGTAAAGAAAATTAAGAAAGACGCCAAAAGAAGCACAGGAGTTCTACAAATTATTCACACAGACATTTGTGGTCCTTTTCCTGTGAAAAGTGTGGATGGATATGACTCGTTCATAACATTCACGGATGATTACTCCCGTTATGGATATATTTATCCAATCAAAGAAAGAAATGAAGCCTTGGATAAATTCAAGATATTTAAGGCTGAAGTTGAAAACCAACACGATTTAAAGATTAAGATAGTCCGATCTGATCGTGGGGGGAGTACTACGGTCGACATACCCCATATGGACAAGTTCCTGGACCTTTTGCAAGGTTTTTACAGGAAAATGGCATAGTGGCCCAGTATTCTACACCGGGCGAACCTCAGCAAAATGGAGTAGCTGAAAGACGCAACCGTACCCTGATGGATATGGTGCGAAGCATGATGAGCTATTCCACACTCCCATTGAGTTTATGGATGGAGGCGTTGAAAACCGACATTCATATTCTCAACAGAGTGCCTAGTAAGTCGGTGCCCAAAACACCGTACGAGTTGTGGACAGGAAGAGTTCCCTCACTAAACCACTTACGTGTGTGGGGAGTCTTGCTGAGGCTAAAGTATTTAACCTAAACCTTGGGAAGCTTGATCCCAAAACAGTGAGTTGCCATTTCATTGGCTACCCTGAAAAGTCAAAAGGTTTTCGTTTCTACTGTCCAGACAGATATACAAAGTTTGTAGAAACGAGACACGCTGCCTTCTTAGAGGATGAAATGATGAGAGAAAGCATGGTAGCTCGAGAGATTGACCTTGAAGAGAAGCGGGTGTATGCGCCCACTCCGATGATTCAAGAGCCATTCTTCACACTACCTGCTGTCGCTGCACCAACGGTGCAAGACACTGTGGTGCCAGCACCCGTTATTGTTCCTCCTGTGGCAACAATGAATGATAATGAGGAACCTGTTCTTCAGGATCCTATAGAATCTATTGCCACAGATGAGGGGGAGCAACAGCAGCCTCAAACAGAAGATGTACCAAATGAGGAGGCCCCGAGGAGGTCTCAAAGAGTAAGAAGATCAGCTATTTCTGATGATTATCAGCTTTATCATACAGAGAAATTTCAAATGGAGGATGATCCCACCTCATTTGAAGAAGCCATGAGAAGTGAAAATTCCTCAAAATGGCTTGAGGCCATGGAAGAGGAAATGAGGTCCATGAAGACTAATAAAGTCTGGGACTTGGAAATTATTCCTAAAGGAGTCAAAACAGTAGGCTGTAAATGGGTCTACAAGACAAAGCTTGACTCCCATGGGAATGTAGAAAGATACAAAGCACGACTTGTGGCAAAAAGCTTTACGCAAAGAGAAGGGATTGATTACAATGAGACCTTTTCTTCAGTCTCATGTAAAGATTCCTTCAGAATCATAATGGCATTAGTAGCACATTATGATTTAGAGTTACATCAGATGGATGTAAAGACGGCATTTCTTAATGGGGATTTGGAGGAAAATGTTTACATGGCACAACCGAAAGGTTTTGTCGTGGAAGGAAATGAGAGAATGGGATGCCGCCTAAAGAAATCGATTTATGGCTTAAAGCAAGCTTCAAGACAGTGGTACTTGAAGTTTGACAGTACAATAAGAAAATTTGGGTTTAAAGAGAATGTAGAGGACAACTGTGTTTATGCAAAGTTTAAAGATGGGAAGTTTATCTTCCTAATCCTGTATGTGGATGATATCCTACTAGCTAGTAGTGATGTTAGTCTGCTACTGGAGACAAAGAAGTTTTTGTCCTCAAACTTTGATATGAAAGATCTTGGTGAAGCTTCGTTCGTTCTAGGGATCGAAATTCACCGGGATAGAAACAAAGGGACATTGGGACTATCGCAAAAGACATACATAGAGAAAACCTTAAAGAAATTTGGTATGCATAAATATAGTCCTTCACCTGCACCTATAGTCAAGGGCGACAGATATGGGGTTTTTCAATGCCCTAGGAACCAGTATGAGATCGATCAAATGAAAGTGGTTCCATATGCTTCAGCTGTCGGAAGCTTACAGTATGCTCAAGTATGCACACGCCCTGACTTAGCGTTTGTTACCGGGTTACTTGGCAGATTCCAGAGCAATCCTGGAATAAAACATTGGAAATTGATAAAGAAAGTCTTGCGTTACTTGCAAGGAACAAAAGGCCTCATGATGACATACAGAAGATCAGATTCACTCCATATAGTGGGGTATACAGATTCTGATTTTGCGGGAGATGATAGAAAGTCTACATCCGGATATGTGTTCACTCTCGCTGGAGGAGCTATATCGTGGAAAAGCTCAAAGCAAACCGTCACTACATCGTCCACAATGTATGCCGAGTTTGTAGCATGTTATGAGGCTACGGGGCAGGTGAACTGGCTAAAGAAGTTTATACCCGGTTTGAAAGTGGTTGACGACATCAATAGACCACTTAAGTTGTACTGCGATAATGAACCCGCAGTAACGTATGCCCACAACAATAAGTCAAGTGGTGCTGCCAAACACATTGACATAAAGTACTATGTTGTGAAAGATAAAGTTCGGGATCAAATTATAAGTCTTGAGCATATAAGTACCGCAAAGATGTTAGCGGATCCGCTTACTAAAGGCTTACCACCCAACGTGTTCAGAGAACATGTAGCCGGCATGGGTTTAAGGGAAAGCCTATGATTCCTGGACTAAAAGATGACCCAAAAGATTAAAGTAACTATTTCAGAACAGAGAGGTGTATTGTAGCTGTTAAATCTATCGGCGATTGACCGTGACGATGAGACATGTTCTATGCACTAATCTGTGATGGAATGAGTGAAAGTCAAAAGTAATTAAAGATAAAGCATAAATGAGATCAAGGGGGAGAATGTTGGATTGATCTCTCTCCCGATTAGCCCAACGGCTAATCGGGGCCTTCTCCCGCACCCTGATCGGGGGCGCCCAGCCCATCTGTTGGCTGGTGGGCCCCCGTAGCGCTGCGCTATATATAAAGGGGTGGGGGCCGGCGGCTCGAGTTACGAGGTTGGCCTGAGCCGTACATCCCCACCGACACACAAACCCTAGACCGATCTAGAGGGGGCGCAGTCAGCGACGGGAAGCTTCACCGGATCTGCGCCGCCGCCACCTCCGCCGCCAGAGAGACGTCGTCGCCAGGGAGACGCCACTCCTTCTTCCCCGACCGTCGCTGCCCGTGCGCAGACCTCACCAACGAACCAGCGATGGCCGGCTCTTCATCCAACGCGACGGACGGTCGGTACCCTCTCTCTCTCCCTTCCCTCTCAGATCTAGAACCCCAGGCGTGAAAAGGAAACCCACAGTTAATTGTTGTACATTCTGTATTGACTTCATTTATATCGGCAAAAACCGTATGTGAGTTTTTATTACTCTGTAATCTCTCACACAAACAGCCCAAAAGTCACAAGCCGCAGCCAAAAGCCATAAACTTCAGCAAAAAAGAATAGGCCCACTTTCAAGAGGAAAACGATGAACACAGAGAAATAACGACGTTGCTGCTTCTAAGTGTATTTTCTTATTTCTATTATTCAACACCGTAACTAATACAAACCGATTACAAGACCCTAAATAAGCACACCTGAGACGTTAGCTAGTGACCTCGATCCCCTAAACTCACGCCACGATCCACATCATGCGCTATTGCTGCATACACGTCTTGCTGGATCCATACTTTACGCACGCACAACTCAACAAGCCAACTAACTAACAACCTTGACCCATCCAGGTTGCATGCACACAACTAGCTAGCTGAACCCAACCACTACTTACTCCTGCATGCAAGCTAACTACAAAAGACAGCTAAAACATTCATGTGCACATACATGCAAACTAACATACTAACTCACGCATTAACTCTACTACTCCATCATGTAAAACAATCTTGATTATTCCTAACAATCTCCCTCTAATCAAGATGGCTTCACAGCAGTGCTAGTTCGTCATCGGCATCCACCTCGATGAGAAGCGCCTACTTCTCCTTCTTCTTGTGGTATTCGGAAGCAAAATGCCCATAGTCATTGCAGTTGTAGCAACTCACTTTAGCCTTATCGAATTTGTGATTTCTACGGCTTCGGCTACCATTGTCGTCGGAATCACCGCCTTCACGCTTCAACAATCG
The DNA here is from genome assembly GCA_017311315.1 of Dendrocalamus latiflorus. Lineage (NCBI taxonomy): Eukaryota > Viridiplantae > Streptophyta > Magnoliopsida > Poales > Poaceae > Dendrocalamus > Dendrocalamus latiflorus. The sequence continues at coordinate 13,841,992 of CM029654.1, read as the reverse complement.
GGCCCCCACTTGGCCCGTGTGAGAAGATATTCATTGTTGTTATCGTCGCCCGGAATGCGTAGACGCTCCTCATACACCTTGAGGCGGCCGATCGCATCTTCCGTCATCATTGTCTTCAAGTCTCCAAATTTATCAATAGTTGAGATAATCTGTAGGTACTTGCTCAGGATGGCACAGAGAAACTTCTTCACAATATAGCTCTCCTCCATCTTGTCACCAAGACTATGAATCTGGTTTACGAGAGTCATCAATCTCACGGCGAAGTCGTCCACCGACTCCATTTTCTTCATGCGCAAACCCTCGAACTCACTCTTGAGAGTCTGCACACACGCCTCCTTGACGTGATCGGCATCAATATACATCGTCTTGAGCGTGTCCCACGCAGCTTTCGTCGACTCCATTTTGGTGAGTAGGAGGAGCGTCTCCTCCGGAACTCCTTGGAAGATGGCCGCATGGGCCATCTGATCTTTATGCTCATCAACGTCATCAGCCACCACAGCTTCTCAAATGCCTTGGACCTTCACAAACACCTTCGTCTTGATTGCCCACATGGTGTAGTTGCTCTTGTTCACATAGGGTCTTGAAGAGATACACTACTTTCTCTTCCCGGCATCCTTAATAAACCACCACCAGAAATAATGGTGCGGCTTGATGGTGACATCAACCTTGTCCTCGTTATGGCTCTGATACCAAATGTAGGAACTAAGCTAGGATCACACATGCAATTTTCTTGTGGACACACACTTTCACGGGGGAGACAATGAACACAAAGAAATGGTGATGCTGCCGCTGCTAAGCGTTTTTTCTGATTTCTATTATTGAACACCTCAACTAATACAAACCGATTACAAGACCTTAAATAAGCACACCTAGGACGTTGGCTGGTGGCCTTGATCCCCTAAACTCACGCCACAATCCGCATCATGTGCTACTACTGCATGCATGTCTTGCTGGATCCAAACTTTATGCACGCACGATTCAACAAGCCAACTAACTAACAACCTTGGTAGGGAATCATTAGGTCAAATAGCAAAATAGGTGATCAAAATAGTAAAGCCTTCTGACAATGATACTATTGGCCAACTACCCTCTATGATGCAAAAGAACTTATGTCAAATGTTAGTTCTATAGCCAACAAGTACAATAACCTGCACAAGCACTGCAACTATACCACTTTCTTGGCCTTTTGCAACCTAAGATTTAGATATTCTGGGACCTTTTCCAAGAGTATCTGAGGACTTTGAATTCATTTTTATAATGACCGATACATTCACAAAATGGATCAAAGATGAGCTAGTTATTAAAATAGCAACTGAAGTTGCCAAGAAATTCATAACAAAAGATGTGATTACAAGATTTGGTGTTCCCAGTCGTATAATCATAGACAATGGTACCCAGTTTTCAAGCATAAATTTTTAGGAATTTTGCGAAGATCTAGGTATCAAAGTATATTATACCTCAATGGCTTATCCACATAGTAACGGGGTAGTAGAAAGGGCCAATGTTATACTAATACAAGGTATAAAACGCCAAATGTTCGACTAGTTAATACAACGGCCAAGAGCTTGGGTACAAGAACTTTCTTCTGTATTATAGGTTGTTTGGACCACAACCAGTCGTGTGACCGGTGAAACGTCTTTCTTTCTAGTTTTCATTGCAAAAGCCATGCTTCGTCCAGAATTAAAGATTGGCTCTATTTGGATAGATCATTAGAATGATAATGATCAAGAAGATCGATAGATTGATGACATTAACTTTCTATAAGAATGAAGAAATATGGCCTTAATATGATTGGTGGTTTACCAACAAGCCAGGCAAAGGTACCACAATTGTAAAGTGCAACCTTGTAGCCTAGCCATGGGAGATCTAGTTCTCAAGTAAATTCAGAGCTAGGAAAATTGCAATAAACTTTTACCTAGATGGAAAGGTCCCTACAATATAGTCGAAGTCACTAGACTAGGCTCGTTACATTTAGCCATGTTAGATGGGCATGTAATTTCTAATCCTTAGAACATTGATCAGTTACATAAATTCTATGTGTAATATACTTCTTTATTTTTGTATTTCAATACTCAGAGAAAAATATGTATTTCTCTAAATCCCTTCTTAGAGATATTTTTTACTTCATTGGTTTTAACATTTTAGTTAAACACCGCATGGATTGTTATCTTGACCTTCATAGCAATGGTTCTTACGATAATCTGCACCTTTTCCTCAAAGGAAAGAAAGTAAAAAAAGCAAACAAACAACTGACATAGTCACTCAACAACTTGGGGGGCTTGAAGACTTTAGTTCTTACTTCTACTTTCTATTCTTCTCTTGTTTAACCTGGTCGATACATAAAAAACCTCCTAGCCAAAATCTCTCCTCTCTGCATGTAGTCACACCCACTGGAAGGAGTTTCCTAGTGACAGCCCATTTTCTACGATCTTTGCTGCCAATCGCAACTAGAGATTGAATACGTTTTGAGAAGTTTGTCCATGCCTTTAGTCCTCATCTATTTTACAACCAGGTTAGATAGTGAATATAAATAAAATATTTATCTTTTTTGCATACATTCTTGCAATTTTTCTTATCATTTATAATATGGACAAGTTTATGTCATATTATTTTCTTATCAGTTTTTGACTAAAGTATATCTCAGTTATGGAAAAGAGATCTAAGACTAATCAAAATCTTTCACTAGCTCTGTCCAAAATGATTTTCTAATAACTACTCGATCCTTTTTACAATATAATCAAAGTGCATTGGTATACTTAGTCCATTCATCAGGTTAACTACATCTTTTTCTGGTCTATTGCTTACTTAATAAGTTCTGCTACTAAACAAGCAATCAGGGGCTAGGAAAGATATGAATACTCTTCACAAATTTGAAGAAATGGCATAAACTTTATTGATAAAGGTAATTTTTGCAAAGAGTATTTCATTTTACATGATAACTATCTACTCCTCAGAGCCACCCAAGTGACCGCTATCCGATGGGGACCCAACCTTCATCTCTTCTACTATATGGTTCTCAAAGGGCTTCACCTCTTCAAAGAACTTGGTAGCTTCTTCCTTCGAGCAGTCAAATTCTGCTTTGAGTGCTTGCAGATCAAGAGAAGGATTGGAAGTTTTTAGCTTTGCTAATGCAAAGCTAACTCCATCAACAACAGCAACCCTTATTGTTCGTTGTGGTTACTCCGAGAGGTAGCCAGCAGACTTTGAAGATTTTTGAGTTGTTGACCAAGACAACTTACCTTCTCAGTCACCTCTTCTAAGGAGGGGACAAGTACTTTTGAGCTCATCTCGGCAAGCATGCTATTGAAGAGGAGAATCTTGTCTTAAATAGCCTCTTCAATTGCCTTCCTCTTCTCCTCCTCAAAACCAAGAGCTTTTTCCATTTCTTCAACTTTCAAAGCTTGCTCTGCATGAGTAGCTTAAAGTTAGTTAAGAAATCTTACAAACAAACTAAGACTGGTCAGATTGATGATTAGTTACCTTGGTTCTTCTTGTAAGCTTCAGTTGCTTCTTATGTTGAAGGACACTGACATTGAACCTGGTTGACCAGTCTCCGATGAACCAATATTTGGCTTTGCACATCTCCTCAAGCTTTAGGATGATAGAACCCTTTGCCTTAGCCTCTTTTTCATAATCTTCTAATTCTGTCGACCACGACAAAGAAAAAATTGAGAAAAAGCAAAGGTTAGGAGGCAATAAAACAAACAATAAGAAGAAACTTACTTCTCAGTTGCAGGCTTTCCTCCTTAAGAGTATTAAGAAGCTGTTCATTCTTGGTCAAGGTAGACCTGAACAACTCCCTCACCTTCTTGAGGGTGTCCTCGAGCATCATAACAGCGTTGCCGGACCTGTAGAAATATAAGAAGATTTAAGCAAAAAACTTTACGACCATAATGTAATGAGAAGAAATATCATTACCATTCATCGTCTTTACGACGGAGGGTAGCCCTTTCTTTCTCCAATGCTAACATTTGTCTGGTCATCTCTCCGACCAGAGCAACTCCCTCCACCATGTGCTAAAACAAAAGTGGAAAAAAGAAACTTAGAAAAGTTTTGAAAAGACCAAAAAATGAATCTTTGACTATTGAATATCCAGGCCCAGTCAGGGATGTCACAAGGATATGGAGACCTCTTGATCAGGGAGGAACTCTCCACCTCCAGTCCTCCAAAGAACGAAGGAAGCATGTCTACTCCCTCCTCTTCTTCGTCCACCTTCTTCCCAATAGAAACAAAAGTCTACTGGGACTTCATCTCTACTTCAACATATTTTGATGGGGTCGAAGCCACCAAAGGTTCCTTGGTCACAGCAGCCTATGTTGATTCCCTCATTGGCTCGGGGGATGCTATGATCACTCCTTCCTTAGACACCTCTTCACTAGGAGTACTTGGATTAAAGCTGATCGGAGTGGTGTTGGCACTATAAAAGCAAGCAAAAAAGATAAGAAAAAAAGAGAGTCAAAACACCAAGAAACCAAAAGGTATGAATTTACATAAATTCTTACAATTAACACATACCTGGTCTTCTTTGTTTTGAAGTTGAAATGTCCTAGAGCATAGTCCAGAGCGCTCGCCTTTCACTTCTTCTTGTCGACCGACTTCACCAGTGTAACACTGGTAGGGCTAGTCGGACCCTCCCAATTAGATGTACTCATCTTTAGTCGGCTCCTCGCGGGACGGTTGTGTAACATCCCAAAATTTCGTTCTCTGAAAAATTTAATTTCAAATTAATTAATTTAAAGTATTTGAACTTTATTTGGATTTATCTAAATTTTATTTCAAAATCTAAATCAAATTTAATCCTCAACCTCTTTACTCGGCCATCACGTGTCGTTCCTTGATTCAAACCATCCTCACCCCGGTTTAATCTCAGCCACCTGCCTTCACTTACCCCTTCGTTTTAATCCGGTGGCCCTGATTTCTCTTTCACCTCGTGGCATTCGTCCGACCGTCCACTTCTTCCTCCTTTCTCTTCCCTCTCGCCGACAGCCCAATCCCACCTGTCAGTGAATAAAACTCTTTTCCTGTTGAAAAATAATTCGGCCAGAAAATCAAAATCTCTGCTGACGTCACCCTAACATCATAAATTCCTTTTTCCATAGAAAAATAATTCCTCTGAAAATCATTTCCCTTAATGATGTCATTTCAGTTCAAAAATAATTCCAGAAAATCAGTTTATTTTTTTTCTCTCCTTTTAAACTTCTAAAATATTGTATTTCTTCATTTAAACTCCGAATGAGCCCATTCAAATTTCTAAATTCATCAAAAATTCCAATCTATTCATATCTATCCTCTTTTCAAATTTTTGGAATTTTCGAAATTATTTGAATTAAATTAAAGCTTAGAAAGTAAAAATATTTTAAATGGCTAAAATATACCTCAAATAAATCCGAAATTATTTATTTAGTCTTTTCGTTTTCCAAGGATTTTTATAGAATTTTTGCTGATTTTTTTTTTCTTTTCGAATTTTTTTTATTTTATTTTTTTCGAAAAACAATATATTATTTTTTTTATTCCCGTTTTCTCTCTCCTCCCTTCATCTTCTTCACGAAGCCTTGTCCAGAACGTGGCCGCCATGGCCGTTTCCTTGAGCTCTTCATTCCTAATGAATTTCTTCACCGTTTTTCGTGCAATCAAGTGCATTCACTTGCTCTCTTCATGACTCCTTCATTCCCAACCGTTTCTCTCCTCCTTCATGTGCATTTACACGAAAATGAAACCGTTGCTCTAAAAGACATCGTCGTTTGATCTCCCTCTCCCGTCCACCTCCACCCCTATAAAAGGGAGCACCGTGAGCCCCTCCTCATCCCCACTCAACCCCGAAAATATCAAGTCCCCACTCCTCTTCTCTTGGGCGCAATCGGAGTTTTTCTTTTGTGTTCCAAGCGGCGTTCTTCGGCTTATTGCGCCTCGTCCGGTGGAGCCCTACCACTTTTGAGCACATCCTCGGATTTGCCTCGTCGTGTTCTACGCGGTGCTCACCTCGCCTTCGCCAGAACTTTGCCGGAGCACCATCGCCACCGTGAGCCATAGCGCGTCGTCGTTCCTCGCGTCGCCACCGGCCGTCCGTGCATGCCCGACCAAAACCAAGGTGAGCATCACGTTCCCCACACTCTACTCTTCGTTTCGCCGCAAACCCCACATGCTAACTCCTCTCCGTTTACCCGGAACGCCGATGTCAACCCGACGGTCGCAAAATGTCTTCTCCACCGTGTTCCGCAACCGTCCGATGTCCTTTGGCCGAGCCGTTCGCACCGTTGAGTTTGCCTCGACACGTTCTACATCGTGCTTCCATCGCCCTCGCCTAAAGATTCCCCGAGTCCTCGTCGACCTTGTCAGGCCCAGACACTAAAACTGTACCTTCGCGCGTACACCCCTTTTTGGTAAGCGCTTCGATTTTTGTTCGCGTCATATTGTGTCCTAGCCTCTAAGAAATTTTTCTACCATTTTGTTTAATTTTTCGTGGAGCCAATTGTCAGGAATTGAGCTTTCCGTGAAAATGGCCGTTTGTGACTCCCGACGTCGATTCGTCGCCTCCGGTAAGCCTTAGCCCATGCCATAATTTTTCTTAGACTTGCCTCACTGCGTTCTACGCCGTGCTTCCTTCCGTTTCCCCGAAAAGCCTCCACAAAATTTCGCCTCCAACACCTCGCCATGGCCGCCAATGGCATCTCGTGTCCCCGTCTATCCAGTGATGTTTTCCCCAATCCGTTCGCGTCATATCGTGCCAAACCATCCCAGGTAGCTACCTTTCAAATGGTTTTGGATTCGCTCTACCGAGCACCAAGATATCAAAATTTTCCTGTTTCTCCACTATCGTCATTCAAACGTCGATTGTATCGTCTCCAATTAATTTTCAGCTTAGCCAATAATTTTCCTAACTTCACCATGCCATGTACTACCCCACGCTCATGTTACATCTCCACGTTCCATACTCGGTACTATCTCTCTCCAACCTGCAGTTGTCGCTACTGTGCCGTCGGTGCAGTTTTTCACTCACTGCGGGTGATTGCCGCCGTTCCTCGTCGCTGTACCCATGTCACCACCTTCGCCTCATTGCCAACATTCCATTTTGCCCATTCGCCAGCCACCTTATAGCCAACCGACATTGTACTATTCAAAAATGTAATCCTCGTATTTTGTTATCATTTCATGTGATGTCCAAAACTTCCAGATATTGGATCTCCCTCATACGAACTCCGAATCTGTTGATTCTTTCTCCTAAATTCATCTAAAACCATAATCTATCCCTTAGTATATATTTTATAATTTTTTTTTTAGATTTTATTTGGATTTTATTTGAGTTTATTTTGTTTGTTCAGTCTTTTCGTGCGTAGAACCCGTCGTTGCCGAAAACTTTCCCGACCCGCAGCAAGAAGGTCCAGACAGTGTGCAAGAAGGCAAGTCTCCTTTGATCATCTCGAACCTATGATTTTTGAAATGTTTTAATTATTTTAAATTATGTGCATTGCTATTTATATAAAATATTAGTTCAAATCTTAAGGGTTAGTTAAACCAACCTTGTTATACCCTCCATTGAAATTGAATACCATGTACCTTTGTCACCCTAGAGTTTCATTTGTCTCAATAATGAGATTATTACTGAATCTTTGTGAATAGTGGAATGGTAGTATAATGCTTAGTCTCGCTATTTAATACCTCACAAATCTTGCAAATGGGAAATTATGAATTATTGTAATACCTTGTTTTTATAAAGTTAGTGGTGATTGGAGTTGCCACTGTTCTTTTAAAATAAACTAAAATGTGAAAATTGGTTTAGATTAGGGTGGATGGTTAGTTTGGATTGGTGCAGGAAGCACGAGATCTTGTAAAGTGTATGTTCCACCCTAGTCAATTAAGGACCGACGCTTGTGTTTGTCCAGACTGAGCATTAACCGTACAACCACAAGTCTATATGGGTACGACCTAGCTGACTAACTTACGATAGTCTAGTTTAGGTGCCACCAGTGGAAAGTGGATGCCAGGGATGGACTGGTTATTCACAGTGAGGGACAGGGATTTACTGTACTCATATGGCGCAAGAGGGGGCTTCGGTTCGGGCGGTTAGCCTACCTGCGGTGAAACCTCAGCGGGTGGTATCTAGCTAGATTAGAGTAAGGTAAAGGCTTTGTGATATTTTATCTGGGTCTCATGCCAAAGGAAGCATGTGGACTTTTAGGATAATTTATCTCTTGTGGGTAAAGTTGTACAACCTCTGCAGAGTGTAAAACTATTCGAATAGCCGTGCCCACGGTCAAGGGCGGGCAAGGAATGCATTCACATGGTAGATTTTTGGTTTTAATTTTAAAAATCAAAAGTTTTGTATTCCGGGAGTGGAGGGAACTCTCGGAAGGGTATCCTGGCGGTTGGAGCCAGAGAGGGTGGATTTAACCCGCAGTATTAAACTTGTTCAAGTTGTTAGCTAGTGTTGGTAGATGGAACCTTCACTAGAAAGTTAATGATAGTTTCTGCTAAAACATTTACTTTATTAAATTGATGCCTTCGAAAATAATTAGTAGTAATTGAAATTTTAAAATATTGCTTTGTGCAAAAGAACCATATAGCCTTCCTTTGTCAAGCCTTGCATCTATGCATTTTTCCCAAGACTTGCGGAGTACTTTATGTACTCACATGCTACACTCAAAAATAATAACCAGAGGAGTACGAAGCTCAAGAAGGCGACTACGACTTCTTCGCGGGTGGATTCGACGGAGGATTCCAGGAGTTCTAGGTCGCGCTTCCCCAGTCAATTGCCTGTGGCGTATTGATGGGTCTTCACCGAGTTTATCTTTTGCTTCCGCTGTGTTTCGTGTGTGCGAGGTCTTGAAACCTCAATTGTAATAATGAGACCTTTCGGTCTGTACTCTTTAATATTGTAATAAAGCGTTGCTGGTTATGTATTCATTTCTGTTTAACTGTGTGCACTAGCTTTGATCTGGGACTAGTGCAGTAATACACAGAGGGTCCGGGTTCGGAAATCCGGGGTCCCGACAGAGGTGGTATCAGAGCCAATTTGACTGTAGGGCGTAACCTAGTTAGAATAGTCGTTATTAGAAAAGCTTCAAATTTTATTTTATAAAATAAAAATTTAATAATGTGCTATTCTCATCTTTTCTCTTCTTTCTATCCTTACCTTCGTCAGGATATTCTATCTTATCTATATGTTTGCTCACTTTTAAGAATGGTAATTGTATCCACTTTACTTTGTAATTTCTATAGATGGGTTAGAGAGATCAAGTCTGTGAAGCACCCAGAGGACCGTGTCGTCATGAAGATTTGAAGAGTAGTTCCTTTGTTTATAGTACCCAAGTAAAGCTCTACGATTTTAGAACGCTTATATATTACTTGCTTGTGTATTAGGTGGATTGTACCAAGTCTTGTATACTTGTAGTACAGCCATCCTTAAAGACTATTTTGATTTCAAGTTAAGTTTCTTCTAAGTTGTTGCTTGCTTCTTTCTTGTGTGTTTGTTCGGGATGTTGTTTAGTTGTTCCCCTGATCTCTTATCTGTGCTACTTCCCTCTTATCTTTTGCTAACCCAAGTTACCGCAATAGTACAAGCTCCAATTCTTTCACCGAAGTCCAAGTTTGGAGAATCCTTGGAGACCTAGAGTATATGGAAGACAACAAATTTATGGAAAGTACTCTTGTCGGGAAAGCTGTCATAATCAGTGGATGTCAAGTTAGGCAATTTGGAGAATTGTTGCTAGAGTGATATATTTTGGATTTATAATTGACAAGATTGAATAATATTCGAGTGGATTGAGATAAAACGTATATTTGTGGATACCAATTGATTATAAATAAATCTAAAGAGTGTCATCTTTGTGGATTGACTAGAGAATAAATACAAAGTTGAACTTGTGAGAGCTAATTAGATCATGGGAAGAGTCTAAACTTTACCTTGGATTTATTATCTAGGATTGAAAGGAGCAACACAAGATTTTTGTTGAAGGGATTATTTGTGATCATTGGAGAATTAGTATTAAGAGATTGATCCAGTAAAGGGAGAGATTAAAAGATTAAGAAGTTGAATTATCACAAACAATTCATGATATCAATTTTGGGTGATTTTGGTTGAATCATGAAGAGTAGATGAATTTTGTGGAGTTAATTGATTACCAGAGTTTGGTGGACCTATTGATGATGAGTGGATACTAGTGGAATTCCAGAAGATATACACTTAGATATCTTGGTGGATTAATTTTATCATTGCAAAGTGGACTTTGATATGTCAATTTGAATTTGGTGGATTTAGTAGATCATTGCTAGGTAATTGGATTTTAACTAATGGGATTAACTAGATTATTTAAGGATGTTAAAATGGATAACCTGAAGGATTTAAATTAATTAGGGGAGATAGATTGTCCAATAAGAATTAGTTGAGAGATTGTCTGATAAGAATTAATTGAGGTATTTGAGATCATTCAAATTTGGTGGAACCAAAATGATGATTATCAAGAGATTGATGTTGGAGGACTAATGAATATTAAATTATGGCTTAGATGATCTTAAACTTGATTGATGATTACTAAAAGATTGGATTAATTTTATATTATTTGATCAGAGTTATGGATCTGTTGGACTAGATAATGATCATAAAACAATTGGTGGAAATCACAAATTACAATGTTATTGGATTCTTGTTGGAAAAATTCTATGGTTTGACGTCGATTCAAATTAGAGCAGAGAGTAAAAGTTAATGAGATTATTTGTTGAAATCAACAAAGTGCATTTGTGGTATGTGATTTTGGAATCAAGAATTTTGAAGAGTTGAAATAATTATGTCTCTCTCGGATGAATACTTGTGGAAGTTAAGCCCTTTTTGGTGGAATCCTGAATTAATCGATATGATAAAGGCAATTGAAGTTAACCCAGAGCTTGCAAGCGACTAAAGATGTACCAGTCCGATTTGTTATCGTCTTCCATATTTCTCAGTTAAAGGAATACTTCAGAGCATCGAACAACAAGATAGAATCATGAAGGAAGCTGAACGCCGCGCAAGAAGCATGACCATAAAGTTCCACAAAGTACAGTAGAGCAACCATTCGAAGTCAAGTAACTTGGGAGCGTGAAGAGGACCTAAGAGTCGAGTTTTCCTCTCCTTTCTTTTTCCTAGTCCGTCCGAATCTCGGGGACGAGATTCTTTCTAAGGGGGGTAGGTTTGTAACATCCCAAAATTTCGTTCTCTGAAAAATTTAATTTCAAATTAATTAATTTAAAGTATTTGAACTTTATTTGGATTTATCTAAATTTTATTTCAAAATCTAAATCAAATTTAATCCTCAACCTCTTTACTCGGCCATCACGTGTCGTTCCTTGATTCAAACCATCCTCACCCCGGTTTAATCTCAGCCACCTGCCTTCACTTACCCCTTCGTTTTAATCCGGTGGCCCTGATTTCTCTTTCACCTCGTGGCATTCGTCCGACCGTCCACTTCTTCCTCCTTTCTCTTCCCTCTCGCCGACAGCCCAATCCCACCTGTCAGTGAATAAAACTCTTTTCCTGTTGAAAAATAATTCGGCCAGAAAATCAAAATCTCTGCTGACGTCACCCTAACATCATAAATTCCTTTTTCCATAGAAAAATAATTCCTCTGAAAATCATTTCCCTTAATGATGTCATTTCAGTTCAAAAATAATTCCAGAAAATCAGTTTATTTTTTTCTCTCCTTTTAAACTTCTAAAATATTGTATTTCTTCATTTAAACTCCGAATGAGCCCATTCAAATTTCTAAATTCATCAAAAATTCCAATCTATTCATATCTATCCTCTTTTCAAATTTTTGGAATTTTCGAAATTATTTGAATTAAATTAAAGCTTAGAAAGTAAAAATATTTTAAATGGCTAAAATATACCTCAAATAAATCCGAAATTATTTATTTAGTCTTTTCGTTTTCCAAGGATTTTTATAAAATTTTTGCTGATTTTTTTTTCTTTTCGAATTTTTTTTATTTTATTTTTTTCGAAAAACAATATATTATTATTTTTATTCCCGTTTTCTCTCTCCTCCCTTCATCTTCTTCACGAAGCCTTGTCCAGAACGTGGCCGCCATGGCCGTTTCCTTGAGCTCTTCATTCCTAATGAATTTCTTCACCGTTTTTCGTGCAATCAAGTGCATTCACTGGCTCTCTTCATGACTCCTTCATTCCCAACCGTTTCTCTCCTCCTTCATGTGCATTTACACGAAAATGAAACCGTTGCTCTAAAAGACATCGTCGTTTGATCTCCCTCTCCCGTCCACCTCCACCCCTATAAAAGGGAGCACCGTGAGCCCCTCCTCATCCCCACTCAACCCCGAAAATATCAAGTCCCCACTCCTCTTCTCTTGGGCGCAATCGGAGTTTTTCTTTTGTGTTCCAAGCGGCGTTCTTCGGCTTATTGCGCCTCGTCCGGTGGAGCCCTACCACTTTTGAGCACATCCTCGGATTTGCCTCGTCGTGTTCTACGCGGTGCTCACCTCGCCTTCGCCAGAACTTTGCCGGAGCACCATCGCCACCGTGGGCCATAGCGCGTCGTCGTTCCTCGCGTCGCCACCGGCCGTCCGTGCATGCCCGACCAAAACCAAGGTGAGCATCACGTTCCCCACACTCTACTCTTCGTTTCGCCGCAAACCCCACATGCTAACTCCTCTCCGTTTACCCGGAACGCCGATGTCAACCCGACGGTCGCAAAATGTCTTCTCCACCGTGTTCCGCCACCGTCCGATGTCCTTTGGCCGAGCCGTTCGCACCGTTGAGTTTGCCTCGACACGTTCTACATCGTGCTTCCATCGCCCTCGCCTAAAGATTCCCCGAGTCCTCGTCGACCTTGTCAGGCCCAGACACTAAAACTGTACCTTCGCGCGTACACCCCTTTTTGGTAAGCGCTTCGATTTTTGTTCGCGTCATATTGTGTCCTAGCCTCTAAGAAATTTTTCTACCATTTTGTTTAATTTTTCGTGGAGCCAATTGTCAGGAATTGAGCTTTCCGTGAAAATGGCCGTTTGTGACTCCCGACGTCGATTCGTCGCCTCCGGTAAGCCTTAGCCCATGCCATAATTTTTCTTAGACTTGCCTCACTGCGTTCTACGCCGTGCTTCCTTCCGTTTCCCCGAAAAGCCTCCACAAAATTTCGCCTCCAACACCTCGCCATGGCCGCCAATGGCATCTCGTGTCCCCGTCTATCCAGTGATGTTTTCCCCAATCCGTTCGCGTCATATCGTGCCAAACCATCCCAGGTAGCTACCTTTCAAATGGTTTTGGATTCGCTCTACCGAGCACCAAGATATCAAAATTTTCCTGTTTCTCCACTATCGTCATTCAAACGTCGATTGTATCGTCTCCAATTAATTTTCAGCTTAGCCAATAATTTTCCTAACTTCACCATGCCATGTACTACCCCACGCTCATGTTACATCTCCACGTTCCATACTCGGTACTATCTCTCTCCAACCTGCAGTTGTCGCTACTGTGCCGTCGGTGCAGTTTTTCACTCACTGCGGGTGATTGCCGCCGTTCCTCGTCGCCGTACCCATGTCACCACCTTCGCCTCATTGCCAACATTCCATTTTGCCCATTCGCCAGCCACCTTATAGCCAACCGACATTGTACTATTCAAAAATGTAATCCTCGTATTTTGTTATCATTTCATGTGATGTCCAAAACTTCCAGATATTGGATCTCCCTCATACGAACTCCGAATCTGTTGATTCTTTCTCCTAAATTCATCTAAAACCATAATCTATCCCTTAGTATATATTTTATAATTTTTTTTTTAGATTTTATTTGGATTTTATTTGAGTTTATTTTGTTTGTTCAGTCTTTTCGTGCGTAGAACCCGTCGTTGCCGAAAACTTTCCTGACCCGCAGCAAGAAGGTCCAGACAGTGTGCAAGAAGGCAAGTCTCCTTTGATCATCTCGAACCTATGATTTTTGAAATGTTTTAATTATTTTAAATTATGTGCATTGCTATTTATATAAAATATTAGTTCAAATCTTAAGGGTTAGTTAAACCAACCTTGTTATACCCTCCATTGAAATTGAATACCATGTACCTTTGTCACCCTAGAGTTTCATTTGTCTCAATAATGAGATTATTACTGAATCTTTGTGAATAGTGGAATGGTAGTATAATGCTTAGTCTCGCTATTTAATACCTCACAAATCTTGCAAATGGGAAATTATGAATTATTGTAATACCTTGTTTTTATAAAGTTAGTGGTGATTGGAGTTGCCACTGCTCTTTTAAAATAAACTAAAATGTGAAAATTGGTTTAGATTAGGGTGGATGGTTAGTTTGGATTGGTGCAGGAAGCACGAGATCTTGTAAAGTGTATGTTCCACCCTAGTCAATTAAGGACCGACGCTTGTGTTTGTCCCGACTGAGCATTAACCGTACAACCACAAGTCTATATGGGTACGACCTAGCTGACTAACTTACGATAGTCTAGTTTAGGTGCCACCAGTGGAAAGTGGATGCCAGGGATGGACTGGTTATTCACAGTGAGGGACAGGGATTTACTGTACTCATATGGCGCAAGAGGGGGCTTCGGTTCGGGCGGTTAGCCTACCTGCGGTGAAACCTCAGCGGGTGGTATCTAGCTAGATTAGAGTAAGGTAAAGGCTTTGTGATATTTTATCTGGGTCTCATGCCAAAGGAAGCATGTGGACTTTTAGGATAATTTATCTCTTGTGGGTAAAGTTGTACAACCTCTGCAGAGTGTAAAACTATTCGAATAGCCGTGCCCACGGTCAAGGGCGGGCAAGGAATGCATTCACATGGTAGATTTTTGGTTTTAATTTTAAAAATCAAAAGTTTTGTATTCCGGGAGTGGAGGGAACTCTCGGAAGGGTATCCTGGCGGTTGGAGCCAGAGAGGGTGGATTTAACCCGCAGTATTAAACTTGTTCAAGTTGTTAGCTAGTGTCGGTAGATGGAACCTTCACTAGAAAGTTAATGATAGTTTCTGCTAAAACATTTACTTTATTAAATTGATGCCTTCGAAAATAATTAGTAGTAATTGAAATTTTAAAATATTGCTTTGTGCAAAAGAACCATATAGCCTTCCTTTGTCAAGCCTTGCATCTATGCATTTTTCCCAAGACTTGCGGAGTACTTTATGTACTCACATGCTACACTCAAAAATAATAACCAGAGGAGTACGAAGCTCAAGAAGGCGACTACGACTTCTTCGCGGGTGGATTCGACGGAGGATTCCAGGAGTTCTAGGTCGCGCTTCCCCAGTCAATTGCCTGTGGCGTATTGATGGGTCTTCACCGAGTTTATCTTTTGCTTCCGCTGTGTTTCGTGTGTGCGAGGTCTTGAAACCTCAATTGTAATAATGAGACCTTTCGGTCTGTACTCTTTAATATTGTAATAAAGCGTTGCTGGTTATGTATTCATTTCTGTTTAACTGTGTGCACTAGCTTTGATCTGGGACTAGTGCAGTAATACAGAACTTGTTCAACTACTAGAGCTATTGTCTCCACCAATGTGGTTGAAGCCTTGGGAGTGGCCACTAGCATTTTGGACTAGTCAGTAACAACCATCTCGGAGCCCTCAACTGGTAGGTCTAATGGCTCCATAGCCATGGTATCTCCGATCAATGGCCCCTCCTTCTCTTCTGCCTTGTCATCAATCGAAATGAGTTCGGTGGCAAAATCCTTCATCCAAGAAATATACTCTCAACGGTGCAATTTCTCTGTTCTCTGTATAAGTTAGGGGTAGGTTTGCAAAAAAACTCTAAAAGTCATTGTAGAAGCCTATCTCTAAGGGGATCTTGGCCTGCTTCTTAGGGGCGTATACGGTTGGAGTAGCAGTCAAAGGAGTGGTCGGAAGAGTAGTCGAAGCACGATGTGATCCAAATGCTCCATACAACCTCTTCACACTTCATGATTCTCGGGGCATGGGGCAACTTCCTCTAAGCCCTCAGCCAACTCATCACCTTCAGTCGGCTCATCACCCTCCGACCCAACCACCTACACATCATGAGAACATTACAATACACCGATTGGCAAAAGAAAATCCGAATGAAATGAACTATTATGTTACCTTAAATGTCTTGATCTTGTCCTCCAAAGATGTGACTGCCAGGATAAAAGGTACTCCTTCTTTCTGCTCAAGCTCTCCCTCGTAGATCTTCTTTATTCTCTCCCTCACTTCAGAAGGAGATAGGGCTACAAAATTAAGGTTAGAAAAATACAACCAAATGAAAAGAAAATTTCAACCAGTCAAAATTTTCAATGCTTACCTTCCGAGGAGTCCTTGGTTGAATCCTTCGCGTCCTCATACCATAGCATAATATGATCGCATGACTTCAGAGGACTGATTCAACACATGGAGAAATCTCTCACCACATGCCATGAAGTCAGTCCCTTATGCTTGAGATAGACGATGGCATTAACCCATCATTCTATGTTTCCTTCCTTCTTCGGGAAATATCTCTACCTTAGGTTCTCGATTGCGATCCGACCGGCGAAGGAGAGGTTATCTTGTTTGCTGAGCGTCATGTAGAACCAAAAGTTCTTCCACAATGACCACGAGGACTTGGAGAACATCGGGATGTACTCCCTTACCTTCCCATCATGGAGTCGAAGAGAACATGTCCCGGGTGACATCACTGCTTTCCTGGATCTTCCTGTCACCATGTAGTAGTATCTAAGGAGCTCCAAGTGTGCATAATCCCCAAATACACTTCATAGAGATGGACAAAAATACTGAGATTGGTGATCGAATTGGAAGCCAAATTTACCAATTCGATCCCATGAAACTCCAAGACCTTCGACAAGAATGGATGTGCCGGTAGCCTAAATTCGCACTCCACATATGACCAGAAGATTGGGATTTTGGTGTCACTTCTGCTCAAGAAGTTCTCTCCGATTGCTAATCTTCACGGGTCCAGAACCTTATCGACGATTTTCCCCACCTCTTTTGTGGCCTTTAACTTCTTTGATCTACTCAAACACTGGCTAATCAGTGGTCAAATCCGATATTTTCGCTAGAGTGGTTGATAATCTAAGCGGGGATTGAAAGGATTCGAGGCTACAATTGAATAGTGCAAAGGCGAAGGGGCGGAAGAAATCTAAGAAGATGAATGGTTTTTTTGAGAAAGTGTGAAACCAACAGGTACCACGCCAAGGTTTCTATAAGGGTTTTCTAATTGTAAAATAGTATTTATTCGATTTAAAGCCCAACGGATCGAAAACCTTTCAGTTTTTCTAGTTAGTTTTCTCAACATTATGTGAATGAACTTTCTGAATTGAAAATCAATCAAAAAATTCAGATTACAAATTCACTTAAAGTTCGGGGGCTAGCTAATGAGGATTGAATAATCTCTTAATATAGCTTTAATACTTAATTAAAGCCATAATACCCCCATGGTCATGAGCTTTCTAAAAGCTATTTTCCAGGTACCTTGATCGAAAGATTACTGTGCACTTTGCCTGACCAACACTCGAAGAGTTCGTGAACTGGCATGAGGGCCCGCTCCTAGGGAACTCCTCCCGTGCGATGGATAAACAAATGTCTTATCCATCCCAAAAAGTGCGACGTTTCTGTCCTGTATCTCTGACAACAACCGCTATGCAATTGTTCCTATGATTATCTCCACTAACAACAACCGAATATCAGTTATCATCAGATCTTTCTCTCTCTCTCTCTCTCTCTCTGACAACAACTACCCCTCCGATCGTACGTGCTGATTCCACAAAAATGTCTTCTCAGATGGATAACCGGTGCCTCTTCAACAGTATTTAAAGGTTGATGGGAGAAGACAGACAATCAATCGATCCAGAATTTGAACAAGAGTTTAGAGAACAAGTCAAGACAACCAACATATTCCAAGTAGTGGGAGATTATAGATCAGGGCTAATTAATTCCCTTTTGCAGGCCTTTCTGTAGCCACTTTATAGCAATAAAGATCATCCTCTTTCTCTTGCTAAAATACTTTTAAGGAATCCAGCCTCCTTTCTCATATTATTCGTAAGATCGGCGACTCGGTCATCAACAGAAACCATGGCTTCATTTTTATTTGTTGTTATGTTTATAATGGCTAGGTCAGCATCTAGAGCAACTGAGTAGTAGTACTGGTGGGCACATCCGGTGCATCCTCTTTGAAACACGAGCTATTTTTCCCACAAAGACATATTTAAATATTCCATTTCTAAGGCCCATATAATGTATTGTGCTCAAATTAATTTTTTAATAAAACATTATCATTCCATGATGTTTCCTCAATTTTAAATGGTCATCTTAAAATATCTACATATCCCTAATATACTATATAAAATATATTATCAACTTCCTAAGTTTAGAAGTTAATCGTGCAAATATACGGATCACTTTGCTAGTTCCTATACATCCGAACGAACTCAGCATGTTTACTACCACACTTGGTGATAGTAGTAGCAACTTTTTGTTGTAGAAAGAGTAGCAGTAGAATTTTTTGGAATTTCTTTACTGTTCTAGGCCTTCGTACCTTTTCTGGCAGATATGGCACTCGGTGCCCATTTTTTATAAGATTGGCCTCTTCTCAACCGCAGATCAACAGGTGGGTGACGTATGGTATTTCCGTGGACGGGGGGTGCGGATTTGCTGATGGCGAGCGTGGAAATCTGCCTAGCCTCGGCACGCACGCCAAGAGCAGCTATAAAGCAGTCTGTGGTTAATACTATAATAGTTGGTCGATGGTCAATATTATAGTAGCTGGTTGATGGTTGATGCTATAGTAGCTGGTCGATGGTTAGAGAGTGGCCGAAGCTTAGTGGTCGATGGTCGAAACTACAGAGTGGTCGGAGGTCGAAGTCTATAACGTGGTCAGGCAATCGAAGTATAAAGAGTGGTTGGAACGGTCAAAAGCTATATGGTGGTCGGGGCGGGTGGAAGTTATAAAGTGGTTGGAACGATCAGAAGTTATAAAGTGGTCGGTAATGTGGCAGCGGTCAGAATGCGCCCCCCGACTGTATGATTCACTGGGCCCAGCAGTTCGCACGCGCGCAGGGGAGGGCAAAAGCCCGCAGCCATCGACCGTTTGTTCGTGCCTGTTTGGCTACGGAATTGCCACGTATTACCCGTCAGTGGTTCCACGGTCGGGAGGGAGTTAAAAGCTTAAAAATGCCACCCTAAGTGTTATATCTAAAAAATGTCACGAGGGGCTCAAAGGGAAAAATTTCCATTTTCCCCTCTTGTCTGGTTGGCAGCTAGTACTAGTCATCACCAGGGCCGTCTTAGAGGGGAGGGCAGCAAGTGCGACGGCCGGGGGCCCATGCCAAAGAGGGGCCCATGAGTATATGTATGTATATAATACTTAGTATATGTATTTGGCCCCCACGAGCGGATGGCGGACGGCTGGACAGGATCACCCATCACCGATCAGGTTTCTTAAACAGCACTGAAGTGTTATTTTTTTATTTAAGGTAATCATAATAGTTATTTTACCGTTCTTTTAGTTTGTTTATTGTACTATCGTTATCTTTTATGAACTAAATATATGCTGTAAGTTAACTCTTATTAGTAGTACTATATACTTTATTAAAAAAATTAGATTGTTGGGCTCTTGCCGTCTTGTTTGCCCAAGGACCCTTGAAATTGTTGAGACAGCCCTGGTCATCATTAGCTAGTAGGTTGTTGCGCTGTTGGTTAACCAGTTCACATAACGTGCATGGGAGCATGGGACAGGTGGTTGAGTGATTGGTGAGGTTGGGTTGGCGTTCCCTGTTCACTCGTGGATATTTTCTGTCCTTCAGATACACGTAGTAATTACTTATTAGTCCACCGCGTACTTGCACAGTGTGGCAGCTGTCAAGTCTTTCACGCTAGCACTACTTATGAGATGGACTAAGGAGGAGAGGTTGCTTTCACCTTCACTGCTCTTCGTCAAAAAAGTAAAAGGAGAAAACAGTTTAACACCCTATTTATTTTGATTTAAGTTTCTAGTTTCTAATTTACTATTTATAAATTTTATCTTTTTTGAAACTTTTGATTTTTCTTGAGCTTTTTTATTGGTTCTTTTTTCATATTTGTCTATGTTGTCCGTGATAAGCTAACATATTTTTCTATTTTTAAATTTTTAAAATTTAATTACACCAAATAAATCACCTTCAGCTACAGTGTAATATTAGTCAGCTATAGTGCAATTTCAACCATAAGTCATTATTTTTCTGCTTAACCGAACGGCTCCTGTATAAAGCGGATTTGGTGCACCAAACTGCTACAGTAAAAAAGACGAAGACCGATGTTGTTAACCGTGTGCACGCAGTATCCTGGTAATTAAGCTTGAATTGACACACGTGAACACGAAAAGGTTGCGCGTTTTAATCCATGGGAGCGAATCTTCTTGCTGTTTGCTGCCCACTTTGCCTAATACAAAACATTCCAAGTTGCAGGAACCACACATGCACAGCAAGCAAAGCGACAGTGGCGCCAACCTTTGACAACCACCATATCGCGGCGAGTGTACGCGGCGCGGTCGGAAATGCAGCTTTCCGTTCTGGGTGTTCTCACTTTATGAGTTTTTTCTCCCTTTGATTGTTATTGACAGCCACAAGAAGCTGTCACTGCATCACAGTCACAGACTCACAGTTCAGAATCAGAGCCTATATATACGCGCACACAGCTCACCTGAGGCATCGCATTGCCGAGCAGAGCAAGAGCAAGTAGGAAACACAGGAAGAGAGGCGGGCGGCGAGAGAGAGAGAGAGAGAGAGAGGAGGTGTTTGATTCGGGATCCCATGGCGGGGGAGTTGTGGTGGTGGCCGATGTCGCCGTGGCTCAGCCCGGGGGCCGCGTGGTTCATCTTCTTCAACGTCGTTGTCGGTGCCATCGCGGTCATGTCCCGGGGGGAGCAGGGCGGCCACGCGCCGAAGAGCCAGCGGAATCTCGCTCGTACCGCCTCGACCGTCGTCATGGAGCGCCTCCGATCCATCTCCATCTTCTGCTTCCACTCCGCGGCCGACTACGGCCTCGCGTCGTCTCCGGCGTCGCAGCTCCACCACGTCCAAGATCAGTACTGCTACACGTCCCAGGAGCAAGAAGCAGAAGACGAGCGGCTGGTGAGCAGGGTGCCGCCCGAGCCAGCACTAGTGGCCGGAGAAAGTGGGACGACAGAAACCACTGCGCCACCAAGCGCGCCTGTCGCAACAACGGCGGCAGCTGCAGACGCGGCGGAGTGGGCGTCAGAGAGCAAGGAGGAGGAAGAGGCGGAGGTAGAGGATGATGAGGAGTCCATCAGTTTGGACGAGGCATACGCTCTGGCCCGGCAGAGTCATGCGCAGGCGCGGCAGTCACCACCAGCTGTCGACGCCGCCACCGCCGATACGGTGGCGAGGCCGGGGAAGTGGGAGCCGGCAAAGGTGGCGGAGGTCAAGCGGCGCGCGTACGCATGCGGGCGGGGAGCGGAGGAGGTGGAAGGGAAGGCGGAGGTGAACGCGCGGGCGGAGCTGTTCATCCGGCAGTTCCGGGAGGAGCTCAAGCTGCAGCGCCTCAACTCCATCGTCAGCTACACAAACGCGCTCCGCCACGGCGCCGGAGTCGCACCGGCACGGTAGCCGGCGCGTCGCGCGCGCGCGGCAGCCGGTGCCGATCGGTTCCGTTTGTTTGAGTAGAGAATATTTGATTTATTTGTTCAGATCGATCCTTGCCGGAAAGAATCCATGCGAAAACACACAGTTTTGGATTGTTTACTACTACATGGTATAGATGGAGAATTGCGCAAGACTTCGTAAGAACCTCTTTCGCGGCTCAAAATCAAACACAAAGAAGGCGTCGTGGCACGCGCGTGGGCGCAGCTGAGCACAGGCGTGCAACGTGCCCAACGCACGCGGCCAGAGGCACAGGCAGCCAGCACGCGCTGCGGGTGCCGGGCGGGCAGACTTGCCGGCGCCGGCACGGCGCGGCGTCTCGGTTGGTATGCCAGCTTCCTCCGCGCCACCCGCCGCTCCCTCACCGTGGAGTGTTAGCATTCCTGGGCACTTTCGCATTCCCTCTGCTGCAAGACACTTTGCTTCAGGAAAGAAAATCCAGTAGGGGAGGGCCTTAGCCATAGAAAAGTGCTTCTACTACAGAGAGGGAAAAAAATTCTCGGGGAGGCCCTCAAACCTCAGCTCCAAAGGTTCCAACCCAGATTTAGCCACGTGGCAAACACCAATCTCAAAGCAACCCACTCATCCCCTCCTCCCTCGTGCTCTCATCCACTCATCACGCACGGAAACTTTACATCTACTAAGCCCTGTGACCATCCGTTGCAACGAAAAACCAAACATAGAAGCAAGTCAAATAAGGGTGCCTTTAGTTGAGTTTTTAGGAGCTGCTTTTGCTTCTAAAAAGTCAAAAGTCAACTAAAGGAGTGGAAACCAGAAGCTGCTTTTTCAAAAGCAGCTACTTTTGGGTAGTACAGTTTTGAAAGCACCTTGGACCCTGCTTTTGGCTTTTGGCTTTCTGCTTTTTGAAATGGTGAAAATAGAGAGCTGTTTCACAGTTGTTTCAAGGAAAATAGAGATAGGAGGTAAATTTTATACTTGTTTGAACCAAACAGCTTACAGCTTTTCCACAGCCCACAACCCACAGCAGCTTTTTCAGAAGCCACAACTCAACCAAACACACCCTAAATCATTGAAGCCCTTTTGATCACATGTAAAGGAAAGAAACATGACTAAATTAGATTTGACTTGAGAGTCATTTACATCCTGATAAAAATTCATGAAACATTCTGTCATCAAAGTTAGTTCAAACTTTAGATAACAAAATGATTTGTAGTAAATAATAAACAAATGCAATCCTTTTTTATGACCACATGTGCCTCTCAAAGTCTGCTCCTGTATAGAAACCATATGTACATGTGTTACAAAGGAATTGTAATGTACAGCAGAATTAAGCAAATGCACTAAAACCATACAATTAAAAGTAAACTTCGAATGGTGGTATGACATATGTATAAACTATAATAAAACTAAAAAATATGATAAAAAGTTCAATTAAGAAAGAAAATAACATCGATGATTACATGAGCAACAACATGGAATAAGGTATGTTTCAGGAATGACCACATACAAGTAGAGAAATCACCACACTTTCAACACTCAAGCCACAATGGATACACAGAACAAGCTTCATCCATTCTTCATTTAGGAGGGACCTAAGTAGACGAATAGTATTATGGTTGTCCCACAGGTTATATAGCTCGAACAATAAAAACACTGTATGTGTGCCTTGCAGCAAATCCTGCTCTAGGACGACACTCAGGGCTTACACGGGCAACAAGCATGCAGTGTCACAGAGTATAACTACGTGATAGCTCTCCCATTTAGCCCCAACACAGCTTTGCATCCACTGTAAAAGAGATCAAATATGCTACAATTTAACAATGATTTTCGTTTATTAGAAAACGATGTAACTATTTTGTTTCAGACCATGTTTATCTGTATATAACATGCAAACATAATCTGCATTGGCAGTCTCTAATAAAATCACCTATCAAGATGAATCAAAATGAGATAATTGTCAACATTGCACACGTTCCTTCTTCTGCAATGTTGACAATTACATTGCTTCAGAATAAATCCGGCCATCCAGTGCACGTTATCTCCACAGTAAGCTCGTTGCCTCCTCCGTCTTGGTCTCCACAAACCCAATGTAGTGATCCATCACTTGCAACTGCGTATCCTAGCAAAGCAGCCTCCAATTCCTTAAAGGTGACACGATTATCCTCCAAACAGCTGCAAACCATGCCATTTATCAATTGTCATTCTGAAAACACAATTCATTCCTTCCTCTCCGAAGACTCCGTAACACAGCAGTATTAACATATTCAAGCAAGGATTCTCTTGTAACAAAACCATCTAGCTACTGACTCTAAATTTCTATCCAAGGGTTATCAACCATTTCAGAAACCTGCACATAAATCTGTAGTATTGAGCCAAGGAAAGCAAGGCAGCTAGGAGTTCTTATAGGAAGAAAATATTCTAACCTTGTTTCAAAAGAAGTGCCATGACACATCCCTTGCGCACATTATGAACAAATGAAAAATCAGAATCGGACGAAAGCACACCAAGTTGGAACATTGGTTTTAAGGAAAGGAAAACCATCCTCAAGAACATCTTGTAACGTAGCCATCAAGACAAATAAAGAAATCAAGGAACTATTTAGATCTATCCTATATAGGACACCCAACCGAGATTATCCCATAACTTGAAAACACTTTGAAACTTGCTGCAATGGAAAAATAGCTTTCTAGGAGCAGCAGTGTTTCTGGACATATTGCTACTGTATACATTTTTTTCAGGTCAATTGCTGAATATATGTTTACAAAGAGATGGGAATATAATGATTTTTCTGTGGTTTTCCCATAAGTGCTTTTCTTTTCAAGCAGCATTTTAGTAGCAGACAGAATTATAATTAATGAATTAGTGGGAAAATGAAAATATCTAATAAGCTGAATAGCATGACAGAACAAACATAATTGAATAATCTATTCAAACCTTTTTTTGTAGTATTTGCATATTGAAACTATAGCAAACTGAAACTTATTTTGTCAGATGTCTCACTCCGTAGCCAACATAGCATTCCCTATAAAGAACTGCAGGAGATTTTTCTTCTATGTATTGTTCTTGTAACTTGACAAAAATAACAGGAAACTATTTCAAGAGCCTACCCACTGGCACCTCAACTTACCTTTTGTTGTAGTACACAACCATTTATGTTACTAAAGCACCATGGTCCAGACTCAGGAGAAAGGTCAACTGCCTGCAAAGAAACAAAATTGATAACTGTTCAGTTTCAAGCTCCCTATCAAGAATGAACTAAGATATCATTTATTAATTAAACATGCTGCCTCAGCAACACAAAAGCTTCCTCACTTGGTACTTGATAGCATAGTTTATTATGATGGCGTAGCAACTGCATCTGGTGGTGGAGCCCTAGAGCTACTCTAATGATCCAATGGCCGAGTGTTGGATGTGCTTGGGTGCATATCGGTCGTGTTGGGACCTCGAGGTGGACTACGTCATTGGCTTGATGGCAGGCAATATCCTCCATACGATGTAGAGCAATATGTTGAAGCTTGTCCAAGGTCCTCATGATCTCATCACTGGTGAGATGGTCCGTCTTATATGCTCATATAATGAGCCAATCTCCGCAGCAATCACCCGAAAACCATCATACTGCAAGAAGTGCAAATAAGATAGCAAACATAGCAAATCAAAATCCATAAATCATGCACAGTTCTGGCACATACTGGGTGAAATATGGCAGCTTGGTCTTTGTCAAAGTTGCTCTCCATGTGGCAGCTTGTCCGGGCAGATCATCGACGGGATCCACAGGGTCCAGTCATCGGGAATTTTTTGTACGGATAATCCATTTTTATTCGAAATTACAGAAAGTTTATGTTCATTGTATGTTGTAGGGGCGTAAAAAAATTTTAGAAACTTTTTTTTACGAAATATTAACTGTAGAACAATCGGTACATACACTGTTAAGTGACATACGCTGAAAATTCCTGTGCGGAGAACCGGTATGTTAATATTTGTTAGATGACTTGACATATGAATGAATGCGAAAAGAGATAATAGGCTTGTTTGAATTTAAATAAACTTCATAATATACTTGTGAGTAACATGCCGCGTATTTTTTCATTACATGCACAACATATAGCATCGGCAGCACCCCTCACTTGCCACCCTGAGGTGCCCCGTCACCGCGCCCGCGTCCTCCTGTACGGCCCCGCTTGGCCGTCCTCCGGTGCAACGGGGGACGATGCTCCGAGAAAGTAAAACGATCAGGAGCGTGTCGCACCCGCCCCTGCGCTGGTGGAGTCAGCTGCACCTCTGGCTGTGTGCCCTCCGGTGCTGTGTCGGAGGACGGCCCGGGCCACTCTGAAAAATACTAGTCTACATCATCCTGGGTCGGGAAGACGCCATGTGCGTGCTGATGGTAAGGACCTGCAATAGTAATATCGTTAATTCGTTGCATGTCGCCTTGGGATAAAAACGAGATCCGACGATGCGTACCCGCAGTTGGCGCCATCGAGGTAGGAGGAGGGGCGTACAACTCAGGTTACACCCCCTACGTATGGAAGCCGGGGATGTGCGGAGGAGGTGTGAAGAGCTGCTGAAGTGGTGTAGGAGACCATCCCCAGGCAAAGCCCCCTGGTTGGTCCGGGTGAGGTGGTGTAGGACATGTCCACGTACTACCTCCGGAGTGTGCCACGCTGGTCGGGGTGGCACTGGTGGACGACCTTTCTGTGCGCTGGGCATGGGTGTGGAGACCGCCGGTAGCCTCGTGCAGGATAGCAGGCCAACGATACGTCTACACCCGGCCTCCACCCGACGAAGAAAGCTGACGTTCTCCTCGTGAGTCAACTCCGCACCAGTGGCGACCCTCTCCAGTAGTGAAACGGACCCGGTCCAGAGGACAGAATCGACGTCAGCCTAGACAAAAAGACATAAAATGGTTCATCATCGAAACGACATTGCCATTTGAAAATCTTTAAAATTACATGTAACGTACCGCGATGTGAGCGTCACGCGCGAGGTGCGCGGGGTACGTGTCTGTCGGAGCGGCGACGTGTGTGGCAGGCGGGTCTATGACATGTACGAGCCTGGTACGTGTCCGCGCCTAGTACCAGCGCAGGTACTCCGCGTAGTCCCTGCTGTCGTATGGGTGGTCCTCTTCCACGTGGTCGTCGAGCGCACCATCCCACTGCGCAATCCAGGGCTGCATCTTCGTCAACCAGTCTGTGCCTCGTTTAACTCCCTTCGTGTTGTGCCTGCTTATAGAACCATTACGTAATGTAAGTACTTGCGAACACAGTAGTAAGTACATACATATTTATTAGAAACGATCACTCACGCGTGCACGTTCCGCGGAATCGGTGGACCGACTGGTACAGGAAGCGCCTGCTGTAGCCAAAACTACCGCATGACTCATTGGGGTGCGTACTCCTCCACGTAGATATGGTACACGAGCTTCTGACGGGTGAGCCAGAAAGCCCGGTCACGCTAGCACAGTGCGAACAGCTCGTCAGGAGCACGGGCCTGCACTGCCGTATCTGCATAAGGCTCCCAGCGCACGTCGGAGTCTGTGAGGCGGTCAAACTGCTCCACAAAGAGCAGGTACGCCCGCGTGACCTGCACGTGCGCGAACTGTGCCTGCTAGAAAGACAAGTTGTTTAGTATGACGATCGTTAATAAGAAAGAAATAGTTAACTGTGATAATACTTACTCGTCGGCGGCACCAAAGAGAACCCATCGTCGGCCGGTCGACGTCTCCCCCCGGATACATCTCGGCCCCGTACGTACCCATGTCGTCTAGCACAGGTCGTCCGAGGCTAAAGCGCTCGAACGACCACAACTGCAGCAGCAGGGGACAGCCCGTGAGGATCGAGTTCGCCTTGATCCTCGTGCACGCATCGCACAGCCCACGATACGTCGCGGCAAGTGCGGCCGATCCCCAGCTGACCTGGGGGGCCTCGCCATACACGATCGCCCTCGCATAAGTGATAAGGCGCGCATCCACGGAGTTGCCGTGGCTGGTGGTGAAGAGCACCCAACCAAACAGCCACAGCACGTACGCCTCCAAGTGGCGCGAGACCTTGTAATCGTCTGCCTGTGGATCCATGTGGTCCACCTGAATGCAAACAAGTTGTTATTAGTATGTAATAGCACAAATAAGAGTTTCGAAGACACGATCGATTGTAAATACCACGTACCCGGTACTGTGCGAGCCACCTCAGCGTCAGCCCATGGGTCTGAGTCTCTTCGAAGATGTGGTGGTCATCGGCCGGTGGAAGGACCCCCTCGAATCTGCCGAGCACGTCAGCGCGCCACTCGGTCGGGGCCTCCGATAGGAAGCCAGCGCCTCCCGCGATCGGAAGGCCAAGAAGCAGTGACACTTTCCCTGCTGACGGCTTTGGTGGACCGTTGGCGGCCCGAGACGCACACTTTCCACTTCACATTCGGGGAGATGACGCCGACCTTGCAGGATGTGTCCCTGCTTCTTGGCCTTCCGATCGCGGGAGGCGCTGGCTTCCTACCGGAGGCCCCGGCCGAGTGGCGCGCTGACGTGCTCGGCAGATTCGAGGGGGTCCTTCCACCGGCCGATGACCACATCTTCGAAGAGACTCAGACCCATGGGCCGACGCTGAGGTGGCTCGCACAGTACCGGGTACGTGGTATTTACAATCGATCGTGTCTTCGAAGCTCTTATTTGTGCTATTACATATTAATAACTTGTTTGCATTCAGGTGGACCGCATGGATCCACAGGCAGACGATAACCAAGTCTCGCGCCACCTGGAGGCGTACGTGCTGTGGCTGTTTGGTTAGGTGTTCTTCACCACCAGCCACGGCAACTCCGTGGATGCGCGTCTTATCACTTATGCGAGGGCGATCGCGGACGACGAGGCCCCTCAGGTCAGCTGGGGATCGGTCACACTTGCCGTGACGTACCGCGGGCTATGCGATGCGTGCACGAGGATCAAGGCGAACTCGATCCTCACGGGCTGTCCCCTGCTGCTGCAGTTGTGGTCGTTCGAGCGCTTCAGCCTCGGACGACCTGTGCTAGACGACATGGGTTCGTACGGGGCCGAGATGTATCCTGGGGGAGACGTCGACCAGTCGACGATGGGTTCTCTTTGGTGCCGTCGACAAGTATTATCACATTCAACTATTTCTTTCTTATTAACGATCGTCATACTAAACAACTTGTCTTTCTTGCAGGTACAGTTCGCGCACGTGCAGGTCACACGGGCGTACCTGCCCTTTGTGGAGCAATTTGACCGCCTCACAGACTCCGACGTGCGCTGGGAGCCTTACGCAGATACGGCAGTGCAGGCCCGTGCTCCTGACGGGTTGTCCGCACTGTGCTGGCATGACTGGGCTTTCTGGCTCACCCGCCGGAAGCCCGTGTACCATATCTACGTGGAGGACTACGCACCCCAGCGAGTTATGCGGCAGTTTGGGCTACGGCAAGCGCTTCCTGTACCAGTCGGTCCACCGATTCTGCGGAACGTGCACGCGTGAGTGATCGTTTCTGATAAATATGTACGTACTTTCTACTGTGTTCGCAAGTACTTACATTACGTAATGGTTCTATAAGCAGGCACAACACGAAGGGAGTTAAACGAGGCACGGACTGGTTGACGAAGATGCAGCCCTGAATTGCGTAGTGGGAGGGTGCGCTCGACGACCACGTGGAGGACCGCCCATACGACAGCAGGGACTACGCGAAGCACCTGCGCTGGTACCAGGCGCGGACACATACCAGACTCGTACATGTCGTAGACCCGCCTGCCACACACGTCGCCGCTCCGACAGACACGTATCCCGCGCGCGACGCTCACATCGCGGTATGGTACATGTAATTTCAAAGATTCCCAAATGGCAATGTCGTTTCGATGATGAACCATTTTATGTCTTTTTGTCTAGGCTGACGTCGGTTCTGTCCTATGGACCGAGTCCGTTTCACTACTGGAGAGGGTCGCCACTAGTGAGGAGTTGACTCACGAGGAGAACGTCAGCTTTCTTCGTCGGGTGGAGGCCGGGTGTAGACGTATCGTTGGCCTGCTGTCCTGCACGAGGCTACCGGCGGTCTCCACACCCACGCCCAGCGCACAGATGGGTCGTCCACCAGTGCCACCCCGACCAGCGTGGCACTACTCCGGAGGTAGTACGTGGACACGTCATACACCACCTCACCCGGACCAGCCAGGGGGCTCTGCCTGGGGACGGCCTCCTACACCACCTCAGCAGCTCTTCACGCCTCCTCCGCACATTCCCAGCTTCCACACGTAGGGGTGTACTCTGAGTTGTACGCCCCTCCTACCTCGATGGCGCTAACTGCGGGTACGCATCGTCGGATCTCGTTTTTATCCCAAGGCGACATGCAACGAACTAACGATATTACTATTGCAGGTCCTTATCATCAGCACGCACATGGCGTCTCCCCGACCCAGGACGATGTAGACCAGAATTTTTCGGAGTGGCCCGGGCCGTCCTACGACGCAGCACCGGAGGTTCTCTCCGGCAGTGCCCTCCCCGATGCACCGGAGGGCACACAGCCAGAGGTGCAGCTGACTCCACCAACGCAGGAGCGGGTGCGACACGCTCCTGATCGTTTTACTTTCTCGGAGCGTCGTCACCCGTTGCACCGGAGTACGGCCAAGCGGGGCCGTACGAGGACGCGGGCGCGGTGATAGGGCACCTCAGGGTGGCGAGTGAGGGGTGCTGCCGATGTTATATGTTATGCATGTAATGAAAAAATATGCGGCATGTTACTCACAACTAT
Organism: Dendrocalamus latiflorus; assembly: GCA_017311315.1. Taxonomy (NCBI): domain Eukaryota; kingdom Viridiplantae; phylum Streptophyta; class Magnoliopsida; order Poales; family Poaceae; genus Dendrocalamus; species Dendrocalamus latiflorus. Next base: position 13,811,740 of record CM029654.1, on the reverse strand, counting down.
ATTATGAAGTTTATTTAAATTCAAACAAGCCTATTATCTCTTCTTTTCACATTAAATCATTCGTATATCAAGTCATCTAACAAATATTAACATACCGGCTCTCTGCACAGGAATTCTCAGCGTATGTCACTTAACAGTGTATGTACCGATCGTTCTACGGTCAATCTTTCGTAAAAAAAAAGTTTCTAAAACTTTTTACGCACCTACAACATACAATGAGCATAAACTTTTATTACAACTCTACCACATTTTTTACCAGTTTAAAACTACAAAATTCACAAAATTTAAAACAATCACGGGGCTTCATGCAGTCGCCTAGGGGGCGACTGCATGAAAATCGCCCAACGGGAGGGCAACTAGATGCAGTCGCTCTAGGGTGCGGCAACAGGTACTGTGTCGGCCTCTGGTTGGGCGAAAGGGTCCAGTCACCCAACCATGGAGCGACTGGAGCCTATTTTTGTAAAAAAAAATTCCCGCGGGTATATTTCGGTAATTTTGAATAAAAAATGGATTATCCGTACAAAAAATTCTCGGCGGCAGCCGAGCGCGCTGCGCTTTTAACCCACCCCCAGTCGCCACACGGTTGGGCGACTGGATTGCAATCGCCCAATGGTGGGGCGACTGCATTTAATCTCCCAACAGTTGGCAGATTTTCCAACTGTTGCCGCTGGGTTGGGCGAAAGGCTCCAGTCGCCCAACCATTAGGCAAGTGAAGCCTATTTTTGTAAAAAAAATTTCCGCGGGTATATTTTTGTAATTTCAAATACAAAATGGATTATCCGTACAAAAAATTCCAGTCATCGGCAGGTACCCCATGTACCACATGCAAAGCATGCATCATATGGATGAACCTCCTGAAATATTCAAAAGATCCAGATTTTGCAAAGATATATAACAGTGAGACACAAAGACATTGCAATTTCTTTTCCTTCACTTTCAAGATCCAAAGTGGCTGACAAATAGAAAGCAGAAAATGTTAACACAAAGCAATGGTCGATTCAGACATATCATGCACAGCTGCTGCAAGAAAAACAAATGTAATCCTGAATATAAACCCCACAGGATAACCCGCTGGCTTGTGCACTAAAAAACATATCATTGCAATTAGCCGACATAACCCACATGGTTGCTGCAATCCAAACAGGATAGTTTCAGTTTCGTATTGCTCTCTGTCATCCAGTTGCTGGCTTGCTGTAACAATCAGACATTGACACTGGGGAACATCCCAGCCCGTAACATCCCTGACACCACACCAAAAGAACCAAGCAAAGGGGGCTGTGAAAAAGATGTGTTCAGTCATCTTCAAACCACAAAACTTGCAGTGTTGATCACTTGAACACTTTCTTCTTTTCAAATTAATACCAGATATGGATAAAACCATGGATAAGGAACCACAAAAAGGATTTAATCTTGTGTGGCACCTAGCATTGGAACCTCCAGGGCTGAGCTCCTCAGGAGCTGATAAAAAGATCTGGAAGTATATTGCCCTTTTTGTTCGTTCAAACCCGACATGATGCACTATTGACAATCTGAGAAGGTACTTAAGCACACATTCTTTAATTCATACCAAGCATCCAGATCTCCTAGGTCCAAAGTATAGACATATGTTTAATACTTAATATCAGTATTGGTCAGTTAATCAATTGAGTATATTGCACACTTTGAGCAAAACTTATCTGAAACATTTTTTTTTATATCTGACAGCACAAATGTGTATCATTTCATATTATTACACTATGGTCATGATTGTATTTTACCATATTGTGAAGATATCTGCAATTAAGGAACAAACAATATGAAATTATTGCCTGACCAGCAATTTCAGCTCAATCCAAAAGGAAGAATTGATCAGTAGATGAATGAATAGCGTTACATTTTGTTAATTAATTTAATTGAAAACTGCATGCTATTCATCTGAACATGAGCAAACCACCATGATAAAGGTAGAAGATAAATCAAAGCTGAAAGGAACTCATCCCCTGATCGCACTGATGTTTGTATGTGGCAATGTGCGTTACACTTTGTTAATTAATTTAATTGAAAACTACATGCTGTTCATCTGAACATGAGCAAACCACCATGATAAAGGTAGAAGATAACCATACTTGAAATTTTGATGAAATCAAACCTGAAAGGAACTCATCCCCTGATCGCACTGATGTTTGTATGTGGCAATGTGAGTACACCAATATTTGTGATTCGTATATCACCACCTGGGCTCTGCAGCAACCAATCAATTAATGAACTAATCAAATTAACAAAGGAAGAAGCCTCCTCTGGAGTACATTAGAACAATCAAAATCATTTCAGGATAAAATCTAAAATTCCAGGCAGAAAAATATAGAAAGAGGAGATGAGATCATGTGATGAAAGGTCAGATCGAGCAAACCTAATGGTCTCCACTGCTAGAGGGGTGTAGATCAGTCGGCCGCCCGGCCACACCCTAGGCACACCGTTGGGCGCCCAAATCATCGGGGGCCGCCATGGAGAAGAGGACCACATCAATCGTCGCTGGTGGCGCCCCACAGATCAATCCCACCACGCCGCAGGCCTCCGCCGTGCTCCGGCCGCCGCCAATAGGGAGTGCTTCAATCAAAGGCCCATCCAGGTGACCCCGGCATCTGGGGCAGTGGTGGTGAGTGCATGAGGGGAGGGAGAAGGAGAAGTGGGAGATGTTTGCAACGAGGAAGGTGGGGAGGGCGGCGGCGCGGAGTGGGAAGGAGGGGAGAGGAGGAGGAGGAGGAATGGGGCTTCCCTATCCCCTTTTCCCTATCCCCCTCCCTATCCCCTCAATCCAAACCACTCATATCTCATCCAATGGCTAGTTATTTTTTTGTATTTTCACTATTTGCCTATCCATCATAAATAATACAAAAATATAGAAAAAAACAAAATTTATTTTTTTATTATAATTTTTTTACAGAAATTATAATTTTATTTTTTTCTTAAAAAATTATAATAAAAAAATAAATTTTATTTTTTCATGTATTTTTGTATTATTTATGATGGATGGGCAAATGATGAAAATATAAAAAAAATCCTAACCATTGGATGAGATGTGAGTGGTTTGGATTGAGGGGATAGGGAGGGGGATAGGGAAAAGGGGACAGGGAAGCCCCATTCGAGGAGGAGGGGCCGGGGAGGAGGCGCCGCTGGGTGAGGAGGGAGATGTGGGTTGTGGGGATGGTCTGAGGGAGCAGTTGGCGACCTTGGGAGGGAGGAGATCGCGTGGGGGTGATCGGATGGCTGTGGAGAGCTGAGGGCGAATGTTTTTTGAGGAGGGGAGGGAGGGTGCCGGACGGCACGTGGCCTGTCGCCTCATCGTAATGTGGCAATTAGTCAGTTTAATTATTTTTTTAAATACTATTTTATGTACCATGTTTGTTTAAATTTTTAAATATAGCAAATGAGCTTGAAAAAATCTAAAATTTTATGTACAGTTTTTCAACACAATGTATTTCATTGTGTAATTTTTTAGACAATTTTATCTTCTCTAAATGTTGTTTAAAAATTTATACTATTGAGATATTTGCAGGAGTTGTTACATATAGAAAACGAGCTTCAAAACATACAAAAATTTATATGAAGCATCCGACATAGTCCACCTAATTTTGTAATTTTATGGGAATTTTATGTGCTCTAAATTTACCATGTTAATTTAATCATAATTAGCGATATGTGATGTATCTTTTGTAGTGTGTGACGTCTGTCCTTCGCACATATGTCGGCCCGTTACTGCTATGTTTCCTTTCTCGCTGCGTCCTTCACACAAATGTCACTATGTCCGTGCCGTCCTCCCTCGCGTGCTCCCTCGTCCGCACTGGTGTTATTATGTCTGTGTCGTCCCCCTCGCCCGCTCCCTCGTCTACACATTTGTCAGTGTTACCATATCATCCCCCTCGTCCAAAGTGCTACGTGTCGATAAGGAATCCTTAATTTACGGGTTAAGCACACTGGGTTTCCTTTTCGTTCGTCCATAAATACGAACATCTCGTAGTTAGTCATCGGTCATCTTAGTCACTCGTCGCAGAAACTCGTTTTCATGGTCGTCGCTCGAAATTAAGAGTGCATAGCTAATAAATTTGAGAAGCCAGTGTGTAGCTCATTAAGGATGCAGCAAGAGGATGCAGTAGTACTGGTTGCTTTTCCTGAAAGACAGGTAAATTTTTGTCGCATGCTTTCGACGTTACTCCCTAGTTCTAGTTAATTAGTGTTATTTAGTTAGTCATAATTAATATAGTTTGTATTATGAAGTAAATATGTCGTAGTAATTTAGACATAGTTTTACTATTTTTGTGTACGTACGGTGCCCCTAATTTGTTATTGTATGGTAGTTCGTACCAGATTTTTTGTTGCAACTCTTACTACAGATCTGATTGTTATGGCTTCAGGTAATCACAGACATAGAACACTTGACAATGTTCTATGGCAATAGTCTTGTACGGCGCCATGAATATTCACGAGCTACGAGGCTACATTCGGAGGGAGTTCACCATGGTGGCAATGATGATGAAACTTGCGATCGAGAGGATCACCCGCACGAATGGCATGTGGGAGCTCGTGAAGGTGAATGGCACCATAGCATGGAGGTAGTATATGCAAATTGCCTCCTAGTTCGAGGCGGCCATTTGCGGGAGGCCGGTGGTGTATCTCAGTTTCGTGTGTCAAACGTCGGAAAACGGTGATGAGTCCGGCCCCTCGACACCCGGGCAACCGCAAGCGGAGCTTCAAGATGATACCACTAAATGTGTTGTAGCAAAGGGAGATTCGCCCCTAATTTTATGCGGAATGATGGGGCGGGCATGTGGTAGTCAGCTCGCATTGACTGCCACGAGTATCTACTAGATCAAGCACTCAGGTTGGAGTTTGACGAGGACATCGACCCAAACTCTGATGATACCGACGATGACTCACAACAGACGGCTAGTCCACAGAGGAAAATTGTGTCATCGGAGGTGCTCTATGTGTCCTCCAGACTCGATGATGTTGTGGTGCGTTCCCTCATACTACCGCAAGAAGAAGGGTCCCAGTGAGGGTTTCAAGCTGACATCCTCCTAGTTAGGCAGCGCTTCCCTAGCAAGACGATTGTGCAACAAGCTATTGCATGGTATGCCTTATCTATCAACCGTGTACCGAGTTCATCGGTCCAACCCAGCCAATTACGCAGTGAAGTGCATAGTGAAAAGCTGCCCTGCAAAGGTTAGTGCTCAACGAGCCAAGATTTTTAGCTCAGTCTTCTCGATTTGATGATCGACCACACTTGCATGCTTAGCAAGCCCCTATGCCATCATCGGAATGTGACTTCCGCATATATGGCAAGCATCATCAACCACCTAGTTGCGGCGCACATGTCTGTCTCCTCGAAGATGCTCATGTCAGAAGTCACGAATATAGTTGGCTATCTAGTTAGCTATAATAAGGTCCAACGAGGCAAGTAGAAGGTCATCGACTGCATGTACGTGACGTACGAAGAGGCATACAACTTTGTGCCAAGATTGCTTCATTAGATGGCTGAATCAAAATCCGGCATGTACGTAAACAAGCTTAAGCATCCAGATGCTAACGAAGGGCCCAACTGCTTCATACTGGACTGGTTATTCTGGGTTTCACCTAGGCCATTAAGGGCTTCAAGTATTATTGTCCTGTGCTCACAATAGATGGCACTTTCCTCACAGGGAGGTACAAGGGAACCATTCTCACCACAGTGGCGGCCAGCGCGAATGATCAGCTTCTCCCAGTGGCATTTGCTATTATGGAGAGCGAGAACACATCCAGTTGGCCTGGTTCCTTGCAAACATGAAGCAAGCAGTGGTTGGCATTATCACGGATCGTAATGCTAGGTTGATAGCCACGCTGAACACCATGCAGTATGGGACCGAACCCCCTTAGTAGTGGAACGATGTGTGAACCTAGTGGTGCATTAGGCATCTTACATCTAACTTGTTCACATGATTCCACAGCCAGAAAGTTCTGAAGATGTTCAAGGCATTATGTCTGCAAAACGAGAGGTGGAAATTCGAGTCCATCTAGACAGAGCTAGAAAGCCGAACTACGGAGGGAGAGCAACCCCATGGCACCATAAGTTTCTCGGTGTGGATTCATCACCATGCTCTTGAATTAGAGAAATGGTCCCTTCTCTATAACACGGATGGTGTGAGGTATGGGATTATGACGACCAACATGTCCGAGGTGTACAACAGTGTCCTAAAAGGCGTGTGGTGCCTCCCATCACCGTGATCGTGAAGGAGACATGGACTCACACTGTTGGTTATTTCATCAATAGAGCCACAACGGCCAGGCAACAAATAGACGAAGGCAAGAAATGGTCTAAGAACATGTAGAGGCACATGGACTATAAGATGGAGAAGGCCCGAATGCATAACATTTGGGTAATCGATGGCCTTTAGAGGAAGTATGAGATCAGGCTTCAACGAAAATATATGAATAGTTATGCTAGGGGTGAAATAAAACAGACATGCGCCCTGGGTGATATTGCAACATGTACCTGCAACAAGCTGAAGCTCATGCACAAGCCATACTCGCATGAGTACAAGGCATGTGTGCAAATGAGGCAGATGTCAGAGCCGTACATCTCAGAGTACTATGACATGCAACACCTTTTCAGTATATGGAGTGCAGAATTTCACTCCTACGACCTTGGACACGAATTGCAGGGATCTTTGGCCAGACATGCTGCAATGGGCCTCCAATAAGGAGTTGATGATAACTACGAAAAGATGTCGGCAAACGTAGCGCTTTTAGAATGACATGGATGTGAGCCAATGTAGTAGCATTAATCGCATAGTGAAATACAGAATATGCATGACCTCTGGGCACTCAATAAAGGATTGCCCCAACAGACTGAGCTCGTCTGATCGCCATTCAATGTCATAATTTCACGTATCTCTTACTATATCGCATTAATTTATATTTGTACCAATTTGAGATGTAACTGACAATTAATCAATTGATTTTCTGAATGATTAACTTGGTAATCTATTATCACACGTGATGTATGTAATATTGTTGCGTTCTTATTTGCACTCATTTGTATGATATATGTTTGTTCAATGCATATTGACCCCTCTAGCTTAATGCGCGCGATGCAACCTTTGAACAGTCCACTTAATAAATACCAACTGCAATGACACATACACCATTTAGTTACATGCTTTAGGAGATTGAATATAACCACGAACTACAGGGGAGAGTACTATGCTACAAGCTTCTCTGTGTGTGCCTACTGGTAGATGATGCATCGCGCTACCCACATGGAGTGTGGCAGTAGGGGCGTCTCGGACATGGCTGGACATCATTGTAGTGGCAGGCATATATGCAGCTAGGGTCGCGCAGCAACATGTGGGATCATACGAATTTTCTATGTTGATGACCTCCTCGTTGCCCCTCTTACGCTGTATCTGTTGGCAGATGTCATCGTTATCCTCATTGAGACTATCAATCCACGCCTCCATCTCTAAGATCCACTCTTATAATGTATCCATGTACCTCACAACATAGTGTTCATGGGGAGGATCGATCCAGTAGACGAAGTCGCATTTCACCATCTGCTGGAAAGGAGGGTTAACATGAAAGTTCTATTAGCAGTAAGACAAAATAAACTATTGGCAAATTATACCCCCAAAGTGTAAGCATCAGAAGAAATGTCACCCTCCATCGAAATGGCTTTCGATGACTTGCACGACCGCGTCCTCCCCGTGTCCATATTTCAGCCATACCGATTGAGCTCGCCTGTTTGGCATCAAGTGATAGTTAGGGCCGAAGTCATCCCTCCTTTTCAGGGGAATGTCTTCCTTTGGCAACCCCCACTCCGACTAGCCCCTCAGCATCTGCCATGCTATATTACTACATGATAGAGAAGGTTCTTCTTCCTATAAGAAACGAAATGTAGTTTACATGAGTGATGAGCGATTGCGAGATGTCCATATTTGAAGTCAAGAGAAAAGGGAACCTATTGCATTGCCACCAAAACACGCAGCACCACGGATGACAGGAGATAGTATGGTAAGAGTGACATATGTACGCATGAAGGAGTGGGTGAGGCGAGATGACATGGACAAACTGACATTTGTGCGGCAAGGAGGACGGCACAGACATAACGAGATCAGTACAGATGAGGGAGCGTGCGAGGGGGTATGGTACGAACAGAGTGACAATTGTATGAAGGACGCAGCATGAAAGGAAGCATAGCAGCAATAGGCCGATATATGTGCGAAGGACAGAGGTCACGCACTGCAAAAAGATGCATAACATATAGCTAATTATGATTAAATTAATATGGTAAATTTGGAGCATATAAAATTTCCATAAAATTACACAATTAGGTGGACTGTGTCATAAGGCTTCATATAAAATTTTGTAATGTTTAGAGCTCGTTTGCTATATGTAACAACTCCTGCAAATATCTTAATAGTACGAATTTTTTAGCAATATTTAGAGTGGATAAAGTTATTAAAAAATTACACAATGAAGTACGTTATGTCAGAAAGCTGTACATGAAATTTTAGAATTATTCAAGCTCATTTACTATATTTAAAACTTTAAACAAATATGACACATAAAATAGTATTTAGGCATTGTGGTGGGGCGGCAAGCACGCAACCGTTCGATGGGCAGGTGATCAGGATGCAACGTGTCACTTGCAGGCCACTGCCATCTCGTGACCAGGTGGCATAAGTGCCATTTCTGCCATTCCAATGTGCATACGCATATTTTTGCACATACGGGTGCAAAACACACTATATATGACAAAAAATTCCAAGAACACGCATGCATACGTACTAGTACTAGTCTTCTTGGTCGGCCATGGGGATGTCTTATGTGCACAACGGTGGCGAGCGAGATACATTAGAAAGGGCAGAGGCGACAAAGAGTTACGAAGCGGGTGAACTCCGATGGCGGGCGCACCACGGTCCAGCTCTCGACCTTGACGTCAAACACCTACAGCGCGTGCTAGCCGCCACCCTCGACCTCGACGGCGCCGGTAAGCACCACGCACTCGCTACCACCGATAGCGTCGGCCTTAATTCACGTCACCTATGGCGCTCCCCAAGCCCATCCATCACGGCCATCTCCTTGATACACTAGACGCGACCGCCGGCAGTGGGCGCGAACGCAGTCTAAGCAATGCCACGTGTGCGCTACTGAATCGAACCACTCAGCGTCGTGCTCGAACTTGCTCGCCACCAGGTACAGCACAGCGGGTGGAGGCGGACGGAAGGATTCCCATGCATGATGTGTACAACTCTAATCGCGAAGCGAAGTAAAAAAACAAACAAAGGAGAGAATGCGGGAGACTCTTAGCGAGGGCACACGGTGTGGTGAGCACAAAGGACTGTGCAATCGGTTTTTTCGGTTTAATCAGTTCGGTATATACGGTAAATACGGTGTTTGTAGTTCGGTAATATACGGTATTTTTAGAAGTACGGTTCGGTATCGGTAAATCCCAATTTATTTCGGTACGGTATCGGTAAATACCATATTTACCAAAGTTGACGCGAATTGCAAACGATATAGCGACTAGCGAGATGAGTAGGCGATAATACATATACTACTGGCAATAGAATTAGAATTTTAGAAACACTCTACTCTAATGGAGTATGGAGATTCGATGACATATCACATATGCATAAAGTAATAAAGCATAATAAATGAATTAATGATGTTATTACCATTAAAATTCACGTTACTACATTAGTTAGTCATTACCGGCCAGGCGGCCACTGAACTGTATGCATATGCAAATGCTTGTCTGCTTGACACAGCAGGAGTGTGTTGCGTCTGCGTGAAAACCGCAACTACTACTAATGGTCTACTAGTTAATCCTGAGCTCTAATCTCCGATTGGCTGGCCGGTTAATTGGCTCGGTCACAGCGTCACGCACGCGGCACGCAGACGCAACACGCAACCAGTCAACCAGAGCAGCTACGCTATCCACTATCCAGTGTACTGTGTAGTGTTAGTGTATAGATACATATAGTATGTGCATATATAGCCAAACAAACACAACAGACAACACCGTCCACCACCTACGGCATTATTATTTTTCAGTTTTTTTTTCGGTTTTTTCGGTTTTTGATCGATTTTTCCCGAAAAAACCAAATTGCAAAAAAACCCCAAATCTGAAAACCGAACTGAATACCAAAAACCGGTCAAACCGACTTGACCGGTTCGGTTCGGTTTTTTCGGTTCGGTAGAAAAATGCACAGCCCTAAGCACAAGGCACGATGAGGCTCATGGTGGCGGGAGGCCACACAACGAGCCTCGGGGCCGGCGGGGCACTACGAGGCGGATGACAGCATGGCAAGACCTTCGGAATATTCGGACTAGTCTAAATAGTTTCGATTGTCTGAACCGTCTGATCAGCGTTAGACGCTTAGATGCTTCGGAGATGTTTGGACCGCTCTGAACGATCGCGCCGTTCGATCTTCCACGGACCACCGGATCGCCTTGGAGACGTTCGGACCACTTCAAATGAGTCGCACCATCCGATCTTCAACGGATTGCCCGATCACCTTAGAGATGTTTGGACCACTTCGAACGTTCGTTCATTCTGCAATGTTCGATCTGTTTTGGATGGTCGATAGCGCGGTAACATTCGGACTGCTTCGAATGTTCGTCCTTCTATGTCGTTCGATCAACTTTGGACAGTCGATATTGATGGTGACGTTCGGACCAGGCCGAACAATCTTGCCGTTGGATTGGCTAGAGATACTTGCAGCCGTTCGATTAACTTGGAGGTGTTCGGAACAATATGATCATATCTCTTACCGTATACCTGGCATATAAAGGCAATAACTTTCACATAAGAGGTCCGATTGAGGTGATCTTGGATTCGTTTGAAAACTTATTTCAAGGGCTATGTAATAGAAGAGGATTTATCTTCAAAAGCATCACTGATTTTTATTTTTATTTTCTTTTTGTGAGAGTCCGAGTCTAAAACACTTAGGAATTGTGTAGGAGATTTTGCGGCCTCTCAAGGGTTATATAAGCCTTGTAATGCATAAATTTTTGGTAGACCATGATTGAATCTATTATTTTCAAGAAAGAGCTATATATTTATTCTTCCTAGAGTTTGCCATCTGGTTAGAACACAGAGAGGAATTGGGCGTTTCTCTACATCGCTATTCTTGTGATTCCTTGTGATTCTCAGGTTGCCATCTGGTTAGAACACAGAGAGGAATTGGGCGTTTCTCTACATCGCTGTTCTTGTGATTCCTTGTGATTCTTAGGAGCTACGATGCGTCTGCTTTGTGGTCGGGTAGACGAGATCACGAGCGTGTGATTGAGTGAATTCTTTTGTCGCAGGTTGTTGTTCTGACAGTGATTGGTGCTATCGATTCGTCAGGTTGTACGGATCCAAGTTATCATTATTGATCCTATGGGCCTGTTTGGGAGAGCTCCACCACTGAAAACGTGGATCTGGAGCAGCAGCTCCACCGTGGATCTGGGATCCCACCATGGAGTGTTTGGCTTGTACAGCAGCTCCAGATCCACGAAATTGAGGTTTTGATGGGAATGACCACTTTTGGTGGGATGGGGTGTGTAACCAGTGGCATTGGTGGTTAATTACCACACAACTCCACGGTGGAGCACCCCTTGAGGAGCTCCATGAAATCCATGGATCTGGCCCTCAGATCCATGATTTTGGTGGATCCAGATTTCGCGGAGCTGAAGCGTTTGGGTAAAATTTCGTAGAGTGGAGCTATTTTTCGTGGATCTGGAGCTGATAGAGCTCTCCCAAACAGGCCCTATGTCGTAAAGATCGGGCACCCCGCATCAAATGTGTAGATAGTAGACTCTTTTGGTCTACAGTTTGTATCCCGGAACCTGACAAGTATTTCATTATTTGTATGCACTTCACTGAGTTCACTCAAATTGCAGGAGCATTGATATCCATTACGGAAAAGAACACTCCTTCCATCAGAAGAGGAGTTCAGATGCAGTGCCCTTCCAAGTCAGACCAGCATTATTACTCATTCTCTTTCAGATTCTGGGCAGTCCTGGTGGACATATGTTTTAGAATATCTTTGCTGCTTAATGTTTGGCATTTACTGCAAAAAAAAATAATACAAAATTTTAAGACGTAAAAACAACCACTAAGTTTTTTTAGAAAAAGCTTTTAGCCTTTTACAAAGCTGACTATTCTATTTGCTTCTTAGAGCAGTCCCAATGCATAGTTTCTAGAGGTAGTTTCCAAGAGTAATAAATTCTAGTTTAGACCTAACCTCTCCAATGTATAGTTTCTATAGTAGTTTCCAAGTCTAGAAAAAATTAATGACCTTATGCATGCTTCACAAATAGAGCTTGATCTGTTGTAGCAAGAATATATGTAGCACTTACGTGGCCATAAATAATCTCCAATACACATAGCAGTCCATAGTAATATAGTTTGTAACAAAATAATTAAGCATTACAATGACGATAGAATTTAGGTAGCTGTAATCATAGTAATATATAGATAGTATTTAGTTAATCGTTAGCGATTCGGTCTTGCTCTACGCTCCACGTGAACTCCAAGTGCATATCCAGAAGCTGCATCATCCCTGTATGTTCCGGTGGCACATTAACATTGAAGGCGAACTGCAAGGAAGAAAAAGATATATAGTGAATTTTTAGAATAAACAAAAATGGTGATAAAATTATGTGCATCTCTTAATATTAGCTGGTTCTGGAGTATATTTCATTTGACATCTTTTTCCCTTGTCTTTTTAGCTTTGTAGAAGTAAACAACGATGCCTCTTTTTAGCTTTCTGTCATCAACTTTACGTCAGGCCAAACAATGGCTCATGTCTCATGCACAGCATCTAAGCTTCACTCTAATGTTGCTACTTGCCTCGGCCAAACTGTCTTCAGGAACAGAGACCTCTGCAGGGACGAGGTCAAGCATGCTGCGTTCCATGGCGCTAGATCTCCTCAACCTCCCCACTGTAGGATTCATGAGCAAATCAAATCGAATCAGCATACAACATACTAACCTCTCTGCCGGCTGCACACCTCGACCATGGCGACATACGTGCGGACTGTAGAGGGGCGGGCAGTGGCCTCTTCGCGGCGGCCAAGTCGGGCGGGCGAGGTTGGGCATCGTCGGGCGGCCTTGGCTGCCGGAGGGGCGAGCACGAGCGGCGCAGGAATGGCGGCGGCAGTCTGTCCGCGTCCGCCTGCTCTGGCCAAACGGGAGAAGGAACAGAGGCAGAGAAATTTGGTCGAAAAGATCCTGACCGCGGGGAGGAGAAGCGCGCCAAGATTTGGCGCGGCGGCGGTGTACTGGATCTGGAGGAGGGCGATAGAAACGAGTCGTGTCTCCCCAACGTCGTTTTCGTGGTTTCTTCATGTCCCGATTCGCGAGAGGACGTCGTTCCTTCACGTAGAAACGGTTTCTTCTTTCTGTACTCTCTCTCTACGTTAATTTCTTTGCCACATCAGCAAATTACTGATCTGTCATGGTAATTAAGATAGATAGAAACTACCATCAGTGTCTCATTGGGACTGCCCTTAGACCAAATTGTTGAGCATTTTTGTCTAGCCTTGTACTAGTTCCAAGTATAACTGTAACTGTAAGAACTGCCTGTCAAATTATGTCCAGGCAGCCTTTAATTGTATAGATAAGGTCCATAGTCTCATCCTATTTGGTTACCACATCTGTGAATGATCCAGGTTACCTAGTAGCTATTTACCCAGCCCGAATTTGTACCCACAGCATTATTAATTGCCACGGTAAATATTCTGTTCACCATCAGGTTAACTAAATGTGCAGAGTCTGCTGTACCGTGGACTTATCTTGCTTGCTGTCTTTTGCCATTTTTAGTCAGACAGCAACGAGAAAGAATGTTCCGGCCAACTGCTATTATGGCTGTGATATTACTCTCGAAAAGGAGTTGCTAAAGAAGCAGAAGGGAAGGGAGGAAATGTCACGAAATAAGTAGGGTCTATTGGTATTCCTTAACAATCATCCCATCCCATGAGCTACTAACGGTCTCCAGTTCAAGAACAAATTAGTTGTATGTTTTAGCTTAAATAGGTGTGTCGCAGAAAAACAACAGCCTCGTTTAGTCTCACGCCTTTCGTGTTCTATTTATAGATCCTGAACTTAGGTCAGGATACTAAGTCCAGGACCTCTAAGAGCATCTCCAACAATCCCCCTAAAAACCCACCCCAAAAGACATCTTTTAGGGGCAGCCCAAAAAATTTGTTAACCTATTTTAGTCCCCTCCTCCAACAGCTCCCCTAAATATATCCTAATAGTATTTTGAATCTGGCCCAACATTAACAACCGGCCCATTTACTTTGCTCGATACCCATTTACGTGTGCGTACGCGGACGACGGCCGCCGTATAAATATCAAACGGTGATTAGCCGCAATCAGTAATTGAGATGGTGCATGTACGTGACGTGAGACACATGCAGTAATTGAGATGGGAATTCTTGTAACATTGTAAGAGCTCGTCAACATGAAAACTTGACACTTTCAGCTGAGGATTGAGCAAAGAGGTGGGCGAGTATTTGTTGGGTGGAATGAGGGGAAAATATACTTCCCGCCAACATACAAATACTCAAACAATTCTGACAAGTATGCCGGGGATGACATGTAAAATGTATTTCTGTCATATAACATTTTCCAATGACAGGCTGCATTGTTGATGGAGAGCAAAAGACTAATTGGACATCAGTTATAGCTTCTGATAGTTTGGTAGTGGCATTCATATATATATTGATCAATACAGTTGATTTGGTATGCACTTACGAACTGACTGAATTTAGTGAGAAGGCAGAGAAGGGGACTGGCGGCGCAAGGGCAGAGGATGACGGGGGAGACCAAGGGAGAAGAGGAGAGGAGAGAAGTCGCGGCGGCCGGAGGTGGTGAGTGGTGGCGCCGGTGGAGAAGGGAGTGGATCTGCAGAGGGGAGAAAAAGGACGGCGGCGCACTGGAAAGGACCCGCGCCGGGGACACGGGGCGCCGGGTGGGAGAAAAATGTGGCGCGACTTTTTTCCCAGCGCGTGTGACGGCGGGAGCGGGGATACGGGACCCCTGAAAGTTCCCTATTTCTACCTGGGTTTTGGGAAAGTTTTGGGGGGGAATAAAAATAGGGGGTGTTTAGGGGAGTTGTTGGAGAAGATTTTTTACACAATTTCCTAATAATTTGATTTAGGGGGAGATTTAGGGGGATTATTGGAGATGCTCTAATAGAACACGAAAGAACAAATGAGTTGTACTGTAGTCTAATTCTAGTCATCTCCGAAAGAGATTTCTTATGAAGTAAAAAAAAAATGAATATGCACCAGCCGGGAATCGAACCCGGGTCTGTACCGTGGCAGGGTACTATTCTACCACTAGACCACTGGTGCTGGGATGTCAGTGCCTGTGAAGAAAATTTATTTGAAGCAAACAAAAAACAGAAAATCTCCTTGGTTAATTTATCACGTAGTGTGAATCCTACGAGATAGTATGTATAGTTTTTTTTTTGCGAGGAAAGAGAGAGTATGTATACTTAATCACACTGTGTGACACTTCTCCATCGGTGTGTATACCAATTGCATTTTTTAAAAATTTATTCAACACCATGTGATTGAATCGTTTTACGATTGAAGGTTCATTTTACTTTCTTTGCTTCTTTGTGCTCTGCAGTTACGGTGAGCTGCCCTCCAAATGTCTAATCGAGTTCCTAATTCTGAAACATGGTATCGAACCTCTCATTTAAGTGTCAAATCTAGTTCCTAATTAATCTTGCTTTTCCTCAATCTGGAGTATGGTCTATTGCAACTTCTGCTTAGCAAGTAAGTACGTATCGTTTTTTCCCTAGACAAATGGCATATTCAACATGAGTTATTAGGTAGGATGCATTAGTGACAAGGCCTGAATATATCATTGTACCTCAAAAGACGTTTGCTGATAGATTATATATCTTCTTTGCGACATGGATAGGACGCGAGTGGCCCTCTCCTCCCAAATGCTTTTGCTACTTTTGTTAGCGAGGCCAAAAATATCAGAATGGTACGATGCTATCAAACCCTGCTGATCAGGGCATTCCTACTTTTGCTAGGAACCAGTGTGTTTCACAGAGGAGCTAACCTTGTTGAAGCAATCTTTCTGATTAATTGGCCACATTTCTGAAGTGCATGCAGCTAGAGTAAGTTGTGCTAACTTTTTTATGACATTTTCATGTTACGATGCCATGGAAGTACCGTAATTCATCGGTCACATACCATAAAAAATGCATGCTAATTTCACTTGTTGCATGTATAAACGAGCAAAAGATTCCAGACGCAAGATATATACCCTCCTTTACTGGGAAGTGAGCTTTCTGGCACCAAGCTAGCTAGAAAGCCATAATAATTGATCAATGCGAAGAGTTTTCTGAGAGCAACCGCTACTTGCGCTACCGAACGAACCGTTGGAAATTAGGCCCGTATTAGGCTCATTTCAAATTTCTAAAGCTAGCATGATTTAGCATCATATTATTAAGATAAAATAGAGAAAATAAACATATAAGATGGAATTCTTGCAATTCACTAAAAGCTTGACACATGGCATGAGAGGGCACACACGCACACGCATGCGTACGTCTATTAGCGTATTTTCGTGTGGTAAATTATGTGACTTATGACTTGTCTCACGCATGACATGGTGCACCACTTAGCCGACCAAGTCTAACTTATTTTTGCTGTACTGTGCATCTCTCTTTATGTTTGACTGAGATTTGAATGTTTGAATTTGAGACTTTATTTGGTACTGATGACAGGCAGTTACTAATGGGTAAATAGCTGACTAATTACGTCAGTTATCAGTGAGTAAATGGCTGGTTAATCACGTCAATTACCAGCATGCATATGTATATATATGCTTGGAGACATTCAAAGCAAAATGAGTTGAATAACTGTCTCCTCCCTTTCCTTTTTCTCTTCTTCCTGCAAACATGTGATGTAGTACTATGCCGCCTGAATCTCGTCAACTCTTCTTCCTAATGTTCACCATGAAGGAGGGTGAGCGGTATCTCTAAACTATTATCGTAGAGAGAACCTGCACGGGGCGGCAATAATGTTTTTAGGCAATGTGTGTTGGTGATATGCCCTAGAGGCAACATGGAGATGTTGAATATATCACATACTATGTTTATGATACATTGATTTGTTCCTTGAAATAGACATTATCATTATTGATCAATGAGTATGTGACTTATTCATGAGACTCTTAATGCCAAAATGTTGCTATTTCTAAATGATCCCTGATTATATATCATATGAGGAACAAATATGATTCAAAGATCAGCATATGTATTGATTGATGATCATGTCTCATGGATCATGGTATGGTGATACCAAATCAATAATATGGACATGTGTTAGTGAACATATGTTGGATAGACCCGCCATGAGACACTGCAGAGATTCCATGTATCATCAGTTGGTCTCAAGTAGTGTTTATGTAGAATCCTTAGACTTGAGATCATCATGGTTCCCAACATGCGTAGTAGCCTATTTTGGGACTACTAACCACTACTCCATAACTGGGTAGTCATAAAAGTAGTCTTCGTGAGACAAAGGGATGTAGTGGGATGTGAATGATCAAGATAGAATTTGCCTCTCCTTATGGGAGAGATATCTCTGGGCCCCTCGATGTAATGGATTATGAAAGTGCATGGCCATGCCAAGGTGATTGAGGAGTTAATCACGAGTTTATAATCCATCACGGAATCGAGAGAGTGATTGAGCTATTAAGAGGATGACACAGGTCTCGCCTTGAGCTTAATCTATATCGTGAGGTAAAGGGATTCGTACATGAGAACATTACAGGTTCAGCCGATATGATCTTTACGTATACTTTGGGGTTAATATGTCTTGCTAGAGGCCGCTATTAACAGGGTGACCAGAAAGGCATTTCCGGGTCGCGACCAAGTATACGTGAACCTACAGGGTCGCACACTTAACGGGTTAGAACACTAATTCGAATGTGATTCGGATGTGGGCTCAATTCGGATAGAGATCCGGATAGACTCCTATTGGGTCTCGGTCCACGAGGCCCAAGTGAGGAGGTCTATATATATGGAGGCGAGGGGCTGAGGGGGCATGCTTCTATTAATCCCGAGCCAAACCCTAGCCGCCACCTCCCGAGCCAAACCCTAGCCGCTCGCGAGTGCTGATACACTCGCGATCGGCGTTCCAGCCCCGGACGTGTGGATACCGGTGGAGGCGCTGCTCGTTGCGGCATTGATCGGCATCAACAACCTACAGATTGGATCTGCTCGTGGTGTGGTTGATCGCGTGGAGGAGACGATCTGTTCAGGACGATCGGCTTCTCCAACTCTTCTTTCGCTGCGCTGCGCGTCTAGTGGTAACGATCTATGATCCCTCCTTAAGCATGATGTCCTTGTGTGCGCGGTAGAAAAGTTTTGTTTTCTGCTTTCGTAGCCTACGCGCAATCCATTAATGTGACCTGTGCGACAGCTTGGCTTTTATCTCAACGTTGACTACTTCCACGACTTCTCATTTTTGCACTGCTTCCCTCTTCTCCATCAACCCTATTGTAAGTCATTCGCGTGATCGATTGACTCTGTTATAATATTTTTCTTGTGTATTTTTTTAAAGTACAATGAGTTGCCTGGTATTAGTTCTGTTAATTGCATCATTAGTCTTTTAATGTATTTATCTCCTAATAAAATTTGGAATTAAAATATTGCCCGCATATCCAACACGTCTACCATTGCTGCAGGCATGGGCTCGACCTACACCCTTGTTGCACGTAACTACCGGAGTGCATCATCCACTGCTACACTCTGATACATCTTCTTATACGTATGAGCCCCTAGATCGGATCAGAGTTTGTGAGATACAGCACAAGCATGCATGGTATCAAGAATGAAGAAGATAAATCACATGGAGAAAACAAAAATAACGATGTTGAAATAACCACAATGAGAGAGAAAATATTTAGCAAAGCCGTCCGCAAAATTCTTAAGCACAACCTCAAAAAAGTACAAATGATTATCGCTCACTCACAATCCTCTCGAATCTTTTAGGACCATCAGATCTTTGCGCTATACAATAATCTAGTGCTAAAGAATAAATTAACCTCTAATCCTCTCATGTGCCCTTTGATTTGGATGAGTATCTTGATTGCTATTTTCTTGGCTTTTTTCCCTGTCCATGGTCATCCACATGGTTTATGTAGACCCTTCTATCTCCTCTCCAATTTAGAATAAGAATTCTAATTCAAATAGGAATAGGAGTCCTAATTATAGTAGGATTCATCTAGAACTCTTTATAGCACATATTTCTAAATCCTAAAAGGCTAGATATGTGTCACCCTAACTCAACAATATCAACATTGACGCTTATCTGTTGAAGTCACTATTTTCCTCTAAGATCTCCCTCCAACTTAGCCCCACCTTTTTTTTTGGTTTTCATATTTTTTCTTTTTTCTCCCACCTTTGGGAGTGACCCCACTACAGGGGCTCATGCATATCACCGCAATGTGTATATTAGTATCTGGGCTAGTCTGCTTGGCCCTCTACTTGAAAGCTCCTTGTTGTCTAATTTGATTAACCACACCTCCTATTCCTATCGCCTCCGAGCTCCACCTGCTCACCTATACCGTGTAGTTGGCCTCACCACGTCTTCCTTCTTTTAACAACTCGCACTTTCACTTTTGTGTCGGTTAAATTTTTCAATCATATTTGTTTTTTCGCACATACTGTAGATGAGATCTGAGTACCTAACGTTGACAACACAATTTTTTTCTTCTGACTAGGTTTTTTTATCAAACCTGCTATTGGTTGCTCCACCTTTAATATTACTCTTTAATCGATATCCCCTATTGCTCCACATGCTTTTCATAATTACTTGCCCTTTACAAGTAACTCGTTTAACTTTACCTCGAACTGATACCTTATAACCTTCAAGTTCAAGCGATATCACAGATATTATATTCTTCTTTAAGCTAGTAACGTACCGAATTCCTGTCAATATGTGATGTGCTATATCATATATTTCCAATGCAACTGTTTCCACCGTAGTAATTACATACTTCTTGCAATCCACTAAGTGAACAGTTTCATGCGCCGAACATAAAGATACTTTGTCAAATATCTCCCCGCCGAACATATATGGAAGCAATAACTTAAATTTAATATCCATTCATGAGAAATACCTGATTGATGACTAGTACGTCCAAACCATCCTTTGCTACCATCGCTGAGCACGCGCCCTTCATTTGCTTCAAACTCAGATAGTATTTTTGTCATGTGACTTTCCTCTAGTTGGGTTTCATCCACTCTTATATGGGTTAACCTGTTAACTCAACACAATACTAGGTTTTACACTCACACATGAACGCTTCTGAAAGCGCGACTTACACTTGGCTCTACTAACCCGAATTCACTATGAAGACTTTTTGACCTAATACACTTAGGGCTACCGTGGTTTCACACACCACCACTTTTTTGTTATTGGGCAATTTACTAAAATGTCCATCTACCACCTTTAATGAGGGTTCGCGCTTCTTTCGCCTTGAAGCAACTCTATGTTTCATCTTCAACTCCATATAGTCCCAATGACTTGCCATCAAGTCTCTTACGCGTCTGGATCCTGCCGAATCGTCCTCACTTGCAAGCAGACCTAAGTCACTTAGTGCACCACATACCTTTCCATCCACCACCAGTAGCTCCCGCTCCGGTTCCTTGTCTTTCCAGCATGTAACCACTCCCCTATTCTTAGTTATCTTCTAGTGGCACCTTGATCGCTTTGGACCTCAGCTCCCCTAGCTTAGTCCTAATCCATTTTGTCTCACCATGACTTAAATCTGGTGTCCTACAACCAACAACAATAAGTAAATCATCACGTAGCACCGCACAATATATAGAATCATCAATTAACATAATTGATGAGCCATGAACACTTACCTTCACCTTAAAACATCTCTGCATGCTTTGACACGCAGCCCGTAATGCCCAATAACTAGTCGTCACATCTTCACACATTCAAACTCCCCCGAACTGCCTCTACGCGCATCGGTCTCGTTACTTGGCTCACTATATGCACCAACTTCCTCTCCATGATCCTTATCTTCTTTATGCTCCTACTTGAGCTACGCAGTTTAACCTAG
Organism: Dendrocalamus latiflorus; assembly: GCA_017311315.1. Classification (NCBI taxonomy): domain Eukaryota; kingdom Viridiplantae; phylum Streptophyta; class Magnoliopsida; order Poales; family Poaceae; genus Dendrocalamus; species Dendrocalamus latiflorus. Next base: position 13,790,625 of record CM029654.1, on the reverse strand, counting down.
ACTTACATGACTGCTTCGGATCTCAGCTCCCCTGCGTAGTCCTGATCTATTACCTTGACCGCTACGTCCTTGAAGTCACCTGCACATCCAAAGATCAGGCAACCATATCGAGTATAAGTTCTATGCACTTGACTCATGTTAGTTAAAACAATACATCATGTAATACGTATGCAACAATTCTAAAGTATTTGAGATAATCCCCACCTCAAATACCAAACTAAATTCTCATGAACCTTGCCTGGCCAGTCGGACCACCAACCATTAGCCGATTTGACCGCACAGTCAACTCCGTTCAAACCCCGATAATAGGGTGTCGGTCTGACCGCTAGACCAACGCCGGTCAGACCGCTGGCCACAATCCTGTCATGCTACTTGAGAGCACCAGAAAACACCATATCTGAAATTTCTGTTAATCTCTATCTAGTTTCAGCTCAGACCTCCAAATTAAATGACGCATAGTACAAAGATATCCTCATATATCTACACAAATGTTTGGTGTCTATTTTTTAAAAGAGCAAAAGGTCGCTCTAAGCTAGTAGTTTCCCGTAACTTTCTTTGGGTGTATTCACACTACAGCTCTAGTTCCGAGATCTATGCTGGATCTATAGTTTGTTGACTAAATTAAAGTGATTTAAATATTTTTATTTAATATATAATATAAATGAAATGAGTCATGTAAATGCACTTAACATGCCTGCAACTCTAGATCCAGAATTTCCTAGAGCTATAGATGACCAGCTCTAGGAAATCTACAGATTTTCTAGAGCTAGAACTCTGCCAAACGGGGCCTAAGTAAGCTCTCAACTAATTCCATTCGCGTGCAGTACGATTTGGCGCTTGCTTGTTTGGACTCATTCTGAAATTTCTTCCATCACGGCCTCGGTCGGTCGTCTGAGCGCTGTACATGTGAATCCGAGTTGAGGACGAATCGGTCGGTCGTCTCTTTGAACTGTTACGCATGCTTGGACCAGCCGGACCGATTGGAAACATCCAATTATCTGATATATAAACTCGATCGGAAATGGTGGCAGTACTGTGCGTTAAAAAGATAAGGTAATGACGTGGTTGTGTAATGATCAACACACTAATTAGAAGGTCATATTAATTGGGGAGCTTCACTTCAGCGTAAAGCCATGCATCTTAGGCTTTCAACTCCCCAAACAGGATGCGGCTTTGGACTTCTCTGAAAAGCTCTAGCCTGTTTGTAATTACTATGGTTTCTGGGGCACTGACTCGTATGATCGAGGAGCCGACTTCCGGGGAAACTAAACTACTCCTAAACACGTTCTAACAGTGGATTATTACTGGCTAGTCCGCTCAATCTGGACTTTTGTTTTCCATGCTCCCTGGAAAAATTTTACAGTAAGTGCGGGAAGTCAACTATCAAATAAGCTAGATAAGAATGACAACACAGCGATGGCAACACCAAAAAAATTAACGTTTTTTTAACCATCCAGCAGTAAATTATGGTTACGAATTATTAATATATACCAGTATTACCCTCGAAATGTTTCTTTCAAGCCGGGTGGCCTGTCATATTCTTGTGTACCGATCGATTGACACGAACTCGAACTCGGAGAAAGAGATGGATCCATACGTGAGCAACAACGACCTGAATATTCCCGCCTTCCGTGTGTAGCGGGTCAAGAAGAGCAACAACAAGTCGTTAACGGCTGCCCTAAGGTATGTTGGCTTTTATACAGCATTACAGTAACTCACTTTTAAATAATATATTTTTTCAAGATAAAATCTACAGATTAATTATAATAAACATAGTGGGGCTACTCATTTGAGCTTTTTTTTGTTGACTTATGGCTTATTTTTTAGTGTTTGGCACTGTGACTAGCTTATTTTGCACTGTAACTGCTAGTGGCTTTTGTGGCGTAATTACATTTAAAAAATTTTAAAAATAAAAAATATGTTAGCCCATCACAGACAATGCAAAGGAATACGAGGAAAAAAGAAAAGGCAAAAAACCCAAAAAGACTGACAAGACGAAATTAAGAAACTAGAAGTTAGGAAAAAAAACCCAACTGAGAAGCCGAAATGAGCAGGGCCAGTACTGTATCGACTTCATCTATACCAGCCAAAATCATATGCAATTATCTTTCTCTTCATAATCTCTCTCACAGACAAACAGAATTAAAAAACCATAAGTTAAAAGTCATATTCTAAAATAACCCACCCGTATGTACCCGAGTCATAAAAAAATTAAAACTTCAAGAATTTGTGACTAGATCTAATTAACTTGTTAGAAATGACTAAAAGATTCACACACATAGTTAAATCAACTTAGGGCCATATACTCCATCCGGTTCACAAAACACAAGTCATTTTGGACATATACACAGTCTCTAAAATATAATTTTAACCACTAATTACTATTATAATATATTTATAAAACTTAACAAAATTATAATATTATGAATTACTTTTCGAGACAAATTTGTACATATGATTTTTATATATCTAATCTAAATATTTAAAAAGATATCAATAATCAAAGTTTTAAAATTTGACTGCACATATTCTAAAACGACTTATTTTTTGAACAAGAGGGAGTATATTGGAACTAAATGAGTGATGTGTGCTACTAACAGCTCAATTGAGAGCAATTATTTCATACTCTCTCAGTCCACAAATGTAGGTCGCCGTGAGTTCCGTGTGGTTAACTTTTTTTTAGTTTTGATCATTAATATATGTTAAAGTATATATTAACTATATGAAAATAATACCATTAGATTTGTCTTACAAAATTCTTTCATAATATATTTTTTACCATTTTACTAGTATATCTTTATTATTATAAAAATATTAGTTGGTGGTCGTCGGTCCGTTCGCCTTCCTCTTTTCTCAGTCATCCGATCAAAGATCAGCCGTCCAGATCCGCATGTAAGCAGTTCTTCCGCTCCTCATAAAAACGGTCGGGCCGACGCGTGGGCCACGCTCCTCCTCTTCTCTTCCCCGCATCCTCCTTCTCCCGCAACCACTCCACCTCCCACAAGTGCTGCCTCCTTCTCTCCCCGAACCCTCGTGTCATGCCTCCTCCTTCTCCTCAGCACTGCCACCAATTTCTTCCCCGTACGGCAGCGTCTGGTCGCAATCCCTCAACTTCCCCCAGCAGCATCGCATCCCCTCGTCGTCGCCTCCCCAACGAATTTGCCCGCCGCCTCCTCTCCCCATCTGCCCGCCGTTGCCTTCCCCACCTCCATCTCCCACAACTTCCGCGTCCTTCTCCCCCGAACCCTTGTGTCATGCCTCCTCCTCCTCGACGCCGCTACCAATTCCTTCCCCGCATGGCAGCATTTGGTCGCAGTCCCCCAACTTTCCCCAGGGCACCACCACCAATTTCATCTCGCATCGCCCCTCCAACCAGCGGCACGACGACAGTGGCCAATGGATCAGAGAGAATGGCGCTTTGCGATAGCATCCGGTGGATCAAAGAGAAGGGAAATCAGTGATGGCGGTTGCTTCCTCTTACTACGCCCACCCACGAGGCTCTCCCCACCACCGCTGCCCAGCAGTCGCTCGCCCGGTGAGCGTTTCTACCTCCTCCTGCTCTTCGCTCAAAGCTTGTCGCACTGTCTGGCAATTTTGGTCTCCCAACCTGGTCGTCGAAGTCGGTGCCATGGTCGAATGGGGCCGTGGTCGAGGGGCCATGGTCGAAGTCAAAGCCGTGGTTGAAGGGGGCCGTGCCTGAAGTCAAAGATCTGTGGTTGAAGTCAAAGCCGTGGTTGAAGTACAAGCCGTGGTCGAAGGGGGCAGTGGTAGAAGTCGACGGGCTGTGGACGAAGTCGGTCCACGGTCGAAGTCGATAGGCTGTGGTTGAAGTTAAGCCGTGGTCGAAGTTGAAGGGTGATGGTCGAAGTCCAAACCGTGGTTGAAGGGAACAGTGGTCGAAGGGGCAGTGGTTAAAGTCGAAGGGCCATGGATAAAGTCAGTTTGTGGTCAAAGTCGAAGGGCCGTAATTCAAGTCAAAGGGTCGTGGTTGAACTCCAAGCTGTGGTCAAAGTCGGGGGCCAAGCAGGCCAGCGCCGGCGGTTGGGCGACAGGGCACAAGCACACCGGAGGCCTGCCAATGTATGACCATCAGCGATGGTCGACCGCTCCCGACCTACGATCATACGCGATGGTCGACCGCTCCCGACCTACGATCATACGTGATGGTCGACAGCTTCTAACTTACGACCATGAGGTGTGATCGACGGCTTCTAATTTACGACCATGAGCACTGGTCGATGTGTTTCGACTTACGACAATGAGGTATGGTCAATGTCTTTTGACTTATGACTACGAGCGCTGGTCGATGTGTTCCGACTTACGACCACGAGGTATCCTCGATGGCTTTCGACTTACGATCACGAACGATGGTCGTCGGCTTCCGATGTATGACCATGAGCCATTGTCGAAGGCTCCCGATTTAGGACCACGATCGATCGTCGACCGCTTCCAACTTACGACCACCAATGATGGTCGACCGCTCCCGACCAATGATCATACGTGATGGTCGACGACTTCTGACTTACGACGACGAGGTGTGCTCGAGGGCTCCCGACCTACGACTACGAGGTATGGTCGATGTCTACTGACTTATGACCACGAGGTGTGATTGACGGCTTTTGACTTACTTGATTGATTTAAAAACTTTTAGTACATGTTTGTATGCATATTTTAAAATTTTTTACCTTCTGTGAGTTTTAAAATATGTAGTATGATAAATTTTAAAAATCCGTAGAAACGCATGGGCATTCAGCTAGTTATAATAATAAATTATAGTCAAAGTCTTGTATTGAAGACCTAAAATGCAAAAAAATGACCTATATTTATGAACGAAGGAAGTATTATGTTGACTAGCAGAGTTTTTTTAATGACTGGCAGAGCTGTTTTTGCGTTATAAATACACGCATCTCCTTTAGAGGTTCTTGCAAGGTTAATTAGCCCATTTTTCCATTCCCTGGCAGGCATAGCTACTGCGCTATCTGTTTGATTCATCACGCTAACCAGACAAGTCTAGACTTTCTATATAGATATAGCTGGTTTTCTATCTACTCTCTTCCAAAGAATTGGCGAAGATAGCTAGTTACTAGCCACGCTAATCGATCGATCAGGTAAACTACCAAACTAGTATTTGGTTTGCACGCTTAATTTCTTGTGTGAACACGAAGTTAATTTGTGGCGCCTACAAGATGTATGATTATTTTTGTTGTACGGCTTAATGGCAGTTTTTCAACTTTGTGGCTAGATATACACGGGCCACAATATAAATTCCATATCTGAAGATAAAGGTGTATTTGCTATTGAATGGTAGAATTCATGTATATTTTGTCAATCTTCACTGTTATATAATCTAAATAAACTAGTTAAGATCTTCCTTATTTTTTCCCTTGTTCTTGCAGGCAACATAGAATCATATATGATTTATCTCTCACAGAAAACATAGCTCCGATGATATTACCCTATATGTTTTCGTTATTTGATATAGCTAGTTGTTCTATTAATTTCCATTCGTGTTAACCCCAACGAACTCTAATAATCACCACACACAAATCTATGTGTACCAGAAGCTCTTGAGAATTTTTTTTCTTAGTCCTTAAGATTTCTTTCATGTTTTATGCTCCTCACACTACCGGGTTCAGCAGCTTTGCCGAGTGCCTGTGGCACTCGGCAAAGCACGAGAAACACTCGGCAAAGCCTTTGCCGAGTGCCACCCACGGCATAGCTCACACGTCATAGTTTCTGACGGCAAAAAGCTCTTTGCCGAGAGCTTTTTATCGAGCACTCGGCAAAGCCTTTGTCGAGTGCCGTAACGACCCTCGGCAAAAAAAAGGACAGTGGACGGCGATAACACGGTGACGGCGTCGTTTGCCGAGTGCCAGGACGGAATGGCACTCGGCAAAGATTTATACTTTGCCGAGTGTCATGGTAAAGACACTCGGCAAAGGTTAAAACTTTGCCGAGTGTCATGCTAAAGACACTCGGCAAAGATTAAAACTTTGCCAAGTGTTTTTACCACGACACTCGGCAAACTCACAACACTCAGCATAGTACGTTCCCAGAATGCCCAGAAACGTTACTTTGCCGAGTGTTTTTACCATGACACTCGGCAAAACCACAACACTCGGCAAAGTATGTTCCCAGAATGCCCAGAAACGTTACTTTGCCGAGTGTTTTTACCATGACACTCGGCAAAGTCTCCCTTTGCCGAGTGTAACACACGGCAAAGTAGTAAAAAACTGCCAATTTTAAATGTTTATTGCACCCCACTCAAACAAGTCACAATATATCACAGTATATCAATAATATATCACATATAGTCCAAAATTAATCACCACAAGTGTCATTCACAATCATTCACCAAGTGGAACCACAATATATCACATATAATGCAAATCCAGACACTTAAAGCAAGTATCAACCACAATATTCACATAAACATCACAACCACAAGTTTGAAGGGTAGGAAAAGAAAATGTTTTTATTACTTTGCCGAGTGCAAAAAAAAAAAACACTCGGCAAACAATATCTTTGCCGAGTGTCAGCTCCAGACACTCGGCAAAGTTTTAACGGCGGCAGCTGACCTCTAACGGACGGCGGTTGGTGCCGAGTGTTTTATGTTTGCCGAGTGTTTTTTTTCAGCACTCGGCAAAGATCCTCGTTTGCCGAGTGTCTACTCTGCAGCACTCGGCAAAGATATTGTTTGCCGAGTGTTTTGAGTTCGCCGAGTGTTTAGATGTAGGCACTCGGCAAAGTTATTCTTTACCGAGTGCCCGATTTATTGCACTCGGCAAAACTCCAGACACTCGGCATATAGCAGCTTTCCGGTAGTGTCAGTTTTGAGGCTTTGAGTCTAAGTGCTCGTGTAACTTTTGGCTGTGTATATCCCTCGTGGATATAGAGGCTGGATTTTATATCCTTTATCTAAAAAAGAAGCTCTTGAGAACAAATTAAGCCATGACTAAGCTCTCGAAGGATGCTCCTGCGGAGATCTCCTACCCCGCCACCCGGAGCACAAGCTGAAGCGGGCGGACCCCGGTGGCGACGACGCTTCGTTCCAGTGCGACGGCTGCATGGAGCCCGGCGCCGGCGCCAGGTACATGTGTGACTGCCGGCCCGGCAACTTCGTCCTCCACATGGACTGCGCCCAGGCGGAAGCCACGCTGGTGCATCCTTTGCTCAAGAAGAGCAAGTTCCAGCTCCGCCACGAGCCCCCCGCCCCCACCGACGACGAGGCCAGGCTATGCGACGCCTGCGGCGGGAAGGTGCGTGGATTCTACTACCACTGCGCCAAGACCGACCTGGACCTCCACCCGTGCTGCGCGAAGCTGCCGCTTGAAGTCCGCCAGGAGGAGCTCACGTTCGAGCTCCGCAAGAAGGCGTCGCACCGGTGCAGCAGGTGCAGGAAGATAGACGGGTTCTATTCCTTTTGGTTCTATCGCTCCACCTGCAATACCGTGTACCTGCACGTCGCGTGCGTGAAGGAGATGGCGAGCCAGAACGGCGCCGCCGGCAGCGTTGGCTCGAGTCTTGACGACAGTAGGAATGTAGGATGATCTCTTTCGTCAAGGAGGCGGCGCTGCAGAGCTACCGTGGAAAGAGCGCCGAGAGTGGTAAGTTCGAGCGCATATGCAAGATGGTTGTGACCGTCGTGCGTATCATCATCGCGGCGATTATTGGAGACCCGACGCCGATATTAGTAGCAGGAGCGGCCGCCCTCTTCTCCAACGTGTAGCTAGCTCATCGTACGTGTTGGGTGGCATCCATTATCCACACATATGGGTAACATGTGCCGATCATATATATTTCTACGTACGTACCAGTGCTTTGATGTGTCAATCTTATTGTACTTCATATGTCGCACGTTAATTAGTGTTTGCATGCTTGGTCCTGTGCATGCATGTTTGCATGCTGTGTTTAGGGTTTAGTAGCTTGCATGTAGCTGCACGAGTACATTAACTCGGTTGGTAGAGCGCTTCTTGTGGGGGCCTGGCGTAAATCCTGAGTCGCGGATCGGGTTGTTGCTCACCGCAGATGTAGTCGTTTATTCATGTACTCAGTTCAGAGTTTTTAAGATAAGAAAAACAGAAAAGATGCAGGTCAGTTGCTGCGTCGCAAAGTGTCTGTTTTTCGCGTGTGTGCGTGTGTCCACCGAGATCATGTTGTAGAACCGGAATGACAATAAAGGAAGTATATTGTGCTTTCAAATTTTTCCCATAAATATTCATCAATTCTTCACATCTATAACAACAGAGCTACAAATATTAGAGTTGGCAACCAAAACCAAAGCAACAAACTCAAAGACTCCAGTATGGGAGAAAACAACTCCTCGCTAGTCTGACCGTCACAAGGAAGCTGGTTTGACCGGTGGAGCACCACCGGTCTGACCGGCAAGACCAAGGTAGTCTGTTTGGTGGCCAGTAGGACCGGGCTTAGGAGCAGTCTAACCGCTCCCCTGTACCCAAAACCAAAAATCGACCTGAGCTAAGGGTCTCAGGAATCTATTCCATTCAAAGATTGTGTGAATTTTGGTCAAAGTTCCAACATTTCCTTTGAATAAGTAAGATTGCATCAAAACAATGCAAATTTAAAAATCTTAAAAAATGACTTGCTCATGGGCAGAGGCTGATCAAGATGGCTCTAGATGAGTTTCCACATACTATAGCAAGCTATTCCTCCCAAAGATTTGAAGCGAAAATCTAGGACCAAGAAATCTCAAGAAGAGGTTAAATCCAAGTAAAACCGGACAACTTCAAAATCTTGCAAGACCTGATGACTAGATGGATGGGGATTGATCTCCATGAGTCATCTCCATCACTTACACGTTCTTACCACACAACACGATCAAGAAGGGAAGAGAAGATATCAAAACCAATAAGAACAAAAGCAAATCAACCAAATCAAAAAGACTTCATTAGTAATGAATAAAGTTGATATATTACTACTTAAGGATGAATGTTTAACAGTCACTCGACCTAAAGAACAAAAGAGCACACTACAGCACTCGCACTTCTCAAACCCTGTGGGGGAATCCCGTGCGGGGGTCGTCGCATATGTGTTCTGTACTAGTCCCATGAGTAGTAGTAGTACACATATTCACAATATTGAGATAACACCCATGCACATCATATATATTTAACTTATGAAAAAGGGGGTGAATACAATAAGGTTTTACAGCATGTGGCCGACCGGCCAAGAGAATACCAGAGTCAAAAGTAAATTTGCAGTGGAAGACAAGTAAATAGTAAAAGCATCCAGTGGTATGCCACCATCGCCATAGGCAATTGACTGGTGATTAGGCCCTAGAGAAAACCCATGGTTGAACACCCCATTGCCAGGGGGCCAAGTACGCGTTGTCTGGCACGTATCGTTCTTTATTCTTCGATCAACAATAATTTAAACAAGGTTGAATACATTGCGTACTCAGCAAGACTTGTAGTATGTCACAAGATTATATATATATATATATATATATATATATATATATATATATATATATATATATATATATATATGTATATATATATATATGTATATATATATATGTATATATATATGTATATGTATATATGTATGTATATGTATATGTATATGTATGTATATGTATATGTATATGTATGTATATGTATATGTATATATATATATATGTATATATACATATATATATATATGTATATATATGTACGTATGTATGTATATGTATATATATATGTAATATGTGTGTATATATATGCAAGGTTATCAAAGGAATGAGGCTGTACACTAAGTTATTTTCAGCGTGAAGCAAATTTTATTTGCAATATCAATAAGTAGTAATTTGCAATGGAATTGTAAAGAACATTTGATATGTAATGAAATAATGTTTATATAACTTCCATAACAGTAGATCAAAACTATTCGCAGCATTCCTCGGCTGTGAACATCGCATAATTCCCACCGATGGACATGGCACACGGTTGCGTACATGCCATCTCATATGTTCAGTGAAACAACTTTGAAAAGGAGATCTACACCCATTATAGCTGCATCCAAGCATGCTCATGACCACGAACATGACTATTTAAATAGTTGTTAACACTCTGCAGAGGTTGTACAGCTTTACTTACATGAGATAATCAATTATGCTGTCGGTAACTACGCGCTTCCTTTGGCGTGTGGTGAAAATTGATTTAAGGAACATCTTGCCTTTAATTTGGTGTACCCTAATTATATGTAGCAATCTATAACCGATGAATGTTATCGGATAAATGAGAATAATTGCTAGAAATTCTAAAAAAAAGTATTTAGCTCTTAATTAGGTGGACCCTTCTTATGATTAACAAATCATTACCAATTATTTTTTATTTATGAAAATGCGCATGAAATTAATTTGTACCGTGATATGTATGCATATATAGTTAGGGAACTCTAGTATAAAATTAAGACGTGAGATGTTAGAAATAGAATTGAACTCAAGTAATCCACGCAAAAGAACAAACTTACCTATAATATCCATTATAATTTGCATTCTTTCAATTGTATTAATATGGATACAACTATTATCTCTATTATTGGATATGCCGATTAAAAATTATGAAGAACAAGTATTTCCTCCAAATGATATAATCTATATTATTTGTTTTAACATATACTACTATACATTAATGTCATAAATGAAACTAATTATACAAATATGGAAATTAAATCGAATTGATAACGTTCTAAAATTCTAATATTTTAATTCTTTCATGTGATTTGCAGCTCTTTATTTTTTAATATAGTTCCTTTAGTACCAGCATGTATGTACCGCTAAACTAATTAAATGCTCTAAAAATAATACCTGCGTGTAAGTGTGCGGATCACTGTGCTAGTTACACAAATGATCCATACTATATATGGACGAGCAAACAATACTAGATCTTTGGATTATACCGCTTTTCGTAATTCTAGACATATGCTAAGATTCTAGACATATGCTAAGATAACATACTCGTATTGAGTTTGTGCTTGGCATGCTTGTATAGTGATATATGTGCTGTGTCTCTACGTTGTAATCTGACGTCTCATCGAGGGGAAAAGAAAAACACCGCCTTCTTCCCGTGTTTGGTAGCAACGAGACGAGAGATCTACCGTCCCACATTCTTCCTCGAAGTGGTTGCGTAGGTCAAGGTCTCCGGGGGTAATATACATATGGCGGTATGGCCGACCATTATTAGGACGAAGGCGACAGTTCCAACTGCTTCATCTGAAGCAGCGCAACGTACGCACGCGACGTAAGTAGCTTCCAGGCTAGACTTGACGGCGAACTTGAAGTCGCCGCCGCGCGCACTTCGCTTGTGCGAGCACGTCGATCAGTACGCGCCATAGACATGGAACCGCTAGTCAAGTCTCCGCTTACTGATCAGTAGCAGCAGCAACCGCGGCATGCCAGCTTTTCCGAAACAACATCTATAGCTAGTACGTGGTCAGGCCAGCGCAGCAACTAAAGCTGATTAAAGTAATAACGGTGATCCGAAAAATAAAACTGGATATATGTAATTATAAGGTGCACATTACTTGCACTGACACTGTTTTTCAACGACAGTCGTACGTGTTGCCCGTAAGTTACTGGGGATTTACATTGTTCAGGGTTTTGCCATATATGCTTGTCAGGCCCATTTGAAGGAATATACGGAACATACAGATCAGCTTTTCAAGGCTGACACGCACACAGCTAGACACATAGTACATCTTGACCTGATTAAAGCCTGCGTTTTTTTATCACGACGGCATGTGGCTTATGTCTTATGATTATGATGTAGTAACTAATTTTTAAATAGTGTATTTTTAGATGAGATTAACAGAAAGATTGTAGTAAAAAGTGTACTGAGTTCATTGTACCGATGAAAATCTTATGTTACTATTTTTCTCTGCGTACTGTCTCTAGTGAACAATCAAAATTTAAAAATTTAAGTCATAAGCCATAGTCCAACAAACTTTGTTTAACTACCGCTCCTCCTACGACGACGGCGAGGCCATGTACCTGCACGCAGGGGCGGATTTGGGCCCCTGGCAAGGTGGGCTCTAGCCCGAGGCGTGAGAAAAATATACAGTGTATAGTCCAAGTATTTTCAGCTCGGCCCAGGGTATTATTGCTAGTATTCAGCCCAGGTAGCCCATACATATTTCAGAATTCTCGCGCTCAGCCCACTATGCCAGCGGCCCACCACTCTCCGTGCGGCCCACTTGCGTCGCGCGCTTGCCGCTCAGCTTCTCAGCCCATCACGTGACGTCGACTTCACGCGCTGCAGCGCCTCTCACTCAGAACCCTAGCCCAGCAGTCGCTCGTTGCAGCTCAGAACCCTAGCCGCACCGCACCGCAACCACTCGTCGCCAGCGCCGCCTCGTCGCCTCCACCTCGTCTCAGATCTCCGCCGCCTCGTCGCCTCCGTCTCGTCTCAGATCTCCGCCGCCTCATCGCCAGCGCCGCCTCGTCGCCTCCGCCTCGTCTCAGATCTCCGCCGCCTCATCGCCTCCACCTCGTCTCAGATCCCGGCCCGCCCCGCCTCCTGGCCAGCGCCGCCTGGGCGCCTGGCTCCCGCCTCCCGGCCTGACCCCCTCTAGTCAATTATCCTTTGCTAATTGTTCTAGACCTGGGAGACATTGCATGTATTGCTTGAGGACTTGGCTTAATGTTCAATAAAGATACATGTCTAATTCTGAGATTGATCTGATTAAACTAGTTAGAATTGAGCTCTATTAGTCATGCTTACTGCTATCATTTGATCTTTAGCATATTGGTCACTTACTGTCAGTAGGGCTGTTTCACATCAGTTATATTATCTCTAGTATCTTCAGTATTCTGCTGCCTGTTGTCAGTTCACTTAAGTTTACTTGCTGTCCTTGAGATTCTGTGATCATATTCTTTATGAATTGATCAAAGTTCTTTAATCTGCTTAGTGCTGTTTTATGAGATAATTCCTTTTGATGTGTTTTGTCAACCGATAGTGGTCTATTGATTTTATGGATGCAAAATCTTGTGATAGTTTAGTAAAGCATAATTTAAAACTCACATTCTAATTCAGATTGTCATATCAATTCTAAAGAATAGACAATTGTATTGAGAAGGCCAAGATTAATTCTTGAGCAACTCTGCATCTGAGAGCAATAATTTCAATTAATACTAAGCTTTATGTTGTTATAATTGTTCCCCTGTTCATGAAACTGTTTTATATGCTCATCTGAGCAGTTATCTTGTTTCATGCTTTAAGTATATGCTTTAACATAAATGACATGAAAGATTCACATGATTGTGTGTTAATTTTGTCATTTGTTTGCTGATGGATATATGCTTTATTTATAGTAGTTATTGTTGGGATTAAAACTGAATTTGTGCTGAAACTGCAATTTATCCAACACTCTGGACCGCTGCGCATGTCACATATGACATATATGCAGCATAACAGATGTATCTCTGTTTATAGTCTCTTCATTATTTTCTAGCATAGGAGAGCGTTTTCAAGAGATGAGGTCACGTAAGGGAGAGCGTTTTGAAGGGATGAGGTCAGGTAAGAAACAACTATTTCTTGCTAGTGGTAAGTTAGTTTCTTATAAATATAAACTTTGTGTTGTTCATATTTATTCATACACCTGTTTGATTTACTTTTATATGTTGTCTTTACAGGTTCTGGTTCATGTCCAACTATCAATGAAGAAATGACAGAATAGAATAGAGAGTAAATCTTCGTAATTTAGGTACTTAAATTGTATCTCTATTATGTTATATTTTTTATATTTTGATATTATGCCATGTTTTTCTTATTATGCTTTATATTTACTTGTTTAGTATTGAACTCAAGTTTCATATCAGTAATGCAATTAGCTAATTATGATATACTTTTGTTATATCGTGGTATGTGTACAAATTGACGTTAGTTTTAGGTTGTTAGAGTTCAGCCTGGGACGTAGCCAAATCCTGCACATGGCGTGCCTCAACAACGGCTACCGCGGCGCCGGCCAGATCGTGCAGGCCAGCGCGCCGATCATGGAGGGCGTGCTGCAGAGCTTGCCCAGGAGGACGCGGAGGAGCGGCGGGTTCGAGCGGTTCCGCAGGATTGTCGGTGTCGTCGTAGGCGTCATCATCGCGGTCATCTTTGGGAACCTAATGGCCATGATCGCGGCCGTAGCAGGGCCCATTGGAGTTCTCCGGGGGTAGCGATAGAAGACAACATACCAGCAAGTGCAAATCAGTGTGTTACTACAAAATACCAGGGAAGTAAACGAGTGCATAATACATGGTGTGCTTGTTTTGTTTGTAAATCCTGAATTTTCTGGAATTTTTGAAAGATTGCTTTGTTCATGTGCATAGATGTTTGAGTTGTAATTTTTGTTTGCAACCATTTTCACTTCTAATTTTAGTCAGGGGTGTCCATTTATAAGGTGACTTATGCTTTAAGTTCAAGTAACGTTATTGCACTATTGGAACAAAGTCAGAATTAGACAAGCATTCTAACAGTTAATACAAAGGTCTGGAAAATCAACTTGAGAGTTTCCAATGCACAACAATACAACAAAATTGTACTTATGCGCAATTTGCTATTTGATCACTTCATTTTTAGCATTCATGATAAAAATGTATGTACCAGCCGAGTATATTTGGATACATAGTTCTTTTCTTTTGCGAGGGTCGATGTTAGAGATGGCAACGGGCACAAACCCGCTGGGTTTTGCTATTCCAAACCTGTGCCCATGAAAGTTGGACGTGCCTGCTAAAAAACCCATGCCTGTGATGGGTGCAGATTTTTGCCCAGACCCATGCCCACTCGGGTAACGGGTACCCACGGGTCGCCCGTGCCCGACAACAGCTGTGCAGATTGCAGACAGTGCAGTGCTTAGCAAGTCAACAATAAGTTCAATTTATATGCTACTATGCATGAAACAAGCAACGACAAATCCACAATGCATATCACTAGTTCACTCCATCAATTCTCAGTTCATAGTTCACTGGCATAGCATATCAGTTCGAAAAGGGACCGTGGGCTGCGGGGTCAGTAATGCGAGCTGCAACAATGGTTAATGGAGAGGAGGAAGAAGTTCACCAGCCATCTTCGTTGGAGCCGGAGGGCAGCGCCATGGCCAAGAGCCTACTGCTGCGATGCGCGTTGGCTGTGGTGTGGGGGCGGCGGGCTGAACTAGAAGGTGACGGAGATGGCGTGAGGGAGGGAGAGCGTGCGGTGAGAGTGGCGGGAGCAGGAGCGGGACGGGAGGGCGAGCGTGGAGAGCGAGTGGAGAGCCGGAGACTGAGCGCGGAGCGCCAAATGCGCCGTCGCTGCGGTGGCTATTGAATCGGGGTGGGGAGGAGTGAGTAGTGACCGACTGACCGAGTGAGTCTGAGTGCTAGGGTTATACTAGAGATGGGCTAGGCTGGTTTGCTATGGGGCATTGGGGCTAATGGGCTGCTATGGGCTGGGCTGGTCTGCCTGGGAGCCTAGGTTTGTGACTCCTATGGATTGGGTTTATATTACCCATGGGTTTACGGGTTTGGGTACTATAGGAACGTACCCGAACCCGGCAGACCCGATGGGTTGGGCTTTTTGCCCATTAAGAGACCCATAGGTTAGGAAATTGACTCAGACCCATGCCCTAATAGAGTAAAAACCCAATGG
Source organism: Dendrocalamus latiflorus (assembly GCA_017311315.1). NCBI lineage: Eukaryota > Viridiplantae > Streptophyta > Magnoliopsida > Poales > Poaceae > Dendrocalamus > Dendrocalamus latiflorus. The sequence goes on along the minus strand of CM029654.1, from coordinate 13,775,008 downwards.
GTATCGGGTTCCGGGTACCCATTGCCATCTCTAGTCGATATATAGTTCTTGTGACGCTAATTTGCTGTACATAGATGGGCACCTTGATTTAGGGTGTGTTCTTTTTGGCTGCAGCTAATAATTTTTGGCTATAGTGGGAGCTCTTATACGAATAAATTGAATACTGATAAGTTATTTTAAAAAGACTATTTTGATAGACTCTTATAAAAAACGACGGATAAACTATCTTATTTATTTATTTCGAAAAAGGCATAAACCATAGGCTTAAAAGAACGGAGCCTTAATTATATAGATCGATACATATTAGGATTGTGCCCCCATCTCCCAGTAAAAACTTGCATATGTCGCGTGCCAAGCCCTTGCACGCGAATACATACGTTACGGCGCCACTCGGTGAACCAGCAACCACTCACGTCACACAAAAAAAACGTGCATGCATTGGACATCAGGATCAGGATTGTTGAGGAACCGTCGCTGGTGACCAATCCAATCGATTCCTCTGCTTATGCAAAACAAGATCAATTATAGAAGACAGAAATAGTAGATTGAAAACACTGAGAGGTAGAGAGAACTCCTGGTCTTTCTTTATTGCTTTCTTTTCTGATTCCGTATACAAAATTGCCAATAGTGCTCCCTATTTATTGTCTAATATTGAGGTGCCCACTATGGGCCAAGGTTTCAATCTAAGGCCCAGGTTTCTTAACACTCTCCCTTGGGCACTCATCCAACATGTTCATGCCTCATCAAAACTCCATAAAAACTCAATGGGAAAAATTTGAAGAAAGAGTACATGATACATGTTATGCTGTGTTGCATGAATTGCCTCGTTAAAAACCTTGGTCGAGAAACTTTAGGAAAACTCGTCAAGGGAAAAAGAGTACAATCCACCCAATTTTGTTCAATCTTTATGACTTATTCTTTGGGTACTCGATCTTCATGATCAAGGTTTAATAACGGGGTTGATAAAATTCTCCCCCTGAATTCTGCACTTCTCTAAGTCTCACCATTCCAATTCCTCCTACGCATCTTTCAAAGCTAGTGCAAGGAGTGACTTAGTGAATAAATCTGCAAGATTCTCACATGACTTAGTTGTTCATCTTTTGCAATTTATGAGCATAGAAGAATTTGGGGTTGATATGCTTTGTGAGATGAGTTTTCACGTAGCTCGTCTATACTTGTGCAACACAAGCTGCGTTATCTTCATAGATAATCGTGGGAGCTTGCACAATATTCATCTCACATGACTGCTGGATGTGTTGAATCATTTGTCGGAGCCAAGCACATTCTCGTGCGGCTTCATACAGTGCTATGATTTCTGAGTGGTTCGTCGAAGTCGTTACAAGACTTTGCTTAGACAATTTCCATGAAATTGCAGTTCCACCACACATGAATACATAGCCTGTTTGTGACCTTGCGGTATAGTCTGACAGGTACCCATCATCTGTATAACCAATCAAGTTCAAATCTAGATTCTTTTTGTAGAACAATCCAAGGTCATTGCTTCCTTGGATGTATCGGAAGATATCCTTTATTCCTTGCCAATGCCTTTTGGTAGGTTCTGCACTATGCTTTGCTAACAGGTTTACAACAAATGCAATGTCCGATCTAGTGCAGTTTGCGAAATACATAAGTGCTCCTACTGCACTTAAGTATGTGAATTCTGGTCCTAGGACTTCCTCCCCCTCTTCCTTACACTACTACAGAAAACCGTATTACAAACGGTTCAAAAACGTCATTACAGACGGTTTTCAAAACCATCTGAATTTATGAGTCAGTGATAATCGAAGGTTATCACAGACGATTTTCGAACCATCTGTGGTGTAAATATCACATACGATTTGTAACTAAAAATCGTCTGTGATAGCTGATAATCACAAACGGTTTTTCACTAAAAACAGTCTGTGATAGGTGATAATCACAGATGGTTTTTAACTAAAAATCGTCTGTGATTATCAGCTATCACAGATGATTTGTAGTAAAAAACCATCTATGATATTCTTTTCTACCCCTAAATCTATTTCTGTTTATTGGCTAGCCTCAGGAAATGCTAGCCATGCCCTCTGAAACAAGCAGATCAACATGTACATGTATACATACAATTCACATCTCAATTCATTTCACAAACATAAAACATCCAATTCACATCTCAATTCATTTCACAAACATAAAACATCCAATTCACATCTCAATTCATTTCACAAACATAAAACATCTAATTCACATCGCACTTCATTTCACAAACATAAAACATTCATTTCATAAATCAATTAATTGAAATGAAATAAAATATCCATTAACAAATACAAGATTACAATCAATGTCTCACATGCACGGACTAGATCATTACACAAATCTCTCACATGTTGCAAGGGATTGATGTGCACCAGATGTCAGCACCTACAAGAATTTAATAATATCATCATGCATCTAACTTAAAAGGCTAATTAGCCACTAAAATCATGCAGCTTATACGATACTAAAGAAACTCCAGGAAAATTCTGAAAGTACGGAATCAGCAGGCTTACTTGGCAGATCCATAAGGCGAAGGAAGAGAGGAAGAAAAGATCCTACTGACATCATTAATGGAAGCACTTCTGAAAACTTCTCCAATCTAGAACAGAAGGAAATTAAACAAAATTAGATAGGTGAATGGTCAACAGGATTGCTCTGAAATATTTATGTTACCAGTAGCAACTAGCAGAAGCAGAACGGATTTCTTCTAATATCAACAGTAAAATATCCGCAAATATATGAGAAGTTGCCTAGCAATTAAAAGAGCATACCTATGAACATTTGATGCAATTAACTTCAGAAGCAATGGAAAAAACTGCATATAAACATCATACATGAAGTCATATTCCTGCATTCCATAAGGACAAAAGAACTATTAGTTAGACAAGTACCTTTCATAAGGATGCAAAGGGAGAACATATTGGACATACCTATTTAATGATAGCCTGAGATCTTAAGTGGCCCTTAAGTGGCCCCACTCATGCACTGATATGATATGGCCGTATGGGTGGTATTCTTGTGAAGTTCCTATACATCATTACATTTCATTAAGCAACAGTAACTATGAAAAATGCAAGAACACCTGATATCGCTAGCAATGCTAGCTACTGGGGACGGAGGTCTGAGGAGGCAGCGGCGACGGCGTGGACGGGGGTCGACGGCGACTGGGGACGGAGGTCCAAGGAGGAGGCGGCGACGGCGTGGACCCGAGAAGGAGGGAGATGCGAGAAGGAGACCGCGACGGGCTAGATCGGGAGAGCGGCGACGGCGTGGACGGGGGTCAACAGGCTAGATCGGGAGAGCAGCGGCTGCGTGGATGGGGGTCGATGGGCAACATCAGGAGAGCGGCGACGGCGTGGACGTCGGGCTAGATCGGGAGACAGCGATGGGCTAGATCTATAACTGCAGCGCACACGCAAAACCCTAGCTTGACTTCTAGTTTAGAACCGTCTGTGATAGCATTATTATCACAGACGGTTCTATTTTAGAATCGTCTGTGATAATGTAAAGTCAGAACGTATCTCTCGTGTTTCGTACTAACGTATCTCGATCGTTATACGAAGCGTCTATATCATTAATGTTTGGTATACGAACCGTCTATATCATTAATGTTAATTTGGTATACGAACCGTCTGTGCTAAAGGTTAAATATGCGTGTCTAATCCAGGTCTTCTACGTATGTACGTACTGTACGTACATTCCTCTAGCTACTCATCTTCTTTTCCAGAATTTTTAACGTACGTACAATGGCTTCTACTATTCATATGATCACCTCCTTCCTCTCATCTATTCATCAAGAGTTGTTCGGCTAGAACCTTACACAGGCGGCCAGCAATTTACATCTGGAGCAGCTTCTCCGCACACGCCCTGTTTTCCTTCCCCGACTTTCTTGCATCTGTCAGCTCGACCTGATCATCCGCTGTCGACGGAGGCGTCTCGCTACTGCTCAAGAAAGGGAAATAGCCCTCACCCTAGTTCTTCTCAACAATGTGCACAAAGCGAAAGAAGCTCTATAGGTATTGGAGAGACTGATGGATAGCATTGCCAATCAAGCAGAAATGGCAGATTATGAGGAATCTTATAATCCTATCCTCTACGAGATTATGGGCTATGCTACTGATCATTTGCCCAGGCTGGAGGAGAAAGTGCTGAGGTGTAGGACAATCTTAATGGCGTTCGAGAACTCAGCGGCTGATCCTCCAAGTCCCAAAGTCGAAGAAGAAGCGTACGAAGCCTAGAAGATTAGAATCTGGGAATCGCTTTATCTGTGCGACTTTTGTAATAAATTTTCTTCGAATTGAAATTAATAAATTTGCCTTTAATTTCTAATCTCTTGTCTCGATAGTTCTGTAGTTAAGTTATTAGAAGCAATGTGTACTTATATATTAACCTCTGATCATGTACAGCATATCACAGACAGTTGGTAGGAACGGGACATCACAGACGATTCTTGTTAAAAACCATCTGTGAACATTCACAGACGGTTCTTGTACAAGAATCGTCTGTGATAGTCTACACAACATAGGCGGTTCTTGTTAAGAACCGTGTGTGAAAGTTCACAGTCGGTTTTTAACAAGAACCGCCTGTGTTGTGTAGACTATCACAGGCGGTTCGTGTTAAGAACCGTCTGTGAAAGTCACACAGACGGTTCCCAGTATAAACCGTCTGTGATGTAGCCGTCTAGTATAGCCTGTTTTGTAGTAGTGCTAGGTCGGTATGGATCTTTTTCTTACTATAAAGACCTCCTGATCATCGGTACTTTCAATGGGTATGTCTACTCAAAGTCGAACCTTTCTAACACCTTCTAGGCGTAGGCTGACTAATATACTAATATTCCTTCGAGACATGCTCGAGCTGCAGGCCTAAGCAATATTTGGTTTTACCCAAATCTTTCATTTCAAATTCTAACTCCATGTAATAACTTACTTCTTTTATGTCTACCATTGTCCCAATGATATTCAGATCATCTACATACACTGAGATTATACAAAATCCATTCTAGGATCATCGTATAAATACACAGGGACAATAAATTCTCTTGATTAATGGTACAAAATGTTCAACTGTAATTCCCATTGCCATGCAATAATCATCAAATGTCTTTGAAGTAAATTCTTCGGCATTGTCGATTCTGATGGACTTTATGTGATGATCAGGGAAAATATTTCTGATGCGAATTATCTATGAGACCAGCTTTGCGAAAGCATGGTTTCTCGTAGACAATGAACATACGTACGACAATTTTGAGGAAGCATCGATGAGCACCATGAAATATTTAAATGGCCCTGAAAGTGGCTGAACAGGACCGCAAATTTCTTCTTGGATGCGATCTAGAAATGCAGGGACTTCATCCTGCACTTTCAGAGTGGAAAGTCTAGTAATTAATTTCCCGGTGGCACATGCTGTGCACACAAAATCTTCATGATTCGGAAAATTCTTTAAACTGATATTATGCCCTTGGGAATTGTTGATTATATTTCTCATCATTCTAAGTTCTGGGTGGCCTAATCTGTCATGCCAGAGATAAAAAAGTTCAGAGCTTCTAAATATTGCTTTCAGGGCTGTATAGGCTACAGGTGCCTTGAGGTTGGTGTAGTGTAGCCCAGTTTCTAATGAAGTTTTTCTAATACCTTTTTTATTCGCTTCGCGCTTCGTAATGAGCAGGTATTCCTTACCGTACTCTTCTTCAGTCTCAACGTGGAAACCGTTGGCGCGAATATCCTTAAAACTTAGGAGAGTTTTAATCGATTCTGGGTACAACAAGACTTCTTGAATGACCAAAGTTGTGCCCATTGGGAGTATAATTGTGGCTCTTCCTGAACCTATTATACAAGCATCGCTACCGGCGATTGTTATAAGATTGCCAGCATTCTTACTAACCGACTGAAAATACTTTGTCTCTCTTAAGATGGTATTCGTTGTGCCACTATCGGCTAAGCACACTTCCTCCATAGAGGGCGCCACACTTGTTCTAATATAAGGTATTTTATTAATATGTATTAGAAAGCAATCAACACATAAATAAAATACTTCAATATCAGAACATATCATGCCATTATCAACTGAATAAATGAATAAATTATTCAGGTATCATCCAACCATCACAAGAAAATAAAATTGCTTAAGTACCATCCATGCAAATTCTAACTTATCCTTTCACACAAAAATAAACGACAATTAAAATCTAAATGCATTCTGTGTATTAGACTGAATCTGCTAAGAAATCAGAGACTTCGTCTACTATTTTCTCGGAGTGATATGCTCTTCGAGAGAAATCATGGCGGTGGCTGCTGCTAGGTCAAAAGGGAATGTTGCTACCGGGATGGTCTCAACCTCCATCAGTGCAAGCAGCTACTCAGAACTCTCCCCCTCAGCAAATGCAAAGTTGGTTTCATGCTACCCTTTGCCTTTCTTCTTCTTCTGGGCTTGAAAGGTGTCAATAACATGTTGCGCCTCTTTACAGATCCGCGACCAATGCCACCACTTGCTACACTTGAAACAGGATTGGTCTTGCTGACCATAGGTCTTGCCATTCCACTTTGGCTTGCTTGCCTTATTCTCACGTGGAGCATCTGACTTGCCTTTCTGGGCTACGGCCTTACCCTTCCTTCCCCTTTTCTTCATTATGGGCTTTCACACCTTGTAGCTCTAGGCGTTGGCTTCACAGCCAGCGGAGCTTCCAGGTGGCTATGTGACATAGTTCTTGCGGAAAACTTCGTCCTGAACCTCTGCAACTTACATCATATCAATTAATTCGGCATACTCCTTGTAGCCGTCTTGACGATAATTACGTGCGGATTACACTACATTGGGGTGGAAGGTGGATAGAGTTTTCTCAATCTTCTGCTCATCTGTGATCTGCTTGCCACAAAGTTGAAGATTGGTACAAATTCTGTGCAAGGAAGAATTGTACTCCCCGATCATCTTGAGATCGGCACACCTCAATTGGATCCACTCTTGCTCTACCTGAGGAAGAATGGTGTACTTTAACTCTCGAACCGCTTCTTGAGTGCAGTCCAGAGTGCTAGCATGCTCTTCTCTGCCATGTACTCATTCTTGAGAGTGCGACAGAGATGGTGCCTAAGGAAGTGAAGTGTCTGATCATTTTAATCATGATTGGGTTGGACGTCCCACGGTGCATCAATCCCAATAGCAGCGTGGAGTTTCTTAGCTCCAAGTACTATCTTGACATCGGAAGCCCAAGTCAAATAGTTTTGGCCATACTGGGCCAACTCCTCGAACTTCTGGTTCGTGATGCCAGTCATCTACATATGCATGAAAGGAATAAATAAGTTTACTACCGGTAAATATGCATGGAATAAAATTTACTTTGGGTAAATAAATGGTACAGAAGATTCTTGTAATGTTCTTGAATTTTCTATGCATTTTCTATAAATTTTACTGTTAATTTCGATGATTAAAGGCAATTTAAATAATTACGATTAACCAAAAATAGTAAATAAATACAAAAAACATAAAAAATAATAATTACAGAAACAAATATGCTTTAAAAGCTAAAAATAATTCAAAATTTGGAATCTCGAGGCCCTTTTATGTTAAAATAAGAATTTTCAGTGAATTTTGCAATTTCCGAGGGACTATACACAAATTTTTTGATTTTTCGAGAGGCTTTCTGCAAAACTCAGGACCCATATAGAAAAACTGAGGACCCCCTCCCAATTTCCTGAAATGGGGGCATTTTGCAATTTTGCTGCCCCCAAGCCGTGTCGAGCTTTCGGCCCAACTCCTCACGGCCCAAACGGCCCGTCCCCGTCCGCTCAAAAACCGGGGGTAGGGTTTCCCTAGCCCGGCTCTCACTTGGTGGTGGCGGCCCGAGCGACCGGCTCGGGCGATGTGCGCGGCGGGGCGCCGGGTCGAGCGAAGCGGCGAGATCGGCGGGACCGGCGGAGCGGTGGGGAAGCTGGTGGCGCTTCGGGCGGGGTGCGGGGCCGTGCACAGTGGTGCTTCGGGTGGCATGCTGGTCCGGGCGGAGCTCGGTGGTAGAGCTGGTGCAAGCGGCGAGCGGTAGCCGATGGCGGGTGACCATGCGGGGCTGCCTCCTCGGGTGCTGATCCTGTGGCTCGGGGCGGCTGTGCAGGGTCGGTGTGGTTGTGGAACCAGAGGCGAATGGCGGCGCTTCGGGCACGCGGTCAGCGCCGGGATCCAACCGTGCGGGGAGGCCGAGGCGGCGATGCTTTGGGCGCGTGGTTGGCTGGCCGGGCGAGGAAGCCGAGGCGCGCGTGATCGGCGGCCGTTCGAGGCCACGGCGATGCGCAAAGATCGAGGCGGCATCGACACGACCGATGGCCGTGCGGCAGCTCCTTGGGCTGCGGTCGGTGGTGTCTTCGGGGCGGAGCCGGTGGCGGCTTCGGTGACTTCGGGGTGTAGTCGGCGGTGGCTTCGACGACTTTGGGGGTGGAGCCGACGGCGGCTTCGGGCCAGCACGTTGGTGCGTGCGACGCATGGGGAGGAGGGCCAGCGGCTGTACAGGCCAACCATGCACGGGGTCTTTTTTCTTCTTTTTTTCCAATCTGCAATGCAATCAACATATACTTTGTGATGTAATCTACCGATCGGCATTGTGCTGGTGACTTCAATCTACTCGCGGTAGATTAGAGTAGATTTGCACCTTAGAAAAATAATCTAGAAAGCAAAATCTGCGAATTTAGAGCGATCTAGATACAGGCAGTTCAATCTACTAGTGCTTCAATGATTACCTTCAATTCATCGGAGCGATTCGTGATGATAACGTGCTGAGGAACCGTCGCTGGCGACCAGTCCGATCGATTCCTCTGCTTATGCAAAACAAGATCAATCGCAGAAGACATAAATAGTAGATTGAAAATATAGAGAGGTAGAGAGAACTCCTGGTCTTTCTTTATTGTTTTCTTTTCTTATTCTATATACAAAATTACCAATAGTGCTCCCTATTTATAGTCTAATGGTGAGGTGTCCACCATGTGCCAAGGCTTCAAGGCTAGGCCCAGGTTTCCTAACAATTTATTCATGTACTCAGTTCAGAGTTTTTAAGATAAAGAAAAATAGAAAAGACACAGGTCGGTTGCTTGCTCGGGAAGTTTCTCACTTTTTCGCGAGTGTGCGTGTGTCCACCAAGATCATGTGGTAGGACCGAAATCAGTGGCGAAGTCGGGAAGAAAATATAGAGTGGGCTCAAAATCTCAAAAGACTAAGCTAGATTCATATAAATGTAGTATTTTATTCTTTCGTAATTTAAATTCGTACATGAATAAAAGACATACAAAGCAAAAAAATATATATCTCCAGTAAGTAGGGAGCAATCATCTGCACATGAAAAATAGCAAAATTAGTGATATGATAATTAATTGTAAATGGTCATGAACAACGTTCTATTATTGAATTTTGTTCTGCACTTAATATTGTTGGATATAATTATCTCTGCCGTAACACATATCCTTTACTTGTTTCTGCTATTGCCGTAGCACTATTGATTACAATACAGTAGCTGTTTTTTGGCTCCTATTTGTGCTTAAAGAGAGTAATTGAGTTTGCCACTTATCTAAGGTAATGTTTAGATTGACAAACTAGCATAATCACTTTGATTATTGGTCTATTGACTAGAGTTGAGAAGGTCAAATATTTAGAACTTGAGCAACTCCTCACCTGAGATCAATATAACACAATATAATCTGTGTATTACGCTGATTATAATTGTCTACTTTCTTTCTCAGTTCAACATACAGTTCTAGTTAAATGACTTGAATTTATTACCTGTGTTGAGAGATAATTACTTAATCTTCATGTCATTTTCATGTATTTAGATATATGTTTTCCTTGTATATGCTTAAATTTAAAGTTAACCTAAAAATATTGCTAAAACCGTTTAATATCAAGATCTTGAGGAACCGTCGCTGGCGACCAGTCCGAGCGATTCCTCTGTTTAGAACAAGAACGAATCAATCACAGAATCACAGAAGAATAGATTGAACACACAGAGAGATAGAGAGAACTCCTGATCTTTCTTTATTTCTTTTCTTTTCATGTGTACATAATGAGGGGGTATAGGTCCCTATTTATAGTCTACGGTGGGGTGCCCAAATATGTCAGGACTCTGGCTGTGGGCCCAGTTTCCTAACACTCCCCCTTGGGCACTCACCCAACATGCTCATGCCTCGTCAAAACTCCATAAAAATCTAGTGGGAAAAATTTGGAGAAAGAGTACATGATACATGTGATGCTGCGATGCACGAATTGCCTCATTAAAAACCTTGGTCGAGAAATTTCATGGAAAACTCGTCAAGGGAAAAAGAGTACAATTCACCCAAATTCATTTTGTCTTCAGGACTTTATTCTTTGGGTACTTAATCTTCATGATCAAGATTTATTAGTGGGCTTGTGAGAATTCTCCCCCTGAATTCTGCACTTCTCTAAGTCTCATCATTCCAATTCCACGCACGCACCTTTCAAAGCTAGATGAGGGGAGTGACTTAGTGAATAAATCTGCGGGATTTTCACATGACTTAGTATGCAGTACTTTAATCTCGTCCATCTTTTGCAATTCACGTGCATACAAGAACTTGGGGTTGATATGCTTTGTGAGATGACTCTTCACATAGCCCGTTTGCACTTGTGCAACGCAAGCGGCATTATCTTCATAGATAATTGTGGGGGTTTGCACAATGTTCATCCCACATGACTGCTGCATGTGGTGAACCATTCGGCGGAGCCAAGCGCACTCTCGTGCGGCTTCATACAGTGCTATGATTTCTGAGTGGTTCATTAAAGTAGCTACCAGACTTTGCTTAGACGATTTCCATGAAATTGCAGTTCCACCACACAGAAATACATAGTCTGTTTGTGACTTAGCGGTATGCGGGTCTGACAGATACCCAGCATCTGCATAGCCAATCAAGTTCAGATCTTGATTCTTTCTGTATAACAGTCCAAGGTCCTTGCTTCCTTGGAGGTATCAGAAGATATCCTTTATGCCCTGCCAATGCCTTTTGGTGGGCTCTGCACTGTACCTTGCTAAGAGATTCATGGCAAATGCAATGTCCGGTCTAGTGCAGTTTGCTAAGTATATGAGTGCTCCCACTGCATTCAAGTATGGGAATTCCGGTCCCAAGACTTCCTCCCCCTCTTCCCTAGGTCGGAAAGGATCTTTTTTTTGCTGTAAAGACCTATGGATCATCGGTACTTTCAGGGAAATGCCTTCTCAAAGCCAAACCTTTCAAGCACCTTCTGGGTGTAGGTCGACTGATGTACCAAGACTCCTTCAGGGACATGCTCAAGCTGCAGGCCTAAGCAAAACTTGGCCTTGCACAAATCTTTCATTTTAAATTCTAACTCCAAGTAGGAGCTTGCTTCTTTTATGTCTTCAGCTGTCCCGATGATATTTAGATCATCTACATACACAGAGATTATGCAGAATTTATTCTGGGATCGTCGTATAAATACATAAGGACAGTCTTCATTGTTCGTGTAGTCTTTCTTGTAGAGAAAGTCGCTTAAGCGATTATACCACATTCTTCCAGATTGTTTCAGTCCATACAGTGACTTTTTGAGTTTCACACTATACAGATTTCTATTTGCTCTGTCTTGGTTCGGGAGAGGGATTCCTTCAGGGGCTTTCATGTAAATCTCCGAATCCAAGTTACCGTAAAGGTATGCAGTCACAACATCCATCAATTTCATTTCTAAGTTCAAGTTCACTGCCATTAAGATCAAGTATCAAAAGGTAATTCTACTCATGACCGGAGAGTAGGTTTCTTCATAATCAACTCCAGGACGTTGAGTGAAACCTTGGGCTACTAGCCTTGCTTTGTATCTCAGTACTTCATTTCTTTCATTTCTCTTTCGAACAAATACCCACTTGTGCCCAACGGGGTGTATGTGGGGAGGCGTGCGGCATACGGGCCCAAACACCTCTCTTTTGTTCAGAGATAGCAATTCAGTTGCTATTGCCTTCTTCCAATCTTCCCAATCTGATCTTTTCTTACATTCAGCGAGCGATGCAGGCTCGGGATCAAGATCGATGATGGTGGCAATTTTCTTTGCGAAGTAGATATCGATATTAGCTGTTGTCCTATTCAGGGACTCTCCCGTGTGCACATAATTTATAGCTATTTCTTCATGAGTTGCTTTTTCTGGAGCGATTGCTTCTGCTGGAGCTTTACCTTGCGCATCGCTTCTTTCAATTGCGGTGCTAAGTCCCTTTAGTTTTTCGGCTCCGATGTGTGCGCACACATCCATGCCGATGGGGATATTCAGATCTGGTATGCCCTTTTCTGAAGGTGTCATACTTGTGCCAGGTCTCAACTGGCTCCCCTTCTCATTCTGGGGAACTTCAGTGATCGGCTGTGATAAGTTTTTCTTATCCTTTTTCGCCAGGCGTCCCCGGTTACTAAGGATTCGAGGAACCAGAGTTCTCGTCCTCTTTTTTATTTTTCTGAGGCCTCTGGATGAGATTAGGGATATATTTTGCTTTCTTTGGTATTTCAACCATCTCCAGTGCAGTGCGTGCAGGCACATGCGACTTAGTCACGCTCTTCAAATCACTAAAGTGATCAGGCAGTTGATTTGCTAGTTCTTGCAAATCGATTGTCTTCTGGACTTCTCTTGTCTTCTGGACTTCTATTTGCTTCACTAATGCGCGGGTCATCTGCATGGATTCCCGTGGCTTGCCATGTAATGTCTTCTGGACTTCTTTGGTGTGCGGGTCATCTGCATGGATTCCCGTAGCTTGCCACGTAATTTCCCGACATTCTTCATCAAGGGGTTGATTTCCTCCCCCCTAATGTTGGGAAATTTTTGGTGGTGACTCTTGCGCTAGTTGCATAGATGAATAGATGTTGTAGGCCAAAAAACTAAGGTTGATGAGATTCGCTGCATGTAGGACTGCGTGTCCCCAACATGTAGCTGTCAAAATACAATTATGCAAGAGGGGTCGGGCAATAAATTTAATTCTTTTAATTAAAGCCTCTGCCAGACCATTCTGGGTATGAACATGCGGTACCGAATGCTCAACTGCAATTTCCATCGCCATGCAATAATCATCAAATGCCTTTGAAGTAAATTCTTCGGCATTGTCCATTCTGATGGACTTGATGTGATGATCAGGGAACACATTTCTAATGCGAATGATCTGCGAGATCAATTTTGCAAAGGCGTGGTTTCTTGTGGACAACAAACCCACATATGACCACTTCGAAGAAGCGTCAATGAGTACCATGAAATACTTAAATGGCCCTGAGACGGGCTGAATGGGACCGCAAATGTCTCCCTGCATGCGTTCCAGGAATGCAGGGATTTCATCCTTCACTTTCAGAGTGGAGGGTCTAGTAATTAGTTTCCCGGTGGGACATGCAGGGCACACAAAATCCTCATGATTCGGGAAATTCTTCACATTAATATTATGCCCACGCGAATTATTTATTATGTTTCTCATTATCCTAAGACTTGGGTGGCCTAATCTGTCATGCCAGAGACAGAAAAGTTCAGAACTTCTAAACACTGTTTTCAGAACAGTGTACGCTACAGGCGCTTTAATGTTGGTATAATATAGCCCAGTTTCACGTGAAGGAAGTTTTTCTAATATTCTTTTGCCATTCTCTTCGCGCTTCGTGATGAGCAGGTATTCCTTACCGTACTCTTCATCAGTCTCAATGTGGAAACTATTGGCACGAATATCCTTAAAACTTAGGAGAGTTCTAGTCGATTCTGGATACTATAAGGCTTCTTCAATGACCAAAGTTGTGCCCATTGTGGCTCTTCCCGAACCAATTATACATGCATCGCTTCTGGCGATTGTCGTAAGGCTGCCAGTGCTCTTACGAATCGACTGAAAATATTCAATCTCTCTTAAGATGATATGCGTTGTGCCGCTGCTAGTTAAGCACACTTCCTTCATAGGGCGCTACACGTGTTCTAATATAAGGTATTTATTAACATGTATGAGAAGGCAATCAACACATAAATAAAATACTCCAATATCAGAACATATCATGCCATCATAAACTGAATAAATGAATGAATTCTTCAAATATCATCCAACCATCACGAGAAAATAACAATTCTTAAGTACCATCCATGCAAATTCTAACATATTCTTCCGCACAAAATAAATGACAATTAAAGTCTAAATGCATTATGTGCACTACACTTCTTCTGCTATTCTCTCAGGGATGACATTCTCTTCAAGAGAAATCATGGCGGTGGCTGTTTCTAGGTCGATAGGGGGTGCTGCTGCCGTGATGGTTTTCAACCTTCACCAGTGCAGGCAGTTACTCCAAACTCTCCCCCTCAGCCGATGCAAAGTGGGCTTTATGCTGCCCTTTGCCATCCCGCTTTGGCTTGCTGGCCTTATTCTCTCGTGGAGCATCTGATTCGCCTTTCTGGGCTGTGGCCTTACCCTTCCTTCCCCGTTTATCTATCAAGGGCTTTCGCACCTTGTTGCTCCCGGCGTTGGCTTCATGGCCAGTGGAGCTCCCAGATGGCTGAGTGACTTAGTTCTTGCGGAGAACTTCGTCCTAAGCTTCCGCAACTTGCATCATATCAATAAATTCGGCATATTCCTCATAGCCGTCTTGACGATAATTGTGTGCGGATTATACTGCATTGGGGTGGAAGGATTTTCTCAATTTTCTGTATTGGGGTACAAATCCTGTGCAAGACAGAATTGTATTCCCCGACCGTCTTAAAGTCGGCAAACTTCAGTCTGATCCACTCTTACTCTGCTTGCAGAAGAATGATGTACTTTAGCCTCTCAAACCGCTTTTTGATTGCGGTCCAGAGTGCTAGCACGCTTTTCTCCGCCATATACTCATTCTTGAGAGTGAGGCAGAAGTGGTGCTTGAGAAAATGAAGTGCCTGATCATTCTCCTCAGGTTTAGGTTGAGCGTCATTCAGTCCGCCAATCCCAATAGCAACGTCGAGCTTCCTGGCTCCAAGCACAATCTCGACATCGGATGCCTACGTCAGATAGTTTTGGCCATGCTGGCCCAGCTCCTCGAACTCCCAGTTCGTGATGCTAGTCATCTAAATGTGTATAAATCTACTGCTGGTAGACATGCACGGAATAATTTACTGCGGGTAAGTAAATGGTACAAAATATTCTCGTAATGTTCTAGAATGTTCTATGCATTTTCTATAATTTTACTGCTAATTTCAGTGATTAAAAGCAATTTTCAGTAATTACAATTAATCAAAACAGTAAATAAATACAGAAAATAGAGTGAATAATAATGGAGTAAATACAAAAGCTTCAAATGCTAAAAAATAATTCAAAATTTAGATTCCCGAGGCCCATTTATGCTAGAATATGAATTTTCAGCGAATTTTGCATTTTCTGGGGGTTTCTACGCAAATTTTCAGTTCAGAGAAAAATTCGCGCAATTTTCTGATTTATCGAGGGGATTTCTGCAAAAGTCTGGACCCACTCATAAATTTGAGGGCTTATTCATAATTTTTGGAACTACGATGACTTTTCTGCAAAGATTCAGGACTTATCTGTAAATTTTAGGGCTCATCGGTAATTTTTATAAAGTAGGGGGCTTTTCTGCAATTTCGCCCCCTCCTCCCCGCACGGGCCCCTTTTTTCAGTCGGGCTTCTCCCTTTTTTTTTCTTCCGGCCCACCACCCCTTGGCCCATGCGGCTTTCCCTTCTCGCCCAACACGGCCCATTTGCCGTGCGGCCCACCCGGCCGTCTTACCCCAGGAGGCGGTAGGGTTTCCCCCAGGCCACTTCTTTGTGGCGGCGGCTGGCAGCCCGGGATCGGCTCGGGCGGGGCATGGCGACCGGGCCGAGCGGCTGGCGGCGTGCGGGCGTGGAGGAGCGGGTGTGGTGGCGCGGCTGGTTCGGGCGGCGCGAGGTGGAGCCGGCGCAAGGCGGCGGGGCCGAGTGGTGATGCGCGTGCTGGCGCAAGAACCCGAGACGGCGGCCGGCGGCATGGCCACTTCGGGCGGCGGCGCACACGCGCGTGCGGGCGCGGTGGAGCCGGGCGGCGGCCGACGGCACGGCTACTTCGGGCGGATCTGGCGCGGCGGGGCGAACGGCGGATCCGGTGCGGTCGGCTGGCTGCCGATCGGAGGGCCAATCGGCGGCGGCTCTTCTCGAGTGGGAGGCGGAGCTGTCGGGAGCGGGCAACCCGAGAGCGGCGGCGCGCACAGCAGTACCCACCGGCAGCGGTCCGAGCGCGAGAGGCGGTGGGCTCAAGCGCGGCGGGCGGAACCGAGGCTTGCGGCGGCGCCGCGGGGCGCGCGCATGGCAAGCGGTGGCCGGGATTGGCGCGGTTGCGGGCGGCGACCAAAATCGGGAGGAGTGCCATGCGTGGCGCGGCAGAGGAGCTTCGGGCTCGGCTGCCCCGGGTGGCGCGCATGCGGGCGTGTGCAAGGAAGCTGGCGGCGGGCGGGTGCCGGCAGGCGCGGTTCGGTACAGCGGCACAACCCAAGGCCGCCTTCTCCCCCCGGGGCGGTGGCACCTTTCGGCACGCGCGGAAGCCTAGGCGGAAGGCCGGTTCGGCGGCTATTCCCGGAGGCTGAGGGCGGCGCGCATCCTGCGGGGAAGCAGGCTATACCCGAACGGCCATAGTCGGCTGCGGTGGTCCATCACAATTTCGTGCCATGCAATTCAATTTCTTAATGCGCAGAGACCGAACAGAAAACAATCTCTTTTTTCATGCAATGATCGTGTAGAATCAAATAAAACCATGCAAAAATTTTCGTTTCCAAGCTACGATGCAATCAACATCTACCCCGTTTCGCAATCTACCGATCGACATTGTGCCGGCGATTTCAGATCTGCTCGCGGTAGATTTGGCGCGGATTTGCATCGTTTTTCTAATCTACAGTGCAATTAACATCTACCCCGTTTCACAATCTACCGATCGGGTATTGTGCCGGCGACTTGAAGTCTGCTCGCGGTAGATTAGGGCGGATTTGCACCGTAGAGATTCAATCTAGAACGCGAAAAGAAAATACAGATTCAAAAGCGATCTAGAAAATTCAATCTGTGCTTCGATGATTATGTCGTTCACCAGAGCGAAGTCGTGCTGATAACGTCTTGAGGAACCATCGCTGGCGACCAGTCCGAACGATTCCTCTGTTTAGAACAAGAACGAATCAATCACAGAATCACAGAAGAATAGATTGAACATACAGAGAGATAGAGAGAACTTCTATTCTTTGTTTATTGCTTTTCTTTCATGTGTACATAATGGGGGGTGTAGATCCCTATTTATAGTCTACGATGAGGTGTCCAAATATATCAGGATTCTGACCGTGGACACAGTTTCCTAACACAAGAATCCAGGTCTGCGGACCAATGTTAGGGCGAAGACGACAGCTCCAACTACTTCATCGGAAGCAGCGCAACGTCCGCACGCGACGTAAGTAGCTTCCAGGCTAGACTTGACGGCGATCTTGAAGTCGCCGCCGCGCGCACTTCGCTTGTGCGAGCACGTCGATCAGTACGCGCCATAGACATGGAACCGCTAGTCAAGTCTCCGCTTACTGATCAGTAGCAGCAGCAACCGCGGCATGCCAGCTTTTCCGAAACAACATCTATAGCTAGTACGTGGTCAGGCCAGCGCAGCAACTAGAGCTGATTAAAGTAATAACGGCGATCCGAAAAATAAAACTGGATATATGTAATTATAAGGTGCACATTACTTGCACTGACACTGTTTTTCAACGAAAATTAAAACTGGATATATGTAATTATAAGGTTCCATTTTAGTACTACATGCTACAGCTAGGAATGCAAATTACGTAATACACAACTCCCACCTTCACTAGATACACAGCTTTAACCATTAATATATCATTTTTTCCATGCTTGCACGGTGAGGAGGACGAGGTCTTGAGAAGCTTTTTCACCATTTTCCCCCTTGACACTTGGATCCATGTTTTCTTTAACGATCTCCGTGGTAGTAAAGTTATTAAATTTGTCTTATAAAATACTTATATATATAATTTTTATTATTTTTCCAAGCATATTATTATAAAACCATATTCAAAGTTTTGTACTGGATACTACGAAAAGTAAAAGAAAAAAGAAAAAGCGATTGTGGACTGATGGAGTAATAGTTAACCCAAGTTTACAGGTACCGAACTACCACATGCGTACCAAGTTCTATCATCGTACCGGAAATATGTACAACTCAGAACTCAACTTTGCATCAGAATGGTTACAACACAATCGATATCCAATTCCTTTGTACACAAAACCAATCTTCTCAGCTAAGCACGACATAAATAATAACTACAGGTTTATCATCCGTTGGAGAAGACAACTCCTGCAACTGCTGCGATCATAGCCGTGGGGTCTCCAAATATCACCCCCAATGATGACACGTACGACGGCGCCGACAAACTTGAACCAGCGCTGGAACGCGGTGCGACGCTTGGCCGGCCTCTTCTGCAGCACCCCATCCAGCACCGAAGCCCTGATTAAAAACATAGGCTGATTAAAAACATAGGGAGATAGAAAGAATTTTTGGTCATTCTTTATTTCTGATTTCGTATACAAAATAGTCAATAGTACTTCCTATTTATAGCGTTGTGGTGAGGTGCCCCACCATGAACCAAGACTTCAAACACAGACCCAGATTTCCTAGTAGTTGACTAGTCGGCTTTCTATTAGTTTTATCTTATTTAAATTCAAACTAAAACGGTTTTTTTACTAATTCATAGTTTTATCAGGATAACCAACAGTAAGGCCGGTAACCGACGGTTTTCGCCAATAAGTTTTTCCATGCTCTCGACGCTTTATGTTTGTCTCGGCTGAAGTTTATTGGTACTTTGTCTATTTATTTCTTCGACTAGATGGTACAATGGGTTTTAGGAGGCGCTTAGTTTGACGATGGCTTATGGTTATTTTACTGTAGTTAGCTTATTTTTCATTGTAACTGATGATGATTTCTTTAGCGTAATTAAATTTAAAATTTTAAAAATAGGTTAATTCATCATAGGCAATACGAAAGAATTCAAATAATGTAAAAAAATCCAAAAAACAAAAAAGTTAAAAAGAATTAAGTAATAATGAATTAAAAACTATATGCTGAATCTAAAACGAGCAGACCTAATTGGCCTAACAAGCATTTCGTTAAGCCAGAAAGATTTCTCTATTTTAGGCCGTTGGTCAAGGTCTCCGCGTGTAACATACGCACGGGCCGACCACGGTTTGTAAACGGGGGACGACCTTAACCAGCTATACTTGGTCGTCACGGAAACAACGCGCGCAACTACGCGATCTATCAGCTGCTTCGCCTGTGCACCGCTGCACGTCACGCGCGCGCGATCGAATCTTTCTGTCCGCCCGTTGGCAATGCTGTGGTGCCTTGAGCCAATAGCTTCCTTTTGACGCGTGGTGTCGTCAAGGACATGTATACCGTACTGTAGTTTGCTTATCGATTATCAAATGGATACGTTGCTTTAGAAGCCGTGCGATCAAAACCTGCTCGTTTCAGCCATATCTTCTGTCTTCTACTTTTAATTCAATATTTCTTAATTTTTATTTTTTTTCTAATTTTTAACTTTTTTAGACTTTTTGTCTTTTCTTTTTTTCCATATTTCTTCTCATTGTCCATGATGGACTAACAAAATTTTCTATTGTTAAATTTTAATTACGCCAAATGAGTTATCTCAACTACAATGAAAAATAAACTAACTATAGTAAAAAGCTATAATTCATAGCCAAACTGAACGCCCGCTAATGGTGATGATAAGAAATAGAAAAATTAAAAAGGCAAAGGCACTGCTTTTCAGCGACACCCGTTGCCTGTAAACTACAATGAATTTGCTCAAGGACTAGATATGTTCTAAAGTGTTATGATTTTTAGCTTTTAGTTAAAATGTTACTGTAGCGGCTGTTAACTTTTTCTGATATATTCAATTATTATAAAGAAAAAGAGAAAAAAAGAAAAAAATACCATTATATCTCTACAAATAATGTAAAGAAAAAAAGAGAAAAAATCACGTTAAAAAACCAACGTATTTCAAATAATTTTTAACTTCTTAAAGTTAGAAACCTTAGTTGTTTAGAACGAGCCCTAGTTGCATGGATCGGGTTTGCATGTTAAATATATGCTTGTTAGACCAACCAAAACTCAGTATCTTCCACTCGAAGCAAGGTGCGGACATATGGGGGTGATCGGTTGGGCTTCAGCTTTTAGCTTCCGGCTTATTTTTCACTATTTATAAATTTTGTTTTTTTCTGAACTTTTGGCTTTTTGTTGAGTTTTTTGCCGGTTCTTTTTTTCCGTATTTATTTGTATTATATGTAATGAGCTAACATATTTTTTAATTTTTTTTAAATTTAATTATGCTAAATAAGTCTCTGTCAGCTACAGTGTTTTTTTTCAACTAGCTACAGTGTTTTTCAGCCATAAGCCATAAAAAATAAGCCCAAATAATCACCAGAGATGAACTTCATGTAATGACCTGAATTTTTCAAAAATTTGAAGTTTAATTGAATTTTCAAATTTCATTGCAAATTCCAATTCCTAAGCCTAATCTCCAGATTTATCATCCTAATATCGCACTAATCTTAAAGCAAATTTCCTCCATCCATCCAATTTGCGCGGTTACTGTGCATGACTGAAAAAAAAATCACCCCGCCGCCTACACCCGCTCGCCACCGCGCCTTCTTCCAGCTCCTTCCCGCGCCAGCACACACCGCCAGTTTGCTGCCGCCTCCCACGTCGCCTCCCCTGCCCCTGCCAAACCATTGATGGCTGCCCGGCCAGCTGCGCCTGCCCTCTCCCCATGCTTCTACCCTGCCGCTGCCCCGCCCCAGCGCCAACCGATCTCCACCACCTTTAGAGCTCAACTCTCACTTCCATAAGCTCCCTGTTACTCCTGTGCACCTCCTGGACTCGCTAATTTCAAGCCAAGACCATCGCTTCGCCGCCGATCGCGTCCCCTGGTCCCGGTAAACCCTAAATGCAATCTCTCAATTTTTTCCATTATTTTTCGATTCCAAGCTCCAGTAGGATCCTTGTGGTGTGTATATCACAGTAGCATACTCAAATGAGCAGTAGCATTAGCCTAGAAGGTTGGCAATGAAGATCGCCGTCGGCCCAATAGACCTCACCGTGGCTAGGCCATTTGAGTCATCTTTGAGCTGAACCGCCAATCCCATGGTGCTCCCTAGGTTCCCTAGATGGTGAAAAGCCTTTCCAATTGGCAGGAAAACCCTAGGGTGTTCATGGCGCCGCCGCGAACACCACCTCCTTTTCGGCCACCGCTAGCCACCGCCATTTCCTGGTCCACTCCCCAAATACCCAAAATGGAAGCTTGAGTCCTAGACGTGTCCTCTGGTGGAGCCACTCGTCTTCTAGTGCCTTATCGTCGCCATGCCACCGCAGCCACTTTCCTCTGTTTCGGCCGGGAGAGAGATGGCCAGAGGTTGAAGACGACTCGGGTGAGGCGACGTGGCTGCATCTCAGTCATCAACTGTTGCTGCTTCCCATCCAGGCCGTCCGCTTCCTGCGCATCCTGGCCACCCGCGCCGAGCGCGTGTCGCCCATCGGGCGGATGTGCACGCCCGCACTGGGCTGCGCCCGCGCCCGCATGGGCCGCAGGCCGCGGCCTGTTGGCCATGCGCACGATTCGGCTGTGGGCCGACCGGCCGTTGGGTCGCGCGGGAGAAAATCCGGCGGGATCTACTGTTCAACCGGGCCGGCCTTGACACTGTTCACATATATTAAAAATCCAGAAAAAATCCCCAAAAAGCCCAAGAAAATCCAAAAGTCCCAAAAATATTAAAATACACCATTTTAATCAGTAAAATATTCTAAGTTCAAATCTAGTGTCCATTCTCACAAATTTAAATTCTAAAAATCCAAATGGTATTAATTCACAAACCTAGCCTTATAAAATCAATCTCCATAAAGTTAATTCCCATAAATTCAGATTCTATTTATTTAAATTTCACCCTTGTATTAACATCAATTCAAGAAATATATATATGTACACACACACACCATTTGCCTAGTTTAATATTTTAAATTCAAACATGGCATCCGTTCTTCCAAATTTAAAGCTTAAAAGGTTAGAATTCATCAAGATCCAATTCTGATTCCTTAAATACAAAATCCCGCCACCCCACCCAACTTATATCTTATAAATCTAATTCCTTCGTTAAGTCAAATTAAATTCTGACACAATTCTGATCTACCTAATTCAAATATCGACCATCCAATTCCAAGTGTTTATCCTTTATTCTTAAAATCTGTCCAACATATATATCCTAACTAATCCTCCTGAACCTATCATATCCAAATTCAACAATACCTACCTATCAAACCTTATTGAATTTCGACCTTTCCGACCCAACCTATATTTTTATGCTCTTTCTTGTTCTTAATTTGGATTTTGTTCCCAGCTTGCATTCTGCAAAGCAGGAACTTATTGGACTTCGTTTTCTATGCTAGTGCACAGACCAAGCGAGTTGGTCAACCGAAGGCTCGTAAAGTGTGAAGCTAATCAAGAGCAACGGACAGAAGGCAAGTCACATGTTTTTGATCATATTGAATCCCATTAAATTACATTATTTATTTAATGTATTTTCATTATTGATAGTTGCGAACTGATAATTGCTTAAAATAAAGATTTAGAATGGCATGCTATCTAGATAATCCTACCACCGATAAAGAGCCCTGTTCACTTTGATGGCCATATTCACCTTGACAACCTTAGTAAGAATTAACATATGATATAAATGTATACAAGATCATTTCATTCAGTATGATACACTACTAAGTGACTCTGGCCGTTGGCCAGTAGGTTTGAAAAACCCGGATCTAGGGTAGGGTGGTATGGGACGCCGTGCCCTAGACCGGAAATGTTGGTGGGCAGTGTGGGGTAAAGGTACTGCGCGAAACCGTGCGGCGGTTTCGCCCACTGCTGTACCCTTCAACATGTCACACCACTAAGGTGTGAGCCGTGGGCTAATAGAATTGAAAAACCCGGAGAGGGTAGGGTGGTATGGGACACCGTACCCTAGGCCGGTGATGCTGGTGTGTAAGTTAGGGTAAAAATGGTGTGGAGGTCCGTGTAGGACTTCGTCCACCGCCTTACCCTGAGCCTGAGGCTACGGACCTCAGGAAAAGTATAAGGGCAAGAACCTTGTGCCAAGGAAAAGACACAGTTATCGCCCAACCACAAGCGTTGACTCGTCAAACCTGGTTTAGTAGCTGCTCAAATCGATTGAATATCTACAACTTATTTTGGGGACTCCGACTAAGGGATGTCCCGCGTACACAAAGTTGGTATGGAAACAATGAGACCATATTCAACAACGGTAGGATTACACGGAGTCGATGTGCGACTTTCTGCGTGGGCCAGCGGAATGCCGACTGCCTGTGTTGCCTCGTCCCTACCGGGTAGATGCTATATAAAGAATTGAGCAGCGAAAAACCATGTTTTCTTAATGTCAGACGTGGAATTAAGAAATCTTGTGGGTAAAGCAGGGCAGCTCTGCAGAGTGAAATAAATGGTATTCGAATACGCCGTGCTTCCGGTTAATGAAGCTGTGTTAATTGGGTGATTCCAAAAACAAGGCATAAGTAGTGTTTCTGAGATTGTTAAAGTGAGTAATGATGAGACTTTATCTGATAACAGAAAACCCCTGACCTTAAGGAGCAAATGTTTTAAGTTTTACTTGATTGCAAATAAAACTGCATCCACCTCATAATAAAACCACTATACACCCTCCACCCGAGAACCCTGGCAATTAGTTGTATAGTATTTCCACATGTGATTTGCTGAGTACGGGGTGGGAGTACTCAGGCTTGCCGAATTTTCCCCCAACAGATACCAGAAGAAAAAGGAAGCAATTCAAGATTTCGCATTAGGGTTACGACCGCACTCAAGCGTTCCTGTGGGGTTTTCTTCGGCTCTTTTGTATGTAAGTTAAGTTTTGGGCTTGAATGCCCTTATTGTCGTCAAAGCTGGCCATTAGGCCTTACTTTAATCCAATTAACTCTTTTTAAATGGCTTATAAGCAGGCATGATACACTGTTAAGCCGCAACAGAACTCCTGGGCTGTTGCTGGCCGTACGACGTCCCTGTACCCAAAAATTGGGGGCGTTACAAGTGGTATCAGAGCTATGCTTGACTGTAGGATGTAACCCTAAGTATAGGTTTGATTTCGATAGGAACCCGATTTTACAAAATCTAAATTTATGATACAAAAGAGTTACAAAAATCATAAGTAATATTGCTGCCTCTTTCTTCCTATGTCTGCCTTATCCTTCCTAGACATGCATTAAAAATTTTGTTTGGATTGGTTAAAAGCTCAAAAATACGAGTAGTCGTTTAGACTAACTCCTTGCTGTAGGTCTTTAACCAAATAGAACGAATACTAACTTTAGTAGAAGTGCTAAGGATGGTGTTAAGAAGAATAGCACGAATGTCCCTGACCAAAACTTTCCTTGTGAAAAGTTGAAGTCACCGTCCGAGTAGATAGTACATCATGCCCGTTTAATTCCCTTGATGTAACGGGTAAAACCAATTGAGTAGACGAAGTTTTCTGATTGTAACAGTAGCCAAATTGCACTACGAGCCTGGTAGGCTGCTATATATAAGCAATTTGTGCAAAGATTTGAATATTTGGTTTTAAGAAAAATTTATGTGGAAAACTTTTCTACTCCTACCTTCCTTCGTCTCAGCTTGTATCTATGTTCTTCTGTTCTGATTCTTCTCGTACCTTTTAAGCTCTAAATCTTGGAGGAACTTAAATGCAAACTCCTGATTGCAATGCATAGGTTAAATTCCATCCAAGGGAGTCATAAGTGGGAGAAAATAGATAAATCCGTAAGGGATTGATTTTGACGTAAAAGATAGCCAAAGATATTAGAGAAGTTATATTTGATTAACAGAATGAGTTAATAGTATAAATTTTAAGTGGATTAAAACCCTAGCCATGATGCTATGTTCAATTTTCGGTGGATACAAAGGATAGTGAATTAATTTAGAAGCAGGTAATAAGAGTTTAGTTGATGATTGAATGAGCCTAACAAGATTGTGACACAATGGTGGGAGGAGTCAAAACTCTAGAATAGTTTTGAAGTAAGCAGTGTTGACAGACTTAAAATAAAAAAATGCTGGACTACGACAAATTTAAGGTCAGATCTGTAGGTTTAAGATGGAAAAAGGGAGTTAGGTTGATACTAGATAGGCAGGATGTAATTAATAACTTTAAAGGGTATATATAATAGAAAGATTAACTAAATAAAAATGAATGCTTAGAGTTTAGCTAACAAAGGTGTTAAGAGCAATCAACAGAAAGAAGTAGTATAGAGGTAGATAGTAGGTGATGGAAGCAGAATCAGTACAATTATTAGAGTGTAACTGTGTAAGTAAGGGCAAAATAGGGTTGAATTAATTCCATGAGTGGCGTCGAATGTCAGACGAAATTGGACTACCCTTGCAAATATATAGGAAGTGAGAAATAGTATTATAGAAAGTGATCAGGAAAGTTATTTAATGGTCTCCGAAGCAATTCCTTCCCTACCTATTGCTCTTATCTTGATTTCGTCTTACTTTCCCTTGCTAGCCCAAAAATGTTACAGAACTGATTCCTAAATAATGGGTGCAGAATACTACTAAGCGGATTGAAATTTAGCGGCATGTCACATGAAGAAAAGAAGTTCTAAAAGACAATCTACAGTGATGGAAGCCCAAAGTGTCACGAAGAAGAATCAGATTAAAGACAAACGCATGCAACTCAAGAGTGTAGAACAACCGTCTACTGACACAATGT
This sequence comes from Dendrocalamus latiflorus, assembly GCA_017311315.1. Classification (NCBI taxonomy): domain Eukaryota; kingdom Viridiplantae; phylum Streptophyta; class Magnoliopsida; order Poales; family Poaceae; genus Dendrocalamus; species Dendrocalamus latiflorus. Next base: position 13,749,252 of record CM029654.1, on the reverse strand, counting down.
CACCACAAGAATCAACATCAACGTCAAGTGCGATAGCAACGAAATTTGCAACTTTCCTGAAGACTCAACCACCTACCTTTTCAACAACAACAGAGCCATTAAGTGCAGATAAGTGGCTACAAGATATTGAGCGAAGGATAAACACTATCCAGTGTACAAACCAGGAGAAGGTTCTTTTTGCCACTTATCAACTCTCAGAACCAGCCAGTACATGGTGGGATTCCATCCAGTGGATACACCCGAAGAAGAAAGATATCACATGGGAAGAATTTGTAAAGAGATTCCGTAAGACCTATATTTCCCCTAAGGTCATTACAGAAAAATATCAAGAGTTTCTCAATCTCCGACAAGAAGACAAATCTGTTATGGAGTATCTGCAGCAGTTCCATCACCTGTCACAGTATGCACAAGAAGATATCAACACTGAAGCCAAACGAATGACATGTTTTATGAAAGGCCTGCAACCCGAGATACAACGTCACAATACAACTATGGGAATTCCAAACCTTCTAACCTTAGTCGATCAAGCCCTTTTGGTGGAAGAACAAATGTCAGGATATGTGAAGATTATCAAACGAAGCAATCCCTTGACCTGGGCACATACCATTTGTTTTCACTGCAACCAAGAGGGACATATTCGTTGCCAGTGCCCATTGAAATTCTTACCCAGCGAAGAAGCCAAGAAACAAGCAATAAAGCAGATGTCAACGTCACACCAACCATGCCCAGAAGAAGAGGAACTCTACCTTAAGAAAGCCAGAACTGAGGAAGGAACAGATCCACCCTAAGGGAGCGACAAGAAGTCAGATGGCGAGAAGATGGACAGAAGGGAGAAGGTTTTATGTTATCGACTGTTAGAAATAACCAGTGTAATAAAATCCAGTCCACACTTTTGTGTAAGATTCGAGGCAGTTGGAGAGAATGTCTGTAAATTACCTTAGTTAAGGCAGGCAGCAGAACCATGGAAGTGTACGAAATATGTATATGCAAAGTATAAAGAATAAGAAGGTTGTGTTGCGCTAAAATCAAATACACCAGATCTGAGTCTTAATACCAGATAGAAGCATTGAAGGCTTAAACAAACGGAGCCCAAGTACAAGAAGGTAGAAATACATAAACCTATAATACACAAGAATGATATACAGGTACAGGCAGTTAATGGTATAAGGGACCCAGATATGACAAGACAAGGCATAGAAATGCATCAATATAGGATGACAGAATAGAACTCTGTCTGACCATGGTTGTGCTACTACATGAAGGTCCAAACAGAGTTATTCCAGACCAAGCAGCAAGAATCACCTTCATACCTTGGGAAAAATCAGGATGAAGTCTTGAGAATCCAGAGAACCAAAAGGAAACAAAGAATCAACAAAGGCACCAGTTACTAATCCCTACTGAAAGAGTACCCTAAAGGAAATACGATCTATGGAAAGGAATCAAAACTGCAACAAGTTTTGTTTTACACCCCAGTTTTCTAACCTGGATGAATCTCGGGGTCGAGATTCTTTTTAAGGGGGGTAGTTTGTAATGACCTGAATTTTTCAAAAATTTGAAGTTTAATTGAATTTTCAAATTTCATTGCAAATTCCAATTCCTAAGCCTAATCTCCAGATTTATCATCCTAATATCGCACTAATCTTAAAGCAAATTTCCTCCATCCATCCAATTTGCGCGGTTACTGTGCATGACTGAAAAAAAAAATCACCCCGCCGCCTACACCCGCTCGCCACCGCGCCTTCTTCCAGCTCCTTCCCGCGCCAGCACACACCGCCAGCTTGCTGCCGCCTCCCACGTCGCCTCCCCTGCCCCTGCCAAACCATTGATGGCTGCCCGGCCAGCTGCGCCTGCCCTCTCCCCATGCTTCTACCCTGCCGCTGCCCCGCCCCAGCGCCAACCGATCTCCACCACCTTTAGAGCTCAACTCTCACTTCCATAAGCTCCCTGTTACTCCTGTGCACCTCCTGGACTCGCTAATTTCAAGCCAAGACCATCGCTTCGCCGCCGATCGCGTCCCCTGGTCCCGGTAAACCCTAAATGCAATCTCTCAATTTTTTCCATTATTTTTCGATTCCAAGCTCCAGTAGGATCCTTGTGGTGTGTATATCACAGTAGCATACTCAAATGAGCAGTAGCATTAGCCTAGAAGGTTGGCAATGAAGATCGCCGTCGGCCCAATAGACCTCACCGTGGCTAGGCCATTTGAGTCATCTTTGAGCTGAACCGCCAATCCCATGGTGCTCCCTAGGTTCCCTAGATGGTGAAAAGCCTTTCCAATTGGCAGGAAAACCCTAGGGTGTTCATGGCGCCGCCGCGAACACCACCTCCTTTTCGGCCACCGCTAGCCACCGCCATTTCCTGGTCCACTCCCCAAATACCCAAAATGGAAGCTTGAGTCCTAGACGTGTCCTCTGGTGGAGCCACTCGTCTTCTAGTGCCTTATCGTCGCCATGCCACCGCAGCCACTTTCCTCTGTTTCGGCCGGGAGAGAGATGGCCAGAGGTTGAAGACGACTCGGGTGAGGCGACGTGGCTGCATCTCAGTCATCAACTGTTGCTGCTTCCCATCCAGGCCGTCCGCTTCCTGCGCATCCTGGCCACCCGCGCCGAGCGCGTGTCGCCCATCGGGCGGATGTGCACGCCCGCACTGGGCTGCGCCCGCGCCCGCATGGGCCGCAGGCCGCGGCCTGTTGGCCATGCGCACGATTCGGCTGTGGGCCGACCGGCCGTTGGGTCGCGCGGGAGAAAATCCGGCGGGATCTACTGTTCAACCGGGCCGGCCTTGACACTGTTCACATATATTAAAAATCCAGAAAAAATCCCCAAAAAGCCCAAGAAAATCCAAAAGTCCCAAAAATATTAAAATACACCATTTTAATCAGTAAAATATTCTAAGTTCAAATCTAGTGTCCATTCTCACAAATTTAAATTCTAAAAATCCAAATGGTATTAATTCACAAACCTAGCCTTATAAAATCAATCTCCATAAAGTTAATTCCCATAAATTCAGATTCTATTTATTTAAATTTCACCCTTGTATTAACATCAATTCAAGAAATATATATATGTACACACACACACCATTTGCCTAGTTTAATATTTTAAATTCAAACATGGCATCCGTTCTTCCAAATTTAAAGCTTAAAAGGTTAGAATTCATCAAGATCCAATTCTGATTCCTTAAATACAAAATCCCGCCACCCCACCCAACTTATATCTTATAAATCTAATTCCTTCGTTAAGTCAAATTAAATTCTGACACAATTCTGATCTACCTAATTCAAATATCGACCATCCAATTCCAAGTGTTTATCCTTTATTCTTAAAATCTGTCCAACATATATATCCTAACTAATCCTCCTGAACCTATCATATCCAAATTCAACAATACCTACCTATCAAACCTTATTGAATTTCGACCTTTCCGACCCAACCTATATTTTTATGCTCTTTCTTGTTCTTAATTTGGATTTTGTTCCCAGCTTGCATTCTGCAAAGCAGGAACTTATTGGACTTCGTTTTCTATGCTAGTGCACAGACCAAGCGAGTTGGTCAACCGAAGGCTCGTAAAGTGTGAAGCTAATCAAGAGCAACGGACAGAAGGCAAGTCACATGTTTTTGATCATATTGAATCCCATTAAATTACATTATTTATTTAATGTATTTTCATTATTGATAGTTGCGAACTGATAATTGCTTAAAATAAAGATTTAGAATGGCATGCTATCTAGATAATCCTACCACCGATAAAGAGCCCTGTTCACTTTGATGGCCATATTCACCTTGACAACCTTAGTAAGAATTAACATATGATATAAATGTATACAAGATCATTTCATTCAGTATGATACACTACTAAGTGACTCTGGCCGTTGGCCAGTAGGTTTGAAAAACCCGGATCTAGGGTAGGGTGGTATGGGACGCCGTGCTCTAGACCGGAAATGTTGGTGGGCAGTGTGGGGTAAAGGTACTGCGCGAAACCGTGCGGCGGTTTCGCCCACTGCTGTACCCTTCAACATGTCACACCACTAAGGTGTGAGCCGTGGGCTAATAGAATTGAAAAACCCGGAGAGGGTAGGGTGGTATGGGACACCGTACCCTAGGCCGGTGATGCTGGTGTGTAAGTTAGGGTAAAAATGGTGTGGAGGTCCGTGTAGGACTTCGTCCACCGCCTTACCCTGAGCCTGAGGCTGCGGACCTCAGGAAAAGTATAAGGGCAAGAACCTTGTGCCAAGGAAAAGACACAGTTATCGCCCAACCACAAGCGTTGACTCGTCAAACCTGGTTTAGTAGCTGCTCAAATCGATTGAATATCTACAACTTATTTTGGGGACTCCGACTAAGGGATGTCCCGCGTACACAAAGTTGGTATGGAAACAATGAGACCATATTCAACAACGGTAGGATTACACGGAGTCGATGTGCGACTTTCTGCGTGGGCCAGCGGAATGCCGACTGCCTGTGTTGCCTCGTCCCTACCGGGTAGATGCTATATAAAGAATTGAGCAGCGAAAAACCATGTTTTCTTAATGTCAGACGTGGAATTAAGAAATCTTGTGGGTAAAGCAGGGCAGCTCTGCAGAGTGAAATAAATGGTATTCGAATACGCCGTGCTTCCGGTTAATGAAGCTGTGTTAATTGGGTGATTCCAAAAACAAGGCATAAGTAGTGTTTCTGAGATTGTTAAAGTGAGTAATGATGAGACTTTATCTGATAACAGAAAACCCCTGACCTTAAGGAGCAAATGTTTTAAGTTTTACTTGATTGCAAATAAAACTGCATCCACCTCATAATAAAACCACTATACACCCTCCACCCGAGAACCCTGGCAATTAGTTGTATAGTATTTCCACATGTGATTTGCTGAGTACGGGGTGGGAGTACTCAGGCTTGCCGAATTTTCCCCCAACAGATACCAGAAGAAAAAGGAAGCAATTCAAGATTTCGCATTAGGGTTACGACCGCACTCAAGCGTTCCTGTGGGGTTTTCTTCGGCTCTTTTGTATGTAAGTTAAGTTTTGGGCTTGAATGCCCTTATTGTCGTCAAAGCTGGCCATTAGGCCTTACTTTAATCCAATTAACTCTTTTTAAATGGCTTATAAGCAGGCATGATACACTGTTAAGCCGCAACAGAACTCCTGGGCTGTTGCTGGCCGTACGACGTCCCTGTACCCAAAAATTGGGGGCGTTACACTTCACACCCAGACACAGACACGTATCTAACAGCTACGCAAAGCATGTATAAGCAACTCTCCTTAAAAGTTGTTACCTGGTGTCTTGTTCTAAAGAATTCGTGCTTAATGTGTGTTTTAATTAACTACTGCATATAGCTAGTATACGTCGAGACTGGACAGGAGGAGAAAGCAAGTCAACCATGAGTCCATGACCAGGCTCTTCTTCGGCGATCTCACACTCCCGCGCACCCGGCGCACGAGCTCGTGCTGGTGACCGCCGGCGGCGCGCCGTTCCGGTGCAAAGCTAATTGATGAGTGTATATAGGGGCCGGCGTGCTTAGTTTGTCTCAAAAGATCGGTTAATTTATTCAATTGTAAAGATGTTGAGTTGTACCCTTTGGTATGCAGCCTTAAATTATTTACTTTGTTTGTCGCAACAAAATTATATATATTGGTAATTTCGATATTGACCGCGCTTGTATATTTAATTAGCGCAATAAAATTGTATGCATGTATAGCGCTACCCGACATTCAGTGAAAAGTTTTCACGAACGTTACAGAATCAACCTTTTTAGATATGGGTTTCCTTCCTACTCCGGCCGTCCGGCGGTCGTCCTAGGGTTGAGCGGTAATATTCAATTATTCATATTAGCTGATGATAGATGGTAATTTAGGCCTGTCTGCAGGTGGCATGGTAATTTAGGACATGATATACCGAAGTAAGGATGATCTGATGAAACTCGATAAATAAGGATTGATCATGTATGGCTTTGCAGCTATCAAATAGATAACCTTTTGGATCATTTAGAAATTGACTTCTTACTGTAACGCCAATTCTTTGTACAAGACCTAACATAGGTCTGTTGCTAACATAGCAGTAACAACAAAAAAAAAAGGTTATATGATGAAGCGATGATATCTTATCAGGTTCTGTTTTGACATCAAGGGCATGCTTTCTTATTCTTGCAGGACACTATCAATGGGTTTTTGATGGCTGGAGTTGGCAATGTTGATCTGCGCAAGAAAACAAACTACGTACCTTCTCGTGGATAACAGTAATACCCTCAACTTGTTAACATAACAAATTTTTAATTAGCAATCGACATGAGTGCTAAAAAATCATATCTGTTATGCACAAAATTATCAGTGATCGACTCCATATCATATCCCTTTCATGTTAGTGATGTTTTTCATCAGCTAACCCTTAGATGCACCAAATTTCCGCTTGTACGGAGCTCATAAAATTTAAGTGGCTAACACATCTGAGAAGATAATATTGAACTCCTGATGAAAGTAACTTCAGTTACTTTTCTAAAATCTAGAACTAGGGAAAGAGCATGTATTTGTTGCAGTTTCATGAACATGCACAACACCATTTGTTAATTAGTTTCCCACAATATGTATGTGATACTGTCCAAAAAGTTCCTTCTTAATGTCCGTTTTCTTATGCATTTCTTGGTAATGGATCTTACAGTATCATCTACTATCTTCTACTGCATATCATGTTTTTTCTATTCCACTACAATTGGGAGTTTAATGTAATTTTGTTGGACCAAGACAAGGTTGCTTTAATCAAAATTTTGTTAGGAAATATTGGATCTTCTTTTGCACTACTGGTTTTCTCAGTCATCAACTACTGGTTTTATGTATCCTGAGCTTTCATCTTGAAGAGGATAGACTAATCTTCAAATTGTTACGTCATTATATTCTCTAAGTATACCCTCTTATCAATAAGGAAGGAGTTTTACAGGGTAATCGTAAGCTCTTTTGTGATCATCCTTTAGTTCTAAGCCTTTCTATGACCATGTGATCGTAAGTCCTTCTACAACCATTAACGTGTTGGGCTTTTAACATGTACTATAAATAACTTGTAGACACCGTCTTAAGAAAATATTATGTTTGAACGTTAGGTACCTAGCAAAAGTTAAAAACCGCTTTTAAAAGCCGTTAAAGAACAGGTCCGTTGACTAGTCGGCTTTCCATTGGTTTTATCCCATTCAAATTCGAACTAAAACGAATTTTTTTTACCCATTCAAATTTTTACCGGGACAACCAGCGATAAGTCCGGTAATCCACGTTTTTCGTGGATAAGTTTTTCCTAGACGCTTTATGTTTGCCTCTGCCGAAGTTTATCGGTACCTTATCTATTTATTGCTTCGACTTGAAGGTACAAACATTTCGTTAAGCCCGAATTAATATAAGCAAGATTTCTCTATTTTAGGCCGTAGGTCAAGGTCTTCGCGGGCAACAGACGCACGGCCGACCACGGTTTGTAAACGCGGGACCACGTGATCGTTATCAGTGATCGACTCCTTCCTTATCAGTGATCGACTCCATATCATATCCCTTTCATGTTAGTGATGTTTTTCATCAGCTAACCCTTATATGCACCAAATTTCCGCTTGTACGGAGCTCACAAAATTTAAGTGGCTAACACATCTGAGAAGATAATATTGAACTCCTGATGAAAGCGATGGGCCTTCGCCAAAGACGACAGCAAGCAACACACCAACAAAAGCTTAGCAACACCAAAAAACTTAACGTTCTTTAACCATCCAGCAGTAAATTATGGTTAGGAATTATTTTATTAATACCCCTAACAATTAAAAATATATACCAGTATTACCCTCGAAATGTTTCTTTCAAGCCGGGTGGCCTGTCATATTCTTGTGTCACGATCGATTGACACGAACCCGGAGAAAGAGATGGATCCATACGTGAGCAACGACGACCTGAATATTCCTGCCTTCCGTGTGTAGCGGGTCAAGAAGAGCAACAAGTCGTTAACGGCTGCCCTTTTTAGCTTAGGTATGTTGCCTATTATACAGTGTTATGGTAACTTACTTTCAAATGATATATTTTTTAAAGACAAAGTCTACAGATTAATTATAATAAACATAGTGGGGCTGCAAATTTGAGCTTTTTTTGTTGGTTTATAACTTATTTTTCAGTGTTTGGCACTGTGGCTAGTTTATTTTATACTGTAACTACTAGTGGCTTTTGTGGCATAATTAAATTTAAAAAATAAAAAATATGTTAGCCCATCACAAACAATGCAAAGGAATACGGGAAAAAAAGAAAGGGCAAAAAAGCCCAAAAAAGCCAAAAAAAGATGAAATTAAAAAAACTAGAAGTTAGAAACAAAAAACCCAACTGAGAAGCCGAAATGAGCAAGGCCAGTACTGTATCGATTTCATCTGTACCGGCCAAAAACATATGCAATTATCTTTCTCTTTATAATCCCTCTCACGAACAAACAGAATTAAAAAGTCATAAACTAAAAGCCATAACCCAAAATAACCCACCCATATGTACCGCGAGTCATAAAAAAAATTAAAACTTCAAGAATTTGATCTAATTAACTTGTTAGAAATGACTAAAAGATTCACACACACAGTTAAATCAACTTAGGGCCATATACTCCATCTAGTTCACAAAACTCAAGTCATTTTGGACATATACATGGTCTCTAAAATACAATTTTAACCACTAATTACTATTATAATATATTTATAAAACCTAATAAAATTATAATATTATGAATTACTTTTTGAGATAAATTTGTTTATGATTTTCATATATCTAATCTAAATATTTAAAAAGATATCAATAATCAAAGTTTTAAAGTTTGACTGCACGTATTCTAAAACGACTTGTTTTTTGAACAAGAGGGAGTATATTGGAACTAAATGAGTGATGTGTGCTACTAAGGGCATGTACAATGGTATGAGCTAGTTACTAGCTCTAAGATAACTTCTCCAATGATATTAACTTTCAGCACATAGCTCATAACATGAATAGTCCCACATGACATCCTCATATAATCTTGGAATGTGTGTATGAGACTAGCTCTTGATCAAGAGCTAGCTTTTCTCTCTCTTCTATTATAATATGAAATAATATGTTTAGAGCTAGCTCATACATCACCATTGGACATGCCCTAAGAGCATCTCCAATAGTGACTTATGAGCTAGCTCTAAGTATATTATTTCATATTTTAATAAAAGAGAGAGAAAAGCTATCTTTTGATCAAGAGCTAATCTCATACACACATTCCAAGATTATGTGAGAGTGTCATGTGAGGCTATTTATGTTATGAGCTATGTGCTAAAAGTTAGTACTATTGGAGAAGTTATCTTAAAGCTAGTAACTAGCTCATATTGTTGGAGATGCTCTAACAGCTCAATTGAGAGCAATTATTTCATACTTTTCTGTCCACAAATATAGGTCGTCGTGAGTTCCGCGTGGTCAACTTTTCTCAGTTTTGATCATTAGTATATGTTAAAGTATATATATTGACTATATGAAAATAATACCATTGGATTTATCTTACAAAATTCTTTCATAATATAATTTTACTATTTGCTAGTATATTATAATAATAAATTATAATCAAAGTCTTGTATTGGAGACTAAAAAAGCAAAAAAAAAATGACCTATATTTATGAATGGACGAAGTATTATGTTGACTTGCAGAGTTTTTTTTAATGACTGGCAGAGCTGTTTTAGCGTTATAAATACGCGCATCTCCTTTAGAGGTTCTTGCATGGTTAATTAGCCTATTTTTCCATTCCCTGGCAGGCATAGCTATTGCGCTATCTGTTTGATTCATCACGCTAACCAGACAAGTCTAGACTTTCTACATAGATAGCTGGTTTTCTATCTACTCTCTTCCAAAGAATTGGCGAAGATAGCTAGTTACTAGCCACGCTAATCGATCGATCAGGTAAACTACCAAACTGCACGCTTAATTTCTTGTATGAACACGAAGTTAATTTGTAGCGCCTACAAGATGTATGATTATTTTTGTTGTACGGCTTAATGGCAGTTATTCAACTTTATGGCTAGATATATACCGGCCACAATATAAATTCCATATCTGAAGATAAAGCTGTATTTGCTATTGAATGGTAAAATTCATGTATATTTTGTCAATCTTCGCTGTTATAATCTAAATAAACTAGTTAAGATCTTGTTTATTTTTTCCCCTTGTTCTTGCAGGTAACATAGAATCATATATGTTTTATCTCTCACGGAAAACATAGCTCCGATGATATTACCCTATATGTTTTCGTTATGTGATATAGCTAGTTGTCCTATTAATTTCCATTCGTGTTAACCCCAACGAACTCTAATAATCACCACACACATATCTATGTGTACCAGAAGCTCTCGAGAACAAATTAAGCCATGACTAAGCTCTCGAAGGATGCTCCTGCGGAGATCTCCCACCCCGCCCACCCGGAGCACAAGCTGAAGCTGGCGGACCCCGGTGGCGACGACGCTTCGTTCCAGTGCGACGGCTGCATGGAGCCCGGCGCCGGCGCCAGGTACATGTGTGACTGCCGGCCCGGCAACTTCGTCCTCCACATGGACTGCGCCCAGGCGGAAGCCACGCTGGTGCACCCTTTGCTCAAGAAGAGCAAGTTCCAGCTCCGCCACGAGCCCCCCGCTCCCACCGACGACGAGGCCAGGCTATGCGACGCCTGCGGCGGGAAGGTGCGTGGATTCTACTACCACTGCGCCAAGACCGACCTGGACCTCCACCCGTGCTGCGCGAAGCTGCCGCTTGAAGTCCGCCAGGAGGAGCTCACGTTCGAGCTCCGCAACAAGGCGTCGCACCGGTGCAGCAGGTGCAGGAAGATAGACGGGTTCTATTCCTTTTGGTTCTATCGCTCCACCTGCAAGACCGTGTACCTGCACGTCGCGTGCGTGAAGGAGATGGCGAGCCGGAACGGCGCCGGCAGCGTTGGCTCGGGTACTGACGACAGTAGGATGATCTCTTTCGTGAAGGAGGCGGCGCTGCAGAGCTACCGTGGAAAGGGCGCCGAGAGTGGTAAGTTCGAGCGCATATGCAAGATGGTTGTGACCGTCGTGCGTATCATCATCGCGGCGATTATTGGAGACCCGACGCCGATATTAGTAGCAGGAGCGGCCGCCCTCTTCTCCAACGTGTAGCTAGCTCATCGTACGTGTTGGGTGGCATCTATTATCCATACATATGGGTAACATGTGCCGATCATATATATTTCTACGTACGTACCAGTGCTTTGATGTGTCAATCCTATTGTACTTCCTATGTCGCACGTTAATTAGTGTTTGCATGGTCCTGTGCATGCATGTTTGCATGCTGTGTTTAGGGTTTAGTAGCTTGCATGTAGCTGCACGAATACATTAACTCGGTTAGTAGAGCCCTTCTTGTGGGAGCCTCTGGCGTGAATCCTGAGTCGCGGATCGGGTTGTTGCTCACCGCAGATGTAGTCGTTTATTCATGTACTCAGTTCAGAGTTTTTAAGATAAAGAAAAACAGAAAAGACGCAGGTCAGCTGCTTGGTCGGAAAGTCTCGCTTTTTCGCGTGTGTGCGTGTGTCCACCGTGATCATGTGGTAGGACCATAGTTTTAAATCTCTGGCTATAGCTGCCGCTATAGCCCGCTATAACTGTTTTAGACAGATGAAGCTATTTGAGTCTATGTATAATTTAGCCGCTATAGCCCGCTATAGCCTCATTTAGCTCCGCTATTAGCTGTTTGAGAAGTCATCCGCTAAACGTCATAACCGGAGATTTAAAACACTGGGTAGGACTGGAATCACTAGCAAAGTAAGGATGAAAATATAGAGTGGGCTCAAAACCTCGAAAGACTAAACTAGATTAATGTAAACGTTGTCATAATTCAAATTCATAAATAAATAGAAGACATGCAAAGCAAGCAAAAGACAAAAATACAGCGAAAGTATACCTCAGTAGTAGAAAACGCAACACGAAAATATATTAATATATCTCCAGTGAGTAGGGAGCAATCATCTGCATAAGAAAAATAGCAAAATTAGTGATACGATAATTAATTGTAAATAATTATGAACAATGTTCTTTTACTGAATTTTGTTCTGCACCTAATATTGTTGGATATAATTATCTCTGCCATAACACATATCCTTTACTTGTTTCTGCTATTGCGTAGCACTATTGATTACATTACAGTAGCTGTTTTTCGGTTCCTATTTGTGCTTAAAGAGAGTAATTGAGTTTGTTACTTATCTAAGGTAATATTTAGATTGACAAATTAACAGAATATAGAAGGATTGTCACATTGATTATTGAGCTATTAACTAGAGTTGAGAAGGCTAAATATTTAGTACTTGAGCAACTCCTCACCTGAGAGTAATATAACACAATATAATCTGTGCATTATGCTGATTATAATTGCCTAGCTACTTTCTTTCTCAGTTCAGCATACACTCTTGGTTAAATGACTTGAATTCATTATCTGTGTTGAGAAATAATTACTTAATCTTTATATCATTTTCATGTCTTTAGATGCATGCTTTACTGTTAGGGCGAAGACGACAGTTCCAACTACTTCAATCATCGGATGCAGCGCAACGTCCGCACGCGACGTAAGTAGCTTCCTACTTACGTTCGGGCTAGACCTGAAGTCGCCGCCGCGCGCACTTCGCTTGTGCGAGCACGTCGATCAGTACGCGCCATATACATGAAACCGCTAGTCAAGTCTCCGCTTATTGATCAGTAGCAGCAGCAACTGTGGCACGCCAGCTTCTCCGAAATTACATCTGTAGCTAGTACGTGGTCAGGCCAGCGCAGCAACTAAAGCTGATTAAAGTAAGAACGGTGATCCGAAAAACAAAAACCACTCACGTCAAAAAAAAAAAGAAATATGCATGCATTGAACACCTGGATGACAACAGAAAAAAGGCCTAATTTAACTAGACTGGGAAAAAAGCCGAGTCCGGCTCGGTCGGTGAGGCGTGGCGCCTCTGATTGGTCTGGCACATAACGAGTAAACCAACGTTCTCTGAATCTTGACATGAGGTAATAGTACAGATAGCTGCTACCTCCAATATATTTTCATATCATCAAAAGATAATAATGCAGTCAACTCATACAATAAGCTGGCTATAAGTTGTCTCCATAAGAGCTCTCAATCATTTAATACATACATGGGTATTGATAATTTAATACATGCATGGGTATAACAATTAATTCTATGGGTACATGCATGGATAATGCCTCTTTTCTTGTGCTATAGCCTGACTCTTGCATGGGAGTCGGCTTGGCTCTCTCTCTCCTTTTCTCTCCCCTCCACATAGGACTATGCTGACATAGATTCCCTTATAGCTAGCACAGTCAGTCTTATTAAACTTGCTCTAACGCACCCGTGGATGATTCATAGGCAAGCCTCTGATTGGTTCCATTTCAGTACAACATGCTACAGCTGGGAATGCAAATTACGTAATAAACAACTCCCACCTTCACTAGATACATAGGTTTAATCATTAATATATCGTTTTTCCCATGCTTACACGGTGAGGAGGACGAGGCCTTGAGAAGCTTTTCCACCATTTGTTTCCCTTGACATTTGATCCATGTTTTCTTTTAAGGATCTCCGTGATAGTAAAGTTATTAAATTTGTCTTATAAAATATTTATATATTATTTTTATTATTTTTCCTAGCATATTATTATAAAACCATATTCAAAGTTTTGTACTGGATACTACGAAAAGTAAAAAAAAAAGAAAGAAAAAGCGATTGTAGACTGATGGAGTAATAGTTAACCCAAGTTTACAGGTACCTAACTACCACATGCGTACCAAGTTCTATCATTGTACCGGAAATATGTACAACTCAGAACTCAACTTTGCATCAGAATGGTTACAACACAATCGATCTAATTCCTTTGTACACAAAACCAATCTTCTCAGCTAAGCACGACATAAATAATAACTACAGGTTTATCATCCGTTGGAGAAGACGATTCCTGCAACTGCTGCGATCATGGCCGTCGGGTCTCCAAAGATCACCCCAATGATGACACGTACGACGGCGCCGACAAACTTGAACCAGCGCTGGAACGCGGTGCGACGCTTGGCCGGCCTCTTCTGCAGCACCCCATCCAGCACCGGAGCGCTGATCGCCTGCATGATGTGGCCGCGGTTGCCACCGCGGCAGGCGGCCTTCCAGCTCCGGGACGCCATGTCCATCACGCACGCCACGTGCAGGTACACGGCCTCGCCGTCGTCGCAGTCGGAGCGGTAGAACCAGAACTTGCCGGCCTTGCCCCCGCACCTGCCGCACCGGCTCGACGCCTCCTTGCAGAGCTCGAAGAAGCCGCCGCCGTGGCCCTGCAGGGCGATGCGCTCCGGCAGGCGCGCGCAGCACGGGTGGAGGTCGAGGCCGCCGCCGCCCTCGAAGCAGTGGTAGACGAACCCGCGCACATCCTCGCCGCACGCGTCGCAGACCCTGCGGCCGGCGGGGGCCGGGGGCTCGTGGAGGAACACGAACGCGCGGTCGCCGAACAGGTGGTGCTTCAGGATGTCCGGCGCGTCAGCGCACCACGCGTGGAGGTCGAAGTTGCAGGAATCGTGCTCGCACCTGTACCTGGTGCCGACGCCTGGCTCCATGCAGCCGTCGCACGTGAATGGCCGGCCGTCGTCGGTGACCAGCTTCAGCTTGTGCATTGGGTGGGCGGGGTGGCCGGAGATCTCCGGCCGAATGTCCTCTGTGATCGTCATGGCGAATTCGTTCTCTTCGATCCTTGAGCGTACGTCTCTATAGAAGAAAAACACGAACCGACCTGTCTTATTTATACGCACCACGCAATCACGGTGACGTCTCACCACGAGGGAAAATTGTATGTTTTGAGGTTTTTACGGAGATCAGGAATCAATCCGGTAACTGTTGATTATCGAATTTTACGGAGAATGTTCACTTGAAAAAATCAAATCAAATATGAGTTTTAAATTTTAGAATTAGGATAAAAGAGTTTTAAACCACAATACCAACATTACCGCAGTAAGCCCAGTGGCGAGAAGTGCGCGCGTACGTGTCCGACTCCCATGCCTCGCAAGTTGCTGGTATGGTTTGTTGGCTAGTCGGCTTTCCCTTGGTTCTATCCCATTCAAATTCAAACTAAAAGGAATTTTTTTTACCCATTCAAATTTTTACCGGGACAACCAGCGATAAGTCCGGTAATCCACGTTTTTCGTGGATAAGTTTTTCCTCGACGCTTTATGTTTGCCTCTGCCGAAGTTTATCGTTACCTTGTCTATTTATTGCTTCGACTTGAAGGTTCAATGGATTTTAATTGGCCTAACAAGCATTTCGTTAAGCCTGAATTAATATAAGCAAGATTTCTCTAATTTAGGCCGTAGGTCAAGGTCTTCGCGGGCAACAGACGCACGGCCGACCACGGTTTGTAAACGCGGGACGGCCTTAACCAGCTATGCTTGGTCGTCACCAAGGTTTCAAATAGCCGGCTATAGCCACCGCTATAGCCGGATTTAGCCTTTGGGAAGGCTAAGGGCTAAGAGAAATCACTTTTGGCGCTAAACAATTTTTTCCGCTATTAGCCAGATTTAGCCCGCTAAATCCGCTAAATGGACTGCTATTTAGCCCGCTAAGGAGGGAAAAAATCTGAAGTGGGCCGAATTCTCGTCTGGCCCAAACTTGTGCGTAACCCTAGCTCTTGCTCCTGCACAGCCTCACACGGTCACACTCACACCAGCCTCCCGACTCCCGACTCCCGAGCCCGTGCCGCCACCACGCCTCTCGAGCCCATGCCGCCCGCCGCCGCCGCGACGCCTCCCGACTCCCGAGCCCGTGCCGCCCGCCGCCGCCGCCACGCCTCCCGAGCCCGTGCCGCTCGCCGCCGCGCCTCCCGGCCGCGCCCGCCGCTTGACCCGTCGGTGGCGGCAGCTGAGGAAGACCGAAGACCATGTCCCAACCAGAGCAACAACAAGCAAGTTTTACACTTTTACTCTCCTCTGTTCCAGTGTTCTTCTTCCTTCCTTTGCTCCATTCAAACTTTAGAGATTGAGAGATTCAGACTTTACATATACTTTTACTAAACCGCTAAATGAGGCTATTTGAGGCTATAGCCCGCTATAGCCTTTGTAACCTCTGCGGAACCCATCCGCTAAATATCTTAGCCGGCTATTTGAAACCTTGGTCGTCACGGAAGCAACGCGCGCAACTTCGCGATCCATCCGTTGCTTCGCCTGCGCATCGCTGCACGTCCCGCGCGCGCGATCGAATCCTTCTGTCCGCCGCCCGGCGCCAACGCTGCGGTGCCTTGAGCCAGTAGCTTCCTTTTGACGCGTGGCGTCGTCAAGGACATATATACGGTGCTGTAGTTTGCTTATTCATTATCAAATGGATACGTTACTTTAGAACCCGTGCGATCAAACAACATTAATGGTGATGGCAATAAACAGCAAAATAGAAAAGGCAAAGGCAATGCTTTTCAGCGACACTAGATCTAATTAACTTGTTGGAAATGACTAAAAGATTCACACACACAGTAAAATCAACTCCAGACCATATACTGCCTCCGGTTCATAAAATACAAGTCGATGTGGACACCAACACGGTCTCTAAAATACAATTTTAACCACTACTTACTATTGTAATATATATATATATATATATATATATATATATATATATATATATATATATATATAACTCAACAAAATTATAATATTACGAAGTATTTTTTGAGACGAATTTGCACATATAATTTTTATGTATGTAATGTAAATATTTAAAAAGTCGTCGATAACCAAAGTTTTAAAGTTTGACCATATACATTCTAAAACGACATGTTTTTCGAACAAGAGGAAGTATATTGGAAGTAAATGACCGATGTGTGCTACTAACAGCTCAATTGAGAGCGATTAATTATTTCATATTATGTTGACTAGCAGAGTTTTTGTAATGACTGGCAGAGCTGTTTTAGCGTGTATAAATACACGCATCTCCTTTAGATGTTCTTGCAAGATTAATTAGCCCATTTTTCCATTCCCTGGCAGGCATAGCTATTACTACGCTATCTGTTTGATTCATCGTGATGCTAACCAGACAAGTCTAGGCTTTCTATATAGATGTTATGTAGCGCTCGATCTACAGGCTCAGAAGTTAATTTGTAGCGCCTTCAAGATGTATGATTACTTTTGTTGTACGGCTTAATCGCAGTTATTCAACTTTGTGGCTTGATATGTACTGGCCAAAATATAAATTCCATATCTGAAGACGAGGCCAGGCTATGCGACGCCGACGGCGGGAAGGTGCGTGGATTCTACTACCACTGCGCCAAGACCGACCTGGACCTCCACCCGTGCCGCGTGAAGCTGCCGCTTGACCAATGTTAGGCCGAAGACGACAGTTCCAACCACTACATCTGAAGCAGCGCAACGTCCGCACGCGACGTAAGTAGCTTCCTACATACGTTCAGGCTAGACTTGTGCGAGCACGTCGATCAGTACGCGCCAGATACATGAAACCGCCAGTCAAGTCTCCGCTTATTGATCAGAAGCAGCAGCAACCGCGGCATGCCAGCTTCTCCGAAATTACATCTGTAGCTAGTACGTGGTCAGGC
This sequence comes from Dendrocalamus latiflorus, assembly GCA_017311315.1. NCBI lineage: Eukaryota > Viridiplantae > Streptophyta > Magnoliopsida > Poales > Poaceae > Dendrocalamus > Dendrocalamus latiflorus. The sequence continues at coordinate 13,731,684 of CM029654.1, read as the reverse complement.
CAGCGCAGCAACTAAAGCTGATTAAAGTAATAACGGTGATCCGAAAAACAGCAACCACTCACGTCAAAAAAAAAAAAAAGGAAACATGCATGCATTGAACACCTGGATGACGACAGAAAAAAAACCTAATTTAACTAGACTAGGAAAAGAGCCGAGTCCGGCTCGGTCGGTGTGGCGTGGCGCCTCTGATTGGTCTGGCACATAACGAGTAAACCTACGTTCCCCGAATCTTGACATGAGGTATACCGTACCCGTGTGTAACACCCTGCGTTTTCTAATTAATTTAAACGCTGTTAGCAGTGTTGATAATAACAATTAAGGGGTCAAATTAAAATTTAGGATTTATTTTATTAAACTCAATTGCTGCCAAATTATTAGCAATTTAATTATCAACACGATTACAACAGAGAGTTGCGATTACAATTAGAGATCAATCTATTACATAAATATTACATTCGGGAAATAAAGAATAGAAATTGCATTATGTTATGTACATCAATATCAAGAGAAAGCCGAATTACAAGTTAGGCCATTTCATACATAGGAGTCTGTCGTCAAATTGCCAACACCTCGATATTTCCTTGTGAGCGAATCAATGACCTTAATGCCGAAAAAGACCGAACAAAAGAACGAATAAAATAAACAAAAGAAAGCATAAAGAATTGCCGTCAGAGCCCTATAGGTTAATTTCGGGCGGGGCAATCCGTTCACGGAGATACCTGACCGTCCGGGGGCCAGTCGGCACCTCTCACAACTGTAGGCTCATCACTCGGTAAAAACAAACCTGATTTAATATAGCGACCAGCCAAAATATCTCCCAAGCCAAAACAGTAACCTGAGGCACAGCAAGACCACAATAGCCGAAACCCCAGCATGCCATCGGGCAAACACACTCGACCAGATAGCACCGGCCAGATAACACGGGCCGCAGAAGTAAAGAGAAGGAAGAAAGCGAGTTAGAGCACGGCATCGCACTCATTTCCCCCAAATCCTCCGACCATTCCAAAACCACAGAGAAGCCATCCACCGAGTAGAATCGACAGCAAGGGGACGGGCAAGGCGAGTCAACCGGGAGCAAGACGACGGCGACGACAGGAGGCGGACCGCAAGCCCAAAGTCATCAACCTTAGGAGGAAGGCATCACCAGGCGACCCCCACCCCCACCACAAGAAGGCGTCAGCCACAAGCCAAGCTTAAGCCCTTCTCACAACCAGCCAACCAACCACCAGTGAAGGTAAACCACAATAGCTCACCGCAGTAACCTCCATTTATCATGGTAAATAATATTGAACTAGAGACTAAGTAATCAAACCTCAGTAGAGCACCATGAATCAACCTAGAGCTTACCACCAGAGGTAGAAGAGGAGTAGAGGAGAAATAGGTTTGAGTTTAACCTAGATGCGGGCAGCAGCGTGCTACCACCTGCATAGCCACAACCATAGCCGCCACCGCGCGCTCCCCCGGCACGCGGGCGATTCTAGCTCGGCTATGACCTGCAAGGGCAACTCACCTCCATACCTGGCACCTCATAAGCAAAACCGGTAAAATCCAAACAAATAGCAACCAAAGTACACACAGATCGGGTCAGATTTGGGGGACCAAGCACCAGATCCGGGCTCTCGGCCTCGGATCTGGCCGAGGGTCGCCGTGAGGAGCAGAGCGGCCGAGCGAGGCAGGCGCGCGGCGGTGCGGCCGGGGAAGCCGAGAGGAAGAAATGGGGGGAGGAGAAGACCAGGAGGCGTCGGCGGTGGGCGCAGAAAAAGAAAGGAGCAGGGAGGTGGGGAAAAATAAGTAGAGAAAATAGAAATGTGAAGTCTTAGAGTTGTTAATTTAAGAATACTCCTAATCATGCATTGTAACCCTTTGGCTTCATCAGATTTGCCTAAATAAGTAAGGAACTGCATATATTATAAATCATGTAAATGAATATTAGCCACACCCGAATAATAGACACCAGTTAAAAACAAATGGAGATTTAATATGACCTTCCATATGGAGTAATACCTTGGATTGTTATGCATCTAGGTCTCATTGAGCGGATTATAAGCGGACGGAGAAATTAGATCACCGCAAGTGCGTTTAGCCGGAACCATTTAATTATTTAACCCTAGTGTTATCCAACGTCGTCAATTAAATGGTAGTTTGATTTTCAGGCGAAGGACTGAATCTCCAAAGGAAATTATACCAGAGTAACGAAGAGACTCAGCAATTTATCGTTAACGCAGGCAAGCATTTCTTTGAATATATCTGCCAAGTATATTGATAAAACAAGTATTTTGTATTATTCTAGTATCACTTGCATGAAATAAATAGAGTTTTAAATCGAGCAATGGGTAATTGTGAAGTAAGAGGGTAGATGGCGACTGATGGAGCAGTTGGCCATCTAAATTAATTAAGAAGGTGGGCAGAGGTTGCCAGGGCAGGTGGCAAAAAGGGCAGGTTGGGACCTCTGCATAAGATTAGAATATAAGAAGTCACCAGCTTCATCCGTGTGAACAGACAGTACCAAACCGTATCAACCAACATCCCGTTTGAGGACGGACAGACTAGTAGCTCTATCGAAGTGTTATATTCTCCACATGGGTAAGTATTTTATTAAGCCGTTGGGAGAACCCACACGATCCGGGCCAGCACTTGGGTGCCGGGTGGGGGACCCCGTGGAGGAACCCACAAGATCCGGGCCAGCAACTGGGTGCCGGGTGGGGACCTCCACCACTGCAGGAACCCACATGATCCGGGCCGGTAATTGGGTGCCGGGTGGGGAATGCAAGGCGCATATATTAGCGCGGGTGGAGGTTGGGGAAGGGCGAGGCCGCCCCCAACCAACAACTATGTCGAGGTTAGTGGGTGCTGGGTGAGGGTGAGAAACCACCCCGGGCCACTAACTAAGAATAGTTGGGTGGAGATATAATATACTGAGATAGATGTAAAAGTCTGATACTCTGATCTGGGCACCGCATCTAAGGAATTGCGGAGAACCATGAGCCACCAGGATCAAGAGTGGTGATGGGTAAAGTGATACAAGCTTGCGCAATGCTATATAAATCATGAATTCATGCCTATCTCCAGGAAAGGAAAATTACGGAAACTTATGGGGGTTTTTGCTGTTCATGCGTATGCTCAGTAGATTTCCAAAATAATGAATCCGAAATCTTTCGCAACATAAAACCCTATTTTCTATAAGTTGGAATTTGGGACTGGATATGACATTGGAAAAGAACAGTGGAGATAGAACAAGAGCATTCAGTGCATTTTTGTTACATAAGCTTGCTGAGTACTCTGTACTCACTCTTGCTATTATTTCCTTTGTTTAGAGGATAACCAGCAGTTTGTGGATGGAGATGAAACTTATTCAGAGGAGGAAGGTTGTAGCGAGGACGAGCCGTATGAGGGTCACGTCACATATGATGATTGGGACGACTAGAGGAATATGATCAGCTAGGACTCTACTACTAGAATACCTGTAATATTAATGTATTGTAGAGGTACTTCTCTTGTATAATTAGAATTCTGAATTACTATCTTCTGGTATTGTAATTCTAGGACTTGAACCAGTTGTATAATATTTTAGCCCTGCGTGGCATTGTGAATGTATGTAACTTTCGGTCTCTAATTATTGTTCTGTTGCAATACTCTGATTGGCTTATTATTCGTTAAAGCGATGTTTTATCAGCTAAACGAATAATAATCCGTTGACTAGCATTATTACCCTATGGTAATTGTGCGGGTCGTCACAGCGTGCATGATTCGTAGGCAAGCCTCTGATTGGTTCCATTTCAGTACAACATGCTACAGCTAGGAATGCAAATTACGTAATAAACAACTCCCACCTTCACTAGAAACATAGGTTTAATCATTAATATATCGTTTTTCCCATGCTTGCGCGGTGAGGAGGACGAGGCCTTGAGAAGCTTTTCCACAATTTTTCCCCTTGACACTTGGATCCATGTTTTCTTTAAGGATCTCCGTGATAGTAAAGTTATTAAATTTGTCTTATAAAATACTTATATATAATTTTTATTATTTTTCCTAGCATATTATTATAAAACCATATTCAAAGTTTTGTACTGGATACTACGAAAAGTAAAAGAAAAAGGAAAAAGCGATTGTGGACTGATGGAGTAATAGTTAACCCAACTTTGCAAGTACCGAACTATAGTTACCGAACTACCACATGCGTACCAAGTTCTATCATTGTACCGGAAATATGTACAACTCAGAACTCAACTTTGCATCAGAATGGTTACAACACAATCGATCCAATTCCTTTGTACACAAAACCAATCTTCTCAGCTAAGCACGACATAAATAATAACCATAAGTTTGGGCCTGTTCTTTTCAGCTGCGGCTTATAGCTTTTGGTTAAATTTTTTGAATTTTGGCTATTTACGATACAGATTACGGAGAGACAGATACTCACTTGCGACGGCCTCTTCCGCATCACCCCATCCAGCACTGGAGTACTGATTGAAAACACAGAGAGACATAGAGAACTTCTGATCTTTCTTTATTGCTTTCTTTCTGATTTTATATACAAAATAGTCAATAGTACTCCCTATTTATAGCCTTGTGGTGATGTGTCCACCATGGACCAAGACTTCAAGCACATGCCCAGGTTTCCTAATAGTTGACTAGTCGGCTTTCTATTAGTTTTATCTTATTTAAATTCAAACTAAAATGGATTTTTTTTACTAATTCAAAGTTTTATCAGGATAACCAGCAGTAGGGCCGGTAACTGACGGTTTTCGCCAATAAGTTTTTCCGTGCTCTCGACGCTTTATGTTTGCCTCGGCTGAAGTTTATTGGTACTTTGTCTATTTATTTCTTCGACTGGATGGTACAATGGGTTTTAGGAGGCGCTTAGTTTGACGATGGCTTATTGTTATTTTACTATAGTTAGCTTATTTTTCACTGTAGCTGATGATGATTTCTTTAGTGTAATTAAATTTAAAATTTTAAAAATAGGTTAATCCATCATAGGCAATACGAAAGAATTCAAAAAAAGTAAAAAAAATCCAACAAACTAAAAAGCTAAAAAGAATTAAGTAATAATGAATTAAAAACTATATGCTGAATCTAAAACGAACAGACCTAATTGGCCTAACAAGCATTTCGTTAAGCCAGAAAGATTTCTCTATTTTAGGCCGTTGGTCAAGGTCTCCGCGTGTAACATACGCACGGGCCGACCACGGTTTGTAAACGGGGGACGACCTTAACCAGCTATACTTGGTCGTCACGGAAGCAACGCGCGCAACTACGCGATCTATCGGCTGCTTCGCCTGTGGACCGCTGCACGTCACGCGCGCGCGATCGAATCTTTCTGTCCGCCCGTTGGCAATGCTGCGGTGCCTTGAGCCAATAGCTTCCTTTTGACGCGTGGTGTCGTCAAGGACATGTATATACCGTCTTGTAGTATTGATTATCAAATGGATACGTTGCTTTAGGACAAGTGCGATCAAAGCACAGGAATTGTGATGACAAGAAACAGTAAAATTAAAAAGGCAAAGGCACTGCTTTTCAGCGACAGCCATTGCCTGTAAACACGTTTGACTGAAAAAATGACTTCAAGCCAAGAAAAACTAAATCCGGGATCAGTCAAACTGTGTCTAAGGTGTCTCTTCGTTGGACTGAAATAAACTGATTTATAACTGAAATTATATTGTAACTGATTAAAATTACACAGTACCTAATGGTGACTTATTTAGCGTAACTAAATTTTAAAAAGTAAAAATAAATCAAAACAGATTAGTCCATCACAATAATGTAAATGAATATAGAAAAAAGATACAAAAAGTCAAAAAAATCATAGAAAATAAATTTTAGAAATAATAAAAAGTAAACCAGGAGTCAGAAGATCAAACCAAAGTTTAAATATGTGCTTGTTAGACCAACCAAAACTCACAGCATCTTCCACTCGAAGCAAGGTGCCGACGTAAAGATCAACTTCTCCACACCGACACAGATACGTACGTAATAGCTGTACTCAGTCTAGTCAAAGCATGTAAAAAATGTACAGGACCATATGGGTATTTGGTTTCTTAGCTTTATCTTATTTAAAAGTAATATGGTTTTTAGAATTTAGTTGTGACTTTTAATTTTTAGTTGATTATAAAAAAGATTGAGAAAGTAAGAGATATTCATATATATGAGAAACTACGTTGTTTAAAACAGCTCTTACAGTCATTACTACAAATAGCTCATAAAACATATCTTGATAAATCAATTAGTTCAAAAACCAGCTTTTAAAAGTTAAAAAGCTAAAAGCTGTCGCCATAAGCAATTCCCCTTAAAAGTTGTTACCTGGTGTCTTGTTCTAAAGAATTCGTGCTTAATGTGTGCTTTAGCTAACTACTGCATATAGTAGACGTCGAGACTGGAGAGGAGAAAGCAAGTCAACCATGACCAGGCTCATCTTCGGCGATCCTCCGCCGGCGATCTCCCGCTCCGCGCAGTCGGCGCACGAGCTCATTCTGGTGAGCGCCAGCGGCGCGCTGTCCGGTGCAAAAACTAATTGATGAGTGTATGTAGGGGCCGGCGTGCTTATTTTGTCTCAAAAGATTGGTTACTTTATTCAAGTGTAAAGATGTTAAGCTGTAACCTTTGTTATGCAGCCTTAAATTATTCACTTTGTTTATCGCAACAAAATTATATATATTGGTAATTTCAATATTGACCGCTTGTATATTTAATTAGTGCAATAAAATTGTATGCACGTATAGCCTTACCCGACATTCAGTGAAAAGTTTTCACGAACGTTAAGCCTGAATTATTTAATATAAGCAAGATTTCTCTACTTGAGGCCGTTGGTCTAGGTCTCCGCGTGTAACATACGGACGACCTTAACCAGTCATCACAGAAGCAACGCACGGGCCGACCACGCTTTGTACGCGGTAGGCAGGTTTTAGCCTTTTGGATTTTAAATAAAACAACATAAACTATAGCCCAGCCAAAATAACCGTCCATGAACGCAACTACGCAATCCATCCGTTGCTTCGCCTGTGCACCGCTGCACGTCACGCGCGCGTGATCGAATCTTTCTGTCCGCCCGTTCACAATGCTGCGGTGCCTTGAGCCAGCAGCTTCCTTTTGACGCGTGGCGTCGTCCAGGACATATATACCGTACTGTAGTTTGCTTATCTAATGGATACGTTACTTTAGGCCGTATATAATAGTATGATATTAATTGTCTAAAAATCTTGTCATGTAGGACACGAGATAATACGAAAGAGAAAGAAGAAGCATAGAGAATTAAACCGTCTCTCATATAGTAGTCAACTGTAATATGATAAACAAGACGCACTATATCATGGAGAAACTGTCTATAGAAATATGTAAAAAAATAACCTACTGTATGAGCTATTTTTAGTGCCGTCTATAGATGACATGAAGAATACTTTAGGCAGTAGTTATATATACTATTATACATATCCTTAAAAACCATATGATCAAACCACATTAATGGTGATGAAAAGAAACAGAAAAATTGAAAAGGCAAAGGCACTGCTATTCAGCCAAACCCGTTGCCTCTAAACTACAGTGAATTTGCTCAAGGACTAGGTCATATTCTAAAGTGCTATAGTTTTTAGTTTTTAGCTAAAATGACAATGTAGTGGTTGTTAGTTTTCTATGAGATATTCAATTATAAATTAAAAAACAAAAAATATCATTATATATCTACAGATAATGCAAAAGAAAAAACAGAGGGAATAAAAAACTACGTTAAGAAACCAACACGTTTTAAATAGGCTTTAGCTTTTAAAAACCAGAAACCTTCGCTGTTTGAAAACCTTCGTTCCAAATAGTTTTTTCCTGAGATATTAAATTATAAATAAAGGAAAAACAGCATTATATATCAACAGATAATGCAAAAGAAAAAGAAAAAAAGAGAAAACAAAAAAATACGTTAAGAAACAAATACGTTCCAAATAGGCTTTAGTTTTTAAAAACCTAAAACCTTCGTTACTTGGAACTTTCTTAGTTACATGAATGTTAGCATGTTAAATATGTGCTTGTTAGACCAACCAAAACTAACACTATCTTCCCCTGGAAGCAAGGTGCGGAGATAAACTCCTCCACACCAGCCCTACTCAAAATGGCTTATTTTGAGTGGCTTATGGCTGAAAAACACTGTAGCTGATTGAAAAAATATTATAGCTGACGGTGGCTTATTTGGCGTAATTAAATTTAAAAAAAATAATAAATAGAAAAATCAGGTTAGCCCATCACGGACAATACAAATGAATACGGGAAAAAAGAACTGGCAAAAAAAGCTCAAAAAACCAAAAAATCAGAAAAAGACGAAATTATTAAATAGTAAAAAATAAGCTAGAAGCCAGAAGCTCAAGCCAAAATGAGCGGGACTCGCTCTACTCAGTCTGGTCAAAGCATGCATAAATGTACAGCACCCAGAGGGACCTTTCTTTTCTTGGCTATAAGCAACTCTCCTTAAAACTTGTTACCAGGTGCCTTGTTCTAAAGAATTCGTGCTTAATCTGTGTGCTTTAGCTAACCATCATATCATACCGGTATTAAACCCGGGGGGTTCCTGGCCGCCGAGCCCCTCCACGTCGTACCCAGCGCTCCCTCGGCCGGCGCGTGGCCGCCGAATTCGCGTACCGTCGGGGGAGCAGTTTTGCGAAAAAGTCCCTGTATTTTGCGGAAATTACGTAAAGGTCCTTTTTTCTCGCAGAAAGGTTCCTGCCAGTTTTTTTAGCCCCTCCACTTTGCAGGATAGCCCCCCGCGGTTTTCTAAATTACGTACGGGTCCTCATTTACTTACATACAGGTCCTCGCTTTTTTACGAAAAAACCTTTGACTTTTTCAAAAATACACATATGCCCTCGGTTTTTTACGAAAAAAACCCTTTAACTTTTCCGAAAATACACATGCGCCCTCGGTTTTTTTTAAAAAAACCCCTCATGAATTATCGCCTCTTTTATTTCGGTACACACGGTGGTTGGCGCGGCGTGACGCCGCACCTATGAGGCTAGTATAGTATATACTTAGATAGGAAAGACACACTAGTGCGTCCGTGTGGTCAACTACGAGGTTCTGAGCTACACAAAACATCGAAAGCAAGGATGTACACGTAATTACAAAAAATAGGAGGTTTTCCGTAAAACCACGGTAGGATCCGTACGAAATTACGAAAACTGCAAGGTCTTATATACAAAAAACCAAAAGCAGCGTAATTAAGAGAAAAAAGGAAAGGTTTCCACAAAAATGGAGACGTAGCATGTTGGTGTTGTGGCATTGCCTTCAACTTTAAAGATGTTACTAACTATAGAAGCGCCGCACTATACCACGCTAACTACCACATGGACCGAAGAAAAAGAGTCGACAATTTGCAAGAGAGACTTTTCTGGAAAAATAAAGGGCCCATACATAATTACGGAAAAATGATGGGTTTTTTATAAAAAGAATCAAGGGCCAATATGTAAATTTTAGAAAAAGCGTAGGACTTTATCCCTAAAAAGGGGTTTATGGAAAAATCGAGGACTTATATGTAATTTTATAAAAGTAAAAGGCCTTTTCACAAAATTGTAGATGTTCTGGGAACTTTCTAAAAAATCAAGGACTCGTACACAATTTAAAGAAACAGGAAGATCCCTTCGCATAATTGTTGAGATGGCAATGTTTCTCGGGGCGGAATCCCGAGACTGGAGAGGAGGAGAAGGCAAGTCAACCAGGACCACCCGGCGATCTCTCACTCCTGCGCCCCCGGCGCACTAGCTCATGCTGGTGACCACCGGCGGCGCACCGTTCCGGTGCAAAAGCTAATTGATGAGTGTATATAGGGCCGGCATGCATATTTTGTCTCAAAAGATTGGTTAACGTATTCAATGTAAAGATGTTGAGTTGTAACCTTTGGTTTGCAGCCTTAAATTATTCACTTTGCAACAAAATTATATATATATATATATATAGGGAGCATATCTAGTGCTAATGGTCTATTCAGTGCTAACATGCAAATGCCAACCAGAGCTGTTGGATCTACAATTTGTGGCTCAGATTCGTGAAGGTGGAAGCCCCCCAATCACTTATGTATTTTTCCCCAAAACCCCCTGGCAACTTCTCCCTTACATCCGCGTCCCCGCCTTCAGTCCCCACTCGGCTCCCTCCCGTCCCCGACGCTTGCCCGCCGCCTCGCTCCGCCTCCCCTGCTCGCCTTCCGCGCCTTGCCCACTCGCCTCGCCCCGCCTCCCCCACCTGCCTCCCGGCCGCCGCCTCACTCTGCCCTCCACAGCCGCCCCCCGTCGCGCCCCTCGGCCCTCGACGCCGCCGCCTCCCTCCACAGCCGCCCCCCCGGCCCTCGACGACGCCGCCTCCCTCCAACCCTCCGGGCCACCGCCTCGCTCTTCCCTCCACGGCCTCCCCCCGCCGCCCTACTCCCTTGCCTCGGCCGCCGCCGTACTCCCCCTCAGCACCGCTGCCCTCCCCCACTGCAGGGCACCTCTCCTCTCCACCGCGTGCTAGGGTTCAGACCCAGGCGACGGCGCCACCGCCTACCTCAACTCCGCCCGCCCTCCCCCCACACCGCCAAAAGCGCCGCCGCCTCCCTCAACCCCGGCTCCCTCAACTCCGATGCCGCTGGACCCAGGGTTTGCTCTTCTGAATGTATCAGGCCTGTGGACTGTATGGAAATGGCTTGTGCATAAATGACTTTGTTGAATGAATTTGCGATTGATCAGTTCCTTGATCTTGAAATTGTCCTGTGGACTGTATGGAAATGGCTTGTGCATAAATGAATTTGTTGAATGAATAAAGGCTGGTTTTATGATGATATGATTCTTCACTTCTCTTTGCAGATAGTGCTACAGTGCAAAGATGGGGACTGCCCTTCACCTAAATCAATGGCTGATCAATTAGTGTCATATCTCGAAGCAAATGGATACTTACAGGATTAGAGATGGGTGTTTGTGACAAATCCTTACTGGAATTCGGACTGCCAAGGGCATATATCTGTGTACCTGCTGATGATGTATCAAAGCCGGCAGTTCCTTTGGTTCATCATACTTGGTGGCAACTTGGTTGTGTTGGCACAACTGCTTCCCCTGGATATTTTAGATTGAACATATCTATCAGCAGTTCTGTTGTTCATGATGTAAAATATGAGACAATGTTTATATCGAGAGACAATGATGTAAATTATGGAACGGTATTTACATCAGCTCTAATGGTGTACATTGTTATGATGGATTGGAGTGTTTACACCCAACAAGAAATGGCACATGAACCCCTAAAAAAAGAAAAGAAAAAGAGGCTGTAAGAGTTCAGTGTTCACTGCTGTGACTAGAATTACTCTCGGCTGCCATATGTACCAGAAAGAAAGGCTAAAGATTATGGCCTCGGATTGTGAAATGAATGCATTTTTATGAGTTGTAATCAGTGAAACAGGCCTAGCTTCTGATTGTGAGAAATTCTAAGTGCTATTGCATACAATGTGATGACTCCCAGGTGATGGTTGAGTGAAAAATTGTGCTTGGCTTGTGAGTTGTGACCTGAAAAAATTCAAATTGTAAAGGCAACTAGGTGTCAAAATTTGAGTGACAATCCACATTGCAATGGCAACTAAATGTCAAAATTTGCCAGCCAGCTGAGTGCTGTCAGTAATGATCTGATCTGAGTCTGAACAGCCCTCAGTTTCTAATGGAGGTGATGAACCCAAAACTTGAAATTACACACACTGATTACAATACAATGCATAATCCTGAGAACAATACAATGCTCATTTCACACACACACAGGAAATTTGTGATTACAATACAGATCTCATTTCATACAATGCATGATCCTGAGAACAATACAATGCTGTCCTAGGTTCTCTTTCATTCAACAATCATGAACAAAAAAAATTGAACATTCGGTTTCATTTAATTTGAACAATACAGATCTTGCAGGTTCTCGTTCACAATTCAAACATTCACAATTCAAACATACAACTGAAGCATCAATATTCAGTTAAAAACATTCATCAGTACAACCTGAAACACATGGTTCAGTTTCCACATCACTAATACTTCACATCAAAATGTTCAGTAAAAAGAGGGGCCCGGCGGTGGCATCGGGCACCAGGTCGAAGGCTGGCGGTGGTGCTGACGGGGGGTGGCGCCGAGGGGGATCCGGCTTCCCACTGATGGAGAAGACCGGCAACGAAGAAGACTGCTCAGTCGCCACTGCCGCTGCCCCGGCGATGAGACTGACAGATCTGGACAGGCCTCATTAGAGCAGGGCTCGCCAGCGGCATCGGAGTTGAGGGAGCCGGGGTTGAGGGAGGCGGCGGCGCTTTTGGCAGTGTGGGGGGAGGGCGGGCGGAGTTGAGGTAGGCGGTGGCGCCGTCGCCTGGGTCTGAACCCTAGCACGCGGTGGAGAGGAGAGGTGCCCTGCAGTGGGGGAGGGCAGCGGCGCTGAGGGGGAGTACGGCGGCGGCCGAGGCAAGGGAGTAGGGCGGCGGGGGGAGGCCGTGGAGGGAAGAGCGAGGCGGTGGCCCGGAGGGTTGGAGGGAGGCGGCGTCGTCGAGGGCCGGGGGGGCGGCCGTGGAGGGAGGCGGCGGCGTCGAGGGCCGGGGGGCGCGACGGGGGGAGGCTGTGGAGGGCAGAGTGAGGCGGCGGCCGGGAGGCAGGTGGGGGAGGCGGGGCGAGGCGAGTGGGCGAGGCGCGGAAGGCGAGCAGGGGAGGCGGAGCGAGGCGACGGGCAAGCGTCGGGGACGGGAGGGAGCCGAGAGGGGACTGAAGGCGGGGACGCGGATGTAAGGGAGAAGTTGCCAGGGGGTTTTGGGGAAAACTACATAAGTGATTGGGTGGCTTCCACCTTCACGAATCTGAGCCACAGATTGTAGATCCAACAGCTCTGGTTGGCATTTGCATGTTAGCACTGAATAGACCATTAGCACTAGATATGCTCCCATATATATATATATATATATATATATATATATATATATATATATATATATATATATATATATATATATATATATATATTGGTAATTTCGATATTGACCACTTGTATATTTAATTAGTACAATAAAATTGTATGCACGTATAGTCTTACGCGACATTCAGTGAAAAGTTTACACGAACGTTAGGGAATCAACCTTTTTTCTGTTGGCTGGAGCATTAATCGTGACAGAGTCTAATTTGGGCCACCAGGAAATGACCCTGGCTGTCCGGGATCATTGGGAGTATGATATTGTACTCAAAATTGTTAGGAGAACACACAGGCTGCTCCTGTCATCTTGAATGCCCTAGGGCATAATAAAAATAAGACCCTTCATTCTAATATAAATATACAACAATACATTTTATATTAGTTGTAAAAGGTAAAGTTCAATACAATAACTATTAGACAGTACATCACAAAATACTTATTAACAACATTAGGCTTAATACATTACAAAATACAAAGTACTCATTGTCGACAAAATGCATGTATACATACTAACATACATAGGCTAGAGGCCTCAAGTTTTCGTGGGGCCTAAGCGATCGCCCTTGCTGCCTAGGCCCAGGCCGGCCCAGAGAACACACATCCAAGTTATTACATAAAAAAAGGTATACAAATTTATTTCCACTGCAAGTAGAGCTCAAAAACGTACTAATCAAGATGACTACAAGTTACAAACATATATACGAGACTTCGTGTATGACTCATACTGTATGAGTATCTCGCTATGAACTAAGACACGAACAGGGAAGGATTTTATTGCCATCGATTCGCTACCCCTATCCGTTGTTGAAGATCAGCCCAACGACCGCTACGATCATCGCCGTCGGGTCTCCAAAGATCACCCCGATGATGACGCGCACGACAACGGCGGCGATCTTGAGGAAGCGCTTGCCCTTGCTGCTAGTCTTGGCCCTCTTCCGCAGCACCCCCTTGAGAACCGGAGCTTCCACTTGCACGATCTTCCCGCCGCCATGGTGGCGGCTGCGGTGGTGGCCGCTGGCCTTCAAGCTCTCGCAGGCCATCTCCTTCACGCACGCCACGTGCAGGTACACGGCCTCGCCGTCGTCGCAGTACGAGCGGTAAGACCAGAATTTGCGGCGGCCCTTCTTCCTCGCGCATACGGCGCAGCGCCGGCACGAGTCCCGCTTGTCGACGCAAAGCTCGAATTCGAGGCCGTCGAGGGCGAGGAGCCCCGGCAGGCGAGCGCAGCACGGGTGGAGGTCGAGGTCGTGGTCGAAGCAGTGGTACACGAAGCCGCGCACCACGTCGCCGCACGCGTCGCAGACCCTGCGAGGCGCTGGGTCCGGGGGCGGGGGCTCGTGGAGGAGCACGAACGCGCGGCCCTCGAGCAGAGGGTGCTCCTCCAGGACGTCCGGCGCGAGCGCGCACCACGTGTGGAGGTTGAAGTCGCAGACGCACTGCTCGCACGTGTACCTCGCGCCGGCGCCGTGCTCCTTGCAGCCGTCGCAGTCGAACTCCAGGTCGTCGGCGGTGACGAGCTTGAGCTTGTGCCCCGGGTGGAACGGATGGGAGGTCTCCGCCGGTGGCGCCGGAGGATCACTCGCGATGCCCTTCCCCTTCATGGTTAATTTCCGCTTCTCCGGCCGGGGCTCTGGCGCGGAGGTGGATATATATATATATATATATATATATATATATATATATATATATATATATATATATATATATATATATATATATATATATATATATATATATATATATATATATATATATATATATATATATACGTTTGGTGGTGACGAGCTGCAGGGAGTCTTCTCCTTGCGTGGCAAGGGACTGGCGGCCTAGCTTGAGCCCAACGCGACTAATTTTAGCGTAATCCATCCAAAAAGGAGGTAGGTTGCCCCAAAATTTCGAGTTGCATCCACGCGAAATTTCTATTGCGAGCTCTGGTGGAATCTTCTCGATCCAACACGTACGCACGTGCCTTGTGCGTTCCTTAGCCGCGTTATCTTAAGTACAACTAAATACACACGCACTTTCACAAATCCGATATGCACGCGCGCGCACGTACAGGGCGCACCCGAGAGTTTATGGCTTTCGAATATAGTTGTTAATTTTTAATTGAAATTATACTATATTAATTATTAGTTTTTTTTTCTGAATTATTTAATTAAAAAAATTAAAAATATCATTATATAGCTTCAGAAAATACAAAAGAAAAAGGAAGAAAAAATAAAACCAAAAAACAAAAAGGCTGAACTTAGAAGCTGTTACGTTTCAAATGGTTTTTGGCTTAAATAAGTTGAAAGATAAAAAAATCAGAAACTGAACCCATTTAGATTGGGACCTATGTGTGTCCTTAGTACACAACTAATCTAGAACGAAGACAAAGGCCTAAACTTCACACAGTTTTGATTACTAAACGTACCCACGTGTACATGTACTATTTCTACTCGAGACTGCAACACATCGAACCTAGGGTTCAAACTCTGACGAGCAACTCGCACAACCATAGACGTGCCAAGCGAGCGAGCTTGGCTCCTTAGTGGGTTATTGTCTGGTTAGGCCAAATTAATGAGTGGGTTTATTTTAGCTATGGCTAATAGTTCATAGCTGTGACAGGTGACTTTTGGCTCAAACGTGAGAGCTAATGCGAACAAACCAAATAGCGATAAGGCGCTTTAAAAATATTATTTTGATAAGCTATTTTAAAAATACGAAAAAAAGTTGTTCTGTTTATTTGTTTGAGAAAAATTAAAAATTATAAATTTAAAAGAATGGGGCAATCTCTCACCGGCTTAGCTGATTCTCTCTGGTTCCTAATGGCACTGCTAGTGGGTGCAAATTAAGGATGGACCGTGGAGCGACTCAACTGAGTGGGCCTATTACACCGGCCCAGCCTGGAAGCCAGATGGTAGCTGCACAGTGCACAGACGGTAATGGATCCGGTGCCTGGGCCTACAAATCTCAGCGTGCGTTGTCATGTACCAATTGGGCCGCGTTGATCGATGCTCAATGGATTCATCCAGGCGAAATTCCGCGGGCATCAATCATCTTTGATTGGTCAACGCAACGCAACTAATAACCAATTAGTGGACGCTGTTGTCCATCAATACAAAAACGAATATGAATTATCCGTACAATTCAATTACCGTATTTAATAGGATATAAATATGATATAGATTTTTTTATCTGATTAATAATTTCTATCTAATTCATATTCGTATTCGAATTCACATAAAAAATATGGATACGAATATGGTATAGAATTTTACCATCTAAAATGTTATTTTATCCAGACTATCCGTATTCGTATTTAACGAAGCAATATGCATATTTTATTATAATATGACTAATTGGTTAGATAAAATTTTCTAATTGAACGTGAATTCGTGTTTTTTAGGGAGGCGTGATTGTACGAGGATAAAATGTCATTAATATCTTCATACTACATAAGTTATAAGGATATCTAGATCCGACTGAATTAAGTAGATATTCAATTCGAATTCATATTCGTTACTATATTCGATTCGTATTCAAAAATATTCGAATTCATTTATAAATATGAATACGAATACAAATATAGTTTAGACACTACCCAATCAGTTTTCACCCCTATCCATCATGTTGAACGTTTAAGAGAATACCTACTAGTACATAATGTAGGTGAGGTATATACATATGATTTCAACTTTCAACTTTGAGCCAATTAGTGTGGCAAGCTAGCTAGACCACTGTAAAAATCACCAGCTTGGCTGCTCTGCGCACGCTGAGCGGCCATCCCCTGGCCGCATGTGAAGTTTCTTAATACATATACTCGTCTTCTGCTACAGCCAAGGAAACGTCACCGGCCTGCCCTTAAAGCATGCAACATGTACTTACGTTGCAAACTAAGCAGCGATGTATAGATGCAGGAGGTGCAGGCATGTGCAGTGCCGGATTTAATACCCTTTGCTCTGACAACCGTGCCGATCTGCCATTCTTTTACTACGAGCTGAGGGCATGTACAACCCACAGACAGGCTGCCGTCTGCAAATTCATTCTACCTCACATACAGACGACTGAACAGACAGCTTGTACAATGGACTGTCTGTTTAACTGTCTGCAAAGTGTTTAATGCATACATGCAGCCATGATTAAGTAAGAATAAGATCCTTGTATACCATTTTGTTGCTTCTGAATACAAAACAGATCAAGAATAAATAAGATAAATATAATTACAAAATATATATAATGTAATATAATATTCTTTCATAAATCAAATATAACATAATATGAATGCAACAGTTTTGTCCAATGTTCACACAACTAGCATGCATGTTCAAGCATTTTTAGAATGCTCATCGATTTTTCAGTCACATGATCAACATTCTACTATGAACTGAAAATTATGTACCTGACAGCATCACAGGTAGAATTTATCAAATGACTAGCAGCATTTTTAATTTGTTCACACGAACATGAAGACCAGATAACAGCCAGTGCATACAAGACAACAGGTCACAAACAAAAAGACAGGTTCACACTAGAAATTGCTAACAGTAGCAGATAGCTCATAGGTAGTAATAACTTGTTCATCAACTTCTTCTCAACCGGCCATGTCAACTTCAAAGCACTGCAACAAGGAATGGAACAGGCCATTATATTCAGAATTGAACTTAACTGTACTTGAATTGAACAATCAGCAAATTTGTGTGTGCTATTTATATTAAAAAAAATCAAAGAGGCAAGTTAATGTGGCTAGCTAATTGCTTCAAGAATCTAGCATTGTGGACTCAGCACAACAGGAAAAGAAAAATTAAAAACATGGAAGCAGCCATTTTCAGACAAGTACTGCAGTCATTCAGTTTTCAGAAAAATACTACTGCAGTCATTCAGTTTTCAGAAAAATATATGACACAGGACAGGCAATGAACAGAAAATACATACCAAATTAGATACTTCCAGGAAAAAGCATATTCCTGAAACATTTCATGGCAGCAAGATGCTCAGACTTCTCATCATCAGACATTGAACTTGTATCTCGTGAGATGAGAGTGTTATAAGCTTCCATCATCTTCGATTCTTTCTCAAGTTTTTTTGCCTCTTTGTTCTCTTGCGCTGTAAGATGGGCCAGTCTAGTGCTTTCAATCTTCTCGGATGATAATTTCTGCTGCAATTCTAGCACCTTCATGCGGTTTGCATTAGCTTCTTCCTGGATTTTGCTGAATTTATCAAGCTTATCCACATCAATTGCTGAATGCTTTGAGTTTCCATCATCATCCATTGCCTTTGACTTGCTTTTTGCAGCAAGAGCGACCCTTTTAGCTGCCTTTTGTCCAATTGGTCGCTTTGGCATTTCTTCTACAGTTTCATCATTTTCCTCCCCTTCTTCTTCAAGGTGGTATGACTTCCTTTTACGTGCATTCCTCAGCTCTTCATTGTATGTTTTCCACTTTGCCACGTCTCGACAGATTTTCCAAACATTCATTAGCACAAAAGGTCCTAGCTTTGCATTTTTGTTGTCTTCCAAATAGAACCTGTGGGCTGCTTCAATCCACATCTGATCGGAGTAGCCACTTGTAAATACTCTGCGAGCCTTCACGTATGCACATTCAAAGAGGTCAGTCCACCTATTAATCTTGTGCCATCGATCCTTGGCTTGCTTTGAATTCCTTTTCCTGTGTGACGGGGTAGTGATGTTGTATGACTTGATAACATCACCCCAATAGTGGTCATTCTTCCTATCGGCTCCAGTGGATGAGTCCGTTGAATTTTCAATCCAAGCACTCATCAGTCTTTCATCTTCATCTGGTGTCCACATTATCCGCTTCTCAATCCTAACATTTTCATTGTCGCTATCAACTACAACAGCCTGCTGGTCCAATAAGATTTCCACATCGGGGGGCGAACTTCCTCCATTGTTAGGAAGTGGTGCATCCATTTGGGCAAAACTTCCTTCGACGTCGATAGACCTTGGAGCCTTGAAAGGTGCGTAATGAGATGGCGCGCCAACGAAATGTAAATTCTGTGATAAATGGGACTGGTTGTTGAAAAAACTCATAAATCCACCAAGGGGATGTGACTGGTTGTCCCTGCAAGCGTTTATGAACAACAAGCAATCAAGCAACTAATTTTAATTTTCAGTTCATAGGGGCTCACAAATTCATTACACAGAAGAATGTCGCTAAGAAATCAACTACTTAAAAAATAGTCTAACAGCTGCAATGCATAAATTCATAGACTCCTATAAATTTGCAGTTCTTAAACAATAGTAATGTTTTTCTCCCTGAATTTTATCATTTTCCTGAACTGGCTGAACTGCTGTCAGTTATGCTTTTGGGGTTCTAACAAGCCCTTCACAGCTTAGGAGATTTTTACTCATGATATCTTCTGAAGTTCTAACAAGTGCTTCAAGTATTCTGAAACTTGCAAGCAGAAATTTGTTTAATAGCAAGCAGCACCACTATGTGAACTTATGAATTAGTCTAATAGCAAGCAGCAAGCAGAAATTTGTTTCCTGAAATTAGTCTAACAGCAAGCAGCACCACTCATGTGAACTTATGAATTAGTCTAACACCAAGCAGCAAGCAAAAATTCGTTTCCTGAAATTAGTCTAACAGCAAGCAGCACCACTCATGTGAACTTATGAATTAGCAACTGGATTAAGAGAAGGAAAAAATTTGGAATTACCATGCTGCATCCCAACTTGGATGACGCCCAAATGGAGGAGAAATTGGACTGATGGAGCCACCTCTGCCATGTGAAGAGCCAACTGCGCCAAATCCACCCATGGAGAAATCCGCCGCCGCCGTGCCATTGGAAGAGTTGGGGGCGCCTGGGTAGCCTCGTCTTCCATGGATTGGGGAAGAATCAAAGTCGTCTGCCATCGATTGGGGAAGACCCGAAGCCGCCGTCGTCACGCCATTGCTGGGACTGGCGGTGTTGGGCGCTGGGGCCGCGACGTTGCCGTGCCCGATGAATGCCGTCGCCGAGCCGCTTCCACGGCCAATGATTGTTGCGGTTCTGCCGTCGCCGCGACGAAAGCTGCGCGCCGGCGCTGGCACCGCGGAAACCTTGCTCTTCGAAGCCGCCGCGGCCTTGCTCTTCTTAGCCGCTGCCACGTCCGCTGTCGTCGGGCTAGACATCGCAGGCGAGGAAGTGCCGTGGAGGGCGACGGTGGGGAAGGGCGGCGGAGACTGGCGAGGGCGAGGAAGGGCGGCGGAGACTGGCGAGGGCGAGAAGAATAGATCGACATATATGGCGATGGATTTTGGCGCGCAATATTCACCTCGCGCGCGCGCAGCTGGATCCGCGCATCGACGACTCGAGACGACGCTCCGTACAACGCGCGGCCGGCCGGCGACTTCACATGGGAGAGCGAGCGCTCGCCGTCGCCTCACGACGCGACGACTTCGTTCTCTGTCCTCATTTACTGCAGCGAACGGGGGGGTTTTTTGCAAATTAGGCAACACAGAGACGGCACCGAGCACGGCGTTGTACATGCCCTGAGGTTGCAGATCAATGCATGCAGGATGCAGGGACTGATTAATGAATCGATTGAAACTCGGGACAGAATGATGATAGGACGAGGCCCAAGCTGGGTCCATCGATCCACCGAGGAATGTAAGGAGTTTTTTTTGCTATTATGGTACCCTCTAAGTTGGGCTTCGACGAAACGGTATCTACGTCGTGAGCTTCTCTAAAATAGTACTCTTGTACTTAAGACTTCTCTCAAATAGTATTCTCAGGGATTTTAACTCAAATAATTTGATTTTCGAATTTGTGCTCCCCCAATTGACTGAACTGCACCTGCTCATTTTGTTCTCCGCCACCAGCTCGCCGGAGTGGCTCTCCCGCCCGCCCCTCCCAGCGCCCCAGCATTTGACTGCGCCGGCGACTTGACCGACCCGGACGACGACGATGAGGACGTCGTCACGCTCGCCCGCGCCCGCAGCGGCGACACCGGCGAGCCAAGATCCGCGAACACGTCGGCCTTGGCATCCGGCTTGTCCCGCACACCGCCGCCGTCCAGCGCCAGCGCCGCCGCTCGGAGGCGTATCCGGTCGGCCTCCGACATCGCCGTATCTCCCCGCAACACCTCACCAATGCCGCCACCTACACCCCTCAACTCCTCCCCAAACCAAACAAGCGGGCATAGAACCACGCGCACAAGAACAGCTCGTTCTTGCGCGCGCGGCGTGGTGGCGGTGCAGAACTAGCCAGCAAGAACCCCGAGCAATAAATCGCGGAGCCAAAGTGCGTGCGGATTTAAGTCAATTGGGGGAGTACAAATTCGAAAATCAAATTATTTGAGTTAAAATCCCTGAGAATACTATTTGAGAGAAGTCTTAAGTACAAGAGTACTATTTTAGAGAAGCCTACGACGTAGATACCGTTTCGTCGAAGCCCAACTTGGAGGGTACCATAATAGCAAAAAACTCGAATGTAAGATACTAATGGCATGCATGCTTTGATCGATGAGAGCATGCAAGTCTCTTAGGCAAAATTGGCTCTGGACGCTGTTTGTCTGTGTTATTTGCTAAAGGGTGTTGATAAACATCATTCGAATATTTTCTTTCTAACTATCATTCAGATTTGTGATCGTTGGATTAGAGATCCAACGACCACAAATTCTCCCTCTCCAAGAAAAAAATCTCCCCCTCCAAAAAAGCGGTAGAGATCCAACAGCCATGAATTCTCTCCCCTCCAAAAAAGGGAACCGTTAGACATTTAATCCAACGATATCAAATTTAGATGATTTAAAAAAACATTCGGATGATACCTAAACACATCACAAAAGCCATATTTAGCCAGGGACACTACAAAATTGTGAAGTTAGGTTTCTGGACACCGCGGGCATTTTAGACAGGAGAGAGAATGATGAGAAAATATCTAAAATACCCTTCAGTTGAAACCCCTGGCTAGTTTTTTTTTAGGAGGCTGGCTAGTTGGCTCAATGCCCCAATCGGACTTGAAGGGGAGATGGAGGAACTGGGGGATTAACTAAAGAATGAAGAAAGAAACATTCGCAAAGTGGGCATCAGTGTAGAGGAAGAAGCCGAGGGGCCGGCAGTGAAGAGATCGTTATTGGTAGAAATTGTAAAAAAAACTCGAGACTTGTGAATTACTCGAGCTCGTCTCACTCTAGTGTCAATTTTTTTAGATAAAGGATATAAAATCCGGCCTCTATATCCACGAGGGATATACACAGCCAACAGATACACGAGCTCTTAGGCTCAATTCCTCAAAACCTGAGGAGCATACAACAACAAGAAATAAAGCTTAAGGACTATAAAAAAGCTAGAAAGACTAAGCTTCATAACTTCTTCTCCGTCCTTATTTTCAACCAATCCCCTATCCTTTTCCGACCGTGCCCTCTAACCTTCGGTCTACTGTGCGTGAAGAAGGACCTCCGAGACGACGCCTCCAAGGAGGCGACGAGAGTCGCCGACGCCGCCCGCCTCACCGAGGCAAGGTTTTCACCTGGAGATCAAGTAAACATGAGGGCTATGGGGCACCATGACAACACCTCCAGGAAGGAAAATGGCGTCCGAAGACGTCATCGTTGTCGAGACCGGTAAGATCACCGGTAAGGCTTTCGCCAGCACCCAGCACCCCACGTACTACCCACTCACAAAATAGACCGCCACCAACCCACTGGGGATCTGCGCGCCTCAAGGCCATGGCATAGCCACCCTTGAACTCTACGACGAGTCGCTCCCTACAATGACCGCCACTGAAGAAACCACAAAGCGACGCCTATGCGCCACCACTGATCAATTCGTTGCCTCGTCCGGCGGGCACCCCTTCTCCTTCCATGACCGCATCATCCGCCCAGCGTCCTCCATCTTCCCTGCCTTACACAGGGACGAGAGCAGGACTGCGAAGAGCTTCACACTGGGCACGATCTCTTCTTGAGCATTTCGTCGAACATCTTGAGCGCATCCCCCGACATGCCGCGCTTGCTCAGCCCGCCCATGATCACACTGTACGTGACCCTGTTGCGCGCAACCGGCGCCATCCATCCGGTTCTACAGCGCCAGACCGAGGAGGACCTTGAGGACGTCCGCCGGCCGCAACACCGTCGGACTGCGCCGCCGCCGGCGTTGCTTTTCGGGTGCCGCCCGCCGCCGCCGTCGCGCAGCTTCGGGCCGCATGCGCCGCCGCCGTGCGGGATCCGCCGCTTTTCGCACGTGCGCCGCCGTCCCGCTCGGGCCGAGCACGTGGGAGCCGCCACTGCCGCCTCCTGCCGACGCCGTGCCGCGCTCCGCTGGGGGTCGCCGCGCCGTCTCGGGCAGCCGCCAAGCGCCGCTGCTTAGGGCCGCCGCCGCCGCCGCTCCGTGGGAGCAGGTCGCCATCCATCTCCGTGCGCGCGGGCCGCTGTCGCCACGCGCAGCCGCGCCTTGCGCCCCGTCCCGCCGACGCTCCATGCGGGTGCCGCCGCTCAGATCCGAAATTTTCGGGTGGGACCCCCTCCCCCCTCGACGCCGGCGAGCCCGCCAGAGAAGGGGGAGGGGGGCCAGATCTGGAGGAGGAGGCGAAGACGAGGAGGCGAGGTCGGTTCCTGGCGCTTCCAGCCGAGGGCTACTTGAGGTGGCTCACTCTAGTGTCAATTAGGCTCGGGTCAAGCTTCAAATGGGCCGAGCTCGAGCTTGATCCCGAGCTCGTGAGCTTCGACAAGCCGAGCTCGAATAGCTCGTCAGTGCCAGGTAAATTTCCTAGCACGCCTGCACCCCTGAGTTCTTCCCTTTTATTTTTGCTCCTATTAAGACATAAATGCTATTTTGTTATAAGTTGTGATAATTTTTCTATTCTGACTTGTTGAATATTGATGCAGTAACTCTTATCGAGCTTACTTGACCTCGAGCCTACTCGATCTTTGGTCAAACTGAGCTTGACCCTAAATCTAGACTCAGACCCCAATTTAATTAGGCTCGCTTGACCTCGAGCTTGGGAGGCCAGGCTCGCTTGGCTCATTTACAACCCTAGTCACTAGTGTTGAAGAAGATGATGTAGGGTTGCTAGCGTTGATGTCCAGTGGTGGATCCTTGCAGTGGTGTCTCGACCAAAGTTGGCTCGATGGGTGCTCACTGATGTCAGGGTCATCGTCCATGTCAGCGCGGCGGAGGAAGCGAAGCAGGTGTCACTGAGGTCGTTGCGGAGGAGCGGATTGGAAAAAGAAGGTGGCGTGTGGGAGATGGCAGTGGTGCTTGATAGGTGGAGGTGTAATGGAGCAGGAGATGGAGATGGAGAGGAGATGGATGAGGGATATAATGGTGGTGAGGAGTTGGAGTGGCTGTTAGCGATTCTGGGCAGATGTGGCTGTAGAAGAGGCAACCGATGGGCAAAATTGGCATTTGTCAATGTTTCTCTCACCTTTTTGGTTCAAAATGATATTATAATGGCCACACCGTCTAGAGCAAATGTCCGCGTTTTTATAGTGTCACATGGTCAAATATGACTTTTGCTGTTTGTCTTAGCAATGGCACAAATAAACAGTGTCCAGAAGCCAATTTTACCATTTATTTATCGTCATATACACACACACCCCAAAACGTAGACACTGATCGAACGGAGGGGTCTCTGAATCAACTCGTGATCTGAACTGTTTGGCATAGTGTCTGAACGAACCGATCGATCGACCATGTTGGCACGCAGAATCTTGTCATCTTATAACCTAGCTCTGTTTGCAATTCTATGCATCGCAGGCAACACACATTGCTCGATCAGAGAATCACGGCTTTACTTCCGTTCTGGCGTTCTGATCCGATTAGAAACAAGAGCACACACATTCACCTACGTGTGTGTATGCGTGCAGCACAGGTGTGTTCGGGCGTGTGTGAGCTGAGTAGACGCATCGGTGTGTCAGGTGAGTGCTGTCGAAAAGTGGGGTTCGGCGTGGGAGGCCCAGGCCCCGCTGGCCCGCTCTGCGTGCCCCGTGCGCGTACGCCGAGGCTGGCTGGCTGCATGCTCTTCCAACTAGTAGTTGCACGGACGACCCACGCATTGGTGAGTGGGCCCGCCTGGTTGGGGGTCCACGTCACCATGCACGCCCCGCAAAGAGGCCCTGGATCCCAACCCCGCCCCAAAGCAAAGGGCCCGAAGAAATTTCCGTGACATACGTGCATGCTGCACAAGCACATCTTGCTAGCCTTCTTTTTTTATCGGGTTTGATAGCTTATAGTTACGGATGACGGTTTTTGTTTTTAGATGGTTTTTGAGAAAACAGTAAAGAAAGAGCGATAGCTCAGCTGGCCATAGATGTGTATCCTCAGCCTTTCAACACAGTGACGTTGCTGTTCGGTTGCTACATGACCGCTGTATGAAGACGCGAATGGCTAGGATCAAGACATAAGTATCTCAATTTCTGTTGAGATTTTATCTCTACCGTTGAATCTCGATCCAACAGCCTTAAAGACGCGCTTGTTTAGGGTCGTCGCCGTACTACGGAAGAGGATATGCTATTCCCATGGCCTGTTAAAAGGATATGCTATTCCCATGGCCTGTTAAAAGGATATGTATCTTTAGAATATTCTGTAAAGAGTTGTTGTAATCTCCGACCTTCCTGTAATTCCAGCTGTATTCGATTGAGTTCGGTATTACCGAATCCCTGTACCGTACCCATCCGACAATACATATACAAACCCCTCACACAGCACCGTAGCAATTGCGCGGTTCCAATCCAATCTTTCTCTTTAAGACATTCTTCTTTACACAGCCATATATGACTCGAGTATCAGTACCTGAATGTACAACAGTTTCAGTCCTACGATTTTAGCGGCAGAAGTGGCAAGTCGCGGTACTATAATTAACTCAGTACCACAAAGGTCAAAATCGGCGACTGTTCGTGTGGTTCAGTACTACGTAGTACAGATGATGTGGTACGTACCATACAAACATGTTCTAATCTTTGGTCGATCCGTCAAGTCCGTACTTGTGCTGCCCGGTTGTCTGCCACGTACGCACCCACACAACATGTCTTCCTTGTTTAATTAGCTCCATCGATCGAGCACGTACGTACGTACGGCCTTCGTTCTAGGATCATGAAATTTCAAGAGACAACGTACAGGTATCAAATGCTAAACATTACACGTACAGTACTGTCAGAGAGCTAAAAAATATTGCTCTTGGAAAGAAGAAATACTATAGTAAATCTTAGTACAAATTTGTAGGCCTAGGTTTGTAATAATGGCCAACGAAGACGTTCAGAGGAAGGCCTGGGCAGCTTTTTAGTCCTTGGTGTCCGGTCTGTGCCCAAGATTATGTGTTTTGTTGTGTCTAGGTCGGTCAGAAGCACACTACTTAGTACTCCATATTGCTCCATGCATTAGACGCATGTCAAATCAATATGCATTGAACACATGCACGCGCGCTGGAAAGAAGGAAAAAGGCATTTCTCTTTTCACAACTGGAATAAGTGGCACATCAAGATCTGATGTAAACCAGAAGTCCTAATACGTTCCAAGGTAAGCAAGTTACCATTGGAATGCCAAAATTTTTATAAGAAATAATTTTATTTCCACGGAGAGTGGAAAATTTTCCACGCTACCAAAGCGGGGTCTAAGAATTAACGGTACAAGCTCTTACTTTAATTCAACCATAAAGCACTTTTGATTGTAAGATCAGTACATTTAATGTGTGGTTTCCCTGATGTATAGGTGTATAGCCCCGCTAGGGAGAAAGGATTTCTACTTACATTCCATAGGAAATGAAACACTCCGTGAGAGGATACATTCTTTTGTCGTATAAGGCCCTGTTTGGATCCCTTGGACTAACAACTAGTTGATAAACTTTAGCCCTTGAGGATCCAAACAGGAGGGCTAATGAGTGGGCTAAAGTTTAGTCAAAGCCCCAACTAGTTGTTAGCCAACTAGTTGGCCAAACCCAGCTAATGAGGGCTAAAGTTTTGGGTTCTTAGGCACAAAGACGTGTTTACCTATGCATGTTGGCCTCTCACCTCCCATTTAATGGCTGACGTACGAAACAAGGAGAGGTGGTATGGTCTTTTTGAAACTTTAGTCATATCCATTAGTACAGGATCCAAACAGGACCTTTAGTGGCTAAAGTTTAGCCAACTAAAGTTTAGTCCAAAACTTTAGACAACTAAACTTTAGACCATGGGATCCAAACAGGGCCTAAATCTTGTGAAGTTCCGTTCTTCCTTACAGGATCATTCAATGGTCTGGGTCCGACCAACAAACTTCAGCATTTTTTTCTCCAGATAGAGTCCTTTCCTTGTTAGTCCGACCAACAAACTTCAACTATAAAACTATCCACTCACTACTATAAAAAAAGTTATCATAGACGATTCAAAACCGTCATCATAGATAGTTTCTGAACAGTTTGCATTTATGTGTCAGTGATAATAGGTGGTTATCACAGACGGCTCTCAAACCGTCTATGATAATTTAAAACACAGATGTTTCTTCAACAAAAAACTGTCTATGATATTCTGCCATTACAGACGGTTTTTGATATTAACCTTCTGTGATATCGTACATATCACAGACGGTTTTTGATATTAACCGTCTGTGATATCATACATATCAAGACGGTTTTTTATATTAACCATCTGTGATATTATACATATCACAGATGGTTATTTTTAATAACCGTCTATGATAGCGGAATATCACAGACGGTTTGTTTTAAAAATCGTCTGTGATATCTATTTGTAAAGCTACATTATTTTCTATTTTTCGGCTAGCCTCAGGAAATGCTAGCCATATCTTCTAAAAACAAGCAAGAAGATCACATATATATAGCACAGGACAATTATTTACACAAATCTCAAAAATGAATTAAACAACGCAAGCAGATCATATATATAGTATATGACAATCGTTACACAGATCTCACAAATAAATTAAACAACTGAATGAAGTATAATTGAATGAATTTTGATTAAGCACAATTGAGTGATTACAATTGTATCCAATGGTTCAATATCTAATCATCATTGCCGGGGTGGAACTCTCCAGTGTTGTTAATGACCTCCACTATCAAGAATTGAGAGAGATTTTCTCAAATTTCAGCGAGTTTGTCAAGATCGATTACAGTATTGTCGAATTCCACGCGCTGTCGCTAGGAGTAGTAGTGTTAAGTCATGGCATATATATATATATATATATATATATATATATATATATTGATAATCACAAAATAATTATTGGTATGTTGACAAATAGAATTACATACGTAGGTATTGTTAGTTCGAGAGGCATTATAACAAAGTGTGATATAGGATTGTTGTATTGTAGTGGGTACCGGAAATCACGTCACGTGTCATAGTATGGCGCTAAATTCCTTGTGTCTCCCTCCCTGGGCAACATAAGCACTAAGCGATCTACATGATTCCAAAAAGTTAGTCTCGGCCATTGCAAATGAAGGGAAGATTACAATAGAGTTATGTATAGAGAAAATGAGTTTACCTGTCAATTGTTTGTTGCACACGGATGAAGTCGTGGTTGCCACTAAGTAAGGAATAAAGGTATATTATCTTGCTCTACTTTGGTACAATCATGATTAAAATCCAATAACTCCTAGTCATGTCTATCGCCATAGTGATTAATTCTAAGTTCATGTTGCGTATAAAGTACTACAAATAAAATTTGTAAAGCAACTAGTGAAGCACTTACCCTTGATTGAAGGATACCATAATATACTCCTTGTCACTGTGAGCAAACAATCCCCTCATTATGTAATTGGATGAAGGATGCATTATCGTTGATGGATTTCTCAGAGACCATGTATGGGTCAAGGAAACCCACTGGTTCTCGCTGTCGTTAGACGTGTTGGATCATGGATCTATACATAAGCAATGAGTTATGATATTTATCGGTATTACGTGAATGTAGAATATGACTGTACAGTACATTTACAGTGTCCAGTATCGTAGAAGTGAGGCATTGAGTTCATCGAGTTTGAATAGTAAGAACATGTCTTCGAAGGCCACAACGAAGTAGCCCAAGTCGTGGAGGAAATGTGCCTCCGAGTATCTCACGGTGAATCTACTTTATCGGTTTGGCTTCATATTGGACCTCTGCATGTACGAGGTATGCAAAGTCTTGCAAACCAGTCCAAGGCTGAGTAATTGTGACTCGGGGACCAACGACACTCCGAGATGAACTTCCATTGCCCGAGATGTGCCTTAATCTTCTTCAGTTGGGCCTTAGCGCCTCGCTTGCGATACATTTTCGGTGTCATCTTCACGGGAGCCGATGCAATGGGCTTTTGAAGCGGAGCTTGAGGTGGAGCCATGAGAGTCGATGTGATGGGTCCAGGGCGATGTCCCTCTTGGGCCACTGGATGTGGAGATCGCAACACGGACGGGTCAAGGGCGATGTCCCTCTTGGGCCACTAGATGAATGTGTGGATGGCATCCTCTAATATCATAATCTCTTCATTTGGGGCTTCTCAAGAGAGACGGTCCTGAAAACATTTTTAATTATGTCCACCTGGATCTTCACAAAATTGGTCTCTAGTTGGGCACCGTGCACCAGCATCCCTAACAGCTATGGATATGCCGTCCCCCGCCAGCGTCAATGGGAATGGAGCCAACAAGCCTGACTCTGAGGATGCACAGCGTGGGCTCCTACACAACGATACACGATGACCTAAGACGTCCACTAGTTCTATCTATGTAGCATTCTAGAGAGGTACATTTCTTGGATGTGTTTGATAGGTAAGTGGGAGTCGCTATGTTCAGCAATTGGTGTGGACATGCAGCTACTCCGACGTTGATGGAGACTTGGTAGCGCATTAATAGGGGTGGGTTGCGATTGATTGTGGATTGTCTCAGTTCTTCCCTTAATGAATTTATCTCTCCTCAAAGTGAGGCAGTCTTCTCTTGAAGTGAGGCAGATAGCTGTTCCTCAAGTTATGCATGAAACTTCTATTTTATTTGTTCATCGCGATAGGCCTTGGATCTCTTCCTACTCCTATACGCCTTGGAGTCATTTTGGGAATCCTTGCCTTCAAGATACGTATACCCCTAAGCCTTATGTGCGACCTAGGTGCTCCTTTTTCCTAGGGCCTATGATAGTATATCCATCTCCCTATCTTCTTCAAAGGAGCATTGGGAAGATTCCATAGTCAATGCTTGCTGCAAGAGGCAATCATGTTATTTTAGACCACATGAAGCTCAAGAGCTATTAACAATTAGGTAGTTTAAAATATCAAACTAGGCATTGGGACAATTCCTCATCTGCGTGGTTTTTTTGAAAGAGGCAACACCTAAAGATGTGGTTAATGACCTCACTCTTAACCAGTTTCGGGCACACTCATTGTGATCCTGACAAATGGTGGGGAGGCCTCTGATCGGATTGCGACCTCATCCTGCATCCTCCATTGTGGGATTTTACTCACGTACCTAGTGGTGCCGAATCTGGAGGGTGAGTGTTTTCTGCCTAGAGAGCCTTGTGTGCCACACTTTGTTGTTTGAATTCAGTCGTCGTCTTCATCTGCACAAAGGTCTCCCATGTTTCTGGCGACACAAAAGGATACCTCACGAATGGCATGCGATCCTTGGCCACGTACTGTGTGACAATCGTGCTCTTGAAGTTCTTCTACACTTTTCCCATCGCGCGAGGAGCACCTACCATTGCATGAGTCCCTGGACTTCTGCTGGGATAACGAACAACTTTGTTATTTCCAACTACAGTTGATTTTTCTGAACCTTTGTCAAATCTTCCCATCTTGCTACTATGATAAGGATCCGTTAGCTTCCAATTATCCCGCAGGTAGTCTAGAATGTTGTTGCTGCTTTCTTTGGTTGCAGAGGGACCCCATCTGGAGAGACATCCGTGATGGTCATTTGGCTCTCTGGCCTTTTCGATACTCCTCAGCTACGCTTAGTTACTCCAGTCTTCAGAGAGTCAAACTCATTCGGCGACATCAATAGAGACGACGATGACTATGTGGACGTCATTTCTCTTACAAGAAAAAACTAATTACATTGAGCTATGAAGGTCTATGTGGCATATATTAATAGTCTCACCACAACATGTATTTTTCAACAACTACAAGATGAACTATAAAGCACCATACATGTGAGCTTCAAAAGGATAGAAGCTAATTAGCTTCAATCCCTTTGAAGCTAATGTGTTCAGTGTTATAATGTTCCTCTTGTAGCGAGTATATGGTAATCGGACTTGAACTCGACCATTATAGGAATAAGCATATTTTTATATTTGGATTGTTGCAAATATTGTGATATAAGCATATTTTACATTTAATTCCAGCATAATTAAATATGGGCCTATGCTATTAGATTACAGAGTAATAGAAACTCACATGCGGTTTTTGTCGATATAAATAAAGTCGATACAGTATGTACTTTAATTAACTAGTAGACCTCATCTTAAAAAAACACTTCGTTTAAAAGCTAATTACTGTAGAAAAGCCAAAAGCTGAAGCTAAAAGCTGAAAAGAATAGGCCCTATGATCAAAGCACATTTCCAGTACTATATAAATGACAAAAATTGCATACAAACATGTCATTCTACCATGTCATTCAAAGTATAAACATAAAGCAGGAGGCATGATGACGGCTGAAATGAGCATAAAGAGCATTCTCAAGAATAAGGAATTAGCTAAAATTAGCATAAAGCTCAAATTTTAGTTAGGTTCTATCAGATGTAGGGTTACACAAGAATTAATCTTGGTTGTCCCGCTACTATGATCTATACTCTCCACTAATTGGATATAACAAATGAGATTCAAACCTTGAGCCAACTATTCCAAAAGTGATAGACCACAAGATTGACACATGACAGTAATAGTAATAATATAGAGCTCAAGCTTGAATATCCAATTTCAATATTAGACTAGTATCATCATCGAGCTAATATCCGAACCCACAGTGGGATTTGGGATTCATACCTTAAGGAGGAGAGGCACGGCGTTGGGAGGAGAGGCAGCATCAGGAGGGAGATGCAGCCAATGTTGGGAGGGAGAGGCGGTGTCGGGAGGAGAGGTGATGTCGGGAGGGAGAGGCGGCCGACGTCAGGAGGGAGAGGTGGCATCACGAGGGATAGGCGGTGTTGTGAGTGAGCAGTGAGATCTAGCAAAACCTAGTAGGGATGGCGGAGACGAAGTGCGTGAGTGAGGAGTAAGAGCGCAAAACCTAGCAGGGCATATTTATAGAGAAACTATCACAGACAGTTCCATAATGGACCCGTTTGTAATATGCCAATATCACATACGATTCTATTATAGAACCATCTATGATAGTTGACCAAATTGAGCGTACAGGAGGGAGCCCCAACCTCACTCGCCATATGTCGGTGCTTAAACAATAATAGAGAGCCAGACACCATCAATGAATTAAGAAAGGCTCTACATTTGGTTTAATTCTTGCTTTCTCAAAGTGGACATGAGACTGAACCCGGCGTATGCGATGTTGCTGTAAGTGTTGTGCCCATCGCCGTCTGAACTCCATGCGAGACCCGCTATCGGTTCTATAGTTTTCACAAATTCTTTCATGTCATATTATGTTTCACCCATCACTCAACCTATCCACAAAGTTAATTTGGTTTCCATGCTAACAGCTGACTGAATCAATCTTTAATTTAGTTTCTGTGCTCACAACCTGTTCGTGTGGTTTAGTACTACGTAGTACATCTGATGTGGTATGTAACCTACAAACATGTTCTAATCTTTGGTTGATCCGTCAAGTCCGTGCTTGTGCCGCCTAGTTGTCTGCCACGTACGCACCCACACAACATGTCTTCCTTGTTTAATTAGCTCCATCGATCGAGCACGTACGTACGTACGTACGTACGGCCTTCGTTCTAAGATCATGAAATTTCAAGAGACAACGTACAGGTATCAAATGCTAAACATTACACGTACAGTACTGTCAGAGAGCTAAAAAATATTGCTCTTGGAAAGAAGAAATACTATAGTAAATCTTAGTACAAATTTGTAGGCCTAGGTTTGTAATAATGGCCAACGAAAACGTTCAGAGGAAGGCCTGGGAAGCTTTTTAGTCCTTGGTGTCCGGTCTGTACCCAACATTCCGGCCCCTTCGTTGGGTCTAGATCCGTCAGAAGCACACTACAGAAGTATCTTGCTCCATGCATTAGAGGCATGTCAAATCAATGAGCATTGAACACAGTGCATGCGCGCTGGAAAGAAAAGAAGCCTTTCTTCTTTTCACAACTGGAATAAGTGGCACATCAAGATCTGATCAAATCCCGAAGCCCTAAGGTGTTGTTTCGTTGGGCTAAAATAAGCTAGTTTATGACTAAAATTACACTACAGTTAACTGAAATTACATTATACCTAATAGTAACTTATTTGGCACAACTAAACTTAAAAATTTTAAAATAAAAACAGGTTAGCCCAATACGGACAATACAAATAAATATGAAAAAAGAACCGACAAAAAGTTCAAAAAAAACAAAAAGCCAGAAAAGACAAAATTTTGGAATAGTAAAAAATAAGTCAGAAACTAGAAACTAAGCCGAAATAAGCGGGACCCTACGTTCCAAGGCAGGAAGCAAGTTACATGCAGAAACAGAAGTTTTTTTACTTTGCTTCTATTAATGTTCTAGAAAAACTTTGCTTCTATTTTGTCCAACATCTAAGCTTTTCATGACCCTATGTTGCCCCCATCTTATGGAATTACAATACAACAGCTGTGATCGGAATGCCACAAGCCAACGACACATGCAGTGGTGAATCTATCATGGATGCTTGTGGGTCTTGAGCACCCCCTCCTCCCACTGTGGTTGAAGATGACCCGACCGGCCCAAAGGGTGAAGAACCGGAGGCGAGAGGTCGGAGGATGAAGAGCCGGACTGCCAGACGCCGTAGGTCAGAGCATGCGGCGGCAGCATTGAGTCCCAGTCGGTGTCTTAAAGTCCAGCGCCCTAGTTGGCCCAAATCAGTGGCAAATACTGGCCCAAAACCTCAAGACAACAGAACAGTAGATTAGGTCACGAGGAAGATGAACAGGCACAACACAATGCGACGGGTCGATGCCGAACAGTAGATAAGGTCACGGTCTCACCTCTCACGGCGACGGTGTCACGAGTCGTGGAGTCAGCAGCCCGCAGCCTAGCGCGGCGAACGGGGAGCCGGGAAGGGGGAGGAGATCGCCGGTCGGCGACTCAGTGCGAAGCCACGGAGGGGGAGGCTGGGGGCGGTCGGCGGTCCGGCATGGAGGGCGGCTGGACGCAAAGGCGAAGGGCGGAGCAGATGGGCTAAGGGGGAGGCGGTCAGCCACTCGGTGGCTGGGCGCGGGCGCGGCCGCACGGGTGAGGCCGATTGGCGGAGCAGGGCTAGTGAGGCCGAGCGGGAGCTGCAGAGCGGAACGGCGATCGGCGGATAAGGTGACAAGTGACGACACTGACGAGACGATGAAGCTATTCTCCATTCGCCCGAGCACCCGTCTATTCCCCATTCGTTGTTTGCCGAATGAAGTGTGGTGGCTGGCAAGCTCATGAGCTGTGTGCTGTGACCTGTGAGGCGTGAGCATTGAGCAGGTCTGTAGACTGTAGGTGAGGGCGTGAGGCATTGAGCCCGTCGTCTGCCCGAGTGTGGAGTGCCTGACTGCCTTTGATTCTGTGAGGCATGTCAGCGTGAGTGCGTGACCACGTGAGGGCACTGAGTAAGTGAGTAACAAGTTATTGTTCAATTGATGTAAATTATTGTTTAATCGATAGTTGACAATAGCCATTAGGCATTAGCCGATTAGCCAATTTGTTTAATCAGTTGTTGACTGGTTATTGTTTAATTATTCTTAGATTTTGCAAAAATAGAGAAGCGAACTTTGCATAAATATTTCTCAAACAATGCAACTAGCAGTAATCCTTCAACCATAGAAAGCAGAACTGAATCAAAAAAAGGTTCGGTATAAATTTAATCCAGATGATATTGTTGCCGATCTAGCATGTCGTAAACCAATTGAAGATTATCCTAATGAGATTAGAGATCATGTTAGGAGAGCATATTTGTTGAAGGGTCCAACTCAACCAATTGGTCATGATTTTCCAAAGAAAATGCAAGGTTCAATTTCAAGATCCTTTCAAGAATTATGGTATAAGAAGTTCGATTGGTTGGAATATAGTGTGGAAAAGGATGCCGCCTTCTGTTTCTAGTGCTTTCTTTTTAAGAAGCCATCACACCCCCACTCATTTTGGGAGGGATGTCTTCACAAAAGTTGGGTATGTGAATTGGAGAAGTGCTATGCAATCTTTCAATCAACATGTTGGTGGACCTACTAGTGTCCACAACACTGCAAAGCTAGATTGTGAAGATTTTCATAATCAAAGAGCAAGTGTAGATCATAAATTAAATATTTATAGCAAGGAGTCTGAAATTGCATACAAGACTCGTTTGACTTCTTCTTTAGATTGTGCAAGATATCTCATTTAGTAAGGTGAAGCTTTTCGTGGACACGACGAATCATCTACTTCTATGAACAAGGGAAATTTTAAAGAGTTGGTGGATTGGTACATTTATAAAAAGGCAGATGTGAAGGAGGCTTTTGAATTTGAGGGTGGTGGCAATTGTTTGATGCTTTGTCCGGATATACAGAAGGAACTCGTAAAATGTTGTGTACAAGAGGTCACACAGGTGATTAAGGATGAGATTGGAGATAGGAACTTTGCAGTGCTTATTGATGAGTCCCGTGATTCATCACTAAAGGAGAAGATGTCCGTGATTGTGAGGTTAGTTGTACATATAATGTTTTTTAGTCGTATCATTTATAATTTGTACATTGTGGTTTTGTTTTACTTTGTAAAATTCATACAATGTAGGTTTGCAAATAAAGAAGAGAAGATCATGGAAAGGTTTATTAGTATTGAGCATGTCACTTTGTGTACATCTGTTGCATTGAAGGAAGCTTTGGCTCGTGTGCTTGCTAAGGTTGATCTACCTATTTTTAGGCTACGCGAACAGGGTTATGATGGAGTTTCAAATATCAGAGGGAAATTTAATGGCTTGCAGAGATTAATACGAGATGAGAATTCGTATGCTTTTTATGTCCATTGTTTCACCCACCAATTGCAGTTAGTGGTTGTCACTGTCGTAAGTCGTAGTTGTGTTATTGCTGATTTCTTCAACTATGTTCCCTTGATAGTAACCATTATGAGTGCATCTTGCAAAAGAAAGGATGCTTTGATGGAAAATCATCAGGAAGTCTTATTGGAGAAATTGGAGAATGGTGTGTTTTCAACAGGAATAGGCTTAAATCAGACAACTGGCCTAGCTAGACCTAGAGATACTAGATAGGGCTCACATGTTAAAACATTACTTCATATATACCAATTGTGGGAATCAGTGCTTGCGGTGTTAGAGATGATATGTAAAGATGCAGCATATCCTTCAAGTCATGGTGGAGCAGCAGGTTTGATACAAAAGATGGAGAGTTTTGAATTTGTGTTCATCATGCATTTCTTGATAGACTTGTTGAGAATTATACATGAGTTATCACTTTCTTTGCAAAGAAGGGATTAAGATATTGTTGAAGCTATGGGTTTTATTGTGGATGTGAAAACGCGCTTGCAAGACATGAGGGACAATCGGTGGAAGCCATTGTTCAATATAGTTACATCGGAGTAAAGAGTAAATCTGCATGTTGGAAGCATAAAGTTACTCTCCTTCACTATTATTAAATTGATATTTTCAATGTTGCTCTTGATGCCATTATGGCAAAGATGGATCATCATTTCAATGAAGTTTCTTCAGAGTTATTGGTATACATGTCTTCTCTTGATCCAAGCAACTCCTTCTCTAAGTTTGATGTGCAAAAGCTAGTTCGCCTTGCTGAGATTTATACAGCAGATTTCACCATAGTTGACTATTTGTTGTTAAGAAATCAACTTCAAACATTCATTCTCAATGTTAGAAGAAGTGTTGAATTTCATGAATGCCGTGATCTTGCAAAGGTTGCTCAAAAGATGGTTGAAACCGAAAAAATATAACTTTTCCACTGGTGTATCACCTCATCGAGCTCACATTGATCCTTCCAGTGGCAACAACATCAGTTGAAAGAATTGTCTCAGCAATGAAGATTATTAAAACAGACTTGCACAACAAAGTATCAGATGAATGTCTCAATGACTTGGTAGTGTGTTACACTGAGCGAGAGATATTTAGAAGCCTTGATAACAAAAGAATCATTCAGCGCTTTCAAGACATGAAAACTTGTAGAGTGAAACTGTGTCGTAATTAGATTTAGTGACTTAGTGGTATGTTTTTATTTCATTTTTAATTTTTATGGACATTCACAATTTAATAATTCACAATTTAATATTGTATCACTACATTTGATATTTCTTATCTACAGATCGATACTACATATTTATGAACATTTGGGGGATATTATCCATTAGCAAGGTACTAAATTTATTGTATTGTACATTTTCAATTTGTTCTCTTTCTATTTATGTATGAATTTGATATTCCAATGGCAAAAGACTAGTAGATGTAGGTTTGGTATATTTATATTGTGCTATAGCCTCAAAAGTAGAGCTCCCCCTCTATTTTCATCCTGGATTCGCCACTGGGCACGTGGTACAACAAATGATGCAATACCTTCTAAGTTGCTTCTAGTTATATAAGTCTCAACCAGGTAATCTAAAGATGTATGTTAGAGCATTCTTACCTACACAAACACCCTATCGCAGTGGAACACTACTATAAAGGAGGCTACACTAGACGCTTACATCACAGATGGTTTCTAGGATTCGTCCATGCTATAATTATTACAAATGATTCATACGAATAACCGTCTTTGCTATTTTCACAAACGGTTATTCATATGAACCATCTGTGATAATGCAAGACATTACAGACGGTTCTTACTAATACCCGTCTATGATAATTCACAGATGGTTGTTGATAAAAACTATCTGTGATTATTCACAGATGGTTATTTATTTAAACCGTCTATGATATTTTATAGACGATTTTTATTACAAACCGTTTGTGATAATGAAGTTATCACAGACGATTTGTATGAAAAGCCATCTGTGATATGTTTTTCGCCTTGCAATACTCTAAAATTTCGTAATCTCCTACTCACATCTCCCCGAGATGAATTTGAGTCCGAGTAGAATTCCGTTATGTGACACCTTTACTAAAACAGGCTTAAATTTTGCATATGGCATTTATTTTCGATGTTCTTATACTCGTTGGAAAGCTAACAATGAGCTCAATCCAAAAAAATTGACCAGCTTGTGCTAGTCACCCTCTAAGACCCCTAAAATTGGCCATCTTTAGCTCCAAATTTGCATCACAAGTTTTTGGTTTCTATTCTTGCCAAAAATTTTATCTTCCCTTTGGAATTTGGAGTTCATCTCAACTGCAAAGTTGTAGACCTCATCGAAACCTTTCAAACAAGCATATATAAGCCATATAAAACTTTGCTATTTCATCTTTTGAGATTAGTTAATTACATTGCACCGATATATATATATATATATATATATATATATATATATATATATATATATATATATATATATATATATATATATATATATATATATATATATATATGTATGTATGTATGTATGTATGTATGTATGTATGTATGTATGTATTACGGACGGTTTGTGGTTCAAATTATTTGTGATACTTATGTCTCTAACCACTGGCCTGTCGATTCTCCCCAACCTAATCCTAGCCAATAGAAACCAACCAACCCCTACCCCACGAATCATAGCTCCACCTCTTCATCCCTGCATCAAAAAATTTCGCACTCCCACCTCTCCC
Organism: Dendrocalamus latiflorus; assembly: GCA_017311315.1. Lineage (NCBI taxonomy): Eukaryota > Viridiplantae > Streptophyta > Magnoliopsida > Poales > Poaceae > Dendrocalamus > Dendrocalamus latiflorus. The sequence continues at coordinate 13,693,056 of CM029654.1, read as the reverse complement.
TCCCCTATAAATACTCACCCAAACTCAGGCTCCTTGCCATCCCGTACGAAGCAGACGACGCGCAAGTCTATGGGATGTAAGGCACTACGGAAGCAGCTGGCTACAAAGGTGACGTGCAAGTCTGTGGGAGGCAAGGTGCCGCGGAAGCAGCAGGCTAGCAAGACGACGCTCAAGTCGGCATCAGTGATGGTGCGCATCAAGGACATCCAGCTCGCGCGCTGCATCAGGGGCGAGAGGGCCTAGGCATAGAGGCCTCGTCGGCGCGGTTAAGCATCTACTGTCTGCTAGGATCTCTGCTTTTTCTCTGTTCTTGCCATGTTTAAGAGTTAGGTCCGTAGGATTAGGAGATGTGTTCTTTTTATGTTCTTACTGTGTTAGCTAGATGGGTAATCTACTTGTTATCTTGTGATGTTATATTGGTGGATTCTAATCTTAACGGAAATAGAATGTGCTGCTATATTTGCTTGTTTTCAGATGGCATTGTTAACATTTCATGAGGCTAGCCGAAAAATAAAAAAGTTTAGGTATAAAATAAACTACCGTAGACAATTTTGTGGTATAAATTGCCTATGAATGATTATCACAGACGACTCGAATAAAAAAATGTCTATCATACTCGCACGTCATAGAAGGTTCTATCTACCAACCGTTTGTGATGGAAAAGTATCACAAACAGTTCTATATACCAACCATCTGTGATACTCGCCCATCACAGATGGTCGGTAGCTAGAATTGTGAGTGATGTGGGAGTATCACAGGCGAATTTTTGTTTGAGTCGTCTGTGATAGTGTTCTTCATAGACGGTTCTAGTTACAAACCGTTTGTGTTATGATTATCACAGATGGCTCACAAACCGTCTATAATAACATCTGATTATCATTGACACATAAATTTAGACGGTTCTGAAAATCATCTGTGATGACAATTTTGAACCGTCTATGATAACCCTTTTTGTAGTAGTAGATATCCCTGATACATCTATCCTACTGTTCATCATCATAAACATGGACCTTTAAGCTCTTCCCTGCACAAGTTTCACCAGTGCCTCTTTTGGCTCCTGCCATACGGCACTGAACTCTCAGGCGCATCAATCCCCCTGCATTTCATTTCATCTCGCTACATCAAAATTGCAGAAAAAAGGCAGACATTAATTCTTGATCATTGGTCAAGTAGTAGCACAAACCTTAGTCTAATCCGGTGAGTAGTGCTTCAATGCTTTCCTCGCTAATAAGAGTAGCACTAATCTCAAAGCAAACGAAGAGGTAAGTAACATCTATCAAGCATTCATTATGCTTTAAAAATTATGTAAATCACTATTGAGGAAAGCATAGAAACACCTCCCTAATCATGTACTTCTTCACCTCTCGCGTTAGGAACTTGCCCACATTAAGATGTTTTAGAAATTGCCATAACATGAACCACATGAAGATACCCGATCAGTGTGAACTTTTAAGTGACCTATATCCTGCATCCACTATGATCTTCTGCAACGCGTCAGCCTTCTGGTAGTTATTGGCTATGTCATGTCATCGAACTTCGGCCTAGCCAAGTCGACGAAGCCCTCCATGAGGAAGATGGATCCACCAATGGCAAAGGACGATCGCATGGATCCACATGTCGTGCCGCGAGGTGTCACCATGGCCGGTGGCGGTGATGACGATTGCTAGGGCAGCATGATGCGGAAGGTGGCGGAGTAAGGGCAGCTAACGTTCGTGCATGACGATCGGGGTAGATTATTTGAGCTGAATGACAGAGGTGCTCGGTGCTGTAGGACTTACTCAAGGCAACTCAATATTCAGCCATCCGGTGAGCAAACCCCATTAGATCTCCTAAATTTTGATCTTAGGTCCACCACTACTATGGCATATGGGCAGTAGCCCGCTATAACTATTTTGGGTTATATGCTTTTTGTGATGGCGGTGTGTAGATATACAACAAGTGTGTCAAGGCATCGCGCCCCAAGCTGAGAGTACAGTTCCAACACGGCAAGAGTATGTGTCTTACACACAGCACGGCTACTGGCATTCACACAGCCCTTTGTATTAAGTTGTAAGGGCATTTTAGGAGATTTTTTTTAAGAAAGTGTAGAACTCTGCCAATCAATTGAAAAAGAAAAAGGAATCACAAATACATACCCCTAGTACCCTAAAAGAAGGAGAGACCCCCACAAGAAGGCCTGGGCAGCTTTTCAGTCCTTGGTGTCCGGTCTGTGCCCAAGATTCTGTGTTTTGTTGGGGTCTAGGTCGGTCAGAAGCACACTACATAGTATCTTGCTCCATGCATTAGACTCGTGTCAAATCAATGAACATTGAACACATGCATGCGCGCTGGAAAGAAAAGAAAAGTCATTTTTCTTTTCACAACTAGAATAAGTGGCACATCAAAATCTGACCTAAGCCAGAAGTCCTACTATTGGAATGTGGGAATTTTTATAAGAAGCAATTTAATTCCCACAAAGACGGGAAAAAAATTCCACGCTACCAAGTAGGGCCTAAGAATTAATGGTACAATCTCTTAATTTAATTCAACCATAAAACACTTTTGATTGTAAGATCAGTACATTTAATATGTGGTTTCCCCGATGTATAGGTGTATAGCCCCGTTAGAGAGAAAGGATTTCTGTTTGAATTGTTAGTAATATGATCTAGAGGCGATCATGAAAACGATTGTATTACTTCTATATTTATTATCTTTGAATAATATATTATTTTATCCATTGAATAAATATTTTTTATATTGATCAATAAATATGTGACTTATTTGTATAATTCTTTATTCATGTTTTGATGTTCTTCTAAATTATCTCTGATCTCATATTATTATGTGGGGCAATTATGATTTATTGATCAATACATGTATTGACATGATGATCATGTTACATGTATCATGGATATGGGGATATTGAATCAATAATATGGACATATGTTAGAGAAATGGTGTTGGATTGACCTACCATGAGACACTACAGGAATTGTTATTTTCTTAAGTGTCATCAGTTGGTATATATATCATACATAGTGTATATAAGATTATTAGACCTGAAATTGTTATAGTTTTCTACATATGTAATAGTTTACTTAGGGGTTGCCAGTAACTAGGTGGTAATAAAAATATCTTTCGGATTTACTATAAAACATGCAAAGGAATGTGAGTGATCAAGATGAAATTTGTCACTCCTATATAACGAGAGAGATATCTCTAGGCTCCTCGATGTGAATGGGTTAAGGAAGTGCATGGCCATGCTGAATGTGGTTGAGGAGTTAAACACAACTGAGTAATCCACTACATATTTAAGTAAAGATCGAACTATCATAAGATAGCATGCTTCTCACCTAGAGTTCGATCTGATATCATGAGGCAAATGAATAAGTACATAAGCACTATATAGGTTCACCTGATATGATATTTATGTATATTTGGGAGTTGCTATGTCCTGCTAATGACCGCTACCGACTTATGGACTGGAAAAGGGTTTTCGGCTCACGGCCGAATATACATGAACCTATAGGGTCACACATATAACGGGTTGGGATGATAGACTTTGAGTGAGATACAATCTTTACTAGTATTGGATCCGGTTAGAGGCTCTCTGAGTGGGATACGATTTCTACTTGTATTAGATAAAGATCTAGTCAGAGGCTTTCTGAGTTAGATATGATATTTAATCGTATCGGATAAGGATATGACTAGATGCTATATATAGAGAGGCACGAGGTTGAGGGAGATATCCTGAGACATGCCCATTAGAACCCTAATCACCACCTCTCCAAACCCCTACCACACGCGCAGGTGCTAGCACACTGACGCACGACGTTTTATCCCTAGACGTGTGGACCTCAGTAGAGGCACTGCTGCGACTGCAGTGCTGATCGGGACGATCCCAAGAGGAGATGGTTGGTCAAAGGACGATCGACTACTTCCACTACACTGATGCGTGCTATGTTGAACATGCCACTTCATCTCTACTTCCACTACACTATGCATTTAGTTGTAATGATTTATGATCTCTCACTCTATGGCTTCTTGGTTTACACGATAGAAATTATAAATCTGCACTAGTGTAGCCTACTCGTATCTATAGGATCAAGGATAATCAATTAGAGGGAGATGAATAAGAGATTCTAAAAATTATTTCTCTAAGGTTAACAATTTTAACGCAAATGAGCAATTAAATATCCTGGCACAAGTCAAGAGCTAAAAGACTAAATGTTTGTAAGGCCCCACAAGTTATGTCTCTACCAAATTCAACTCTAACTACACAAGATTATCAATTCAGTAGCTAGGAATGTAAATGTAGAAGAGTAAAGACACGAGATAAGCATAATGGAGACACGCGATGTTTTTCCTGTGGTATCGAAGACTTGTCGGTTTTCACTTGTCCACGTTGAGGTAAACCCAAGCAACTTAGACTGGCTCCATGAATTAAGCCTAATGACCTCAAATCCACTAGGATTGCTCTTCCTTTGCTCCGGAGATGGCGAACACCACACCACTTACAACCGGCGTTGGGCCTCTTCACAATCTTCTTGAAGAGATCACCACGCAACCTCTCCCAAGCCGTCTAGGTGCCAGCAAACATCAAGAATAACATATCACAACCCTTGCTTGAGGAAGTAATAAGTGCCAAGAGGATCAATAAATGATGCGAATGCACTTCAATACTCTCACTACCTCAAAATATGAAATGTAAGCAAATGAGTAGTAGAGAGTACACCAATGGCTCTAAATACTCAATGCGGACAATAAGTGATGACATGGTGCTGGTGAGGAGGTATTTATAGCCCCCAACCAGAAATTTGATCGTTTGGGGCCAAATTCCACAAAACTCAGTAGGTGCGGTACTACCACCTTGTATCGATCGGCATTACCACACCTATTGTTCAACAACTCTTTTGTATGCATTTAATGCATCTTAACTAGTCGTTGAACTCCAAGTGTGGCACCCTCACAAGGGCCGATACTACCGCATGACAGAATCGGTACTACTAATTCTGCCTTGTAGTAGCACCGGCGATTTCCAGGGTTTCAAAATATGCTAAAAACATGCCCTTTGGAAAAAATGTACCATAGGAAAATGGGTACTACTGCATTGCAGTAGTATCATTGTGCAACTATGGTCATACTGCTGGCTGGTAGTACTGCCTAGTGCCTGTGGTGCTACCGATTTCTCTAACGCATGCATGACTTTTTGTTAATCAAGATGGCATAAATTAGATCCACAAGCTACTAGTCATGATCCCCCTTTATAGTATGGTGTCTAGCCTATAAATCCGATCTTTTCTCCAAATACCAAGACTGACAGAACTATAAAAGGATACTATAACTATATATCACATTTGCATTTTGCCATGTTGATCCTTCATAGTCTTTGCATGCTATTTTTTTTGTTATTATCCAGAGTCCGGGACTAAACCTTGAAAACATTTTAGCACACGTGTTAGTCCCAAATGCAATGTGTCATTAATTACCCAAATCAATTTTTAGGGGGCTAGATGCTTTCAATATCCCAACATGAATTCCATAGGAAATGAAACACTCCACGAGAGGATATGTTCTTGTTATATAAATCTTGTGAGGTCTGTTCTTCCTGACGGGATCATAAGAAACAAAAACTATAGGAGAAAGTCCACCTCACAACCCTCAACAATGGTCTAGATCTGAAAAACAACCTTCAACTATAAAACTACCCACCTTATAACCCCAAATAATAAAACTGGTGCAAAACACCCTCTTCGTCCAAAATCACTTTGATTTTGTCTAAGTGGCTGTGGTTTTGGCTTAGAAGTGGCATCTTAACAGACCATTTATGCTGACGTGCCATGCCTATCAGTAATACATGTAGGGAATAAGTCCATTTTGCCCCTATTAACTCTTGCCCGAGTCTAAAAACCAACCTTAAACTCTAAAAACTCTAAAACCAGGTATTTGGCACCCTCTAACTCTGAAAACCGAGTAAAACACCCCCTTTACCCAAAACCACTATAGTATTAGCTGACGTGGCACCTACGTATTCAGATTTTGCTGATGTGAATGCCACATATGCCACATCATCTCCTTCCTCCCAATGATGTCCACCCGCAGCCGGCATGAAAGTCTACGCCGCCAGCTTCCTCATCCCACTTGGCTTCATTGTATACACCCTGGCTAGTGGCCTCAATGCCACCTTCCTCACCAGCTACATCCACTCTGTCGTTGTGCATGTCGTGCTCGCACTATTACAGAAAGCCTCATAGTAGACGCCTTATCACAGACGGTTTTGTGAAACCGTCTGTGATGAACACTATTACAGACGGTTGTAATTTGGAGGCCATCTGTGGTATTTGTGGCGGGAAAAAGGAGTATCACAGACGGTCGGTCTATATTAAGAACCGTCTGTGATAATCCCAGATTATCACAGACGGTTTTTAATTAAAAACCGTCTGTGATAATGGCACTAAGGCATTTATTGCGCTGCTCAGACCGCATCTGTCTTCATTTCGATCCAGATCTAGCCACTGATGCGCACTTTTTCACTCGGGAGGAAGCTAGGCGATTTCATGCCAGTTAATTTGGTGGGAAGAGGTAGAGATTGAGCTTTGAAGATTCATATCCTGGTTGCTCTAGATATGGTTAGTAATGAAATTTATTTTTTCTTTAATTGCATTACAATTTTGGTCTAAGTAATCCATGAGTGTTATTGAAGATGGTTAATTTGCAAAATTGTTGGTTATATAATAGCTGTTATGTTTATAATATGAATTGAGCTAGCAAATTAAGTCTCAATATAATAAATGTGGCCGGTATATATGTAGTAATAATTAGTTAATCTAAATTTTAATACTAAGTTGTTATATATGTACGTAACGTAGGACCGAAGCTGGATGTATGCCGCGAGCCGTGTGAGTGAAGAGTACATTAATGGCGTGTCTGCTTTTATAAGAGCCGCCGAGGAGGATATGTTGAATAAGGGGGTGGAATATATGTGCTGTCCATGCACTGACTGCGAGAATTTGAAGATGTTTAAGAACCGAGGGCAAATTGAAGCGCACTTGATTCGGAGGGGTTTAAAAAAGGATTATACGTGTTGGACCAGTCATGGCGAAGTGAATGATCATATGCCGCCAGATGACATCGCCGGTGAAGTGAATGATATGCCGCCGGAAGACATCACCGGTGAAGCGAATGACATGCCGCCGGATGATGTCAATTGTCGTTTGGATTCGGATAGGTTGCACGATGATAATCTGGATCAGATGCTTCGCGATATAGAAGAGAACTATGATGAGAGAGAGTATGTTAAATTTCGGGGCTTGATGGAGGACTCGGAAAAACCTTTGTACACGGGCTGCAAGTACACGAGGTTGTCGGCCGTGCTTGAACTGTTGAAATTGAAGGCAAGCAACGGTTGGTCCGACTAGAGTTTCACGGCGCTGCTAGGTCTTTTAGCGGACATGCTTCCGGAGGGAAATGAGTTGCCTAAAACCACGTATAAAGCCAAGAAGGTTCTTTGTCCGTTGGGAATAGAAGTAGAAAGAATACATGCATGCCCGAACGACTGTATCCTCTACCGTAAAGAGTATGCAAACATGCATGTATGTCCGGTGTGAAACGCATCCCGATACAGACGTAACAATCAATCAGATGATGGCGAGGGAATAGAGGTGAAGAAAGGACCTCCTGCTAAGGTGGCATGGTATTTTCCTATAATTCCCCGTTTGAAAAGGTTTTTTGCAAATCCAAAGGAGGCAAAACTGCTGCGTTGGCACTCGGAGGAGCGCAAGAAGGATGGAATGCTAAGACACCTTGCTGATTCCGCGCAGTGGAGAAACATCGATAGGAGTTTTGCAGACTTCGGTGCAGAACCAAGGAATATAAGGTTTGGACTGAGTATAGATGGAATGAATCCTTTCAGTAGCATGAGCAGTCGACATAGCACATGGCCCGTGACTCTCTGCATCTATAACCTTCCTCCTTGGTTGTGTATGAAGCGAAAGTATATTTTGCTGTCGATACTTATCCAATGGCCAAAACAACCTGGGAATGATATTGATGGGATGCATACAAACGAGAGAACTTCACTCTGCGCTCCTTATTGTTCTGCACCATAAATGATTATCCGGCCCTTGGTAACCTATCGGGCCATAGTACAAAAGGTGCCAAAGCTTGTACTCACTGTTTAGATTGTACCGAGAGTGTGTGGTTGAACCACTCACGCAAAACCATCTACGTGCGTCACCGCCGGTTCCTTCGGAGGGCTCACCCATACCGCAAGATGAAGAAACAATTTGACGGAGAGAAGGAAGACGGTTCAGCTCCAAGGCATTTAAGGGGACACGAGGTTTATGATATGGTTAAGGATTTAGATGTTGTCCTCGGAAAGGGACGTAAATTGAGGGCTCACGAGAAGAACACCTGGAAGAAGAGATCAATATTTTGGGACTTACCTTATTGGGAGTACCTAGATGTTCAACACTGCATCGACGTCATGCACGTAGAAAAGAATGTATGCGACAGCTTGATTGGTCTCTTACTGAACATCCGTGATAAAACAAAGGACGGCGTCAACGCACGACTTGACTTGGCTGACATGGACATTAGGCCTGAGTTAGCACCGACAAACACTGATAATGGACGAACGTACCTTCCCCCTGCGTGTTACACTCTGTCCAAGGCTGAGAAAACAGAACTGTGCCAGTGCTTGCATGGTGTCAAAGTTCCGTCTGGTTACTCCGGCAACGTGAAGAAACTTGTTTCGATGCAAGATTTGAAGTTAAATGGCATGAAGTCTCATGATTGTCATGTGCTGATGACACAGATGCTCCCTATTGCAATTAGAAATATTTTGCCGATCAAAGTCCGAGAGACAATCATGAGGCTATGTTATTTCTTTAACACAATTGCTCAGAAGGTCATCGATCCCGAAGGACTAGATGCTCTGCAGGACGAGGTGGTGATGACTCTATGTCACCTTGAAATGTATTTCCCTCCTTCGTTTTTCGATATCATGGTCCATCTAATTGTTCATGTTGTGTGGGAGATAAAAATGTGCGGGCCCGTATTCCTACGTAGCATGTACCCATTTGAGAGGTTCATGAGAATTCTCAAGTCCTACGTACGGAATCGTTCTCGGCCGGAGGGCAGCATCGTCGAAGGTTATGCAAGCGAAGAGGTCATTGAGTTTTGTGTCGATGATATGGCTCAGATTCAACCGATAGGTGTCCCTCAATCTCGTCATGAGGGGAGGCTGAAGGGTCTCGGAACTATCGGAAGGAAAGCAATCACTCCAGATATGGACACGTATACTCAAGCCCATTTCACAGTGTTGCAACACATGACTAAAGTGGCGCCTTATGTGGACCAGCACAAGGATGTGCTTCGGCAACAGAATCCGGAGCGGCCGGATGTTTGGATCATGAGGCAACACAACCGTCGGTTCAACCAATGGTTGAAGGAGCAAATCGCTAGGAGCTCGCCGAGTGAGACGCTGACATGGTTGGCAAAAGGGCCGACATTTACAGTTGTGACATGGCAAGGATATGACATAAATGGGTACACATTCTATATGCAGTCTCAGGATGTCAAGAGCACTAACCAGAATAGCGGTGTCCGCATAGATGCATTCAGTACCGATGGGTCGAGAAACTCGTACTATGGCTTCATAGAAGCGATTTGGGAGCTCGACTATGTGGTTTTCAAGATCCCCTTATTTCGCTGCCGTTGGGTGCATCTCCCACAGGTGAAGGTTGACAAGTACGGTGTCACGACCGTGGACCTCCAACGTGTCGGGTACAAAGACGAACCATTCGTACTCGCCAATCAAGTTGTTCAAGTTTTCTATGTAACCGACTCGGCAAATATGAAATGCCATGTAGTTCTTCATGGAAAAAGGAGAATTGTCGGAGTGGAGAATGTAGTGGATGAGGAGGAATACAATCAATTTGAAGAGTTACCTCCTTTTGGAAATGGCATAAGGGTCGACGATGAACAACGTGATGAAACTAGTTACGTACGCATTGATTATGATGAAGGGCTAATTTTTAAAGAAAATAAGCAAGTACAATAAGAATGTATATGTGAAAATGTGTGACAATTTTGAGATGTATATGTGAAAATGTGTGATATAGTCAATTTTGAGATGTATATGTGAAAATGTGTGACAAAATGCATATGTGAAAATGTATATGTGTATTGGCATTTATGTATATGTGATGTATATGTGTGATGTACATGTGAATTGGCATGCATTTATGTATAGAACAATGCTGCAGTGTTATGTATTTGAGAATGACAAAATGTATCAAGAAATACACTGTGTGAATGCAGCTGGTTGGTGTTGTATATGAATGCAGCTGTTTGGTGGTTGATATGAATGCAGCTGTGGTTATTGGTGTTGTCGTAATAACTACAGTCGCAAAGGCTTATCACAGATGGTTCTGAACTTAGAACTGTCTGTGATATCAATATCACAGACGGTTCTAAGTTTAAAACCGTCTGTGATAGTATAACTATCACAGACGGTTATAAACTTAGAACCGTCTGTGATAACCTCCCTATATATACCCACTGGCTAGGGTTTTCCGTGTGCGCTGCGCAGTTATTCGATCTAGATCTAATTAAATCCCGAGCCCGTCGTCACCTCCGCCTCCCCGAGCCCTCGCCGGCCACCTCCCCGAGCCCGTCGCCGCCGCCGTCCCCGAGCCCATTGCCGGCCGCCTCCGTCGAGCCCGTCCCCGGCCGCCTCCCCCAAGCCCCTCGTCGAGCCCGTCCCCGGCCGCCTCCCCCAAGCCCCTCGTCGAGCCTGTCGCCGTCCGCCTCCCCCAAGCCGCTCGTCGAGCCCGTCGCCGGCCACCTCCCCCGAGCCCCTCGTCGAGCCCCTCGCCGGCCACCTCCCCTCGATTACTGTCTGCATTGTGAGCACTTTCTGTGATGGACTAGGGTTTTGAGTATTGTGAGCAGTTTCTGTGATGGACTAGGGTTTTGAGCATTGTGAGCATTGTTTACTGCAGTAGGTTAATTAGTTTGCTATTTGGTACATATTACATTGGTACATTGTTTACTGCAGTAGCTTAGTTTAATTTGCTATTTGGTACATACTACATTGGTACATTGTTAACTGCAGTAGCTTAGTTTAATTTGCTATTTGGTACATACTACATTGGTACATTGTTTACTGCAGTAGCTTAGTTTAATTTGCTATTTGGTACATACTACATTGGTACATTGTTTACTGCAGTTGCTTAGTTTAATTTGCTATTTGGTACATTGTTTACTGCAGTTGCTTAGTTTAATTTGCTATTTGGTACATACTACATTGGTACATTGTTTACTGCAGTTGCTTAGTTTACATTGGTACATATTACACTGCTTGTTGTGTTAGTATATAGTATATAGTATAGGCACATAACCCCTCTCTCTGTCCACATCACCCCCTCCCTTCTCCCCCTTCCCTCTACTCCTCAACTCTCTCCCTTCTCCCCCTTCCCTCTACTCCTCTCCTCTCTTCCCTCTACTCCTCGCCGGCCACCTCCCCGAGCCCCCCGTCGTCGTGCAAGTCTGTTAATCTTCCATATATTGCTTGTGGGATCGGTTGTTGCTCGATGATGATATAAATCATATACTGAGATTGGTTGAATTAGTCTTTGAGCTCTAATTACTGTCAACTCTGTTATCACAATTAAGTTTGTACTCTGGAAGACATTCTCTAGACATTGATATATTGTTCTTGTGCCATTCGGTTCTTGCTGTTTTCATATTATACCAAATCCATATACTGATCTGTTAGGAATTAATTTTGACAAGTTAAAGACTATTTCATTGAGTGAAAGTTAACTTGTATTTGCATGGATTTGCTTTATTACATACTGCTGTCTGAATATATACATGCTGGATATATTGATCTTGAGACTGTAGATTTTGTATCTGAGCTCAAATGACTGAATTCATTATTTGGCATAACCAATCAAGGAAGAGTATATGATTCAGTAGCGGGACAGCCAAGATTAATCTTGTGCAACCCTACAATTTGAGAGCACAAATTAATCAATTCAAACTTTGAGAGCTTGTTGCTTCATATTGCTTCATATTGCTAGTTGCTTCATATTGCTTGTTGCTTCATATTGCTGATATTGATTCTATTATTGATGCTTGTTGCTTCATATTGCTACCATTATATATGTATATATCGCCAATATTGAGCGAAATAGATAGATATTGTGCTTACTTATCTTATGGTATGACACTTTCTCATCTTATCCTAATAGACCCACAAAATGAGCAACATGTCACCCGCGCATTCTTCAACACCATCGCCGGAGGCGTCCGCTCCAACATCAAGACGCCAAGGAAGAGGGCTATCGAAGAAGCCTGAGGGCCGACAGACCATCACAGCGGTGGATGCATCTGGGGTCCCTATCCTTCCTCAGAAAGCAGTAAACGCATTCCGAAGCATGGTCGGAATAGTTGAACGAGAATGAATTGAGATCACATACAATTCGTGGAAGAACGTGCCTGACACTCGGAAACCTGAGCTGTGGACCGAAATTTTGGCATCGTTCGAGTTCCCAGAAGAACACCTATACGCTGTGCAACGACAAACCTACCTAGCGGCGTGCAAAGCATGGAAGAACTTCAAGAGCACGCTTGTCAGGAAATACGTAGAGACGGACGAAACGCCTTTTCATAAATACCCATTCCTGGAACCACAATGGGAAGAGTTCAAGGCGATGAAGACGTCCGAGGATTTCAAAAGTACAAGTACGGCGCACAAGGCCCTCCAGGCAAAAAACACACACCCCCACAGACTGGCAGAGCTGGGTATGCAGGTAAAATACCGCAGTGGAGGAAGGAGGATGACCTGGCAGCTGCACAGGACATCGCCCCGCCATTTTCCAATATCCCGGATGACCGCGCTCGAAATTGGATTAGAGCAAGGTTATCTACAACGACATCAGGGGACATCTCCTTTCGAAACCCTGCAGACCAGCAAGTGTCCCAGCGCCTGGTAAGATATCGATCGAACTACGTAGCTTGTAATTACTCCACAACTTCGTACGAATTGAAATGACATGTCGTGCTCTTGCAGGAAGAGTTGAGTTTTGAATCTACCCTGGGATCATTCCAGGGAACAAGGGAGAATGATATGCTCTCCGTGGCCCTGGGAAACAAGGAGCACTCGGGTCGTACAAGAGGCCTTGGGCTTTACGTTCCTTGGAAATATGGTTTCCAAGATGACTCCGGAATGTATCGGCGTATGAAGAGAAACAAAGCCGAGCGTGACGCACATCTACGAGAAGAGATCAAGGAATCTCTTAGAGAGAAGCTAATGGGTGAGCTGGCTTATGTAATCAGAGATGAGGTGCGGAAACAAACAGAAAGTCAGCAGGCCGCTACCACCGCTCCTGTGCTAGCTAGCCCGCACAACCGTCCAAGTAGCTGCGCGTCCAATCCGACGCAAACCCAGGCCAAATTTCCTGTGGACGACATCCTGGTAATAATTATTACCTCTCGAATGCTTGCTCTATTGATAGGCCTATTCGAGTAGCTAATTTTGTATCGTTATGTAGGAGCCTACGAAGTGCAGGCTCCAAGTGAGATATGGCTCTATTCCCTTGCACGCTGCTTGGGGCCAGGCATATTCGTCTGGTATCGGGGCCATGGTGCACGGTCAAGTTTTAGCGCCAGGCTTCGCAAAAGTTAATGTGGATGGTGTGCATGTCAATTTTGAGGTGGTCCCGCTGCCGAAGCCCCCCAACGACGAGATCGTGACTCTTGGACAGGCCGTTGGAACATTCATCCAGTGGCCCAAAAGCGACATCTCCCTGGAGGCTTCTTCACTGGTGGTAGGACCAGAGCAACATGCACTGGTGCCATCTCCATTACAAGACCAGTCAGTTCCACCACCGGTAACTGCACCGGTGCCATCTCCATTACAAGACCAATCGGTTCCACCACCGGAAACTGCACCGGTGCCATCTCCATTACAAGACCAATTGGTTCCACCACCCGAAACTGCACCGGTGATATCTCCACGGGTGCTATTCTCGCCAGAACAACTTGCACCGCTGCTACCTTCAAAGTCGACTACCGTGAAGTCGAAATATAGCCGAGACAGCAAGGCCAGGAAGGGCAAAGTAAAGAAGACCAATGATGATATACTGTACCTACCTTTGGCCCGCCTAGCATATAGTTGCATACAATTGCACACGTGGTATATGCAGCAGTCCAATAAGCCAGAGGGAGAACGGACCTCAAGTATCACTGTCAAATTCACGTCGGATGATTTCCACCACAGTCTTCAAGAGTGTATGTTCGTGGTCGCCTTTGAGGATTTATTCGATCTGTTCACGCTCAACGCTCTCGACGTCTCAATCATTCGATGCTGGACACTGTAAGTGTGTACAATCACAGTCTCCGTTCATGTCATACCGACAAATGTCATATCTAATTTGTTGCTTTCGTGTGTGTATATATAGATACATGCTGACTAAAGCTAGATCATCCAACTCATCGGCTGGTTTCTTGGACCCACACTTGGTCGCCAAGGATACCATCGACCGGGATACAGCCCTCGTCGAGAGGTACATTGCAGCAGGACTGATGGGTTGCCTCAATAAGGAATATGTACTTATGCCCTTCCATCAGAACTTTCATTGGATTTTAATAGTAATTGTACCAAAATGGAATAAGGTATATTACCTTGATTCCCTAAGTAGGAATAAAATGGACTTCACAGGTGTCAGCCAAGTAATCAATAGGTAAGTACATATTCTCCATACATACCTATATTGTACTCTTTCTTTCCTTCCGAATGACTAAGGTTAACTTTTTCGAATCACGTAGGGCGTTCGCGATGTACATTCAAATGGGAGGTGACTCGAAGCGCGGGGCCAAAGGCCTGCTGACACATGCTCGAGATTTTAAGGTATTCGCTATTTCACATTAATTAATCCTATGCAACAGCCTCTTGAACTAACACATTCCATTTTTTGCAGTGCCACCAGCAGCAGCCGGGCAACACATGGGGATACTACGTTTGCCAACATATGGAACTACTCCTCGATTCCTCGAGGATCACCAATTCCAAGGTTTGTCAATCTTCCCATAATTACTTCATACTTATCACGTTACATATATACGCACATTGATATTCCTATCGACAAACTGCGTACATCTCATCAACTCCATTGAAACAGCCTGATCTTGGACGGATTCGAGCAGAGTTGACGTACTTTTTGCTGACTCAAGTCATAAAGCCAGAAGGCCGGTTCCACTCCGCACCATAGATACATAATCAACGAACCTTTTTTAAGTGCAAATGCAGTGTAGATCTTTTGTAATTGTGTATTTGTTAATGGATATTTTATTTCAATTCAATTAATTGATTTGCGAAATGGATGCTTTATGTTTGTGATCAAATGAAGTGCGTTATCAATTGGATGTTTTATGTCTGTGAAATGAATTGAGATGTGAAATGTATCTGAAATGAAATGAGATGTGTGAATTGTATGTTTTATGTCTGTGATTATCTGCTTGTTTCAGAGGGCATGGCTAGCATTTCCTGAGGTTAGCCAATAAACAGAAATAGATTTAGAATTTGGAGGAAGGAATATCACAGACGGTTTTTAAGTAAAAACCGTCTGTGATATGTATCACAGACGGTTTTTCATTAAAAACCGTCTGTGATATCTGATAATCACAGACGGTTTTAAAACCGTCTGTGATAACCTTGGATTATCACTGACCTATAAATTCAGATGGTTCAGAAAACCGTCTGTGATGACGTTTTTGAACCGTCTGTAATGTGGTTTTCTGTAGTAGTGTCGTCATCTTTGTCTTCCTGATCTACACCTCGAGCAAGCACCTGGGCAGCCCACAGGTGGTGTACGATCACCTCATGGATGTGGCCATCAGAGGACGCGATTACTCCAGCACCCTCTCACACCCTGACGAGGCCTGTGGCCCTATCCATAAGACTAATTAAAGCAAGACTAGGTGCCTTTTGATTACTACTGATCGAATGACAGATTACGTAAGGCTGCAAATGATCATTGTCTTTGTTAGCTGGATGGTTGCTGGCGGGGTGCATCTCCATCTCCTGCCATGCCCCATATGACGATCCAACACTTGGCATGAACCAATTGTTCCTCCTTGACCTCATCATCATCAGTGGCAACACCAGGCTGCACACGCTGAGCACTACCCCACCCAGTAGCATGGACACTAGGTTTCCCGCTAGCATGGGCATGTTCCACTTGATCGTGTCCAAGTCGATGCACCCGTACTGCACCTTGCCACCGTGAGCTAGACGGCCACGCTGAGGACGCACTTGGTGCCGATGCATGCCTTGTTCCAGAGGAGCAGCATGGCGATGGGGATGACGACAGAGCCTATGATGATGCCCAACACCATGTACATCCATCCGAGGGATATGCTAATGAAGTTGAGGATGATAGAGTTAATCTAGTTATTTTCAGGTCTGATCGAATTTATGATCACGATCTACGACCATGGCACTCTACGACCATGTTCGAGCGCTGTAGCGGTCGTAGTCGTAAACACTGTAGCAGTCATAAGTAGTAAAACACTGTAGTAGTCATAAGTTGTAAAAGACTATAGTAGTTATAAGTCGTAAGAATACTGTAGAAGTCATAGTCGTAAGGTTTCAAGAGTTAGAGTTCATTAAGGATTCAGAGTGGTCGCAAAAAGAAAGTCGGGATGTTTCCATGTTGGACTCTTAGCGTTGTATGTCGCATTGGTTTTGAAGTCTTGTATGTTGCTTCTCTATATAAGAAAGAAGAAAAGGACGCAAACACATCACATTGCAACATGTCACAAAAGAAAATAAATCAATCTGTGTATACTCATGTTCACGTGTATGATCTTGAAGGTTGATGTTCATCGCTCGTCTAGACTCTCTGGGAAAATTTTCCTAACATTTGGTATCAAAACCTAAGGGGACAAAGCAATGGCTGGCAACATTGGTGATCCATCGAAGTCGGGAGCACTCGTCAAGGTCATAGGCAATGAGCTCGATCCATCGAAGACAGGCATGCTCATCAAGCCGACGACAAGAAGCGCTACGATCCTGATTCAATACCTGATGTTGAGCAAAATGAATTAGGCATATGGGCCGTTAAGATGAAGTTAATCTTGCACTTGCTAGGTATATGGTCGGTGGTCAAAAATGGAGACGATGATGGTGACAAGGATCAAGGCGCGATGGTAGCCATCTCACAAGCAGTGCCAGACAACGTGATGATGTCGATAGCCAAGAAGGAGATGGTGAAAGAAGCCTAGATCACACTCAGGGAGATGTGGTAGGCGAAGATCGCGTCAAGAAGGCATGTGCTCAAGTGCTCAAATGGCAGCTAAGCAAGTTGCAGATGGAAGACTCGGAGACGATAACCGAGTACTCTGGTGGGTGAGATCCACTCTCTCGGTGTGAAGTGGAAGATAGCTATGTTGTCGAAAAACTGTTCAGCTCAGTTCAAGATTGATTCCTTTAAATTATCAGAACGATCGAATGGTTTGGTGATGTCACAGCGATGTCGATCTCAGAGGCGATCGATCACCTCAGAACTTTTGAAGAAGGACTCAAGGGTCGACGATACTCAAAGCACATAGGAGAGAAGTTACTTTTTTCCCAAAGCAAGTGAGAAGAGAGGAGTTCAAAGACCAAGAAGAATGAGGGCTCAAGCAGCGCTCAAAGAGGAGGTCATAACGGAAGAGGTCGAGGGTGCGGCTGTGGACAAGGCGGTGGCCGAGGAGATGGCAAACAAGTTGGCGATGAACGATTGCTGCCAGACTTCGACAAGACCAAGGTCAAGTGTTTCAACTACAACAAGTATGGGCACTTTGCGAAAGAGTGTCCAAAGCCAAATTGAATAGCAAGGGCAAATCTCGTAGCAAAGTAGAACGACGATGACCCTCAGTTGCTGATGATCGAAGTATGTGAACTCATCCATACAGTCCTAAGACCTGAAGAAGAGGTATTCCTACATGAAGAAAAGGTGACGCCGAAGCTTAGCAGCACCCAAAACAAGGTTTGGTATCTAGATACCGGTGCAAATATATTATTCAACGTATATTGTTTTAAATTATATTGCATGCTTAATTTTATTCAATGTATTTCAATTCAGTTTTAAATTTAGTTATTGCCTACTTGTTAATTCCTCCATCCATTGACATTGAATTTCCCCGTACCTTGTCACTCTAGAATAAAACTCTAGTTAATCTAGTTGTCTTTAGGTCTGATCAAATCTACAACCACGTTCTACGACTATGGCAGTCTATGACCACGTTTGAGCACTGTAGCGGTCGTAGTCGTAAACACTGTAACAGTCATAAGTCGTAAATATTGTAACAGTCGTAAGTCGTAATAATATTGTAGCAGTCGTAGTCGTAAGGTTTTAGGAGTCAGAGTCCGTTTAGGATTCAAAGTAGTCATAAAAAGAAAGTCGGGATGTTTCTGTGTCAGACTCTCACCATGGTATGCCGCGTTGGTTTCGAAGTCTTGTATGTTGCTTCTCTATATGAGAAAGAAGAAAAGGACATAGACGCATCGCATTGCAACGTGTCACAAAAGAAAAGAAATCAATATGTGTTTACTCGTGTTTGTGTGTGTGATCTCAAAGGTTGACATTCATCGCTTGTCTACACTCCTTGGGGCAAATTTTCCCAACAGAGGACAATGGTGAGGATGCCCATGAAGCACCCAAAGGTGAGGACTACAGCCCTAGACACACAGAGGATCTGCTTGCCTAATGTGTCTGTGTTGATGTATGTCCTGTACGCGAGAGGTCACTAGAGCAATCACGTCCTCTGCTAGCCACGGCCATGAGGTGATCACACACCACCCGTGGGCTACCTACCCATGTAGATTAGGAAGATGAAGATGATGAACACGATGTGCACAACGACGAAGTGGATGTAGTTGGTGAGGAAGGTGGCATTGAGACCACTGGCTAGGGTGTATATGATGACGCCAAACGAGATAAGGAAGCTGGTGGCATAGACGTTTGTTCTAGCTGTGGGTGGACATCATTGGGAGCAAGGAGATGATGTGGTAGACGTGGCATCGACGTTAGCAAAATCTAAAGACGTAGGTGCCACGTTGGCCAATGCCATGGTGGTTGCAGGTGGAGGGGTGTTTTACCTGGGTTTGAGAGTTTGAGAGTGTCAGTTTTAGAGTTTAAGGTTGGTTTTTATACTCGGGCAGGAGTTGGGGGGTTAAAATGGAGTTATTCCTACATGCATTGAATCATAAAATAAATAAATTAAAAGGAGGGGCCTACTAGTCAACTCCTTCGTCTCCTCCCTTCTCTAGTTGTCATGTAGACCATGGCCGCCTACTTGATTTGTACTCTTTTACCAACGAATCTCGACACTAGCATTGGGGTTAGAGCTTGGTTGAGAGGAATAGGAATGCAAGGGTACAAGAGCAGGATTCTTGCCTGAGAGAGAAGGTGAACAAATTGAGTGTGCAGGAGGGAGCCCCAACCTTGTTTGCCACATGCCAGTGCTTAAATAGTAATAGAGAGCCAAACACCATCACTGAATTAAGGAAGGCTCTACATTTGGTATTAATTCTTGCTTTCTCAAAGTGGACACACGGCTAAACTCGGTGTACACGATGTTGTTGCAAGTGTTGTGCCCGTCGCCATTCGAACTCCATGTGAGACCTGCCATTGGGTTCCCATTGCCCCAGTGAAGTTTTCACAAATCCTTTGGTGTCATATTATGTTACACCCATCTCTTAACCTACCCAAAAATTTAATTTGGTTTTCGTGCACGCAACTGACCGAATCAACCGTTTTCTTCCTCCTCCTTTGATCCTCTTCTAGGCGCTGTTCATGTCCACCAGTAAACCTTTGTCCATTTACTTCTCATACGACAATCCCACTTGTCATATCCCACATTTTGACACGCTCACCTTCTGCTCCCAACATCCGTAGAACCATCGCCATCAAGGGTGACTAGCTGAGGCGTGGCACGCAGCAACATGAGTTGTAGGAGGCGAGTCGACCAAGTGGTGGTGAGAACTGCATGGGACCTCCTCAACTTCCAATCCATATCGCACGACAGCAACTCCATTGGGGATGCCGCTCTACGCCGGAGCAGCAGCCCCGCCCCATTCACGTCTTTCCTTCCGCATGGAGCTTGGCTATGCGGTGGTGGATTGAACTCCATCACTGTGTGTGGAGCTACGGCTGCATAGCCATCATTTTAGAACCGCTCTGCTGCCTCGTCAAGTAGCCATCCAACAGAGTCGTCACCACCTGAGCGCCGCTGCCGCCTTTCATGGCCACTGTAGGCCCCCAAATCCTCTCTCTCTCTCTCTCTCTGCATTTTGGAAGGAAGAAAAAGGTGCTTTGATGATGACATATTGACATGGACATTGACGTGGATACACACAAATGTCGATGTGGATGCACATGTGGGTGTCATGCGTTATTATGATGCCACGTAAGCTAAAACTACCATTACATTTGACAAAAGCATAGTGATTTTGGACAAATGTGTTTTTACACCAGATTTAATCGTTGAAGGTTCTGATTCAAACAACTTCATAGTGTTGAAAAACGAATCAAGACCAGAGTTTAAAGTTGATAAATGAACTTTTAACGAAAACACTTCAAGTAATTAAAATACGAAAAACGACAAATTTTCGATTTGAGGAAAAAAGTAGAACTTTAAGAAAAGGTTGAACATGAAGCTCTAGCTAGTAACGAAGGTGATGTAATTTCATGATCAAATAAAAACGTGATGACGGGCCTGTTCTTTTTGGCTGCGGCTTGTGACTTTTGGCTGTGGCTTATGGCTTTTGGGTTGTTTGTATAAGAAATTATATAGTAACAGAAACTCACGTGTGGTTTTTGCCGATATAAATGAAGTCAGTAAAGTATGTACTACAATTAACTAGTAGACTCTATTTTAAAAAAAATACTCTGTTTAAAAATTAGTTACTGTAGAAAAGTCGAAAAGCAATTTTTAGAAACCGAAAAGAACCGGGCCGACGACTCCTCTGCTATATAGCTGTAGAGACTCAGAGCGAACCCGTGCGTCTGTATACGACAGATTTGTTCAGCACTGCTACATTTGCCACTATTTAATAGCGACCCTTTTGTTGGATCCCCTGCCTTTTTAGGGGGCCATCTTTCTGTGTAGATCAGCCTTTTTAGAGAGCTTTTTGTGCTACTCAATGGCTCGTTGATTTAAAGTGCCAACCTTTCCAGGCTACTTGAAAAGAAACATTTTTCATATTCTGAAAAATCTAGTAGAAAAAAGAGTGCCATGTCGGGACCAGCCATGCACGCATCTCTAATCTCTTGAACCTTTACTTTACACTACTCACGTATGTAGTACAATGCTGCGTTCAAAGGTGGGATCAATCGATCGAGTCAACTAGGATGTGCTTGGTTGCCTGAATCTCCTTCGTCCTGATTGGGTGGATCCGTATAATCTGAGAAAGAGCCTGTTTGATTGCCTGTATGAGTGGATGCAGCCTGCATGAGCGGATGCAAAAATACGCCCTCATCCTGGATGGGTGGATACGCTCAAAATGAGCTTCACTGGACATCCTGGATGGGTTGATGCAGTGTATCTTATGCAGTCCCATGTGTCAGCCTCTCAGGTTTGGTAGACTGCATCCGCTCATACAGGCAACCAAACAGCATCTCAGTTTTTTTGCATCCGCTCATACAACCTCACCAAACATCTTCTTTTTCTGAAATACGATTCCACTCAGCCTGCATCCACTCAGTCAGGATATATGATACAACATCCATCCATGAACCAAACACACCCCTAATGATTCCGACCTTTTTTTCATGCCTCGGGACCCATGCATAGATGCCCTCAAAGTGGACAGATTGTTATTTACAAGGGCAGATAAACTGACTGAAATCGTTAAAACTCGAAACCTCAGATCTAGCCTGAAATGTCTAGGCAAGAGTACGACGAGGCAAACGCGACTGCGGTCCTGTTTCTGTTCTATTGACTTCACTAGTCTTCCCAAACAAACAAAACACATATATGGCCTCTATAGGTAAATCAAATCTCCGGGTTACTTCGTATCTTGACGTCACCGAATTAATTTTTTTGTGAAAAAAAGTCGCATAAGTTTTCAAATGCCACTTTTCGAAGGACATGTGTATTATGTTACTCAAGCACGTAGCCCTGCACTGTGGCATATGGCCAGCAGCCCGCTATAGCTATTTCGGGTTATGTGCCTTTTGTGATGGCGGTGCGTAAATACGCCATAAGTAGGATACAAACAGGTCGAATACGGATGGATAATATCTTTATCATATTTATTTTCATATTTTTCTCGGATATGGATACGAATACAAATACAAATAATATCGAATACAAATATGGAGCGAATACGAATCGAAACGAATACAGTCACGAATATTTATTGGAACATGAAAACCCCTTAAACTATACATCCAAAATCAATGAAAACACATAAATAGTTTATTTTGTCAAAACATTAATGAAATGTAAACAAGCATAAGTATTTTTATCCACAATAGTCATACCATTGTACAGATTTTAAATCTTCAAATGGTAGTTAATTTTTCTAAAGTCCTAAATAATTCTTAATGGATTTCTACCATTTACATGTGACTAATAAATTAATTAAGAATTTAAATTTGCATCCAAATGATTTAAACGGCAGCACATCAATTTAATCGGTACAAATTTTAATCTACCGACAATACTAAATTTATTTTTAATAAACATTAATATTTGCTAGTGGGCTAGTGGCAAGGGAGATGAGAGAGGCTGGCTTGGACTAGGCAATATTGGGTTAAAATCTCGCATATCTGGATCCGTATTATCCGGATAATCTGTATTCTATTCGTATTTGCTGGATATCAGGCATACTGTATTCGTATTTGTTTCCGACAAAAAAACCCGTATTTATTTCCGATCCGAGAATTATCCGAAGAAAATTCGATTCGACATAATCCGTATTTATTTTTATCCAGATCGGTCGGAAACTATTCAATCCGTTTTCACACCCCTAGCCACAAGGCATCGCGGGCCAAGCTAAGAGCAACTCCATCCCATTAGTCATTTCTCCCTCTCTATTTCCTAGGATGAAGAGGCTAGCTATTATTTTCAGCTCTCTATTTGAGTTAGCATTCCAACGGCCTAGCTATTTGAGAAGCGAGTGAGGAGGCGCTCGCCAAATCTAGCTAGCGGCCGGGAGAAAATAGCGGCTCGATAAAAATGAAGAGGAGGATAAAGAACCGGTTGGAGTCCATTTCTTGAGTCATATTAGGTAAATATACAATGAAGAGCAGGATAAAGAACCGGTTGGAGTTGCTCTAAGAGCACAGGTCTAACACGGCAGGAATATGTGTCTTACACAGCATGGCCACGGGCATCCACATGGTTCTTTGTATTAAGCTGTAAGGGTATTTTTAGAGGATTTTTTTAAGAAAATGCAGAAGAAAAGAAAAAGAATTCGCAAATACACGCCCCTAAAATAAGGAGAGACCCCCACAAAAACCTATCTTAATTCTTACATACCAGAATAAAGCAACATTCAGAAGCGAGAGAATGCAATTAAGACTGGTTGAACGTCATTTTCCTAAACTGAACCGCCGCCTCCGTTTTGGCCGCGACCTCTCGCGCCGTGCAGGAAAGAATTTGGTGGACCCTTAATTTCTTCTTAAATGTTCCACCTGATCTATACGTCCACATCGTTTGGAGGGATTGTACGAAGCAGGAAAAGAAAAACCATTTTCTGAAGGACATGGAATTCGACCAAACCGATTTGGGTTTGCTATCTTTTTATACTGAGCTACACTGGTGTACACCGGAGGGCCGGCAATCAGGCGTGAAAGGTGCGCGCATATATGCCCGGTCATTGTTGAACATGTCTGAATAATGGTGATTATGTGCATTCATTTATGACCGCACTTGTTCCATTTGACACACTTGTTGATTAACTGTGGAAATTAATCAAACCCTAAGACCGGAGCTGGCTAGAGCGGTCACACCTGCACTGCACTGCGCCCGGGCCAGTCAAAGAAATCTAGGGCAAACAGTTGCAAATTAATGCGTTGCCGAGGGCGAAGGAACTCACTCTCTCACTCCCGCCATTAATCCCCGTGGCCGTGGGTAGCCCGGCCACCTTTTCTACTGCTGCTCCTATGCATGCTGCTGCTGTTGCTGCACCGAACTTCTAACCGAAACGCATTAAATCCAGCAGCAAAGTGGCTGTGAGGAATTGAGTGACCACTGTTGCCGTTGCGGCTGCACCTCCTCCTATTTCTTCCTACATTCTCTTTTTGACCTTGTGGCAGGTGCGTTATCTTGTTAGGGGGAGTAATTTTTAGCGGGAGTAAGTGTTGGTTTTTGCTAATAGAGTTTGACTATGGTTGATAATTTTTAGCTGAAAATAAATAGTAGTAATTGAAATAAACGACTTTAAGAAGGAAGACATTAGCAGCAGGGAAAGGGAGAGATGTGTGCGAGTGACAGGATCGAGAGTAATGTAACAACCCAAAAAGCCTATAGCTTGAAATAGTGTAAAATTTAAAACTTTTTAATTTACATCTTGTCGCATTTGGTTTTTCTGGATTTTTGATTGAAATTTCTAAGCAATAATGGTAATAATAATAAAAGGAAAATCCATGCAAGTACAATTTAGAAGAACAGTGCAAATGCTGAAACTAAATTGAAATTTAAATCCGAATATAAAAAATGATCCAAAAAGTTAGCCAGGAGAATTTGCAGCAAAAATCTTACTAAACCAAAAAGTCAGATGTAAAAATTAAAAGCCAAAAGGGCATGGTACAATTTACTAAATTAAACCATGGGTTGAAGTTTCAAAATAAAATATGAGCTTGAACATCCTAAAACAAGTAGAGGGGGAGCCACGATTAAAATGCAACAAATCCAAAAAAAGAAATTTTGAATCATTTGCAAATTCAAATCCAACAAAAATCTAAATAAGATTTCAATTAAAACATTAAAGCATAAAAGGGTAATTGCCATTTTAAACACTAAAGTTTGGCATTTGCATGGCCCACTATGCCTCAACACGTTTTTCCTGGCCCACTAGGTCTCTAGCACGGCTTGGCTCAACACAAGCTAGGCCCTTTACAATTAAAAACTCTTTTAAAATCGGTTAAAAGAATTTAAGTCACTGACATGTGGCCCAACAACTTACATCTAGAGCAGCTCCTCCGCTCATGTCCTACTCTCCTTCCTCGAGTTGCTTCCATCCGTCAGGTGGATCTCATCATTCGTCGCCAATGGAGGTGTCTCTTTGCCGCACAAAAAAGGGAAACTGCCCTTAGCCTCGTTCTTCTCTTCAGTGTGCGCAAAGTGGAAGAAACTCTTGCGGCAGTGGAGAGACACATGGATAACCTTGCCAATCAAGCAGAAGCAGCTGATTCTGAGTAAGCTTATCATGGCATTCTCTTTGAGACTATGGGCCATGCTAATTATTTTACACAGACTAGAGGAGGAAGTGGAGAAGGCAAGGACAATCTTCACGGCATTCAAGAACTCAGCTGCTGATCCTCCAACTACAAAAGTAGAAGAGAAAACATATGAAGCCCAGAAGACCAAGACCTGAGAATCTCTTTTTTTGGACTTTTGTAATAAATTTGACTTGAATTTGTCTTTTGTAAAAGTGACTGGTCACACTTATTTGTTCCAGTTGATCAATCAGTAGTTTCTGTAGTTCATATGACAAAGGATAAAATATAGACGGTTCTATTTAAAAGTTGCCAGTGATAATTGGCATCACAGACAGTTTTTAATCTAAACCATTTATGATAATTTATAGACGGTTCTTAACAAGAACTGTCTTTGATATTACGTCTTCACAGACGGTTTTGGGGAACTTTCTCTGATGTGGCGTCTAATATTAGGCTTTTTGTAGTAGTGTATGGTTAGTAATTTATCCCTAATTGCATTATGTATTAGATCTAGCTTTTGGTAAAGGAATAATTGAAGATGGTTTAGATCTACCTTGAGGTAGAGAGAATATTATTTATATCTAGTATGGTTTAGAATTTAGCCAATTCATAGTCTATTTCTACTTAATTCAATTTAATTAATTATTCTTGCTACATATAGCTACTTTAGATCATATATATAGCTAGTATACTAATTAATTAATTTAATATTTAATACTAAATTATTATATGCGTAACGTAGTACCAAAGCTGAATGTAGGCTGCGAACCGTGTGAGTGAAGACTACATTAATGGCGTGTCTATTTTATAAGAGCTGTTGAGGAAAATATGTTGAATAAGAGGGTGAAATATATGTTCTATCCATGCATTGACTGCGAGAATCTGAAGATATTTAAGAACCGAGCGTAGATCGAAACACACTTGATTCGAAGGGGTTTCAAAAAAGTATGCATGTTGAACCAGTCATGGTGAAGAGCAGATTATACAGGAAGGTAGTCATAATGACATCACCAACGAAGTCAATGATATGCCGCTGGATAATATCGGTTATGGTTCTGATTTGGATAGGCTGCATGATGATAATCTGAATCAGATCCTTCGCGATGCAAAAGGGAACTGTGATGAGAGAGAGAGTATGTTAAATTTTGGGGCTTGATGGAGGATTCGGAAAAACATTTGTTCACGTGCTGTAAGTCAAAGTACACGAGGTTGTCGGTCGTACACGAATTGCTGAAATTAAAAGCAAGCAACGGTTGGTCCGACAAGAGTTTCACGACACTGTTAAGTCTCTTAGCGGACATGCTTCTGGAGGGAAACGTGTTGCCCAAAACTGCTTACAAAACTAAGAAGGTTCTTTGACCATTGGGAATGGAAGTAGAAAGAATACATGTATGTCCGAGCGACTATATCCTCTACCGTAAAGAGTATGCAAACATGCATGTATGTCTGGTGTGCAACGCATTCTGATACAAGCGTAAGAATCAATCAGATGACGGTGAGGGAATAGAGGTAAATAAAAGACCTACTAAGGTGGCATGGTATCAGCCTGTAATTCCACATTTGAAGCGGTTTTTTGCAAACCCAAGGATGCAAAACTGCTGTGTTGGCACTCGAAGGAGCGTAAGAAGGATGGAATGCTAAAACACCTTACTGATTCCGCTCAGTGGAGAAACATTGATAGGTGGTTTGCAACTTCAGTACAAAACCAAGGAATATAAGGTTTAGACTGAGTACATATGGAATGAATCCTTTCAGTAACATGAGCAGCCGACATAACACTTGGCACGTGACTCTTTGTATCTACAACCTTCCACCTTGGTTGTGTATGAAGTAGAAATATATTTTACTTTTGATATGTATCTAAGGCAGAAGCAATCTTGGCATAATATTGATGTATACCTAGTACTGTTGGTGGAACATCTAAAAATACTACAGATCGAAGGGGTACAGGTATGGAATGTGTACAAATGAGAGAACTTCACTTTATGCTCCTTATTATTCTACACCATAAATAATTATCCTGCCCTTACTAGCTTCTTAAACCAAAGTACAAAAGGGGGAGTCAAAACTTGTACTCACTGCTTAGATGATATCGAGAGTTTGTGGCTGAAGTACTCGCGTAAAACTGTATATATGCGTCACTGTAGGTTTCTTCAGAGGGCTCACCCATACCATAGGATAAAGAAATAATTCGATAGAGAGAAAGAGGATAGTTTAGTTCCAAGGCATTTAAGTGAAAAAGAGGTCTATGATATAGTTAAGAATTTAGATGTTGTGTTCAAAAAGTGGCATAAATCGAGGACCTGTGAGAAACACATATGGAAGAAGATATCAATATTTTGGGACTTACCTTATTGGGAGCACATAAAAGTTCACCACTGCATCGACGTCATGCACGTAGAGAAAAATGTATGTGACAGCTTGATTGGTCTCTTACTAAACATTCATGATAAAATAAAGGAAGGTGTCAACGCACGGCTTAACTTGGTTGATATGGATATGAGACCTAAGTTAGCACCGACAAAGTCTGATAAATAACGAGCATACCTTCCCCCTGCTTGTTATACTCTATCCAAGGCCAAGAGAACTAAACTGTGTCAGTGATTGCATGGTGTGAAAGTTTTGTCTGGTCATTCCGCCAACATAAAGAAACTTGTTTCGATAGAATATTTGAAGTTAATTGGCATTAAATCTCATGATTGTCATGTGCTGATGACACAGATGCTCCCTATTACAATTAGAAGTATTTTACTGATCAAGATCTGAGAGACAATCATGAGACTGTGTTATTTCTTTAATACAATTGCTCAGAAGGTCATCGATTCCGAAAGACTAGATGCTCTGCAGGACGAAGTGATGACGACTTTATGTCATCTTGAGATATATTTCGCTCTGTTGTTTTTTGATATCATGGTCCATCTCATTATTCATACTATGTGGGAGATAAAGATGTGAGGGCCCGTGTTCCTACATTGCATTTATGTATATGACTAAAAAGTGATTCACATACGGTTCTACTTTAGAACCGTCTGTGATAGGTATTTATCACAGATAGTTCTAAAGTATAACCATCTGTGATGTGTATTATCACAGATGGCTCTAAAGTATAACCATCCAGGATGTGAATTTATTACAAACGGTTCTAAACTAGAACTGTTTATGATGTGTATTATCACATACGGTTATAATTTAGAACTATCTATGATGTTCAACCTATTTATATTTGGACTCTAGGGTTTGCCTGTGCTCCCATACACTTAGACTCCCACGAGCATGTCGCCTCCTCCCCTCCAATCTCACCTGGCCCCTAGACCCCCATTCACATCCTCTCTCTCTCTCTATTCGACCCAGGAGACCAGGCGACCACCGCATCATGTCCATGCCCCAGTGTCCACAACAGCGACCCTACGTGCACCACGTACTCCCCCTACAAAGGTTAGTTGCCAGCACTCCGTAACCCTAATTCCGTTGCCATGCAAAATCTCCAGTCCTTTTACTCCAGACCTCTTTGTGGGCACCTCATCCTCCCTCGACCTCTCCTCCCGTCCAATTAGCCCCCAAATTTCCAAATCTGAGCCAACCCCTTGGATTGGTACTTGTTTTTCATGAAAACATTGCTAACAAGTGCATAGATCTACAATAAACCTGTGTGAAATTGGTACTTGAGTAATTTGTTTGGTTTTGATTCATTCCATTACTTGCTATTAATTTATTTGGCCATGAGTAATTTCTCTAGAATGAATGAATACTTATTGGTGCTCTTTGTCTTATGTCATGAACAAATTTTTATTGCATGTACACGAATGTGACTGATGAGAATATGTTATTGACTACGGCTTTATGCTTGTATCACTGTACAAGTCACTTTGCTTTTCTTATACCATCAGTTAGTTAAGCTGTTGCAAAGGTCACTTTAGGAAAGATCTTCAGCAGTTTGTTCTTTATTGCATTATGGTGCCATAGAATCATGGTGCATGATCACGATTCAGAACCAAGGAAAAAATGATGTGCCATGCTGGTCTATATTGTATACTTGGACTTGTTTACATAGCTTAACTTTAGGTTTCTTACCATAATGACTTTAACCCAAACTGCTGGATTATATTTGACCATTTTTTAGCTCAAACTACTGATGCAATAGAAACTAAAACAGACGCAGGGTAGCATCCAAACAACCTATGGGATTTGTACTGTGAATTAAACTACTGGGCTTACAAGTATAAGCCAAATAAGCTAGCTCATGATATAGGTTGGTACCTATGTATTATTTTATTTTATCCATTTAAGTTAAATGCTGTTGATGTTTAGTATATCCATTATTATTTTCATTTGTTACTTGCAGCCAACTCACTATTACTCTTTGTTTCTTCATCGCTTTTATTGTCTTGTGAAGATGTCATCCGCTCATTCTTCGTCATCGTTGTCTCATGCGTGTGATGCACCGTCCTCTAGAAAATCTAATCACCATGGAAGAGGACTATTGAAAAGGCCTAAGGGCTGATTTACCATCAGAGATGTCAATGCATCTGGGACCCCTCTCAATCCTTGCCGAATAGTGTCCACATTATGGAGAATGGTCAAAATAGTTGTACGGGAACGGGTTGAGATCACATATGATTCGTGGAAGGACTTGAGCAAAGATCAGAAAAATGAGCTGGTGATGGAAATTTTTCGATTGTTCAAGATCTTAGAAGAACACCAGGCCTCCATGCGATAACATGCATTGCTAGTGGCGTGCAAAGCATGAAAGAATTTTAAGAGCATGCTTATCAAGTAATATGTAGAGAAGAATCTGACACCCTTCCAGAAGTATCCGTTCCTACAACCCTGCTGGCAAGAGTTTGTGGTGAATAAGATGACAGATAATTTTAGGAGTGAAAGTATAACACACAAGGGCCTCTAGACAAAAAGGACGCAACCCCAAAGACTTGGCACCACTCGATATGCAAGTAAAATCCCGCAATAGAGTAAGGAGGACGAGCAGGCAATCCTGCGAGAGGCCTTCCCGCCATTTGCCAGAATCCCTAATGAGCGCATCTGAAACTGGATAAGAGCGAGATCATCTACCATGTCATCGGAGGCCATCTCCTTTCGAAACCACGCAGACGAGTAAGTGTCTTACCGCCTAATAAGATATCAAACTACCTAGTTTGTAATTACTCTATAACTTTATAGGAAGTTAAATAACATATCGGGCTCTTGCAAAAAGCGTTGAGTGTAGAATCTTTCCAAGGCTCATTTCAGGCAGTCAGGGAGAGATATACTCTCTGTAGCCCTAGGAAATAAGGAGCATCTGGGTTGCACAAGAGGCCTTAGTCTTTATGTTCTATGGAAACATGATTTCTTAGAGGATTTCGAAGCATACCGGAGTAGAAAGAGAGCCAAAGCCGAGCGCGAGGCTTGGCTACGAGAGGAGATTAAAGCATCCCTTAGAATGGAGATTGCTGATGCCATCAAAGATGAGATGCAACGATAGATGGAGAGCAGGCAGAAAAGGTTTAGAGGAAATCAGTTGGATGCCTCCACCGCTCCAATGCTAGACAACCCCCAACTGTTGGAGTAGCTGCGCATCCAACCCTACCTTTGAAAGTGACCACATATTTCCTATTGATGACATCCTAGTAATAATTATTATCTCTAGAATGCTCGATCCATTAATAGGTCTATTGGAGTAGCTAATTTTGTATCGTTATTTAGGTGACTAACTGCAAACTCCAAGTGAGATATGCCTCCATTGCCTTATACGCTGCTTGGGGCCAGGCGTATCCATCCGATGCTGGGGTCTTGGTGCACGGTGTAGCTCTAGCTCTAAGTTTTACAAAAGTGAATGTGGACGGTGTTCATGCCAATTTCAAGGTCGTCCAGCTATAGATGCCCCCAAACGACGAGGTCGTGACTCTAGGGCAAGCCATTCGAACACTCATCCAATGGTCTAAGAGGGACATCCTCCTGCAGGCTTTTGCACCGGTGTCAACTTTATAGGAAAGTCCTACACCGGTGCCAAGTCCACGGGAGTTATTTGTGATGGAGCTACCTGCACTAGAGTTACCTACATCGACGCGACAAGAGTGCGGTGAATCACATGCATTTACATCTCGTGCCCGGTCGACTACCATGAAGTCGACCTCTAAATAGTGAGGTGGTAAGGGCAAACCAAAAAAGACCAATGATTTTCTCTACTTATTGTAGGCCTAGAAATTCGTGCTAGCTGAGCCGTTGGTTGTCCCAATAGAGCACCTCGAAACCCTAGGACTAGCTTGCTAGAGATTGCATGCATTGTACATGGAACATGCCAACAAGCCAGATAGAAAACGGTGCTCAGGTGTCAATGTCAAGTTCAGGCCACATCATCTTTAGCACGAGATTCATGACTATGACTTTACAGTGACCTTTGAGGACTTGTTCTTTCGCTTCAACGTCGACGTCCTCAACGCTTCACTCATTCGATGCTGGACACTGTAAGTATGTATAATCATGGTCTACATTCATGTAATACTGATAAAATGTTATATATAACTTCTTACTTGTGTGTGTGTGTATACATGGTGACTAAAGCCAGATTAATGAAATTACAGGTAGGTTTCCTCGACCCATACTTGGTCTCCATGAATATCATCAAGGAGAATGCATCCTTTGTGGAGAAGACGATGGCATTGGTGGCTCACCACAATAAGAAATTCATACTTATGTACTACAAC
The DNA here is from genome assembly GCA_017311315.1 of Dendrocalamus latiflorus. Taxonomy (NCBI): domain Eukaryota; kingdom Viridiplantae; phylum Streptophyta; class Magnoliopsida; order Poales; family Poaceae; genus Dendrocalamus; species Dendrocalamus latiflorus. Next base: position 13,660,934 of record CM029654.1, on the reverse strand, counting down.
TAGAAGTAAGTGCTGCACTAACGGCTATACATATTGATTGTACATTATAAACAACACGAACTTAAATTTAATGACCATGACAACATACTTGTGTAGGTTTCACTGCATTCTAATTGTAATTATACCAAAATGAAACAAGGTAATATACCTTGATTCTCTAAAGAGAGCCAAAACTGACTTCATAATTGTTCAATAATTAATCGATAGATAAACATATTTCCTCTATAGATAATTCTATTGTAGTCTTTTCTTCTTTCGCAATGACTAAGGCTAACTTTTTAGAAACACGTAGGTCGTTCACCTCATACGTTTCTCTGTACGAAAATCCAAGGGAGGGATCAACACCCTGCAACATGATCTAGATTTTCAGTATTCAATAGTACACATTAATTCTATATAACACTTCATAGTAATACCTCTTGAACTAATAAATTCTATTTTTGCAGTGCTATCAGTAGTCGTCAGGCAATACCTGTGGATACTATGTTTGCCACAATATGGAACTACTCCTCGGTTCCGCGAAGGCCAATCATCCTTAGGTTTGTCAATCTTACAATAATTATTTCATACTTATCGATTTATATGCATGCACGACATTGATCTTCCTAACGACAGTTGCGCCTATCGCTACAACTGCGTTGGAATAGGCCAAGCTCCAAAAAAAATTCAAGGATAGTGTGCATACTTCTTGATGTCTCAGGTCATAAGAGAAGATGGAAAGTTACACGATGAAGATTGAACTTGTTTGGAATAAAATTGAACTTAATGATACATGTGTGTATTTGTTCATGCATGGTTATTTTATTTTATTTCAGTTAATTGATTTGTGAAATAGATGTTCTTGTTTCTGAAATGAATGTGAATTGGATGTATACACGTACTTGTTATGTTTCTTCTTGTTTCAGAGGGCATGGCTATCATTTCCTGAGGCTAGCCAACGAATAGAAATAGATTTAGAAATACAAAAGAATATCACAGATGGTTTTTAAGTCATAACCGTCTGTGATAGTTGACTATTACAGACGATTTGTAGTAGAAACCATCTGTGATATCTTATGTATTACAGATGGTTTATCACAGACTGTTTCTATTGCAAACCGTCTATGATAGTCAATAATCACGGATGGTTATGAGTTAATAACTGTCTGTAATAGTATGTATCATGGGCGGTTCAAAAACCGTCGGTGATAACCTCATGTCATTACTGACTCATAAACACAGACGGCTTACGAAACTGTCTGCGAAGACGTTTTTGAACCACCTTTTCCGTAGTAGTGTTAAGTAGTGCAAGTATAGGATGTGTACTAGCTTGAATGGGACAACAAGAGAGGGTGAAATTTGCCAACTGCGCTAGTTGTTGTGACAAACATCCCACATACCTTATGGGGCCCATTGTGTGTGGAGAAGCTCATACGGGTGAGATGACAAAGGGGCGAGATAATTTGAAAGGTTACTATGATGATCTACTCATCTGCATGACCAAGGAATCATGTGGAGCAACGAGCTAATTGTCTCTTGTGGATAAAGTGTACAACTTCTGCAGAGTGAAAACTGTTTGAACAGTTGTGTTCATAGTCTTGGACGACATGGGAACTTACATTGATATAGTTATGTTTAAAAAACTTTATGGGTGGGATTGGAAAAGTGTCGGGCAATAGAAACCTTGATTTGAGTTGCCCTGGGAGGTCAATCCTAGTGATAGAGGTAAGCAGATGTAACACTGAAAAGCTAGCATAGGGTGCAGAAATCATGTAACAGTGGAGGAAATCTGTACTACTATTACTATTGCAATTGTTCACACACTTTAGAAAAACCTAGTTTAGTGAAAATTGCTAGGTCTCAGGAACTCCTAGTTATTGTAAAATTTTAAGGTATTTGGTAAATAAAGCAACATGAACCATTCTTTAATAAGCCATACATCTATATAATTGTATATTGTGTGTTGGCTCACGGAGCACGATGGTTTGTGCTGACACTCTCTCAATACTACTAGATACAGGTGAGCAAGATCACTATGCCTACGACGACACGCTCGGTCTAGATGAAGGAGTAGACGAATGGAATTAGGATGATATTTTGTAAATTCTTGTCCCAGATAAACAGACTTGATGTAGATTATGTACATATATATCATCTAGACTTAGATAATATTTGTCGTTCACGTTTACCCCCAGTCGTTTGACTTTGGATATTCATGGTCCTACCTTTTGTTTTACTCTTTCCTCTCCTGCTTTTGTATTGTAAATATTTGGCTTAACCCGTCCTTATGTAAATAATTACCCGACATGGTATATTTAAACTCCAATACACACACACACATATACATATGATTAATGTATGGTATGGTTCAAACAATGTATGTAGTGACTCAGTAATATATCTGTGAGCACTATCTACTGATTCAGATAATAGTACGGTAGAATCATAAAGGATTCTGGATTATAAAATCTGGGTGTGTAATGCATCTGTGATGTCTTATCTTCTGTGTGATACGGTAGAGAGAGAAATGAAGAAGCCGTTTCGAAAAGCTATATGCTAGTATTAAATTTTGGCTTTTGTAAGTAGAACTAAGGCAGAATCTGATCATGGCGATGCCTTGCAATTACTGCAAGCCGGGCAGTGAAGTGAACGGCAACATGTAGCAGCTTAGCTATGAGCGTCGCGGTCAAGGTTGTTGTCAACTGTGCGTGCGTGCAGTCTCGTGCAGTTTTTTTCTCTCTATTTGTGTGCCCCTCTCTTAGTCAGTTTTTACTCTCTCTTCTGTGTTAGTAAGCTGATGTATGATTAAAATTATATTATAATTGATTAAAATTTATTATAATTGATGGTAGTTTATTTGACGTAACTAAATTTAAAAAATTTAAAAAATGAGAAAAACAGGGTAGCTCATCACGGACAATGTAAATGAATACAGAAAAAAGAACCGGTAAAAAAACTAAAAAAACCAAAAAATCATAAAAAAATTAGTAACAGTAAAAAATAAGTCAGTTCAAACCAAAATTAGTACGACCATGGGATGGGATGGGAGTACGTATGTAGTGCGTTCTTGCGATGCATATATAGATCTTTCTTGTCACACGGGGGAGAAGATTTGTTGCTCGACGTACGACGTATGTATGTACGACTGCGCAAACTAATTCATGTTTGGTTAACGAATTAATTACTCGAGGTAATGCACGGCCTTGTGATCGATCGACCTAGATTCTAGAGGTAGATCGACAGTGCGCACATACGGGGATCGTGTTGGTCGTCGTGTTTGGGAAGTGGCCGGGTTAATTGAGCAATGATCGTCCCTCCCGGGAGGGCATGATATGCAAATGATGAATCTTGAAGCTTTTAGAACGGCAGATGCTTCACCGTGCATGCATGGTAATGGAAGCGGCCATGCACTGACGCACACGGGACCACGCACGTAGAGGCCGGCATGGGTGGAAAATTCTTTCATCGAATGATGCATCCTTGTGGGAGGAGGACTTGGCCCCTGAACGTACAGGCGATCCTGATAACTGTGATAGACGCTTGTGGATCGATGGTCCTGGTCAAATGCACTAAGGGCGACACCAGGCACGCTTAGGGATCTTCCCGACCCCAATTCTACGTGAGTTTTTTGCTATTATGGTATCCTCTAAGTTGGGCTTCGACGAAACGGTATCTACGTCGTGAGCTTCTCTAAAATAGTACTCTTGTACTTAAGACTTCTCTCAAATAGTATTCTCAGGGATTTTAACTCAAATAATTTGATTTTCGAATTTGTACTCCCCCAATTGACTGAACTACCCCTGCTCATTTTGTTTAACCCTAATCACTTTTATTTTCTTCTTTTCACATCGTTTGGGTTTCATTGGCGACGGCGGCACGCCGACTGGCCGATCGGAATACTCGGCGCGGCGCCGTCAACGCCAGGCGAGAGCGCGGCAAGGATCACACGGGAGTGCGCGCACCCCAGGCCACGGACGATCGCACGCCAGCCAGGGACGGTCGCACGTTGGCAGGGGCAACCGGACCACGTACGCGGCAGGTGACCTCATCGCGGCATGGGGATGGAAGAGCGCCGCCGTGAGGATGGAGGAGCTGCCGTCAAACAAAAAGAAATGGAAGAGTTCGTTCGTGCTACTGGAACTGGAAGAAACAAAATGAGCAGGGGGCAGTTTAGTCATATGAAGGAGTTAAAATTCAAAAATCAAATGAAAATTAGTTCAAATCCCTGAGAATACTATTTTGGAGAGTTGTTAACAACAAAGGTACTATTTGGGAGAAGCCCACGGTATAAGTACCGTTTCAGCGAAGCCCAACTTAGAGGGTACCATAATAGCAAAAAACTCATTCTACGTGTATGCAACCGGCCGTCTGTGCTCTATCTCTAGCGACGGAAGAAAAGGAAGATAAAGCGAAGCTTTTTTTGTTTTCTGGGCTCTAAACAACTACTTATTAGAGCAACTTCAGCAGTAGCTCTCAAAACAGGGCCCTTATTTTTTATTTGAGGGTTCTCCCTACTTTTGAGGGCTCTGTTTTTTGGGCTACACTCCAGCAGGAGCCCTCAAAACAGAACCCTCAAATTCATTCTTAGAGGGGATGACACATAGGACCCACCCTCATCCTCATCCTACTTTTGAGGGCCGAGGGGCAAAAAACTCACTCCAGCAGGGCCCCTACTTGAGCCCTCAAAAGTAGGGGCTCCCTCCAGACCCCCCAGGAATGAGGGCTCGAGGGGAAGATTTGAGGGCCCCCTACTTTTGAGGGCTCAAGTAGGGGCCCTGTTGGAGTGAGTTTTTTGCCCCTCGGCCCTCAAAAGTAGGATGAGGGCTCAAGTAGAGGCCCTGCTGGTGTTGCTCTTACTAATTATGTTCTTTGTAGGGTCTCGAAAGTCATCTCGAATGTTTTCAATACAGATTTTGTCGGCTGATTATTTATCGGATAGTATTGAATCAGAAAGAAAAATGGATTTTCTCTATCGAATACGAATACGTATTTGGTAGCTCACTATTCGTTGAATACAAATACAGATCCGGATATTCAAGGACCAAATATCCACAACCTATATCCTCTATTTGAGTCCAACCCATTTACATGATAGTTTAGTAGCCCATCATACATTAATATATACATCAATACATACAGTTAGAGAAGAAATTTTAGCCTATATGAAAAATTTTAATGTGTAGATCAAATAAACTAGTTATGTTTTTTGTTCATTTTGTATATATAATTTAAAGGGTTTTTATGTTCTGAGAAATATTCGTGGCCATACTCGATCCATATTCCTTCCATATTTGTATTTAATATTATTTATATTTTTATTCGTATCGGGAGTATCCATATTCATATCCTTGTCAAAAAAATATAAAAATAAATATGACTAAACCATTCCGTATTAGATCCGATCTCACCCCTACCCCGTACCACATCTTGTCGCTGTTGCCTGCCGCATGCAGCGCGCACCATGGAGACGACCGGAGTCCAGTCCAGGGACAGAGGCAGAGGCTGGCAAGCATATGGCCGAGCCCAGCAATAATTCCGATCTCATCTCATCAACACCACAACACTACACTCCAGCAACAGGCGAGGAGACGGAGATAAACCATACAAAACCCCATTAATTCCACCGGCGATTCCATCTCCTTTGTCCTCCTCCTCCTCCCACCGCTTCCTTCTTCTTTTTAAGTTCCGAGTGAGGCCCTCTCTCCTTCTCACTCCTCCCTGCTCATATATCTCCTCCTCTTCCTCTCCATTGCTGCTAGTTCTTGGGCGTACAGTGTAGCACGTGCAGTGTCGCAGGAGAAGCTTTGGTCTGTGCGTGGCGGTAAGGTGAGGTGAGGTAAGGTTGTGTCCGTGGGCGGCATGAGGACGGGCGGGATGCTGTGCCGGTCGCAGGCGGCGACGTCGGTGTGCGTGCCGGGGGACGCGCGGTCCATGGTCGTCGCGCGACGCGCCGACCGGACCATCGCCGAGGACGCACGCCTCGTGCACGACGTCCGGTACGCGCGCCTCGGCGGCGGCGGAGGCTGCGACGGAGCCAGCGCCACGCGCGTCCTGTCCCGGCGGTTCACCGTGCCCAGGCCGCCCCCGCCGCCCAAGCCTCGCCGGGAGAGCCGGCGGCGCGGAGCGCCCGTGGCCGTGACGCTGCCCATGGTGACCAAAGACCCCAAGGAAACGCCGGCGGCGGCGGCACCCGGCGACCAAGTGCTCCAAGTACGTAACTCCGACTAATCATCTGTTTCTACAAGTATACTGTTGCTGATTTGCTTACCAGTCTGCATATTTCTTTACAAATATTTGGTCACTGGAAGATGCTTACTGCTTTTACCAACCACTAAATTAGCACCAGAAAATCCTTGCTATTAGCCTATTACTACTGATTGGGCGCACTGTAATTTGCAATTTTCTTTTAGTTTTTGTACGTGTGCAGGGTTTAATTATCCTTTTGAAACGTATATGCATGTTTTTTTATGTTGACCATTGCAAATTTACATCTGTAACGTGCCGGGGCTCAGGATACAGGGTCTGTTCTTTATGGCTGTGGCTTATAATTTTTTGTTGAAATTTTTGAATTTTATCTGTTCTCGACAGATATTATGGAGAGATACTCGCTTGCGATTTTGGCTGGTACAGATATTGGACTTTTAATATGTACTATAATTAACTTGTAGATCTCATTTTAAGAAAATATTTCGTTTAAAGTTAAGTACTATAACAAAAACCGAAAACCGTCTTTAAAAACCACAAAAACAGGCCCATATATACATTTACTCGGTGCAGTAGTAGCAGCAGTAACTTCCCCTTGCTTGTGGTAGAGCCAAAACTGAAGGCATGTGAGATACAGTAACAACATTTACGCCAAATAAAGAAACAAAAAGGACTATGCTGGGGGAACAGTAGACTGGAGACGGAGATAATGGGCAGTACGTACAAACACTATGCCCCGTTTTTTGGGCTATCCGGGTGGTTTTGGTTTCGGTTTCTCTAAGAGCTAAAATAAATAGAACGATTTCTTTAAACAGTTTTGAGAAACCACTTCTCTAAATAGTTTTCTAAGCTTATCAACATATGCGCTGTCCATTTTAGCGTCTTTATTGTCCACCATCGTCTTAAAAATTACAACCAAAATATATCAATAGTAGCAAAAAAATATCAGCCACAACAAAAAAAACAAGTACTATATTTTTTTTCAGACGGAGAGTAAAGAGAGATTTCATTGGTGAGAGAGAGAGAGAGAGAGAGCGCGACTGCTACTCCTGACCTGTGGACCATAGATACGTGCATGCTTCTTCAATTTTAGTTCTCTCTCTCGTGTGACCATCTTTCCATAGCACCATGGGCTAACTAGATCGAATACTATGGTGTTACTTTTGTTCGCCTTCAAGCTGGTTAATTAAAGTTATTGTGTACGTCATGGTTACATAGAGATGCTATTGCTTTAGTTACTCATGCTTCTTCTTCTTCTTCTTGGGTAATGGGAATCTCTTGGTTTGGTGGCTTATTTCACTGCATCCATACACAGGTGGTGGTCATGAAGGTGGCTATACACTGCCAGGGCTGTGCAGGGAAAGTGAGGAAGCATATCTCCAAAATGGAAGGTATGTTTGTACCAGTACTACCATCTACCAAACTACCAGAGGTTATTATCATCTCCATGTGAATTTTGGCATGATGCTTTTTGGGTTTTTTATCATGCTCTCTTGCATGCAAGTCTGCCAAATCTCCTCAATTTACACTTGGCTCCTTCGACCACAATGTATATCACATACCAGAAAACTGGAAATGTTACCGGACCCTTGTGCATAATTTACATATTCACAAGGGAGAGATACCTTTTGACACGGTCTAGTCTACTCTACCCCACGAGTACTGCAGCATAGTATAATGCGGCCTGGAGGGAGATCACATGCATATATATGTTTGTCAGTTGCATCTCCTCGCACAGGACATATATGCCGTAGGATACTACATCCCCTTGTGTTTGCATTAACTCCAGATCGAACACTACTACTCCTTTATAATTGCAAAGTCATGTCCTACTATTATACTAGAGGTGGTTAACAGTAGCTGCTCACTATTGTAGTGTAATTGTGTGCTCATGTCAACGCTAACGATCTGGTCGATCCTCAAAGTGGAGAAATGGAATCAAGTATACCCTGAATCGTTACTACTATATTATCTTGCGTACGTAGAGAAATTATCCAAAAGTACCAACATCCATGTGAAGATATTAATTTAACAACTGATCTTCAAAGAGATCTTAACTAGAGATATATAGAACTGCCGGTTGCACTTACTGCAGAGACTGAAAGGGCTCTGCAAAGTGCAAAACGTTTTGAGGTTGAACAGCCTTTCAAAATTCATGCCTTCCGGAGGCCTCACATGGACCAGCTTTCCTTCCCTGAATTATTTTTCCCCTGTGGTATATACATAGAATGTAGTGGCGTGTATGCGCGCGTATAGGCCGGAGGGATCACGTGCTGTACGTACGACAGTACGTAGGTACCTATAGCAAGTTATGACATTGCAAACTGCAACACCCATTGCATGTTTTTGTTCAGTGACTGTCAAAACTGAAGACTGGTTGCATGCATGCATGAAACTAACCTGGAGTAGTAATCAGTTCAAAAAAAACCTGGAGTAGTAATTCTGTCGAGCTTGTTCAGTAGTAATTACTTTCTTTTCACTGACCGCATAGAAACATGGTTGGTTGGTCCAGGGGTGACATCGTTCAGCATCGACCTGGAGAGCAAGAAGGTGACGGTAATGGGTCACGTGTCCCCGGCCGGCGTCCTCGAGAGCATCTCCAAGGTCAAGAAGGCCGAGCTCGTCTGATCCATCGTGCCGCCCCACCATGAACGCTGCACAACGTACTGAACGGGAAGCTAGAGGAAAGAACCTGCAGCTTGTGCTTGCAAGCAAGCTTCTGTTGGCTACTTAGAGAGAGGAGAGAGAAGAAAGGAACATGCGTGATAGATCGACGGATGCAGGCAGGCTTGCGTGGTGAACTGTGCGTACTAGTACCCGGTGGTGGTGTAGTGTCGTCGTGTGTGCATGCTTTACTTTTACATATTGTTCAACTTTACTTTTTTTGTCCTTTTAATTTAATCTATGGATGGATTGGAGTGTGTAGAATATGCCGGTCGATCGATCGAGGTGTCGCCATGGGCTTGGCTGCTTTCATTTGGCACTGTGTTCTTGACTGAATGTACCCTCGCCAGCCAAGGGTAAACAAACGCAAGAGCTTCTTCGGTGTGGTTTATGGTTGAAAATTTTGAATTATAAATTATTTATAAGAAATAGTATATAGAGAGAAATAATTATATAGGATTTTAGTTGGTATAATTAAATTTAATATATTTTATACTATAATCTACCTGTTAACATCACTTAAAAAATGCAACGTTTAAAAATTAGATACTATAATATAAACTAAAAATCACAAATCATAAATAATATCGAACGCACCTCATCCATGACATGCAGCCACGTATGTGCACGCTTTCGTTCGTAGAGGAACCCAGTGATCTTGGTAAGGTGATCACTAACAAGATCACGGTTGATCGAAAATTTTGGGTTTATCTGGTCCTTTTCATCATTCAAAGCAACTAGGATTGGATGTCCTGATGACGTCCACATCCATGCATATACTCTTCGGACATCTATGAATGATGACCTTTGACCATGAAACAGTCGAAAAATACGGTCAGGTCAGAACCATGGTTCGAAATTTTGTAGGTGACTGGCTGGTTAGATCATCTTCAAACCTTCGTTGCGTACCACTAGTTTCCAGCGGTGTGCTACAAACTGAAACTATCTCTAAATAAGTTCTGTTTTTTAAGACTATGGATAATAGCTTTTATCTATTTTTTGAGACTATGGCGAACGACGAAGACATTGAAGAAGATGATATACACAGTTTTATACTTAGAAAACTATTTTAAAAAATTTGTTTTAAGAAATCGCACTCTTTTTTTAACTACTAGCTGAATATACGTGCGTTGCTACAGATTTTTAAAATTTATCATACTACATGTTTTAAAACTCACAGGTTGTAAATTTTTTTAGAATATGCATACAAATATGTTCTAAAAGTTTTTAAATCCGTCAAGTAAGTCGAAAACCGTCAATCACACCTCGTGGTCATAAGCCAGATGACATCGACCACAATCGTGGTCATAGCTTGGGAGCCCTCGAGCATACCTTGTCATCGTAAGTTGGAAGCCGTCGACCATCATATGTGATCGTAGGTCGGGAGCGGTCGACCATCGCTAGTGGTCATAAGTAGCGGTTGACGATCGATCGTAGTCCTAAATTGGGAGCCTTCGACAATGGCTCGTGGTCGTACGTCCGAAGCGGACGACCATTGTTCGTGCTCGTAAGTCGGAAGCCATCGAGGACACCTTGTGGTCGTAAGTCGGAATACATCGAGTAGCACTCGTGTTCGGAAGTCGGAAGACATCGACCACACCTCGTGTAACACCCCAGGAACCACATTACCTCAGGATGCTACTAAACCACACATACCATTAGTTGGATTACAAGAAAATCTAGCAGCACCTCCCCAGAAACAAAGGCTGCACGGAAGTGAGACAACACATCATATAATAGGGAATAGTAAAATAGCATACAAAAATAAAACCACGCAAAAACATCCTTTAGAAACCTAGTTTTGAATGTTCAAACTCCACTAATACCAACCACGATCTAGCATTATTAAGATACAGTGCTCAACGCGGTTTTATTTTCATATGCTATTTTACTATTCCCTATTTATATGATGTGTTGTCTCACTTCTGCGCAACCTTTGTTTCTAGGGAGTGCTGCCAGATTTTCTTGTAATCCAGCCAATGGTATGTGTGGTTTAGTAGCATCCTAGGGTAATGTCATTCCTGGAGTGTTACACCTCGTGGTCGTAAGTCGGAATACATCGACCAGTACTCGTAGTCATAAACCGGAAGCCATCGATCACATCTCGTGATTGTAAGTTAGAAGCTGTTGACCATCGCACATGATCGTAGGTCGGGAGCGGTCGACCATCGCTGGTGGACGTACGTTGGTAGGCTTCCAGTGAGCTTGTGATATGTCGCTCGACTACCGATGCCAGCCTGCTCAGCCCGCCCGATCTGCTTGGCTCTGACCTCGATCACGACCCTTCGACGTCGACCACGGCCCCCTTCGACCATGGTCCTCTTTGACCACAGCGTCAACTTCGATCACGTCCCCCGACTTCGACCACTGCCCTCTTTGACTTCGACCACTGCCCCCTTCAAGCACTGTCCCCTTCGACCATGGCCCTTCAACGTTGACCACTTTCCCCTTCGACTATGACCCCCTTCGACCACGGCTTCGACTTCTACCACGGATCTTCGACTACGACCAGCACTCGTGGTCGTAAGTTAGAAGACATCGACCACACCTCGTGGTCGTAAGTCAGAACACATCAACCAGCGCTTGTGGTTGTAAATCGGAAGCCGTCGATCACACCTCATTCCCAAAAGCGTGTTACAATCCATGGGGAGTACGACACTTTGTGGGTCTTGCCGTCGAGGGTGGGGAGATCGACCCCAGGGATGACGTAGGGTAGGCGATGAGGATGTCCAACTAGAGGGGGAACTCATAGCGGTGAAGGTTATAGACGAATCAGTAGGTGCCCTCCGGGTTGGTGCTACGACTACGACCACGTCCACGAGTGCTACGACTACGACCATGATCGCGACTTCAACCACTGCCTTTTTCGACTTTAACCAATATCCCCTTCAACCACTGTCCCCTTCGACTACAGCCCTCAGACTCAACCACTTCCCTCTTCGACCACAACATCGACGACGACCAGGATCTTTGACTTCGACCACTTGCCCCTTCGACCACTATCCCCTTCGATCACGGCCCTTCGACGACCACCACTTCCCCCTTCGACCACAGCTTCGACTTCGACCAAGGATCTTCGACTTTGACCATGGATCTTCGACTTCGATCGTTGCCCCCTTTGACCACTATCCACTTCGACCACAACCCTTCGACGTTGACCACACTCCCCCCTTCGACCATGGCTTTGATTTCGACCACGGATCTTTAACTTCAACCATGGATGTGCGACTTCGACCATTGCCCCCTTCGACCACTATCCCCTTCAACCATGACCCTTCGACGACCATGGCCCTTCGACGTTGACCACTTCTCTCTTCGACCACCGCCCCCTTCGATCACTGTCCCCTTCGACCACGGCCCTTCAACGTCGACCACGGCCCCCTTTGACCACGGTTTCGACTTTGACCATGGATCTTCGACTTCGACCACTGCCCTCTTTGACCATTGTCCCCTTTGACCACAGCACTTCGATGACCACAGCCCTTCAACATCGACCAATTCCCCCTTCGACCACAGCCCTTCAACGTCGACATCGACGGCCCTTCAACATTGACCAATTCCCCCTTCGATCACCGCCCCCTTCAACCACAGCCCTTCAACGTCGACCACTGTCCCTTTCGACTACGGCCCCTTGACGTCGACCACGGCTTCGAATTCGACCACTATCTCATTCGACCACGGCCCTTCGACGACCACTGCCCTTCGACGTCGACCACTTCCCCCTTCGACCATCATCTCCTTCGACCACGGCTTTGACTTTGACCACGGATCTTCAACTTCAACCACGGCCCCTCAACCACAGCCCCCTTCTACCACAGCCCCGACGTCGACAACGGCCCTTCGACTTTGACTGTGGACCGACTTCATCCACGTCCCTTCATCTTCGACCATTGCCCCATTCGACCATTGTCCCATTTGACCACGGCTTAGACTTCGACCGCTGCCCCCTTCGACCACTGTCCCCTTCGACAATGGTTTGGACTTCGACCACGACCCTTCGACTTCGACCATGGCCTAACTTCGATCACGGCCATTCGACTTTGACCGCGGACCGACTTTGTCCATGGCCCTTCGACTTCGACCACTGCCCCTTCGACCACTGTCCCCTTCAACCACAGCTTGGACTTTGACCACGACCCTTTGATTTTGATCACAGCCTGACATCGACCACTACCCCCTTAAACTACCACCCATTCGACCACGACTTCGATTTCAACCACTGATCTTCGACTTCGGCTATTGGCCTATTCGACCATGACCCCTCGACCATGGCCCCCTTTGACCACGGCATCGACTTCGATGACCAGCTTGGGAGACCAAAATCGCTAGATAGTGTGACAGGCTCCGAGCGAAAACTAGGAGGAGGTAGAAATGCTCACCGGGTGAGCAACCGCTGGGTGGTGGTGGCAGGGGAGAGCCACATGGGCACGCGTAGAAAGAGGAAGCCACCACTGCCATCGTCGAGCACCCTTCTCTCTGATCCACCAGCCGCTGTTACTGAGCATTGTGCTGCTGGTTGGAGGGGTGATGGCAGATGGAATTGGTGGCAGCACTGAGGAGGAGGAGGCGCGACACAAGGGTTCGGGGGAAGAAGGAGGTGGCGGTTGCGGGAGGTGGATGTGGGGAGGCGGCGGCGGGCAAATGGGGAGAGGAGGCAGTGGGCGAATGCATTGGGGAGGTGATGACGGGGAGATGCGACGTTGCTAGGGGAAGTTGGGGGACTGCAACCAGACACTGCCGCGTGGGGAAGGAATTGGTGGCGGCGCCGAGGAGGAGGAGGCGCGGCACAAGGATTTGGGGGAGAGAAGGAGGCTGCAGTTGCGGGAAGTGGAGGTGGGGAGGCGGCAATGGGCAGATGGGAGAGGAGGCGGCGGGCGAATGCGTTGGGAAGGCGGCGACGGGGGATGCGACGCTGCTGGGAGAAGTTGGGGACTGCGACCAGATGCTGCCGCGCGAGAAAGGAATTGGTGGTGGTGTTAAGGAGGTGGAGGAGGTCCGGTACGAGGGTTCGGGAAAGAGAAGGAGGTGGCGGTTGCAGGAGGTGGAGTGGTTGCGGGAGGCGAATGCGTTGATGAAGTTCTCCAGCGCAACGAAGGTGGTGCCGCTGCCCCGGAGCATGGCGCGAACCCATAGGTGTGATGCCGGTGTCTAGAATGTAGGAGTGTGTTGCGGTGTGTGTGCTTTCTTTTTTTGTAAGCTGGCGCCCTACGGCTCTCCCTTTTTATGAATAAAATGGAAATCGCCCCCGTGCTCTGATCATTTTACTGTTTTTGCCCCGGACAGCTACTTGATAGGGGCCGGTTGCTAGTCCTTGACCTCATGACTTGACGGCGTCTGCGTCATTGGGGGTGGGCCGAGGACTCGCTGAACTTTTGGGCGGCCCGGGCTTCAGCGGGTGAGGCTTTGGCATGGGAGTACATTAAGGTGGAGTCGGACGAGTAGCGACCCTAAATACTCGAGGGAGCTTGTAAACATTAGCTCTGTGCGAATGTCGTTGCCTCCTGTCCTTGTAAACATTCTTTTATGAATGCCATAAAGATTTTCGGTTGCTTTTCGTGATCGCGCTTGTCTCCGGCCAGCTTGTAGGGCTTAGCGCTCTGTCTTCATGCTCCCCAAGTATACGCTCACGCGCTGCGCCTAGTCGAGGCAAACGCTCGAGCGCTCCGTCCCCTACCCTTCGAAGTGGTGGCAGCGGATCTGGCGCCTAGTAGAAGTAGACGCTTGCTCTGTCCCCTACCCTTCGAAGTGGTGGCAGCGGAGCTGGCGCCTAGAAGTAGACGCTTGGGCGCTCCGTCCCCTACCCTTCAGAGTGGTGGCAGTGGAGCTAGCGCCTAGTAGAAGTAGACGCTCGAGCGCTCCATCCCCTACCCTTCAAAGTGGTGGAAGCGGAGCTGGTGTCTAGTAGAAGTAAACGCTCGAGCGCTCCGTCCCCTACCCTTCGAGGTGGTGGCAGTGGAGCTAGCGCCTAGAAGAAGTGGACGCTGGAGTGCTTCGTCCCCTACCCTTGAAGTGGTGGCAGCGAAGCTGGCGCCTAGTAGAAGTAGACTCTCGAGCGCTCCATCCCCTACCCTTCGAGGTGGTGGCAGCGGAGCTGGCGTCTAGTAGAAGTAGACGCTCGAGCGCTCCGTCTCGTACGCTTCGAAGTGGTGGCAGCGGAGCTAGCGCCTAGTAGAAGTAGACCCTATACTCTGTAGAGTGCGCGCGGAGGCGTGCCTCTGCGCGTATTCTTTATACTTCGTAGAGTGCACACGGAGGCGTGCCCCACGCGTCTTCTTTATACTCCGTAGAGTGCTTTACATGGGGAGCGCTTTACAATTGTGTCCTTACACCTAAGTATCCCTCGCAGGGGCATTTAAGTCATTACACATGTCTCATTTTGGGCTCTACCTTCAAACCGACCGACTGGGCTTAGCTGAGGGCCACCCTACAACAAGCATAAAAAGTCAAAAAAAAAAACTTCAATGCACAGGGTTTCAGGGTCGCCCATCAGATATGAAGCGTGCTTGCATTCCAAAGTTCTTTTTGACACAACCACCCCTTCCAACGTGACGTTTCTTTACTACGTGGATGGCTAGAGCGATCGGAACATGGGAGAATGGAATATAATGTGACCACATCGACCAAGAAGCAACGACCCTACAATAGAAGGCCAAATTCCATGGATGTCGTCGATCACGACTACGTACCTGCCATGTATGTCCGTGCTAGCAGCTGCAAGCGTACACGCGACAAGGCGTGCCAAGTTGCGCTTAAAGTACACGCACGCACACATCATGGGGGAACAGATCGATCAAATCATGCGATGCGATGCGACCATACGGACACAGCATGCAAAGTGCAGTGCGGCGACGTTGCAACAAACAGAAGATGCTGAAGAATTTTATGCTTTCGATCATCTCTTCTAGCTAGCTAGCTAGCTAGCTAGCCATGCAGCTGCTTGCATGCGTGGACCACTTCGATCTATATTTTTTTTCTATGTTGATTGCTGTTTGATAGCATCTAGAGTACGTACTCTAAAATACCGCTCGTTGTGTTGGTTGGAAGAATAGAAAACCTTGCGTCTATGCTGTGTGTATGCATGGTTTGGTCTATGTATGTACGCCCTACTGTTTGTGTTTGGTTAGGGATTAGTTGTTAAGTGATGCTTGTTTAAGTTGATGTAACTTAAACTTGGTTTTGATTTGTTTCACCTATTTGTTTTCAAACGAGCTGTTTCACCTAGTTTTTTTTCCATTGATGTGTGGTTTGTTAACAAGAAATTTGTGTTTGACAAGATGAAAGAAATCTTCATACTGATCCAAGGTATATAGCATTTCTGGCATGCATGATCTGGTGGCATGGATGAAGAACAGGCAACCTCCACTGCAATCAGTAGCGAGAATATTCACCCTTTTAATGTATTTTGAATTGAGTCCAGCTTGAACGAAAGGTTAGTACACATGTTGATATGCACTAGAGTTGTATAACAAATACAACTCTATTTCAAATATAAGCCTATGTTATTTCACAATTGCATGAAAATTTAGATAGTTAACTACAAAAGGAAATATCTAGCTATTATTTTATTAAAACAAACACAAAAGAGGTCACCTTAACCATTCGATAAGGACAATGTCATATTGCTCACCTTAACCATTCAACGAGGACAATGTCGTTTTACTCGCTGGAGCCATTAAAGAGAAAGGATAAAGTTGAATGAGCCAAGGGCTGTGATGACAAGTGCTGAGCGTTGATGTTGTTGAAGAAGTCAGTGGCCAAAGAAGCTCCATGATAGGGAAGCCCTGGAAAAGATGAAGTTTTGCGTTGAAGATGAGCTATGGACGATATGGGGCCATCGGTAGTGTAGCACCCCACATACCACCAATCTGGGAACTACTATAGAACGTCATTGCCAAATTAAAGAATAAATAATAAAAGCAACAATAGAAATTTCAAGGGAATTATAACTTTAAGAGTACTTTATTAAACAACTAACGGAAGTTAAAATAATTGTTTGAAACGTGGGATCGGTCCACTTCTAACCAAAAGGGAATAAATGAAATAATATAAATAGTGGCAAACCATAGTGCTGAAAATTCGAGTGCTCCCACCCATGCATGATGCTATCACTCCATTGGACTTTTACCTGAGAATGGAAAGAGTAAGCGTGAGATTTGGAATCTCAAAGTACAAAACAATGGTCGCAACAAGTTGAGTAAAGGACAAGCAAGCAATAAGTAATTGACACATGTTAATTGCAATAAAATTAAGTTTACCAGAAATACTGATATCAATCAGGGATGGAGATAACAGAAATGTGGAACTGAGATAATTGTTATTTAGCAAGTTATGACAATGGCACTGGTGATCACTTCCCACATACCCAGTTATACGAGAATAGTCAGGCACGACTCCATCCTCAACTGTATAACCACATACGGGGTGTAATATCCTGAGTAACGAGAATGTACGACCCTCATACGTTACCAAGTAGGTGGTAATCTCCCCTATATGTGGGTAACCCTAGGTCAGGTAACAGTTATGTTATTAATAATTAATATGATAAGAGGTTGGAGTAATTAAGGATAAGTCCGAGTAAGGTTACGATAAGTGAAAGGTTTGCTAAGGTTGAGAAAGGAATACATAATTTCCAATATGAGATGATGGAGATGATACCACGGTGATAGTGATCTAGGAGTTATTCTAAATGGACATTTTAACATAGCTCACATAAGGGTTATCAATCATCCAAGTTTTATTACGTGATAAGTGGTTATTAGTCAGATTCACTAGTATCATAAATAAATCAGTTGTGGCTCACAAGCAATTATGTAGAAATAAAGATCATGGAAACAGGGTATATAAATAAAGCAGCCCAATGTTAAAAGATTACTATTGGTTAACCCAAAATTTGAACATGCTTATACGCTACCCCCATTGATGATTTAATCATCAATTCTAATCACTAATTAAAGCATGAATCCTAGAATATTATAATTGAGCATTCTAATAACCTAGAAGCATGCAACACCAGCTAGCCTAGCACATCATGATATAAATAGTATATTAGCATCATATAACCAGGCAACAATTACAATGTAATAACTGAGCACAAAGGTAGAGGCGACAGTTAATAATGGAGCAGGTAATGTGCGAAACAGAGATGATAAAACCGCGTGGTACTTGCCTTGAGTAAGCTTGACAGACATGCTGCATGAAGGACCTGGAATACGCAACCGCCCAGCCGATCCTTCAACAGCTGTGTGCGAACCTACAATATGGAACGGAGGTGCATTAGGTCCAGCTCAGTAAGAATTGATAAAATGACGGATGATATGCTTGATCGAAGAGAACCCATGCGAGTCGCAATTCGACTGGGTGAACACCAATCGGTTGCGCAAAAGACCATTTGGCCGCACGAAACAGAGTTTGGCCATACGACAACTTGTTCAGCCACGTGAACGGTGTTCGATCACCGTCGTCGTCGCACGCCGTACTCGCCTCCACCACTAGGCACCGCCATCGCCACCGCAGGCTGTGCTGCACCTCTGCCCCTGTGCACTGCTGCCGCCACCACCACGGGTGCCTCTGTTACCGTGCGCTGCCGCCACCATTGCGCGCGCCTCCGCCATCGGGTGCTGCAGTCGCTGCCTTGCTGTGCACGCCCGCCGCATTGCTCCCCGCCACGCGTGCCGCCGCCCTGCCGTCAACCACTGATGCTGCCTCCGCCAGCGGCCACCAAGCCCGCACGCCCAAGACGGAGGGGGGAGAGAGAGAGAGAGAGATGTAAATTGAAGAGTGACCTATTTGGGAAAAAGGCTACACACGGGAAAAGAAAGAAGGCCCCTTTTAATAGTCCTTAACCTAGCTTAGGAGGCTAATTAGGGTTTTCCCTTCTTTAAGCAATAATTGGAGAAAAATAGAAGATACTATGTGGTAGAATATTGTATTGAAAGGGTCGCAGCTGAGAGGATCGATCAAGAATTGGGCTTGATGTTCAAGGTTGAAGCAGGAAAGCTGTGGCAGCGAGAAAAGATAGATGACATGCGATTCAGTAGGGTAACCTGTGTGTGAGGGAAGATAAATTTAAGGTAAGTCACCCATGGTGTATCGATGCATGCGTGAGCAAGATACTTTAAATACCATGTAAACTAATAAGGTAATTTTTCGCACATATAATCAACGTATTGCTTGAGATTAAATAGAGGTGCATGCATACATCTGGGAAAAGAGTAACTAATGGAGGAATACTAGTAGCATGCAGTTACATGATCCATAATGATAGAGAAACATTCTTCAATCAAAGCTCATAGTTCAGTTGCATTTCTTAAGTTGTGTTTTCTTTCAAGTTTCTATTTTTATTTTCAATGTTTATGATGTTTTAAAAATCTAAATACCTATAAGATACGTAAATACATTCTTAATGATATAAGTTATATAATTTAATGCTATAAACTTTGAAATAAAATGTACGGACCACCCCTGCTAGTAAGGTCGATGTACATTTTGTTCAGAATAAATCACAAAAACAAACAAAGGAAAAGGCACTAGAGTCCACGAGGCTGGCCTGAGGCATTAAGGCATGGAGATGCAGGCCTATCAGGGTTGGGCCCGGACCCAAGCCTGCTACAACAGTGTACTGCGCAGGGGCCGGGCCATTGCATGCTTCGTCCGGGTCCGATCTAGGAGCCGATCGGGTACTGTCACGATTGGCCCCCTTGATTTCGTTGCTGGAACTTGGGACTCCATCAGGCTGGACCACGTTCTCGTTCGTCAGTTTCCCCGGACAAATCAGATTTATAAGCCGTACTGATATGTTTGTCGAGTCATGCATGCATGCATACTCGTCCAGTCGTCTCAACCTCCGAGGAGTACAGCTACAAGCTAGTGGCTAGGCTAATTTACACTCAGATTTGTCCAAGGCTTGCGGCGCTCTTCTTTTCGGCAGCAGACGAATAGGCCAGTGTGACCTAGTGATAGGAGGTTGTTTAAGGGCTGTTTATTTGGGTTTATTTGATACTTTTTAGTACTATTTAAGATTTTTTTTGTTATATCTACTGTAAACTTTTTTTAGCGTAATTAATTTTAAAAATTTTAATAAAGAAAAAATAGACAATACAAAGAAATACAAGAAAAAAGAGAAAAGACAAAAAAAAGCAAAAAAAATAAAATTAATAAAATTAAAAAGTTAGAGGCTAAATACATAAGCTAACTTGAGGAGGGCTTTAACTTCTCTGTCCACTCTGAAAAGCCCCAAAAATCAAAACCAAAATTTTCCTTGATTTTTGCTGGATTTTTGAGTGTTTTTCGGGAACTTTCCCTTTTTGGAAAGTCCTCCCCGGTGCCGCTTTCCTCTTCTGGCCGGGCGCAATCTCCTCCCCGCTGGCGTCCTCCTCCTTTCCGCTTCCCTCCTTCCCTGGCGCCTTCCCCGCTGGCGTCCTCCTCCTTTCTGATTCCCTCCTTCCCTGGCGCCTTCCCCGCTGGCGCCTTACTCCCTCCCCGCTTTCTCCCTCGCGCACGCGCTGCGCGCATTCGCCCGCCCCGCGCCCCCGGTTTGGCGTCGCCTACGTCATCCCGACGCCGGCCGGTCTGAAACCAGCAGCGCCTCCAGCGCCACGCGTCACCCCGCCCCTGCCCTGGACCCACCTGGCAGTCGCCGCTTCCCCTCTCTCCCGCGCGCGGACGCACCTCGCCCATGTCCGCCGCTCACCTGCTCCCCTCTCCCGTCCCCTCGCCATTACTCCTGTGCAGAGCCTCCCCTCGCTTTCCTTTCGCGCCAAGGCGCTGTCCCGTCCTCTCTGTTGACTCCCGGCACCATTGCCCATCCTCTCCCCCTCGGATCCCCTCCCCTCCGCCCGGGTATAAAAGCCGCTTCCCCTATTCCCTTGCTTCCTCTTGCTTCCCAAGCCTCCTCATCACCCCATCCGCCTCCCTTTCCTCCCTAGTCACTCCCCAAGCGGCCGATTGAAGCCTCGTCGTCTCTAGCACCGTCGCCGCTCTCCCCTGCGCCGGTGACCCCCGTAAGCTGCTCTCTCTCCCTCCTTGCTCATTTTTCGATTGCATTCACCCAGAGCTTCTCTGCTACCCCCTGATCACCGTGGTACACTTGCCTGGCCAGGAGGAACCCCGAGGAGTCCCGGCATTGAAGCACCCCGCCGGCCGAAGAGCTTCTCCGTGGCCAGCTCAACAGAGCGACTTCGAACTGAAACCGCCGCAGCCAACGTGAGCCCTGAACTCCCCTGGTGGTGAAACCCCCGCCAATTTGACCCCTTCGGCCCCGGTGACCCCCCTCTACCACCGGGAGACCGAACTCTCCCTTTTTGCCTCCTGCCTTCTCATCTGGTCCCCTCGCCTTCCAAAGCCCTAAAATGGGTTCCCCGAGTCAAGCTCTACCTGTTGATACCCTTCCTTGACTGCCGAAGTCCCCTGTCGTCGCCGGAGAGCAGAAGCGCCGCTTCCCAGCCTCTCCGTCGCGAGCGCACAGTGAGAGGAGGAAGACGACCGACGTGGCCCCATCGCCTCTGTCCACTCCTCCCGTTGCCATATAACCCCGACCGTCGGATGGCGCCTCCTCTCCACCGTCCGATGTCACTTAACTCCCTACCCCACACCCGTCCGATCCCACCTCACCGCTCCACCCGCCTTCCCCACTCCGCTGCCGTTCGATCATCTCCCGTAGCCATCTCGTCCACCCGCACACCCCACATTGCTGCCGTCCGCTCCCGCCACGCGTTGGCTATCCAGGCTGCGTGGGCGCGCGCGTGAGTGGGCCGAGCCTCAGCCTGCTTCGTCGCGTCGCACGCGCGCGCGTGGGCCGCGCGGGCTGAATTCCCGGTCGGGCTGCACTGTAGCCCCGGGCCGGCCTTTTACTGTTTTTCCCGAATTTCTAGTGATTTAATCATTTCCAAAATCCAGAAAAATCCAAATAAATTCTAGAAAATCCCAAAACTTCCCACATTTCACCACTTTGCTCTATTTAATGTCCTGAACCCATTTTGGACCTCCTTTTTCCCCCAAATTCATCCCCAGATAAATTCTAAAATTCTAATTTGAGGATTTATGCATTTTACTCCTTTTTAATAGATTATTTTTCCTCGCTTGATTAGGATCAAGCCGGACTTATGTTATTTTATGTGTTTGCTCTAGTTTCGGAGATCCCGGAAGTTCAGGTGCAGTCCCAAGATCCAGGAGCTTCTACGTTCGAGCTCGCCGAGATCGTCCAGATTCACGGTAAGTCGCAAAACCTTGATCATGTTGTATCCCATGTTATCTAATTATGTGATTATGTTATTTGTATTATGCTAGTTGTGAAAGGTTAGTTTAAAATAAAATAAAATGTTTAGAATGACTTGTTATGTAGATAAACCTACCACCGATAAATGCCCTGTTAAACTTGTGACCCCGCCTTTGTAACCCTGGAATTACCTTAAGTAGTATGATCACATGTAGGCTATCTATATCACATGTAAAGTCTTCTTACTAATAAGGTTGTGGCCGTGGGCCAGTAGATTTCAAAACCCGGAGCTAGGGTAGGGTGGTATGGGACACTGTACCCTAGGGTGGTAGTGCCGGCGTGCACATGTTAGGGTAAAGGTGTTGTGGGAAACCGTGAGTCGGTCTACGCCCACCGCTTACCCTTAGTTGGAGGTTGCAGACCTCGTGAAAATATAAGGACTAGACCCTTGTGCCGAGCAAATGACATAGTACCTGCTCAACCACAGGTGTTGACTTGTCAACCCTGGTTTAGTATCTGCTCAACCTAAGTGAAGCCCTACATTGGGAGTCGGTATGGATGGTGAATCCAGACTAAGACAACAATAGGTCCCCTCAACTCGGGCCCAGCGTTCCATGGTGGCCAACGGATACCCGAGGATGTGTAGACTCCGCACCTATCGGGTGGAGTGTATATCAAGAGTTGAGCAGCGAAAAGATCCGGTTCCTTAACTCAGTCATGAGGGTTAAGGGTGCATGTGGGTAAACTTGAGCAACTCTGCAGAGTCAAATAAATGGTATTCGAATACGCCGTGCTCCCGGTTAATGGAGCTGTGTCACTTGGGTGATTCTAGCTGCAAAGCTCAAGTAGTGTTTACAAGTGTTTATTTGGACTAGTTGATTAATTATCTTTTTATGAAAACCCCTAATGTTAAGGAGTAGTTGTATCTCTTTTGAGTTTTTGAAGACGTTTGCAAGAAAAACTGCATCCACTCAAAGTTAATAAAACAAGTATACTCCCTTCCTTGTTGTTTCCGTGCAAGTAGCTAAATTAGGGTTTCCTGTTGTGACTTGCTGAGCTGGTTAGCTCACGACTTGCTAAACCCCTCCTCCAGAAGATCAAGACGTTGGTGAAGGTCTCCCCGTTGAGGAAGCCCCTGAGGAGCTCTTCTTCGACGCGGACCCGTGGCTTTAGGTTTTCGCCGCGCTCAAGCTGTTCTTGGAGTCTTTTGTAATGTATATACTTTGGGCTTGCACGCCCCGCTGCAGAAAACTGGGTTGATAAACCTTATGTGAAATATATGCTGGACTTTTGTTGTAAGCATGCAATGGTATACTCTTGCGCGACACTCCATAACTGTTCCTGCGTGAATAGTTGCGGAATACCGTGTCCGTAGGCGCCCCTGAAAATGGGGGCGTTACACACTCGGGTTCAAGTTATAGGACCATTATGTGTCTATCCTTCTTTAATGAATGACATAGCTCTTTGTCAACTTTTTTTTAGAAAAAATGTTGTGGGTAGAATGACGTTTTTACTATCCTAGTGTGTACTTGAATCGATGATTTTTGGCGAGCTAACTAGCTCTCTGCCTAATGTTTGCTCACAAGGAATTAAGGTCTCTCAGCCTAATTTTTTGAAGTAAATCTCAAGAAACAAGGTAAGCTGTCCTAACTATCCAGGAAGAGCTTCATGTTTAATGAAGCATTTCAGAGAACTACAGATTTTATCCTTAAATTATCGCTGAGCTACAGGTTTTGCCCAGCTAGTGACATGCAACATGATCTAACAATTTAGACCCACCCGTCAACCTCTCATAGCTATATGGGCTAGTTAGTCATGAATCATCCTGTATTATGCCACGTCAGCTTTTTTTTGCGAAAAAGCCTTTTGCATTTTGCAAAATCACGTTTTGGTCCTTGGTTCTTGCAAAAAGACCCTATCACATTTTTCCAAAAACCCCTCCACTTCTCCAAAATTGTGTACTCCTTGTTGGCTTGGCCTGTGTTGGACAAGACAACGTTGCCCGTGGAACTCAAGGATCAAGATGAGAAAATGCCCAAAGAAACTCACACGAACACCTGGAGTTTTGGCGCTGCAAGCTACAGTTTTCCTGGTTTTTTACTTCTCCTTTTATTTAGCAATTACAGTAGTAACTGACATTCACTATTCAAGAAGAAACTGAAGACTAAATGCAGACATGAGGACATACAAACTACAAACGCCCATGCAGACTACAAACCGCCAAGAAGTAACGCCAAGAAGAAACTGAAGACTAAATGCAGACATGAGGACATGCAAACTACAAACGCCTATGCAGACTACAACCGCCAAGAAGTAACGCCAAGAAGTAACTCACATGCATGCATGAAGTGGGCGGCAGACATGAAGAGAAAACTGACATGCAAATTAACTAGATTATCTAACATTACTCCTCCTAATCTAGTTGATGTTGATGTCGACGACGCCGAGCTTCGAGCGCAGGTGTAGAAAACGCACCCGGCCAAGTGATTTGGTCAGTATGTCCACCAGCTGATCGTTGGTGTGGATTTTGCGGAAGGCGACTTGGCCACCCTCGACACACTCCCGGATATAGTGGAAACGTGTCTCGATAAGTTTGCTCTGGCCATGGAAGACCGGATTTTTGCACAATTGAATCGCCGACTGATTGTCGATGTAGATTGTCGCGGCGCCGACGTCTCGCCCGTAGAAGTTGCCGATCAGCCGCCTGAGCCAGATTCCCTGGCATGCCGCCATTGAGGCCGCGATGTACTCGGCCTCGCACGACGATAGTGCCACCACCGGCTGTTTTTGCGACTGCCACAACACAGGCACGTTGCCGAGGCAAAACAAAATGCCGGTGGTGCTCTTGCGATCATCCACGTCGCCGGCCATGTCCGCGTCGCTGTACCCCTTGAGCTCGATGTCGTTGTCCCCCTTGGTGTAGCTAAGGCCAAAGTGGAGCGTACCAGCGATGTAACGGAGTAGATGCTTGACGGCGCTCAGGTGTTCCGTCGTCGGGTTCGCCATGAACCTGCTCATGTACCCGACCGCGAAACTGATATCCGGCCAGGTGTGGACCAAGTACCGGAGGCTCCCAACCACACTATGGTAGAATGTGGGATCAACAGGTGGATTGGAGCTCTCCTTTCTCAGTTTAAGACGTGCCTCCATGGGCACTTGCACGGCATTGCAGCCGGCCATGCCGGCCTTGTCCAGGAGTTTTGCCGCATACGCCGCTTGGCTCATGGTGATCTTCCCGGGAAGTTGCTTGACATCAATGCCGAGATAGTAGCTCAACTGCCCGAGGTCGCTCATTTTGAATGAGCGCTTCATTTCCTCCTTGAATGACTCGATCTCAGCTTGGTCGGCGCCAGTGAGGATCAAATCGTCAACATACACGCCCAGGAGCACACGTCCTCGCCCCTTGCTGCATGTGTACACCCCGTGCTCTTCCTCGCAACGCGTGAACCCGAGCGCCACCAGCGTGCGGTCGAGCTTGGCGTTCCACGCCCGAGGAGCTTGTCGTAGGCCGTAGAGTGCTTTGCGCAGTCGCAGTACTTGCCGCTCACGCCCGGCGATCGCGAATCCCGATGGTTGAGCGACGTAAACCTCCTCCATGAGGTCGCCGTTCAGAAACGCAGACTTGACGTCGAGATGGTGGAGCGCCCAGCCTTCGTGTGCTACCACCGCTGTTAGTGCGCGCACGGAGTCGAGCCGCGCCACAGGTGCAAAAACCTCATCGAAGTCCACGCCAGCGCGTTGTACGTACCCCTTAGCCACCAGCCGCGCCTTGTGCCGAACCACCGCCCCCCGCGCATCCTTCTTGAGCTTGAACACCCATTTGAGGCCAATCGGGCGGTGTCCGGCCGGGAGGTCCACTGCCTCCCACGTGCCATTGTCCTCAATGGCCGCCATCTCCTCTTCCATTGCGGCGCGCCACGCCGAATCGGTGGCTGCCTCATCGAAAGAGGTGGGCTCCTCGGTCGCAACGAGGAGCCACTCGTCGAGGTCCAGTACGCGTGGCTCGGCAGTATTGATGCAATTATCCACCATGCAGAAACGCCACGGTGCGCCGTTGTCACTATGGTCGAGCTCCGACGGGATGTGCGACGGTGGAGTGCAATGCTCGACTTGAGCACCACCGGTGTTGTAAGTGGCGTTCATGGGCGTTTGGGGTGACGCCACAACTTCCTCATCTTCCTCCAAGGATGGGACCGCAGGGGATACAGGAGCGTTCGGCTCGCCGCCGCCCAAGACACTACTGACCGTGTACTCCACGGTGAACGTCTCAGGGCTGGCGTCGTCATTCGCCTCCCAATTCCACCCTTTGGTCTCGTCGAACACCACGTCGCGAGTCACATGGAGCCGCCCGCCCACCGGATCATACACCCGGTAGCCTTTGGAGCCCGGCTCGTACCCGACGAAAACCATCTTCACGCTCCGGTCGTCAAGCTTCGCGGCATGCGGGCGTGTAACCTTGACGTTAGCGAGGCAACCGAATGTGCGCATGAAATGCACAGCCGGTTTCTTGCCATGCCAAGCTTCATAAGGCGTCATCCCGGTGACGCTCTTCGTCGGAGACCTGTTCAAAATGAAAATAGCTGTGCTCACCGCCTCCCCCAGAATGTACTAGGCACCTTCTTTTCCTTGAGCAGGCATCGCGCCATAGCCATCACAGTCTGGTTCCGGCGCTCCACGACGCCGTTCTGTTGCGGGGAATACGGCGCCGTGAGCTGCCGGTGCATGCCCTTCTCCGCGCAGTACTCACCAAAGATCACGGATGTGAACTCGCCACCGCGATCGGTACGTAGCGCGCGCAGCTTCCTCCCGGTCTCGACCTCGACGCCGGCTTGGAACTTCTTGATCGCGCTGGCCGCCTCGTCCTTGCTTGACAATAGTACCAGCCACATATAGCGGCTAGCATCGTCGACGAGGAGAAGGAAGTAGCGCTTGCCGCCGTGCGCCGCTAGCGTGACAGGCCCGCACAGATCTCCATGTACGAGGTCCAGACGTCCCTTGGTGCGGTAGTTGGCCTCGACAGGGAATGGCGTGCGTCGCTGCTTGCCGACGAGGCACGCGTCGCAGAGTTGGTCAACGTGATCTAGTCGGGGAAGTCCGCGTGCCATGTTGCCGCGCGCCATCTTTCTCAGCGTGTCAAAGCTGAGGTGGCCAAAACGTTCATGCCAGCGCCAGGCCTCGTCGTCCGAATGTGCGAGGAGAGAAATTGGACGTGCAACGGTGAGTGTGATCTTGTACAGACGGTTAGCCGATCTGCGTACCTTGGCGAGTAAATTGTGCTGTGGATCGTGCACCCGCAGCACGCCGTGCTTGGTTAGGGCCTCACAGCCGAACTTGTCGAGTTGACCCAGGCTCACAATGTTGCTGCGCAGCCTGGGAATGTAGTACACGTCGGAGAGAACGCGGTGTTGCCCATCACGCGCCGCGAACACAATCGAGCCACGCCTGATGATGTCCACGACCGAGCCATCGCCAAATTTGACCATTCCGGAGACATTTCGGTCCAGCTCGGAGAAGGCAGCAGCGATGCCCGTCATGTGGTTCGATTCGCCCGTGTCGAGGTACCATACGCCGCGCTTCTGCTCGCCGGTGTCGGTGTCGCCAAGCTGCACCATGGCGCGCTCCTCGTTCAGATGAACGCGAGCGCCCACGCATTTCGGGTCGACATGAACCCGGGAAGACATCGGCCCGGAAGCCAACGCCGCCACCTGGGCCATAAGCAAGGCCGGTTCGTCTTCGTCACCACCTTCCTGGACTAGGTGTGCCTGTGCCTCGTCTCTTTTTTTCTTTCTGCATTCACGGGCCCAATGACCCTTCTTCTTGCAGTAATTGCAGCGGTCCTTGTTGGAGGCTTGCCCGCCTCCGTCTTCGCGCGGTGCGTCTCGGCCGCGGTTGGATTGCAACGTGTCACGGCGCGGGGCGTTTGAACTGCCACCCGTGAAGTTGCCACCACCTCGTGCAGCCTCGCTCTCCCGCCGGCGCATACGGCGGATCATCTCCTCCTCTTTGGAGGAGAGGAGCAGGCGTGAGCCCAGTTCCGCGGCCACCGCTCGCGCCTCGTACCGCTACTCGACGGACCGGAGTCGGCCCGTGACTTCCTCGACGGACATGTCGTTGATGTTGAGCAGCGTCTCGATAGAGATTGCGACCTGCATGAACTTATCAGGGACCACCTGCAGCATCTTGCGCACGACCTCGCCTTCGGTGATGTGGTCGCCGAGAAGCCACAGATTATTGGCGAGGCCCGTGATGCGCATCGAGAAGTCGTCGATAGCCTCCCCTTCCTTGAATGCAATATTGTTGAAGTCGCATCGGAGTTTCTGCGCGTTCGCCTCGTGTACGCGCTCGACGCCCATCCGCATGATCTTGACAGCATCCCACGCCTCCTGCGCGGAGTCCTTATTGCCGATCGAGGCTAGCATCTCCGGTGGGATAGCTCATGCAATCGCTGCTAACGCCAGACGATCCACGCTGTACTCTGCGCCGCCAGGGTCGATGGCTCCCCACAAACCTTGCGCCTGCAAGTTGATGCGCATGAGCATCGCCCACTCCGGGTAGTTGGTCTTGGTCAGCATCGGATACTGCACCAACGCCGACGCTTCCTTGACCACGCGCTCGATGACGACCTCGCGCTCTCGACCATTTTGTTGTCGCGGACGGTGAGGACCACGTGATGGCGACCGAAGACGATCCAACCGCGGAGGTGTTACCGACTTACCTCCCACCGGAGCTGACATGGCCACCAGGATCCTGAACGGGGCTCTGATACCAATTGTTGGCTTGGCCTGTGTTGGACAAGACAACGTCGCCCGTGGAACTCAATGATCAAGATGAGAAAATGCCCAAAGAAACTCACACGAACACCTGGAGTTTTGGCGCTGCAAGCTGCAGCTTTTCCTGGTTTTTTACTTCTCCTTTTATTTAGCAATTACAGTAGTAACTAACATGCACTATTCAAGAAGAAACTGAAGACTAAATGCAGACATGAGGACATGCAAACTACAAACGCCCATGCAGACTACAAACCGCCAAGAAGTAACTCACATGCATGCATGAAGTGGGCGGCAGACATGAAGAGAAAACTGACATGCAACTTAACTAGATTATCTAACACTCCTTTTGCAGGATAGCGCCCCGTGGTTTTCCAAAATTATGTACGGGTCCTGGTTTAATTATGTACAGGTCTTTACATGTCCTCAGTTTTTTACGGAAAAGGCCTTCAGTTTTCCCGAAATTACGCACGTGCCCTCAATTTTTTTAAAAGATTTCCCGCGAATTGTTGTCTCTTTTGCTTCGGTCCACATGATAGCTAGCGTGGCGTGACGCTGCGCCTACGCTGCTAATACATCAGATGCCACACAAGCTTGGCGCCCCTTTGATGTGGAGCTATATGTACTGGGCCCACCCGTCAACCTCTCATAATTGTCCGATTGGTTCTATAATGCACACTTAGAGCAACTCCAGCAAGGCCCCTACTTGAGCCCTCATCCTACTTTTGAGGGCCGAGGGGCAAAAAACTCACTCCAACAGGGCCCCTACTTGAGCCCTTAAAAGTAGGGGGCCCTCAAAGCTCCCCCTCGAGCCCTCATTCCTGGGGGGTCTGGAGGGAGCCCCTACTTTTGAGGGCTCAAATAGGGGCCCTGCTGGAGTGAGTTTTTTGCCCCTTGGCCCTCAAAAGTAGGATGAGGATGAGAGTGGGTCCTATGTGTCATTCCCTCTAAGAATGAATTTGAGGGTCCTGTTTTGAGGGCTCCTGCTGGAGTGTAGCCCAAAAAACAGAGCTCTTAAAAGTAGGGAGAGCCCTCAAATAAAAAGTAGGGGCCCTGTTTTGAGGGCTACTGCTGGAGTTGCTCTAACGTGTGCACGATAGAACGGCCCATGCAATTATGAGAGGCTAACGGGTAGGTCCGGACTGATATATATCTTTGGGGATCCTAGGGTTTAGATCTAGAGGGTTCTATACGGGTTCAAGTGATACACGGCGAGAGAGAGCAGAGGTACCAACCGTCCGGTGTAGAGGATGAAGAGCCGGCCATCGCGGGTTCGTTGGTGAAGATCTGCGCACGGGCAGCGACGGTCGGGGAAGAGGTGCGGGGCTCCTCGGCGGCGGCGTGTCCCGGGCGGCGGCGAACTGGCGGCACGGTGGAGCTTCCCGTCGCTGGAGCGCCCCCTCAACAGATCGGGTTTAGGGTAGTGTCGGTGGGTCTGGCGGCGGCACGGCGAACCTTGGTGTGCGTGCCGCCCCGGCCCCCACCTCTCTTTTATATGGCGCTGGCGACAGGGGCCCACCAGCCAATGGGCTGGGCGCCCCCGATCAGGGTGCGGTCAAGGGGTGGGCTTTGGCCGTTGGGCCAAAGCCCTGAGATCACTCTAACATTCTCCCCCTTGATCTCAATCTATGCTTTATCTTTAATTACATTTGACTTTACTCATTCCATCACAGATTAGTGCATAGAACATGTCTCATCGTCACGGTCAATCGCCGATAGATTCAACAGCTACAATACACCTCTCTGTTCTGAAATAGTTACTTCAATCTTTTGGGCCATCTTTTAGTCCAGGAATCATAGGCTTTCCCTTAAACCCATGCCGGCTACATGTTCTCTGAACACGTTGGGTGGTAAGCCTTTAGTAAGCAGATCCGCTAACATCTTTGCGGTACTTATATGCTCAAGACTTATAATTTGATCCTGAACTTTATCTTTCACAACATAGTACTTTATGTCAATGTGTTTGGCAGCACCACTTGACTTATTGTTGTGGGCATACGTTACTGCGGGTTCATTATCGCAGTACAACTTAAGTGGTCTATTGATGTCGTCAACCACTTTTAAACCGGGTATGAACTTCTTTAGCCAGTTCACCTGCCCCGTAGCCTCATAACATGCTACAAACTCGGCATACATTGTGGACGATGTAGTGACGGTTTGCTTTGAGCTTTTCCACGATATAGCTCCTCCAGCGAGAGTGAATACATATCCGGATGTAGACTTTCTATCATCTCCCGCAAAATCAGAATCTGTATACCCCACTATATGGAGTAAATCTGATCTTCTGTATGTCATCATGAGACCTTTTGTTCCTTGCAAATAACGCAAGACTTTCTTTATCAATTTCCAATGTTCTATTCCAGGATTGCTCTGGAATCTGCCAAGTAACCCAGTAACAAATGCTAAGTCAGGGCGTGTGAACACTTGAGCATACTGTAAGCTTCCGACAGCTGAAGCATATGGAACCGCTTTCATTTGATCGATCTCATACTGGTTCCTGGGGCATTGAAAATCCCCATATCTGTCGCCCTTGACTATAGGTGCAGGTGAAGGACTACTTTTATGCATACCAAATTTCTTTAAGACTTTCTCTATGTATGCCTTTTGTGACAGTCCCAATACCCCTTTGTTTCTATCTCGGTGAATTTCGATCCCTAGAACGAATGAAGCTTCACCAAGGTCTTTCATATCGAAGTTTGAGGACAAAAACTTCTTTGTCTCCAGTAGTAGACTAACATCACTACTAGCTAGTAGGATATCATCCACATACAGGATTAGGAAGATAAACTTCCCATCTTTAAACTTTGCATAAACACAGTTGTCCTCTACATTCTCTTTAAACCCAAATTTTCTTATTGTACTGTCAAACTTCAAGTACCACTGTCTTGAAGCTTGCTTTAACCCATAAATCGATTTCTTTAGGCGGCATCCCATTCTTTCATTTTCTTCCACGACAAAACCTTTCGGTTGTGCCATGTAAACATTTTTCCTCCAAATCCCCATTAAGAAATGCCGTCTTTACATCCATCTGATGTAACTCTAAATCATAATGTGCTACTAATGCCATTATGATTCTGAAGGAATCTTTACATGAGACTGGAGAAAAGGTCTCATTGTAATCAATCCCTTCTCTTTGCGTAAATCCTTTTGCCACAAGTCGCGCTTTGTATCTTTCTACATTCCCTTGGGAGTCATGCTTGGTCTTGTAGACCCATTTACAGCCTACTGTTTTGGCTCCTTTAGGAATAATTTCCAAGTCCCAGACTTTATTAGTCTTCATGGACCTCATCTCCTCTTCCATGGCCTCAAGCCATTTTGAGGAATTTTCGCTTCTCATGGCTTCTTCAAATGAGGAGGGATCCTCCTCCATTTGAAATTCCTCTGTATGATAAATCTGATAATCATCAGAAATAGCTGATCTTCTTACTCTTTGAGACCTCCTCGGGGCCTCCTCATTTGGTACATCTACTGTTTGAGGCTGCTGTTGCTCCCCCTCATCTGTGGCAATAGGTTCTATATGATCCTGAAGAACAGGTTTTTCATTCTCATTCATTGTTGCCACGGGAGGAATAATAACAGGTGCTGGAACCACAGTGTCTTGCACCGTCGGTGCAGCGACAGCAGGTAGTGTGAAGAATGGCTCTTGAATCATCGGAGTGGGCGCATACACCCGCTTCTCTTCAAGGTTAATCTCTCGAGTTACCATGCTCCCCCTCATCATTTCATCCTCTAAGAAGACAGGGTGTCTCGTTTCTACAAACTTTGTATATCTGTCTGGACAGTAGAAACGATAACCTTTTGACTTTTCAGGGTAGCTAATGAAATGGCAACTTACTGTTTTGGGATCAAGTTTCCCAAGGTTTGGGTTAAATACTTTAGCCTCAGCAGGACTCCCCCACACACGTAAGTGGTTTAGTGAGGGAACTCTTCCTGTCCACAACTCGTACGGTGTTTTGGGCACCGACTTACTAGGCACTCTGTTGAGAATATGAATGGCTGTTTTCAACACCTCCATCCATAAACTCAATGGGAGTGTGGAGTAGCTCATCATACTTCGCACTATATCCATCAGGGTACGGTTGCGTCTTTCAGCTACTCCATTTTGCTGAGGTTCGCCCGGCATAGAATACTGGGCCACTATTCCATTTTCCTGTAAAAACCTCGCAAAAGGTCCAGGAACTTGTCCATATGGGGTATGTCGACCGTAGTACTCCCCCCACGATCAAATCGGACTATCTTAATCTTTAAATCGTGTTGGTTTTTAATTTCAGCCTTAAATATCTTGAATTTATCCAAGGTTTCATTTCTTTCTTTGATTGGATAAATATATCCATAACGGGAGTAATCATCTGTGAATGTTATGAACGAGTCATATCCATCCACACTTTTCACAGGAAAAGGACCACAAATATCTGTGTGAATAATTTGTAGAACTCCTGTGCCTCTTTTAGCGTCTTTCTTTATTTTCTCTACATATTTTCCTTTAATGCATTCTCTGCATTGTTCTAAGTCTGAGAACTCTAATGGAGGAAGAATATCATTCTTTACTAGTCTTCCTATTCTCCCCCTCGAAATATGGCCTAAACGACAGTGCCATAATTTCGACGACTCATCTAGAGTTCTCTTTCGTTTTCTGTTTACATTCGTAGACGAGGATTCAATCACTTTCTCGCACGCAACGTTCTCATTATCGCATACGACATTCACATCATCACACAATGATAACAAATAAAGCTCATTCTGTAATATGGCAAGACCAACACATTCTTTATTAAACATTATTTCGCACTTGCCATTTCCAAAATTGCAATCATAACCATCTTTGTCCAAATTTGACACACTAATCAAATTCCTCTGTAAAGAGGGTACAAAAAGGACATCTCTAAGTAAAAGAGTGGAGCCATTAGCTAATTCTAATGAAAGATCGCCAACGGCTTCAACTTCAGTTTCGACTCCATTTGCAACTTTAATGCATCTTTCTTTTCTTTGCGTAGTCCTCGTCGAATGGAATCCCTGTAATGAATTAGCAACATGAACAGTTGCTCCTGAGTCAATCCACCAAGTGGATTTTGAATATTTCACATACAAGCATTCATTAATAAAGGTAATAATGTTCTCACCTTTCTTTGCCATTATCATCTTTAAATAATCAAGACAGTTCTTCTTGTAGTGTCCTGTCTTCTTGCAGTGAAGACACTGGTCTTTGTCTACAGCAAATTTATTCTGTTGAGGCTGATGTACAGAGGCTTTGCCCTTGTTCTTTGAGAAGGGGTTACTGTTGTAATTCTTTTTCTTGTTATCCTTCACATAGTTGATAGAACCACCATGTGAGGATTTGATTCTTTCTTCCTCTTGCACGCACATAGCTATGCACTTTTCCATGTCCCATTTCTCGGGCTGCATATTATAGTTGACAACAAAAGTGTCAAACTCTTTTGGCAAAGAAGCAAAAACCAAATGAATAAGGAACTCATCCTTGAGAGCCAAATCCATCGGTTTAAGTTTAGCTGCCAAGTTGCTCATTCTAAGAATGTGCTCTCTTATGCCATTGCCACTGCCAGAATACCTTTCTGTTACCAGCTGCTTAATCAGCTGTGTAGCATAAGTCTTTGAAGAGCCAGTAAACTGACTCTTTATTTTATCAAGGTATTCAGTGACAGTGTCACACTCTGCAATTGAGCCTAAAATCGCAGGCTCAATTGTGTTCTTTATCACAGCCATACATTTCTTGTTGGCTGTGGTCCATTTCTTATGATCAAGGTCATAAGACATCTGTAAGGGAGCATGATCCCTCTGTCTTTTCTGCCATGCAGTGTCATCCTCATTCTGTTCCATCACTGGCGCCGAAGGCTCAGTGGGACGTGCTGTAGTGAGGACCCAGTCCACCTCAGCCAAGATAAACGCTAAGTCTATCTTTTTCTTCCACTCTCCATAATTATCACCTTTGAGAGTGGGGATTTCTCTAATACAACTCATCAAGTTGTATCCTCCTGAAAAATATTTCAAATACAGTGAGAACGTAACATCAAAATTATATGCCTTATTTCCAACGTTGGTCAAAAAATACGACATACAATTTAAAACTATTTTATCTATGCATTAAATCTACATCACCGTTGGGCAGAAATAGAAATAATGCATAAAATCATCAATTAAAAAATTATAATACTGTTATTATCAACGTTGGTCAGAAAATAACAATATCATAATTATCTGGGATTATATCTATTTTTCCAAAATTAAATTCTCCCGTTGGTTCGAATTTAATAATGAAAAATCAATCAATCATTAACTTTTGCAGCGGAAACTGAAATTATTCAAAATAATTCATTATTCAGAAGCATTAAAACTGTACTCTTTTAATCTCTGAAAATTTAACACGTTGGTGCAAAAATTTGCAGAAATTTTGGGTCAAATTTCATTGAAATACACAAAAAAAATGCTCCTGAAAATCAATGAAAAACAATTAACAGAATTTACTATTCATTTGGCCATTTTGGCCCATTCAGCGCGGCCGCGGCCCATGGCGGCCCGCCCAGCCGCGCCTCACGCGCGCTCCCCCGGGCGCCCAATCGGCCAGCGCTCCCCTTGCTCCCAGGCCGTCATCCCTTCGGCCCAGGACATGCCTGCCGCTCCCTCACGCCCGTTGGCCCAGCTCGCACCCCCCCGCGTCCATCACGCCCGTCCATTTGATCGGACGGCGCAGAGTGAAAGACGCCCGAACAAAACCGACGCGGCGCCCAAACCCTAACCTTAAAGGCCAGTTCGGCCGATTCCACCCAAAAAGGCGGACGGGCGAGGGACGGCGCATGCGGCGAGCGGCCCCGAGCGCGGAGCGGCGGCGCGCGGCGGTGGGAGGCGCAACCCGCAGCGGCGGGCGGAGCTGCGGCTCCACATGGCGGCGACCAGGACGTCGGCGGCGTGCTCTCGCGGAGCGGCGGCGCCATCGGGACGGGCCAGCAGCGGCGGCCCCCGACGCGGAGCGGCGGCGCGGCTACTCGGCGTGACGGCGCCCAGCCCCGGCGGCACGCGTGAGTCCCCCTTTCCCGTTTTCCTTTTTTTTTGTTTCTTTCCGATCCGAGGGGAGCTAGGGTTCGGGATTTTTCGATCTTTTCTTTTCCGCACGCCGGCCAACCGACGGCGGTCATCTGTTCTTTCCCCATCTAGATCTACGCCTAGGGTAGGCTCTGATACCATTGATATATATCTTTGGGGATCCTAGGGTTTAGATCTAGAGGGTTCTATACGGGTTCAAGTGATACACGGCGAGAGAGAGCAGAGGTACCAACCGTCCGGTGTAGAGGATGAAGAGCCGGCCATCGCGGGTTCGTTGGTGAAGATCTGCGCACGGGCAGCGACGGTCGGGGAAGAGGTGCGGGGCTCCTCGGCGGCGGCATGTCCCGGGTGGCGGCGAACTGGCGGCACGGTGGAGCTTCCCGTCGCTGGAGCGCCCCCTCAACAGATCGGGTTTAGGGAATTAGGGTAGTGTCGGTGGGTCTGGCGGCGACACGGCGAACCTTGGTGTGCGTGCCGCCCTGGCCCCCACCTCTCTTTTATATGGCGCTGGCGACAGGGGCCCACCAGCCAATGGGCTGGGCGCCCCCGATCAGGGCGCGGTCAAGGGGTGGGCTTTGGCCGTTGGGCCAAAGCCCTGAGATCACTCTAACACGGACTACCATGCATGTTACTAACTACGCAAAACCTACAGCTCAACTATACAACAGAGGATACAATCTGTAGTTTTCTAAAATAGTCCCTTAAACCTTTGTTAGTTCTTTGATAGCTAGGACAAGTTAGCTATAGTTTTATGAAATTTATTTATTTATTTTTTCTTGCAATCAACCGACAAGCGTAGCAGCACCAGCCGGCAAGTGTAGCAACACCCTTAAAGATTTGCACACAACAATAACGCCGTGAATTGTATGACGATGCTACCGGCTGCTATGGCATCTGACGGCGAGTGGATAGCTGAAGTGCATGGCAGGCTAAAATGAGAGCCAAAAGCGAAAAACTTACGCACAATATATCGTCTGAGCCAAAATTAATGGAACAGTTTGATGCCATTCGTTTTGAACCCCTGGGTGCTCTAATCTCTCCTCCATTCAGCCTTGTCTCTTCTCTTCCTCGTTTCTCACGAACTCCCAAGCCTGACAGATTCTTTGCCAAGCTTCAATCTTCCTCGCAACTCCTGATTCCTCCTCCCATCCAGTCGATTCATAGCCGACGGAGGCATATCTAGCCCTAGCTGCGGCAAATCTCAAAGTTTGCAGCAACAGCAAGGCATGTAAGGCTTGGCGACAGTGAGCTTGTGCAAGCAGACACGACAACAGCCAGCATGTGTAAAGTCCGGTGGTGGCGAGTGCTGCA
This sequence comes from Dendrocalamus latiflorus, assembly GCA_017311315.1. Lineage (NCBI taxonomy): Eukaryota > Viridiplantae > Streptophyta > Magnoliopsida > Poales > Poaceae > Dendrocalamus > Dendrocalamus latiflorus. The sequence continues at coordinate 13,623,740 of CM029654.1, read as the reverse complement.
TGGTGGAGGCGGCAGGTCACGAGCTAGTGTGCAAGCCGTAGCTATGACGCATGCATGTCCCCAACGACCAGGGGAGGCTGCAACGCGCGCATGCCCAGCAACTGAAGTAGAGAGCACGAGGCCCCGGGGCTGCGTCGACAGCGTACGTGGCCGAGCGATGAGCTCGGCCGAATTTTTTCTATTTTAGCCTTTTTTTAAAAAAATATTCACATTTAGACTCCTAGTAGTTTTAATTCCGTTTTTGGACCCACGGAGTCGGCGCCGTGACCCACGGCGCCGAGGTAACACGTCTCGGCGCCGTGGTCCATGGCGCCGAGGTAACAGGCCCGCGTCAGCGTGGCGGCCTGCGTGGCGCCGACGTGGCGGCTAGCTCGGCGCCGTGGATCTTGGCGCCGAGGTTTGGCGAGCGGGCCCCACGCGGCCTTCTCCTTTATCCCTCTGTTTCTTTCGTTCTCTCTCCTTCTCTTTTTTCTCCCCACGCGGCTCGGCTCAGGTGCCCGCCTGAGTACTTCCGCCGCCGCCCCGTGGTGCCGCCGCCTCCCCTCCCCGCCAGCCCGCGTCACCGCCGGCGGCCGAGCCCCCACCGCCTCCCCGGCCGCCCGCCTCCCTGCCCGCCCCATCCACGCAGCTGGCCGCCTCCAAGCCCGCCTCCCCGCCGTGGCCGCCCGCCCGCCCCATCCACATTGCCGGCCGCCAACCCGCCGCGGCCGCGGCCGCCCGGCCGCCTCCTCGCTCGCCCCATCCAAGCCCGCCTCCCCGCCGGCGGAAAATCCTCCCTACTCGTTGTTGGTAGCTAATGTTCATGCTCATTGTGGTTGTGTGGATCATTATTTTCTCCATGTGAGTAGTTTGTCATAGTACTTAGCATTTCTATTCTAGTGAAATATGGCAATGTTCATGCTCACTGTGCTTAGTTTTTCTGCAAGCTAACTGAAATGAAATCTGGATTGATTGCTCACTCTCATAGATCTGGTGTTCATGCTTACTGTTGTGGCTACCTATTTTCCAATATATCCAACATATATGTAGCCAATGTTCATGCTCACTATCACTGTAGATCTTTATTTTCTCCATATGAGTGGATTGCCATTGTACTTAGGATTTGGGTAGTACATACCTGATACATATATGTTAGATACATGCTCACTGCCTTGAGTAGTAGATACAATGCTTTGATTTTTTATATTGAAATGTTCATAATCTTTTTGATAGTCAGTAGTGATAATCACTGTGTGTCATAAATATAGCACTCATGAAATGTAGATTGCATTCATGCAATTTAGTTAGTTAATAAACATCAATTATAGTGTAGTACGTAGTTAGTTAATTTAGGTACTTAGGTAGTCAGCCAGTTAGTTAGGTAGCATTTAGTTAGTGACTAGGTACTTATTAGTTAGTATCTAGTATCCAATTTCGATTAAAGGTATTAAGTTTGGTTTTCTGTATGAACTAGATGGACAACCTAGTCACCCTATATCATGGAGGCAGTGTGACAAGTGATGATTATGGAAATGTTCGATTTGTTGAAATGCAAAGGGTGCCTCTGATATTCAGTGATCGGCCGTCGTTTAGTGAGTTGGTTGCTAGGGCCCAGGAGGAGCTACATTGTCATGCAAACGAGGAGAGCATTACAGTTGAGGGGTTACTTCACTTCGGTTCGAAAGACACAATTCTAAGGCGGTTGATCTTAATTGGTTGTGAGGATCAGTGGGACAAATATGTCAAATTGGTTATGAGGAATGAGTTCCAATGTTTGGACCTTGTTGTGCGGAAGGTGTCCATTGATCCCACCCCTCATGGTTATTCACCAGAACTAGGTCATCAGGCACCCTTTGACCCTCCGTTACCGGACCTTGCGGTGGATGTGGAAGAAGTGCCTGAGGTGCCCGATGCTCTATCTGCCCCGAACGAGGTTCAGATTTCTCAACCAGTTCGAGTTGAATGTCGGACTGATGATGTCGTGGCGGCCCCTCAGGAGATCCCTTTGACCCAAAATCATCCCTGTAAGTGTCGAGCAACACTTTAGCTTTTTCCCGTCATTCCATTTTTTTTGTCTCAATCCCATCTTTTTCGTGCTTATGATGCATGAGACATTCTTGATAATGTGGGTGTTCCTCCCGTTGCTACATCTCGCAACGTTGAAGAAGTCTGCAGGGACTCCAACAGTGTGGATGTTCAAATTGTGGATGATCTAGAGCCTTACGAGATCGCAAGGGCCGTTGATTCTGATCAGGCGTTATTGCCCTAGCCGGGATCCATCAGTTCATGAATTCAGCGATCTTAGGCATTCTCATAAGGCTTATGCAGAAGGAAGGGATGACAAGCTGCTAGATGTGGTGTCGTCTACCAGTTGGTCGTCCCACGGTTTTGGCTCCTCGTCCCTGGTTCGCAGGGGTTCCTCTTCGTCGACGTCCGACAATTGCCTGTCTTTGGGACCAGGTCTCAATTCCCTACGCCAGGATGAAGCGGGCCTACCTAGAGTACACGAATGAGCTACATGCGCTCACGGCCTCCAATGTAAGTTAATTCCATTTGATATCATGATTTTCATTTGTTACTATAGTACCTTACAAGTAAATTGTTACTATGCAGGTTAAGTGGGAGCCGTACGCCGAGCAAGAGGTGGAAAGTATTCAGTTCAGCGCAATGTGCTACATAGACGAGGCCCTCTATAGGATGAGGTGCCCCCTAATCTGTTTCTATGCTGTTGAGTATCACCTGCCACACAGAGTTGCACGCCAGTTTGGTAAGAGGCAGCTGTGGCCAGTAGAGCCGTTCTCGACGTCTGTGGCCTTGCACAAGTAAGTGCCCTGCAATTTCAATTCTCAACTTTGATTCCAATTGCACAGAGTTTCTACTAATTTTAACTATTGGTTTACGTGACATGCAGATTTGATCGTCAGCGACAGAAGAAGGTGACAGACTTCGAGCAGCACCACCACGCGTTCGTTGAAGAGTGGGGACACTTGCAAGACAACGTGGACGACAACGACGAGCCGCACACCAACGAGTACTTCCGGTGGTACCAAGTTTGGTACCAGGCTGCGACACGGTCCAAGCTGAAGGGACAATGAACACAAGATGACTATGCCGACATTGAGTCCTCGGACGACGAAGACACGCCGTACGACCAGTCTACTCGCCTTGGGACGCAGGTGGAGACAGCACCGATCCTGGACCGAGTGGTAATGTTCAATCTCATTGCTTATTTTCGAATAGACAGAAATACCACTACATATAGCAAATTATCCATTCTTTTGCTTGTTTGCAGGGCAACACCCTCAAGCAGTCTGTAAAGGACATAGAACGTTTCTCTAGGACAGTCGACGACGTCAGGATGCGTAGCTTCCTAGAAGTAAGCTTCGATAAAGTAACTCACAAAATTAGTACCTAATATCTTCGTATCTTGCTGGTTAACAAAATGTTGGACGATAGAGGCTAGCAGGTCGGCTACGTCGTGCGGCTGGTCGTTGTGGTTGCAGGACAGGCGCGGCGAGAGACGTACACGTGCCTTCGACAAGACTTGCAGGCCCGGGTTCGTCTTCCCACGCAGCTGCAGGGTCCACAAGACAGAGCTCGTCCTGCACGAGAAGCGACACTTTCCCGGCCCAGGGCTGTGAGGACGACGACGAGGACGAGGTGGAGCAGACTTACGATGAGATAGGCCCGTCTCAGCTCGTAGACTCCTTCGACTCAGCCTTCACAGCCTCTACCACGCAGCCGCCGCCGCGAGCCTAGCCGTTACACTCCAGGCACCGACGCACTTGGTAAGGGTAAGGGTAAGACTAGGAGGCAGTGACGGAGACTTGTTCTTTTGGACCATGGTAGACTTGTGGTAGTTTCACCTGTATGGACTGTTTGGACATTGTGGACCATGGTAGACTTGTGGTAGTTTAACCTGTATGGACTGTTTGAACGTTATGGACTATTTGAACTTTGTTCGTATGGATGTATGGACTATTACTATGCTTATGGACTATGGTTGGGCTTACAAGTCGTGCTTCATGTGATATATATGTGTATATGGACTGAGATGGGTTTGTAATGAGCTACTTGTTGTATATATGTGCATATGTTATATTCATGTGATATTTGTGTTTAGAGTGGCTCCAAAAACAGGGGAAACTCTGCCGAAATTTTTTGACGTCCATGATAAAAGTAGTTGATATGCCGACATGTTTGCAATGACCGTAGCTTGTTGTTTCAGAAATTATGAAAACTGGCCTCTGAGAAGGCAATGTTGTAGCACTTATTTCGTGGAACGTACTGTTTCCTGCAAACGACTGAAAAGGCTACGTTGTACCAAATACATTGAATGGTCCAAGCTCTAAATTTATTACGAGACTACAGGCTCTGAAAAGCCTTCATAGAGACATTTATTGCTACACTGGAATCCTGAAAAAGCGAAAAGATTCCCATGTCGTCCTCTCCATGGACTATGCCCACTGCACTAGATAACCTGCCTACATAAATACCTCCTATGTCTTCCATACCACATCTCCTCCTCAAGCCATCACAATACTACTACACAACAATGTCTTCCTGGAGGTCCGACCCATTTGGAGTGCCGGAGTGGCATGAGCGCCCGAAGTGCCATTGCGGCTTTAGGACGCTGTTGTGCGTATGGACGGATCGAGTACAACGAGCCAACTACGCCCGTAGGTTCTTCAAGTGTCCAGACCTGGATGACGACTTCATGGTAACGACGACAACTAAATCCTTTATTTCTCGTTATCATTTTTCAACTTGATCCATGACATCTACCACGCCACACATGGCCTTGCAAGTTCATCGAATTGGTGGATCGGGTGCCGCCGGCATGGCCACGGAACCGGCCAATGGAGGTGGAAAACAAAGGACAATACTTTGTCAAGATGACTCAGGCTCGCGAGGTGGAAGAGCGCCGCGTGAGGGTGGACCAAATCCGTCTGAAGGGCAAGGAGGATGAGCTGCAAAGGAGGCGGGAGCAGTTAAGTCTGCGTGAAACAGCCATCAAGCGTCAAGAGGAAGAGCTTCAAGCTCGTGAGGCAGCTCTCAAGACCAAGAGTGACAGGAAGAAGGATGCAGCCGAGCCATCTTCAGGGCGTGAGAAAAAGGAGAAACAACCACGCTACACCTAGTAGACAAAATGTAATAGACCCAGCAAGTTATATTCCCTAAGGCATGTTAGGACTAGTGGTGGAGTTTTGAACATTAGAAGTACAGAGTTCCACACATGCAATTCAATTTCTTTTTTCACTGCATCCACTTAATTTCAATCAAGTCAAAATAAAAAAAATCGAAGACAATTCTTCACGAAAGAACCCATGGAGGGAGAGAAAAATAATATGAGAATAGACTATAGTAAAAGAAAAAAAAGTAAAAGTCAAAATCATCGAATCTTTCATGGTTAAACATGCGGCGAGATGCTTCAAAAGAGCATAAAATTTTTTCTAAGAATAAGAAAAGAGTATAATACAAATGGAAAGTGTGCGATATGTTGTGAATAGCTCCGTGGAAGAAAGTCTAATTTTCTTATGTATAGAACTTTTTTTAACCATTTGTCACTTCTAGTAGAAATTATGAATTGCTGTAATCGCTCTTTCTATTTCTATAGAGTAGAATAGAACGACTCCATCTTACAAGAGTTTCTTACAGGAGTGAAACAAAACTAAAGAAAGAAAGAATAAAGTTTGGCAAAATGATTGATGCAAAAGGATCAATTAAAGAAAAGAGTTGATACAACAATTCGACTACTCAATCAATTAGTAGTATCCCTAAGTCCACTCCTCCCCCATACTACTAGTGAAAGAGAAAATGTAAAGACTACCATTAAAGCAGCCCAAGCGAGACTTACTATATCCATGTAAATTATGTCTCCTATTTCTATGAAGAAATTATTCTACTATTGATCAATAATCATAGTGGAATCAAGGGTACAGAGTCAAAAAGGGATTCTGCCCTAAGGCTATGGATGAATCAGTTCAAGGAATTTACTCATAACAAATTCTTATAGGATTTCTGGTAGAATTGGAGAGCATTAAGTATAAATACGATACATAGCCCTTTTCCTTAAAAAAGAGTATGGGGATAATGTCCTGAATGGAAGACGCGGGAATAGAAAATTTTTTTCTTCCTTTTGTTACCTTTTTTTATAAGCAAAGGACGTCAGAATATACCATAAAATTAGGATAGATAAATATTTATTGGATACCTACCTTGCCTATGTTTATTTTTAAACTAAACCCTACAGCCCCGCTTTCTATCATTCTATGAAAGAATGAGGAGACTTTATCCACAACTCCGAAATTGATTTTTGATTAGCCTATTCATTCTGATTCTCGACGGAACCAGTAGCCCTTACTTTAGTGTATGTAGGTAGCATAAGATGTACGATAAATAAAATGTATAATAATTAGGAAGTCTTGATATTCCTTGTGGAGTCCCTTCTTCAATCTTAGATTGAAAAAAAAAGAATGCCCCTTAGGAGCCCTTTGAATATCAAGATTTCTGACATCTTAGCCTCGTAGTTTTAAATTCTCAAATCGAATCAATTAAGAATCGTAGTTTTTATTGATCAGGCGGCACCCAGATTTGAACTGGGCATAAAGGATTTGCAGGCCTTACCGCTTGGCCATGCCTGCGGTGACATGGCAGCCACCTCGGCGCCGTGACCAGTGGCGCCAAGCTCGGCGCCGTGGATCCTGGCGCCAAGCTCGGTGCCGTGACCAGTGGCGCCGAGGTGCCAGCCATGTCACCGCCACGTCTGCCGCCACGCATACGGGCCCACGCAGCTCGGCGCCATGGACCACGGCGCCGAGGCGTGTCACCTCGGCGCCGTGACCCACGGCGCCGACCCCCTGGGTCCAAAAATGGAATTAAAACTACCAGGGGTCTAAATGTGAATATTTTTTTAAAAAAGGGCTAAAATAGAAAAAATGCGGGCAATGAGCAGCATGGGGGTTGCGGCTGACAAGTGTCACCCGTCGGTGGTTTGATTTTGCAACCAAATAGGTTTAAAACTTTTGTAGCAGATTCATAAAAGTTTTTTTTGTAGCGGATTCATGAAGTTGAACTCTAAATTTTATGAGGTTTTTTTTATAAAGTTTCAGTAGGTTTCATTACTAAGTTTAATGATGTTTCATTAAGTTTTATAAACTTTTAGAAGGTTTTATGTTTAAGTTAACTAAATTTTAGAAGGTTTTATGTCTATGTTTTATGGTGTTTCATGAGGTTTTGGAAAGTTTTAGAAGGTTTTATGTCTAAGTTGACTAAGTTTTATGGTATCTGAAACCTTATAAAATTTATGAAACTTAGATAAACCCAATAAAATTCACCTAAATTGTTAGAATTTTTTCTAACCGTATTCAGTACTCTAGCATGACTCGAGCCAAAACGACGAGTGAAACCAGGCATTTTGTCTTTGTCTCTCCCGGCATAAATAAGAGCGAAACACAAGCGCAGGCAGAGGCGGGCCTCCTCGACCGTCCAGTGTGGGCCCGTTCTTCCGGCGCCCTGCCAAGATTTGCAAGCAGCCACCATTTATTTCGTTGCTGGGTTTTACGCCGTGGTGACCATGTCCTGTCAATTTTCCCGGACGAGTCAGATCTTGCGCCGAGCCGAGCAACACGACACTCCGTATGGATGCGTGGCCAGTGCGGGAATCGCCGGGAGAGGATACTCGTGAACGATGGATTTACACACAAATACGGCCGCATTGTCATGTGACGCTGCTACTAAAGGTTTGAAGTGTGCAATCGTTTCTTCCATAGTCGTCTTCTGTAGCAGCGGTAATGGACTGATGGTCTCCATCTTCGACTCAGTTTGCGGTCGATGTACCGTGCTTTACTTTTAGCCCTGCTTTGGAAAAGAAGTTATGATAAGTCTATTTCTCTATTTGATAAATCAGATATATATATATATATATATATATATATATATATATATATATATATATATCATGTTATCCATTGGTTGTTCTCTCATATTTCATCTCATATATTACGAGCCACAATAATATATCCGCATGCAACTTGATTAGGCAAAAAATAGCTAACCAAACAGCAAGTATCTAAAAGTGCCTCAATCAAACGACATTACCCTAATTCATTGCAATGACAAACGGAGCCTAACTCGTCCAATACCTGTATGACCTATGAGAAGATAAGACATTAGGATGGTGCACAAGAGTAGTGGAGGATTGGTATGTAATAGAGCGGGGTGAATAATGCATTTGAAATTTTTTTCCTAAGTATGAATAATGCTTTTGAAATTTTTTTCCTAAGTATTCGTCAATCTTTCACTTCAATAGCTACTAAGCCACGAAGATCAGGATTGAAGCCGACATCAAAACAAGCAATTCAAGAAACCAAAATCTAAAGAACTTAGGGCTATGATGGTCAGACCAATTACCAGGGGTGGTCAACTCACTGCTACAGACAGCCCTATCACAGACGGTTCGGAACCGTCATCACAGACGGTTCTTGAACCGTCAGTGTCTAGGTGTCAGTGATAGTTGTGGTTATCACAGACGGTTCCCAAGCCGTCTGTGATAAAAACATTACAGACGGTCTTTATTACTAACCGTCTGTGATATTCGAGTATCACAGACGGTTTTTTTGTAAAAAACCGTCGGTGATAGTCTTGTATCACAGACGGTTTTAAAAAAACCGTCTGTGATACGAGACTATCACAGACGGTTTTTTATAAAAAACCGTCTGTGATACAAGACTATCACAGACGGTTAGTAATAAAGACCGTCTGTGATATATACAATATCACAGACGGTTGTTATTACTAACCGTTTGTGATATTTTGTATATCACAGACGGTTTTCATTACTAACCGTCTGTGATATTTGTGTATCACAGACGGTCAGTAGTAAAGGCCGTCTGTGATATCATTCACACCACAGACGGCACTCTTTGAAACCGTCTGTGATATTGTATCACAGACGGATTTTAACAACGAACCGTCTGTGATACCAAGTGCATCATCCATTTTATTTGATATTTTTTGGCTAGCCTCAGGATATGCTAGCCATGCCCTCTGAACGCAAGCAAGCAAGCAGATTACAGATAAATGACAGATATAAGTTAATTGCAACTCATAGTAAATTACAACAAAATTCGTACACAGCAGATCACATACATATATATATAGAATGAAAATCGTTACACAAAATCTGACAAATGAAATCATTTGAAGGAATTGTTTGATTTGTACAGTTGAATCCAATGTTTCAACATCTAATTATCACCATTGCCGGCGTAGAACTCTCCCTTCCTACTTATGACCTCTCCTAGCAAGAATTGGGAGATGATTGCACGAATCTCCATGAGATTGTCAAGATCATATGCACTTTCGTCCAAGTGCACCCGCTGTCGCTAGGAGCAATGTTAAGTCATTAATTAGCATGTGTGTGTAATACAAATACATATATATAATCAGAAAGTAATAATTATTGGAAGGACCTGACAAACCTCTGGATCATTGATCTTAGTAGCAATGATTTCCTTCATATGGCGGCAAACGTAGAATCCACATACGTTGCCCTGTAGCTGCTGGTGGCACTGCAAAAATAGAATTACATACATCGGTATTGTCAATTCTAGAGGCATTATAACAAAGTATGATATAGGATTGTTGTGTTGTAGCGGGTACCGGAAATCGCGTGTTGTGTCGTAGCGTGTCACTGGATTTGTCGTGTCTTCCTCCTTGAGCAACATAATCGGCAAACGCCCTACGTGATTCAAAAAACTTATCCTCGGCCGTGGCAAACAAAAGAAATATTACAATAGAGTTACGTATGGAGGAAATGAGTTTACCTGTTAAGTACTTCTTGCACAAGACTGAAGTCGTGGTTGCTCCTAAGGAGGGAATCAAGGTATATTACCTTGCTCCACTTTGGTACAATCACAAGCAAAATCCAGTGATGCCTAGTCATGTGTGTCGCCATAGTGATTAATCCTAAGTTCATGCCGCATGTAAAGTACAAATGAAACATATGTGTGGCAACTAGCGAAGCACTTACCCTTGGTTGAAGGGTACCATGATGTATTCCTTGTCGGTGTGAGCAATCAATCCCCTCGTTATGTATCCTTGCACGAAGGATGCATCTTCATTGATAGATTGCTCGGAGACCAAGTGAGGGTCGAGGAAACCCACCGGTCGTCGCAATCGCCGGACTTCTTGGATCATGTATCTATACATAAAGAAAGAGTAATGACATTTATCTGTATAACGTGAATGTAGAACTTCATTGTGCAGTACACTTACAGTGTCCAGCATCGTAGAAGTGAGGCGTCGAGTTCGTCGAGATTGAATAGTAAGAATAAATCTTCGAATGTCACGACGATGTAGCCCAAGTCGTTGAGGAAATGCGTGTCGTTATATTTCAGAGTCAATGCACTCTGCCGGTTTGGCTTCATGTTGGACTTCTCCATGTACCAGGCATGCAAACTATTGCAAATCATACCAACCTGGCGTAATTGTGAATCGGGCAATAACGACACTCCTAGAACAAACTTCCATGGCACGGGACGCGGCTTAACTTTCGTCGCATGAGCCTTGGAGGCCTTGGAGCCTCGCTTATGATATGTTCTCGGTGGCGTCTCGGCGGGAGCCGATGCAACAGACTTTACTGGATTTGGAGGTGGAGGTGAAGCCACCGGAGCCGATGTGCCAGGTCCAGGGCGATGTCCCTCTTGGGCCACTGGATGTGAAGATTGTGGCACAGACATGTCGAGGACGATGTCCCTCTTGGGCCACTGAATGAATGTGTGGACGGCATCCCCGTATGTCTTAATCTCTTCGTTTGGGGGCTTCTCAAGAGGGACGGGCTTAAAAATATCATTAATCATGTCCACCTGGACCTTCATGAAACCGGTGTCTACTTGTACACCGTGCACGAGCGTCCCTGGCAGCAATGGATACACCATGCCGCGCCCAGCATCAACGGGAATAGAGCCAACAAGCCTGACTGTGAGGGTGCAAGGCATGGGCTCCTACATAACGATACAAGATGAGTTAAGGCGTCCACCAGAGAGATCTATGTACCATTCTAAAGAGGTACATTACCTGAATGTCATCAATACGTAAGTGGTCGTCGCTATGTTCAGAAATTGGTGTGGACGCGCAGCTACTGCGACGTTGAGGGGGACTGGGTACCGCAGTACTAGGAGTGGGTTGCGATTGGTTGCGGACTTGTCTCAGTTCTTCCCGCAACGAATCTATCTCTCCTCGAAGTGAGGCAGTCTGCTCTTGAAGTGAGGCAGATAGTTGTTCCTCAAGTTGAGCACGAAGCTCCTGTTTTATTTGTTCGCTGCGGTACGCCTTGGATCTCTTCCTACTCCTATATGTCTCGGAGTAATCTAGAAATCCGTGCCTCCAAGGTACATAAACCCCCATGCCTCGTGTGCGACCTGGGTGCTCCTTGTTTCCCAAGGCCTGTGATAGTAAATCTATCTCCCTATATTCTTCAAAGGAGCCACGAGAAGATTCGGTAGTCAATGATTGCTGCAAGAGGCAATTAATCATGTTATTTTTGAACCCATGAAGTTCAAGAGGTGTTAACAAGTATGTTGTTTAACATATTTTACCATGCGTTGGGACACTTCCTCATCTGCGGGGTTTTTGAAAGAGACACCCGAAGATGTGGTTGATGACCTCACTCTTAACCAGTTTCGAGCGCGCTCGTTTGCGATCCCGGCAAATGGCGGAGAGGCCTCCGATCGGATTGCGACCTCATCCTGCATCCTCCATTGCGGGATTTTACCCGCGTACCCAGCAGTGCCGAGTCTGTGAGGGTGCGTGTTTTGTGACTGGAGATCCTTGTGCGCCGCACTTTGTTGTACAAATTCGGGCGTCGTCTTCATCTGCACAAAGGCCTCCCATGTTTCCAGCGACACGAAAGGATACTTCGTGAAGGGCGTGACATCCTCGGCCACGTACTTCGTCACAAGAGTGCTCTTAAAATTCTTCCATGCTTTTCCCATCGCGAGGAGCGCTTGCCGTTGCACGAGTCCCTGTGCTTCTGCTGGGAACTCGAACGAATTTGTAAGTTCCTCCCATAGCTGATTTTTGTGATCCTTTGTCAAATCTTTCCAGCTTGCTATGGTGATGGGGACCCGTTGCCTTCCAATTATCCCGCAGGTAGTCCGAAATGATGACGCTGCTTTCGACGGTTCCAGAGGGACCCCATCCGGAGAGACCACCGTGATGGTCATTCGGCCCTCTGGCCTTTTCGATACTCCTCGGCCACGTTTAGATTTCGCAGTCTTGGTAGCGTGAGACCCAGATGACGACGACGAAGACTGTGTGGACGCCATCTCTCTTCTAAGAAAAAACTAACTGAAGTGAGCTATGGACCCAGCTTGTCAAAGTTCTATGAATCAAGTGACACAAACCAGTGCGTCAAGTTCATTGAACAAGATACACTGCAGTGTCACTTGCTTTATGCCCTTCCAAATAGACCTTGCGAAGCATATAACATGTGAAGCATATATATACATGTGAAGCATATACATGTGAAGCATATAACATGTGAAGCATATATATATATACATGTGAAGCATATAACATGTGAAGCATATAACATGTGAAGCATATATATATACATGTGAAGCATATAACATGTGAAGCATATATATATATACATGTGAAGCATATAACATGTGAATCATATATATATACATGTGAAGCATATACATGTGAAGCATATATATATATACATGTGAAGCATATACATGTGAAGCATATAACATGTGAATCATATATATATATACATGTGAAGCATATACATGTGAAGCATATATATATACATGTGAAGCATATACATGTGAAGCATATAACATGTGAATCATATATATATATACATGTGAAGCATATACATGTGAAGCATATAACATGTGAAGCATATATATATATATACATGTGAAGCATATATATATATATATATACATGTGAAGCATATAACATGTGAAGCATATATATATCATAAAACTAACATGTGAAGCACAGGGAGGGACCGGCGTCGGGGGGGACCGCCGGCTTCGGGAGGGAGCGGCGTAGGGAGGGAGGGACCGGCGTCGGGGGGGACCGCCGGCTTCGGGAGGGGGCGGCGTAGGGAGGGAGCGGCGGCGTCGGGAGGGAGGGACCGGCGTCGGGGGGACCGCCGGCTTCTGGAGGGAGCGGCGTCGGGAGGGAGCGGCGGCGTCGGGAGGGAGGGACAGGCGTCGGGGGGGACCGCCGGCTTCGGGAGGGGGCGGCGTAGGGAGGGAGAGGCGGCGTCGGGAGGGAGGGACCGGCGTCGGGGGGGACCGCCGGCTTCGGGAGGGGGCGGCGTAGGGAGGGAGAGGCGGCGTCGGGAGGGAGGGACCGGCGTCGGGGGGGACCGCCGGCTTCGGGAGGGAGCGGCGTAGGGAGGGAGCGGCGGCGTCGGGAGGGAGGGAGCAAAACCTAGCTAGCAGGGGCGCTGCAGAGTGGAGACAAGAGACTGCGGCAGAGCGGACTCCGCGCGCAGACCTAGCTGCGGGTATTTAAAGATGATCTATCACAGACGGTTCTATCAATATAACCGTCTGTGATATGCATTATCACAGACGGTGCTATCAATATAACCGTCTGTGATATCATTATCACAGACGGTTCTATATATAGAACCGTCTGTGATAAGGAATATCACAGACGGTTATGCCGATAGAACCGTCTGTGATGTGTTATCACAGACGGTTTCTTTTGATAAACCGCCTGTGATAGTTCACTATAAATACCCGCAGCTAGCTAGGTTCCTATGTCATTTTACAATTACAATATGGAACATAGATACATTTATGAAAAACGCAAGCATAACCATAAATATAACTATTTCATATAGTTCCTTAGTCATTTTACAATTACAATGCATGGGTTCCTTAGTCATTTTACAATTACAATGGAACATACATACATTTATGAAAAACACATGCATAACCTATATCATTTATTACACTTTGGCTATATCATTTTAAATAAAGCCCTTCACGATGATCGATACGCATATAGCTTGCTTCATCGCCTTGTTCTTCATCGAGCCTGATGCCGTCTCCGAATGGAGGCAAATCATCAAATTGATTGTACTCTTCCTCATCCACAACATTCTCAACCCCGACAATCCTTCTTTTTCCCTGAAGAACTACATGGCGCTTCTTATTTGCCGGGTCGGTTACATAAAATACTTGAACAACTTGCCTCGCGAGTACGAATGGTTCGTCTTTGTATCCTACACATTCGAGGTCCACGGTAGTGACGCCGTACTTGTCAACCTTTACACCCCGTGGGAGTTGGACCCAACGGCACCGAAATAGAGGAATTTTGAAAATTACGTAGTCAAGCTCCCAAATCTCCTCTACAAGCCCGTAGTACGAGCTTCGGCCAGCGGTACTGCCGTGCGAATCATAGGCATCTATGCGGACACCTGAGTTCTGCACTGTGCTCTTTCTATCTTGATCTGTTGTATAAAATGTGTAGCCATTAATGTCGTATCCTTGCCATGTCACAATTGTAAATTTTGGCCCTTTTGCCAACCATTGTAGTGTTTCATTTGACGACCTCCTAGTCAATTGCGCCTTCAACCATTCGTTGAACTGACGGTTGTGTTGTCTCGTGATCCAAACTTCTGATCGGCCTGCATTCTCCTGACGTAGCATGTCCTTGTGCTCTTCAATATATGGGGTCACTTCAGTCATGTGTTGTAAAACCATGAAATGGGCTTGAGCATACGTATTTTGATCCGGAGTTATTGCTTTCCTCCCGATAGTCCCTATACCCTCTAACCTCCCCTCGTGACGAGATAGAGGTACACCTATCGGCTCTACCTGAGAAATGTAGCCGATGCAGAATTCAATGACCTCTTCTGTTGTATAACCTTCGATGATGCTACCCTCCGGTCGAGATCGATTGCGTACATAGGACTTCAGAATTCCCATGTACCTCTCGAAAGGGTACATATGACGTAGAAATACGGGGCCACATATTTTTATCTCTCTCACAAGGTGGACAATGAGATGGACCATGATATCCAAAAATGATGGAGGGAAATACATCTCTAGATGACATAGAGTTGTCACCACCTCGGTTTGCAGAGCATCTAGTCCATCCGGATCAATGACCTTCTGAGCAATTGCGTTGAAGAAATAACATAGCCTTATGATTGTCACTCGAACCTTGTTCGGCAAAATACTTCTAATTGCAACAGGTAGCATTTGAGTCATTAGCACATGACAGTCGTGAGACTTCATGCCAATTAATTTCAAATGTTCCATGGAAACAAGTTTCTTCATGCTTGTGGAGTGACCGGATGGAACTTTCACACCATTTAAGGACTGGCACAATTCAGTTCTCTCGGACTTAGACAGAGTGTAACATGCTGGGGGAAGGTACGTCCGGCCTTTATCGGTCTCTATCGGTGCTAACTCGGTCCTGATGTTCATAGCGACCAAGTCACGCCTTGCGTTAACACCATCCTTTGTTTTATCAGGAATGTTCAGTAAGAGACCAATCAAACTGTCACATACATTCTTCTCTACGTGCATGACATCGATGCAATTGCGAACTTCTAAGTGCTCCCAATAAGGCAAGTCCCAAAATATTGACCTCTTTTTCCACATGTTCTTCCTCAATTTACGTCCCTTTCCAAACACAACATTTATATGCTTGACCATATCATACACCTCTTTCCCGCTAAAAGGTCTTGGTACTGAGTCATCCTCTTTTTTTCCGTCAAATTGTTTCTTCATCTTGCGGTATGGGTGATACTTTGGAAGGAATCTACGGTGACGCATGTACACAGTTTTTCGCGAGTTGTTCAACCACACACTCTCGGTATAATCTAAGCAGTGCGGACACGCTTTGGCTCCTTTTATACTCAACCCTGACAGGTTACCAAGGGCAGGAAAATCATTAATGGTGCAGAACAACATGGCGTGTAGAGTGAAGTTCTCTCGTTTGTCCGCATCCCATACATGTACCCCTTCATTCCACAGTATTGCAAGATCTTCCACCAATGGGGCTAGGAACACATCAATATCGTTGCCAGGTTGCTTCGGCCCTTGGATAAGTAGTGACATCAAAATATATTTCCGCTTCATACACAGCCAAGGAGGAAGGTTGTACATGCACAGAGTCACGGGCCAGGTGCTATGTCGGCTGCTCATGTTACCAAAAGGATTCATTCCATCTGTACTCAACCCAAACCTTATATTTCTCGGTTCCACACCGAAATCTACAAACATCCTATCGATGTTCCTCCACTGGGCAGAATCAGCAACATGTCTTATCATTCCGTCTTTCTTACGCTGCTCGTAGTGCCAACGCATCAATCTTGCATCCTTGCGGTTTGCAAATAAACGCTTCAAACGGGGGATTACAGGAAGATACCACATCACCTTAGCAGGAGGTCCTTGCTTCACCTCGATGCCCTTCCCATCATCAGAGTCATTTTTACGCTTGTATCGGGATGCTTTGCACACCGGACAAACATGTAAGCTAGCATACTCTTTACGGTACAGGATACAATCATTCCGACATGCATGTATTCTTTCTACTTCCATTCCTAATGGACAAAGAATCTTCTTGGCTTGGTAGGTGGTTCTCGGCAACACATTTCCCGTTGGAAGCATGTCCACTAGGAGACCTAATAATGCCGTGAAACTCTTGTCGGACCAACCATTGCTTGCCTTCAATTTTAGCAGTTCTAGAACTGATGACAACCTCGTGTATTGCGGCTTGCAGCCCGGGAACAAAGGTTTCTCCGAGTCCTCCATCAAGCCCTCGAATTTACCAAACTCTCTCTCACTATAGTTCCCTTCTGCATCACGTAACATCTGATCCAGATTGTCATCCTGCGACCTATCCTCATGATCGAAAGAACAGTCCACATCTGGTATATCGTTGCCTCCCTCGACTATGTCATAACTACCTTCTTGTGTACTTTTTTCTTCACCGTGACTGGTCCAACATTTGTACCCTTTTCTGAAACCCCTTCGAATCAAGTGAGCTTCAATCTGCGCTGAGTTGCTAAACATCTTGAGATTATCACAATCAATACATGGGCAATACATATATTTCATCCCCTTCTTCAACATATCCAGCTCGGCCGCCCTTCTAAAAGCAGACACGCCAGTAATGTACTCTTCACACACACGGTTCTCAATATACATCCAGCTTCGGTCCATCTACGCTACACAAGTGACAAATGGGTGTCAAAAATGATTATTACCCCTACTACTAACCTCTGATCAGATCACTAAGAATGTTATGTAATTGAGTACTAATCTCTGATCAGATCACTAAGAATGTTAAGTATACTAACCTCTGATCAGATCACTAAGAAGACGGTGATATTTTTTCGCCCCCAACTCCCTAAAGCCGGCCGCCTTGCTCCACCGATGAAGCGCAATGAAGACAGATCGGTGTCGACATCCTTCAAGCAAGTACGCCAAGCAATTAATACTACGCAGAATATCACAGACGGTTCCAACCACAAACGGTCTGTGAAAATTATATATCACAGACGGTTCGTATTAATAACCGTCTGTGAATTATCACCGACGGTTACTAATATGAACCGTTTGTGATACAAGCAATATCACAGACGGTTCAACTTAATAACCGTCGGTGATTGTTGCCTATCATAGACGGTTCACATAAATAACCGTCTGTGATAGTCTACATTATCACAGACGGTTCTTAACACGAACCGTCTGTGATGCATACTATCACAGACGGTTCGTCTTAATAACCGTCTGTGATTGTTTTATCACAGACGGTTCGTTAATAGAACCGTCTGTGATACCCAGATGCCGAAGCGACTATCCATCTGCTTCTTCCCACTTCTTTTCTTCATCCGAGGCCTGCTGCGTGTCTTGAGGAATGCCACATCTGAAGACCAGTTCTTGACCAGCTCTTGGGTCTTCAGATGTGGCATTCCTCAAGACACAGCTGCAGGCCTCGGATGAAGAAAAGAAGTGGGAAAAAGCAGATGGATAGTCGCTCAGAGAAGAAGTCGGCAACGTCGGCTGCTGAAAAATCTGGAAATGTCTTTTTTTGAACTTTGTAATAAAATTGCCTTGAATTTTGCAGGAAAAAGAAGGATTGTCGGAGTGGACATCACATCTCGACAATAGTCGGCATCGTCGAGGAACATGCAAATACAGAGGCAAGCACAAAAACTCAACAACACATTCAGATCGATCTATTACAGGATAACAAGCTAACAAACCCTTCGCGGCACGACGGTCCACACTAAACAAGACACACTTACGACACTTACGGCAAGAGTGTGTTGTTTAGTATGCACCGAACGTGTCGCGATATGGAGGTGCTAGCTCACAGCGGAGGGGAGATGCATGCAGGAAGCTAGCTTCAGGCAACATCTCGACAGTAGTCGGCATCGTCGAGGAACATGCAAATATAGAGGCAAGCACAAAAACTCAACAACACATTCAGATCGATCTATTACAGGATATCAAGCTAACAAACCCTTCGCGGCACGACGGTCCACACTAAACAAGACACACTTACGACACTTACGGCAAGAGTGTGTTGTTTAGTATGAACCGAACGTGCCGCGATGGAGGTGCTAGCTCACAGCGGAGGGGAGATGCATGCAGGAAGCTAGATAGTGGATGAACTCACGCGTGACTAGTACCGGTGGAAAGGTTGATGGGGAGTTATTAATAAGGGCCTGGCCGTGGGAGGAACTGGTGCCAGCCATTCGATGTGGAGAGAATGGACGGGTGAGATCGAAATCCTGGGTATACGCCAATTATTGGTGACACGTGATATCACACGCCAATTATTGGTGGTATGTAATTATCACAGACGGTTATTAACGCGAACCGTGTGTGATAATAAATATCACAGACGGTTCTTAATACGAGCCGTCTGTGATGTTAGTTATCACAGACGGTTATTAATAAGAACCGTCTGTGATGTCTCAATTATCACAGACCGTTCGTGATAATAACCGTCTGTGAAAATATCACCGACGGTTGCCAGTTTAAACCGTCTGTGATGTAGCCGTCCAGTATATTATCACAGACGGTTTTTTATGAAAAACCGTCTGTCATAAGCTTCATACCAGAACTGCTTCGCGCGTGTTTCGATGCCAGAACGCTTCGTGTTTCGATCGTCTAATTAACGTCTCTCGATCGTTATACGAAGCGTCTATATCATTAATGTTTGGGTATACGAACCGTTTGTGCTAAAGGTTAAATATGCGCTCCTAATCCAGGTCTTCTACGTACGTACAATACAATATACAATACAACATGGCTTCTACTACTGTTCTTGTGATCATCTCCTTCCTCTCATCTGTTCATCACGAATTGTTCGGCCGGAACCTTACACAGGCGGCCAGCAATTTGCATCTGGAGCAGCTTCTCCGCACCCGCCCTGCTCTCCTTCCCCGACTTTCTTGCATCCGTCAGCTTGACCTGATCCTCCGCCGTCGACGGAGGCGTCTCGCTGCCGCTCAAGAAAGGGAAACAGCTCTCACCCTGGTTCTTCTCCACAATGTGCGCAATGCGGAAGAAGCTCTACTCGCATTGCACAGACTGATGGATAGCCTTGCCGCTCATGCAGAAACAGCAGATTGTGAGGAATGTTTTAATGCTATCATGTACGACATGATGGATGCTGCTGATCATTTGCCCAGGCTGCACGAGGAAGTGCAGAGGACAAGGGCAATCTTAACAGCGTTCGAGAATTCAGCGGCTGATCCTCCAAGTCCCAAAGTCGAAGAAGAAGCGTACGAAGCCCAAAAGATTACAATCTGGGAAACTCTTTACCTGTGCGACTTATGTAATGAATTTCCCTCTAATTGAAATTAATAAATTTGCCTTTAATTTGTGACCTCTTGTCTCAGTAGTTCTGTAGTTAAGTTATTAGAAGCAATGTGTACTTATATATTAACCTCTGATCTAGAATATGACAGACAAAGGGACATCACAGCCGGTTCTTGTAAAAAACCGTCTGTGAACATTCCCAGACGGTTCTTAACAACAACCGGCTGTGATAGTCTACACAACACAGGCGGTTTTTAATAAAAAACCGTCTGTGATAATTTCAGATTATCACAGACGGTTTTTTATTTTAAACCGCCTGTGATACTAAAGTATCACAGACGGTTCATTGGTAAGGACCGTCTGTGATACTCGACCACTAACACAGACGGTGTCCAAATTAAAACCGTTTGTGTTAGTGTCAATCACAGACGGTTTTGTCAAACCGTCTGTGATGTAGCCGTCTAGTATAGCCTCTTTTGTAGTAGTGACTTTTGGTGCAACTCTAAAAATCTAAGTCTGAATTATATAAACTTTTGCACACATCTTGCTTATGGTCTCTGGAATTTATTTCATCCAAGGTCAAAGTTGAGACATTTCTTAAGAACAAGTAAGGTTACACCAAAATTGAGTAAAAACAAAAAACAAGGAATATGACTTGCTTGTGGGTGGAGTATGGTTAAGATGACTCTAGATGTATTCTCACATATCACAACAAGCAAGAACTCCTAAAGATTTGAGGCAAGAACCTTTGGAACGCGAAATCTCAAGTTGAGGTCAAAATCAAGTAAAATCCGGCAACTTCAAGAACTTACAAAATCTGATGCCCAGATGGATTGAGATTTATTTTTATGAAATATCTCTATCACTTACTCGTCCTTAGCATTCAGTAAGATCAAGAAAGGGAGAGAAGATCAAAATTAACAAGATCAAGAGCAAATCAACCAAAATGAGAGGGATCCATGAGAGATGAACAAAGTTGATGTATTACTACTTGAGGATGAAGATTTCACAGGCACTATACCTAGAGAACAAAAGAGCACACCACAACATTCACACTTTTCAAACCCTAATCCTAGAACACTTAGCTTCAATAATGAAGTGTTGGATGGTTAACTAGCAAGTCTCTGTTCTAACTAGTTAAATAAATAGGCCAATCAGTATCTATCAAACCTTAATGGATACTATCCACTAGCACATATGAGAAAACCTGTTAAGCCCACATAGCATGGGTTTTACACACTATACTTATGCATGCTTTTCAAAGCACATAAGGCCGAATCCGCTAAGTCATTAGTCTTTGATCTAACTTGATCTTCTCAGCTTCTCCTTGACTTAAATTGCTTTCTCATGTGCCGTGGTTTTGATCCTATGTAGTTTTTGATATTTTGATCAACTTACCAAAATGCCTTTCCTTAACTTGATATTCATTTTTCCTTGCAAGTAATCAGCATACTTGCCACATGTAGGTGCACCACTGGCTTGCTATGCATCGACAAGTTTCTTCTGCTTTGGTTCTATCGGACCATGCCTCACTTTGACCAACCAAACCACATGGTGCAACTAGTTGCTTGAACCTTCCCTTTAATATTTCCCCTTTTTCTCGTGCCATGCTTGAGCTCAGCCATCTCACCCGGTATTCTTAATCATTATGAGCCTTGGCTCCTCTATGAGCGTAACTTTAATCCTTATCATTGATTACGATTGACTCCATGCTTCCTTACACATCCAAAGATAGGGAAATCATTTTTGGACACAAGTTCTTCATAACTTGACCTACATTAGTTAAAACATGTATCATGTAGCATATATGCATTAACCTAAGTCAAACCAAATCAACTCACAACCAAAAAACCCAAAAATCCAATTTTTAGCCGAATCAACACAACCGGTCGGTCAGACCGCTGATGCCAGCTAGTCATACCACTGTGCACCGGTCGGTCTAACCGCCTCCTCTGGCCAGTCAAACTGCCAGGTCTACAAACTGTTCTGAAAAACCTAAAAATTTGCAAAATCTAAATCTTGGCTTCTCAAATTTGACAATGATTTATCACAATAAAATCTTAGACCTTCTCACATTGTCCTTAAAGTAGTAAACAGTTGATTGCAATAGAGTTCCAAAAAAAATTGATTACAATACATCGTAATATAGGTAGCTCCTGCAATAATGTCGAAGTTAATTTGTAGGTAAGCAAAATAAGGAATACCTAATAATTACTATAATGACAGTAGTAGTACTACTGCATGATGTCATTGCTTATGATCAAGTTTGTCCTAACCATGTATACGAAGACGATAGTTACACAAGAGCCGAATCCAATGTGGCACTACAAAAAATAATCCATATATTGTTTCAAGAACCATTCATCAAAAGAATAAAGACAAATGCAAAGTCCAAATGTTGGGTTGATTAATTCTAATTCTTAGGGGGCTTCTGTCAATGCCGGACCTCACAAAAATGATCGTCTTGAAATTTGAGTTGCATTTTGGTCTCCATTCAACATGCATGTAACTCAAAAATTGGTACATGCAAATGATATGCGAACCACCGAAATTCAAGCATCGTTCATGGCATGACACTAATCTCTACTATTTAAAAGAAAAAATTGATGGTAGTACGTTCTTTTCCTCTCCCCTCCTCACTAAAAACCGCTTCGGCTGGGCCCACTGTTTTCTTCTTTTCCTAAGCTAACCCAAAGTGCTTTCCATGCCTCCAGACCCACACGATCTATCACTGTTCTTGTTTCCGATTCAAAACAGGGCCCATCTCCACTAGGTCGGCATCGGTATCCAGCCTAACACGGCCCAAAATAAAGAGACTAAGTCGGTATAGGTCACCTATAAGTTAACCACTTAAGCAGCCAGGCCACCACCCGTTTCCCCGCCCATCCACGTGAATCCTTACACCGCCGTGAACCGCTCCTTGGACGCGATGGAGGCCAAGCTCGAGCGCCTCTCCTTGGAGCACTACCAGGTCCCCATCTTCGACGACTGGGGCAACAGCCCCAGCGAGGACGGAGACCACGACGTCGCGGATGGCTCGGCTCGTGGGGACGATGGCTCCGCTAAGTGGAATTTGAGACGGCCAGGAGGGACAGGGATGGAGCTTGGGTCATCGAGATGGCGGAGAGGGATCAGGCGGAGGAGGAGGCAGAGGCGATCAGGGAGCAGCAACTAGTGTCCAAGAAGCAGGTCATCAAGCCTATGGAGATGTTCCGCTTCTCGTGTGACTGGGAGAACACGGAGGACACCAGCCGTGGCATGAACACACACTACCAGACGCCGCTCGAGGCCTGGCTCCTCTATGGCCACAGTTTCCTCACTGGTATCGACCGGCCAATCTACTATATATAGCTAGCTAGGAGTATATGCGTTAAGATTTGGAAGTACGACATGTATACTTCAACTCTCCATTGATTTCATGGAGAGAATACATAGGTACGTATACTCCATCTTTTGTGCTATGAATGGAGAAGTTCGTTCTGTTGCTTCCGGCCATCCATGAAGCATGCAACTATTAACTGCTTTACTTACTCCATGATATTTCCATTGGACGTCATCTTATATTAATTAGCATGTTAATTTTGGGATTTTTATGGCAATCTTACCATACTATATACAATCCATCGTCCCACAATATAAATCTAAGCTTACCATACATATAGATTAAGGAGACACTAAATCTAAGAAAATATTTATGTTATTAGACTGTACATAGCTTTATTAAATGACATACTACAATTACTCGTCCACTTTTTAGTATTCAATAAAGGATATCTCTACTACTTAAAAAAAATGAGTTGATGAGTAGTACGTCCTTTCCCTCCCTCCTCCACACAAAAGGATCTGCGCCCCTCCTCGCCTCTAGGGAAAGGGTTCCGACATGTGGCCCACTTCATATAGCAATTTTTCTCCCCTTGTGCACAAGGCTTTCTTCCCCTTCCATGTCTCTTCACCCACATCAGCTCCTGCCCCCCGCCGCCGATGGATAAGGCGAGGTCAGCGAAGTGGCCTTCCTCCCCACCCATCCGCATGCCTACATACACCCCAATGTAGCACCCCCCCCCCCCTCAATCATTAGTCCCGCACGTGGCTCACTCGGCTGCCTCCGCATCGACGCATCCTCGACCAGGGTTTATTCTTTTGGCCGAAATTTTGCCGAAACAATGAAATTTCGGTGCTTTCGTTACCCCCCCCCCCCCGAAATGGCAATAATTTGGTCAATTTTTTGGCCGAATTTTTCCTATTTAAATTTTGTCTAAATTTTATTTAAATTTTGTCTAAATTTTATTTAAATTTTGATTAAATTTTACCAAAAAATTTAAAATTTTCGTCCGAATTTACGAACGAAACAGACGAAATTTTGTCTTTCGCTGGTTTCAGTGACTGCCGAATTTTTTGAGAAGCCGAAAGATTAAACCCTGTCCTCGACTGGTTGGCGGGCACCGGCTAGGGTTTCGCCAGTAGTAGCTTGGATCTAACCAAACACGATGATAGCGATAAGGAGGTGGTGGCGGGAGCACACCATTCTCAACCCCATTCTCGGGCGCCCATGTACCACGTGGGGTGGCTGAGTGGGAATAGAAGATCAGGAGGATACTACGGCTTCATGGAGAGTGGTATGGCTTTCTTGGTGGCGACCAACCGTTCCGGCTCGAGGCAGTGGCATCCAGGGCAGCGGCGATGGTAGACGTGTAGATGGAGACAATGGCAGCCACATAGTTTCTGTTTTCCTGGCGAGTAGAGATGTTTTGGTTTACTACCTTGCCTTCTTCACTTCATTGTTTTCACATGATTGCTGATTACTTAATTTGATGTTTTCATTGACCTGCACAACTGTGATCATTTTGCTCTCCTGAGTGTCAAAATGAGATACATCTTATCAAATAAGCAGGTAATTACCATTCACGAGCAAGTCATTATGTTATGCTTTCTTTTGCACCATTACTAATGTATTACTTGATGTTCCTCGCCAGCTCGGCAAGGCGGGGCCGCAGCGCGCTTTCCAGCGGTTCCCTACTTCCAACTTTTCAGATTTGCAATTATAGATTCATCCATCCAGGTTGGTAGGGCCCCAACTGGTTTTTGATTTGTTACAATGTACTCTGCTGTTTTATTGGTGAGGTTTGTTGTTGTAACCGTTATCTGTTCAAACTGATTTTTTCTTGTTACAATTTGTTGCCATGTACTCTGCTTTTTTGTTGGCGAGGTTTGTTGTTGTAATCGTTATATGTTCAACAATATCTTAACCGAAGTATTCTCTGTTCCATGCTATCACATTGCTTCATGCTATATAAAGCAAGGGGAGCATTCAGTTTTTGGCTGATGCTTACATCCTGAGCTCATATTTCTAAGGTGGTGTCTTGTCGTCGTAAAGTTTTGAAGGTAAACATTTGCCTCATAGGTGTTGTTTTCTCTCTCTTATCAAAGACAAAGATGATTGAATGTGGTGCAGACTGAGCTTGGCAGTAGAGGCGCTACGTGGGTTGTGGTTAGGGGAGGAAATGGATTGGATATCATCGAATAGTCTCAAATACAAATACGAATCTATATTTTTAAAATAAATATGAATATGAGTTTGAATATTCTCGAATATGAATATGAATTGAATGTCGTAACGGATACGAATTCGAATCGAATATGTGTTTAATTCGGTTGAATACGAATAGTCTCCTTCAATTTCTGTAGCAAATCTCGGTAGAACAAATTCCTAACGGTTTTGCCGGTTTTTGACCAGTTACCGAAACAGTTACCAGTTTCAAACCACCCAAAGTCAAACGGTTACCGCTGGACTAGAATAGCCTCTAATATGAATATGTCTGTTCTCGAATACGAATATTCTCAAATATGGATACGAATATTCTTGAATACGAATATTATTAATACATATTTTACTTACCACATTCATGTTTTTTCGGATACAAATATCGGATAAAACGAATTATCCGTTACCGTTTTCTACCCCTAGCTATGGTGTAGCTCAGCCAGACGTGGCGTAGGTTGAGCACGAGGACGGAGGTGCGGGGTAGGCCGAGCGCAGCAGTAAAGGTGTGACGCTGGACATTACAGTGAGGGCCTGTTTGGGAGAGCTCCACAACTGAAAACGTGGATCTGAAGCAGCAGCTCCACCGTGGATCTGGGATCTCACTATGGAGTGTTTGGCTTATATACAGCAGCTCCAGATCCACGAAATTGAGGTTTTGGTGGGAATGACCACTTTTGGTGGGATGGGGTGTGTAACCAGTGGCATTGGTGGGTAATTACCACCCAACTCTACGGTGGAGCACCCCTTGAGGAGCTCCATGAAATCCATGGATCTGGCCCTCAGATCCAGGATTTTGGTGGATCCAGATTTCGCGGAGCTTGAGCGTTTGGATAAAATTTCGTGGAGTGGAACTGTTTTTCGTAGATCTGGAGCTGGTGGAGCTCTCCCAAACAGGCCCTGAATCTGGATGGAGGCCAGTGCGGACCTCGGCTGAGTACAATGTAGATCGAGCATGGTGGGCCAACTCCATATGCAGTGAAATATATATTTTTTAATTCGTGCACAAACACTCAATTAGTCTAAGTAATTATTACCAGTTGAAGGATGAGAATCTTGCAAAGAAAAGAACTTTGTCAGTTAGATATGTTGGAACTACTATCGCTAGTTTAGATATTCAACTGGGACAATTTGGGGTATTTTGAGAGGCCTGACTAGCAATGGGAAGGGTATAGTACGAGTTAGCTAGGTAAACATAACCTCTTGAAGAAAAATCGACAGGGAACCTGCTACTTCCGTGTGAAATGTCACCGAAATTCTGCTGCCGTTTAGTATGCATGATCGTGACCGTATGACTACCACTATCATATTGTCGATTCATAACTTTAATTTGTTCCAAGCTAGATCTTTGTACGTCAAAGATGTCATGCTGCCCGGCGATTCTTCCTGCCGGTCCGGTTAGTCCTAACCTGAAAACTGCCAAGAAATTCTAATTCTACTAGATGTATTTGGTGATCAGTTGCCTAAATGATTAGTTGCCGGCCTTTCGAAAATTTAGCGTAGAACAAAGACTAGTTCGTACATGCCACACAGAATTGTCCAACGAGCAATCCACATCGACGGGCAAAGACTTTCCGGCATCGCAACAAGACCGTTTCTTCCGTTGCCATAGCTAGACTTACTTGCCCTAACAACAATGTCAAGTATATATGGCAACGATCTCACGTTTCAAAGGACTAAACAGTGAACTACTCTATAGAGTCATCGCTCATATATCCTTTTAGAATGGTATTATGCACTTGCGTAGAATCTGCAGTCTAGATTTCATCTGAACATATATGGCTAGCATGGTTTGCACGCAGGAAAAAGTCAGACAGAGAATATTACGCCATCTAGAAAATATATAGATTGCAAGTGTGCTCCAAGAGCATTCAGACAAAAGATGTAAATGTTACTGATCTGATTTTCTTTAGAAACAAGTGATGCTAACGTAGAGTCCAAACAACATCTCTTACAAAAAAAAAAAGACACTATAAACACCATGCACTTGTCAACTCATATATACTCAAGAATACTCATTGGCTGGTGAATACTCATGAGCTAATTCTTAGAAATGGCAATTGCAAAGTAAGTAATATGTAAAGTATCCTGGCTGGTGAATACTAATGAACTAATTCTTAGAAATGGTACATGCTGTATACTTGTATTATGAAGAAGCAGCATGAATGATGCAAATTTACATGTAAAGTTGGTGACTGTGTGGCCCAGCGAAGAAGTTAACGACTACTCCACAAATGGAAAAAAGTTACATATGCATATCTTTATTTAATAATCAAAATGGGCTTCGAAGACTGTACGTATTTAAAAATTAAAATGGGCTTCGAAGTACGTCAACAACCACAATCTCACTACTACTACAAAAAAAAAAAAAAAACTAACACTAGACGCCAAATCACAGACGGTTTGACAAAACCGTCTGTGACTGACACTAACACAGACTGTTATAATTTGGACACCGTCTGTGTTGATGGCGTCGGAGAAAACGAGTATCACAAACGGTTATTAGCGATGAACCGTCTGTGATATTTTAGTATCATAGACGGTTTTTATTAAAAACCGTCTGTGATAATCTGGAATTATCACATACGGTTTTTTTTATTAAAAACCGTCTGTGATAAGCTGATTATCACAGACGGTTTGTATTAAAAACCGTCTGTGATGATCTCAGAATTATCACAGACGGTTTTTAATAAAAAACCGTCTGTGATAATGGCGCTAGACATTTATTGCGCCGCTCAGAACCGCATCTGTCTTCATTTCGATCCAGATCTAGCCGGTGCTGCATTCTTTCGCTCAGGAGGCAAGATAGGCAATTTCAGGCCAATTAATTTGGTGGGAGGAGGCAGAGATTGAGCTTTGAGGATTCATACGTTCCTGATTGCTCTAGATATGGTTAGTAATGAAATTTATTTTTCTTTGCATTACAATTTGGATCTAAGTTTTGGTGAGCGTTATTGAAGATGGTTTGCATCTACTTAACCGTACATGATCAGGTCCCGTCATGTGGGAGGCCAAATTTGTCAAAATTGTTGGTTATATACCTTCAGCGATCGCTAGGAAATAGTTGTTGTGTTTATAATATGAATTAAGCTAGCAAAGCCTCAATGCATGTGGTATATATGTAGTAATAATTAATTAATTTAATTTTTAATACTAAGTTGTTATATATATACATAATGTAGGACCGAAACTGGATGTATGCCGCGAACCGTGTGAGTGAAGAGTACATTAATGGCGTGTCTGCTTTTACAAAAGCTGTCGAGGAGGATATGTTGAATAAGGGGGGGGGGGTGGAATATATGTACTGTCCATGCACTGACTGCGAGAATTTAAAGATGTTTAAGAACCGAGGGCAAATTGAAGCGCACTTGATTTGGAGGGGTTTCAAAAAGGGTTATACGTGTTGGACCAGTCATGGCGAAGTCAATGATCATATGCCGCCGGATGACATCGCCGGTGAAGTGAATGATATGCCGCTGGATGACATCGCCGGTGAAGTGAATGATATGCCGCCGGATGATGTCGATTGTTGTTCGGATTCGGATAGGTTGCACGATGACAATCTGGATCAGATGCTTCGCAATGTAGAAGAGAACTATGATGAAAGAGAGTATGTTAAATTCCGGGGCTTGATGGAGGACTCGGAGAAACCTTTGTTCACGTGCTGCAGGTCAAAGTACACGAGGTTGTCAGCCGTGCTTGAACTGTTGAAATTGAAGGCAAGCAACGGTTGGTCCGACAAGAGTTTCACGGCGCTGCTAGGTCTTTTAGCGGATGTGCTTCCGGAGGGAAATGAGTTGCCTAAAACCACGTATAAAGCCAAGAAAGTTCTTTGTCCATTGGGAATGGAAGTAGAAAGAATACATGCATGTCTGAATGACTGTATCCTCTACCGTAAAGAGTATGCAACCATGGATGTATGTCCGGTGTGCAACGCATCCCGATACAAATGTAGCAATCAATCAGATGACGGTGAGGGAACAGAGGTGAAGAAAGGATCTCCTACTAAGGTGGCATGGTTTTTTTCTATAATTCCCCATTTGAAAAAGTTTTTTGCAAATCCAAAGGAGGCAAAACTGTTGCGTTGGCACTCGAAGGAGCGCAAGAAGGATGGAATGCTAAGACACCTTGCTGATTTCGCCCAGTGGAGAAACATCGATAAGAGTTTTGCAGACTTCGGTGCAGAACCAAGGAATATAAGGTTTGGACTGAGTACAGATGGAATGAATCCTTTTAGTAGCATGAGCAGCCGACACAGCACATGGCCCGTGACTCTCTGCATCTATAACCTTCCTCCTTGGTTGTGTACGAAGCGAAAGTATATTTTGCTGTCGATACTTATCCAAGGGCCAAAGCAACCTGGGAATGATATTGATGTGTACCTAGCACCGTTGGTGGAAGATCTAAAAGTACTGTGGAACGAATGGGTACAGGTATGGGATTAGGGCTGGACAAAAAGCTTGAGGCTCGCGAGCCGCTTGGGCTCGAAATCGGCTCGGCTCAGCTCAGCTCGAGCTCGGCTAATATACAAGCGAGCCAAGCTTCAATCCTAGCTCGTTAAATTTTCGAGCTGAGCCCGAGTAGGCTCGCGAGCCGTTCGTTGGCTCGCTCATTTCATTTATCCACGAGACGCGAGTCATCCCCCTGGACCCCACGGTCCCACCCACCACCAGACCAGATTCCCAAAAGCGCACCCAGTCTCCCAAGTGCACGCACGCGTCCAGACTCTTCCCATCCCTAATTCACCGCACCGCGACTCTGCATCTCCAGATCTCCTCCTCCCCTTCCCCACCGTCCCACTGCTCCTACCCCGTCCACCGCGCCGCCCATCACGCTGCCGTGTGCTCCCCAGGCCCCGTGCTCCCTCCCCTTCCCCACCGTGTGCTGCTCCCACGTGCCCCGTGCTCCCCACCGCCGCCGTTTGCTTCCCCACCGCCGTGTGCTGCTCCCTCGGGCCCCATGCTCCCCACCGCCGCCGTTTGCTCCCCCGCTGCCGTGTGCTGCTCCCCCGGGCCCCGTGCTCCCCATTGCCACCGTTTGCTCCCCCGCCGCCGTGTGCTACTCCCTCGGGCCCCGTGCTCCCCACCGCCGCCGTTTGCTCCCCCCGTCGCCAACAGATCTCCCCACCCACCCACCGATTGGCGATGATCTACGTGCACGAAGGCAGCTCGATGCTTGGCGGCGCGGCTCCGGCGAGCTGCATTCCGGCAGATGCAGGGGCGGACGGACCCACCGATGGGTCAGGTGGGGCGGCGGTGGCACGATGATCGGGATGCGCAAGACGCTCATCTTCTACCGAGGGAGAGCCCCAAACCCACTGTGTGTGTGAATCTGCTTCTGTGAATGTGTGTGTGAAATGTGAATCTGCTGCTGCTCTGTGTGTGAAATGTGAATCTCTGTGTGTGAAATGTGAATCTGCTGCTGCTCTGTGCCTCTGCTATCTGCGAGCCAATTTGGCTCGTTCGGGCTCGCGAGCCGGCTCGAGCCTCAATTCGAGCCGAGCCGAGCTCCTCGCGTAGCTCGTTTCGGAAACGAGCCGAGCCGAGCCTACTGTTCACCCGAGCCAGACCGAGCTTGGCTCGAGCCGGCTCGGCTCGTTTCCACCCTTATATGGGATGCATACAAACGAGAGAACTTCACTTTGCGCTCCTTATTGTTCCGCACCATAAATGATTATCCTGCCCTTGCTAACCTATCGAGCCAGAGTACAAAAGGTGCTAAAGCTTGTACTCACTATTTAGATGGTACCGAGAGTGTGTGGCTGAAACACTCAACGCAAAACCGTCTATATGCGTCACCGCTGGTTCCTTCGGAGGGCTCATCCATACTGCAAGATGAAGAAACAATTTGACGGAGAGAAGGAAGACGGTTCAGCTCCAAGGCATTTAAGGGGAAAAGAGGTTTATAATATGGTTAAGGATTTAGATGTTGTCCTCGGAAAGGGACGTAAATTGAGGGCTCATGAGAAGAACACCTGGAAGAAGAGATCTATATTTTGGGACTTACCTTATTGGGAGTACCTAGATATTCAACACTGCATTAACGTCATGCACGTAGAAAAGAATGTATGTGATAGCTTGATTGGTCTCTTACTGAATATTCGTGATAAAACAAAGGAAGGCGTAAACGCACGCCTTGACTTGGCTGATATGGACATCAGGCCTGAGTTAGTATCGACAAAAACCGATAATGCACAAATGTACCTTCACCCTGCGTGTTACACTCTATCCAAGGCCGAGAAAACAAAACTATGCCAGTGCTTGCATGGTGTCAAAGTTCCGTCTGGTTACTCCGGCAACGTGAAGAAACTTGTTTCGATGCAAGATTTGAAGTTAAATAGCATGAAGTCTCATGATTGTCATGTGCTGATGACACAGATGCTCTCTATTACAATTAGAAATATTTTGCCGATCAACGTTCGAGAGGCAATCATGAGGCTATGTTATTTCTTTAACACAATTGCTCAAAAGGTCATCGATCCCAAAGGACTAGATGCTCTGCAGGATGAGGTGGTATGACTCTATGTCATCTTGAAATGTATTTTCCTCCTTCGTTTTTTGATATCATGGTCCATCTCATTGTTCACGTTGTGTGGGAGATAAAAATGTGCGGGCCCATAGTCATACGTAGCATGTACCCATTTGAGAGGTTCATGAGAATTCTCAAGTCTTACGTACGGAATCGATCTCGGCCGGAGGACAACATCGTCGAAGGTTATGCAAGCGAAGAGGTCATTGAGTTTTGTGTCGATTATATGGCTCAGATTCAACCGATAGGTGTGCCTCAATCTCGTCATGAGGGGAGGCTGAAGGGTATCGGAACTATTAGAAGGAAAGCAATCACTCCAAATATAGACGTGTATACTCAAGCCCATTTCACGGTCTTGCAACACATGACTGAAGTGGCGCCTTATGTCAACCAGCACAAGGATGTGCTTCGGCAACAGAATCTGGAGAGACCGGATGTTTGGATCATGAGGCAACACAGTAGTCGGTTCAACCAATGGTTGAAGGAGCGAATCGCTAGGAGCTCGCCAAGTGAGATGCTGACATGGTTGGCAAAAGGACCAACATTTACAGTTATGACATGGCAAGGATATGACATAAATGGGTACACATTCTATACACAGTCTCAGAATGTAAAGAGCACTAACCAGAACAGCGGTGTCCGCATAGATGCGTTCAGTACCGATGGGTTGAGAAACTCGTACTATGGGTTCATAGAAGAGATTTGGGAGCTCGACTACGTGGTTTTCAGGATCCCCTTATTTCGCTAACGTTGGGTGCATCTCCCACAGGTGAAGGTTGACAAGTACGGTGTCACTACCGTGGACCTCCAGCGTGTCGGGTACAAAGACGAACCATTCGTACTCGCCAACCAAGTTGTTTAAGTTTTCTATGTAACCGACTCGGCAAATAAGAAACGCCATGTAGTTCTTTATGGAAAAAGGAGAATTATCGGAGTAGAGAATGTAGTGGACGAGGAAGAATACAATCAATTTGACGAGTTACCTCCTTTTAGAAATGGCATAAGGGTCGACGACTAACAACGTGACGAAACTAGTTACGTACGCATTGATCATCATGAAGGGTTAATTTTTAAAGGAAATAAGCAAGTGGAATGAGAATGTGTGACATATATGTGGGCATTTGCATTTATGTATATAACAATGCATGTATGTGATGTATATGTGAATTGTCATTTATGTATACAACAATGCATGTGTGTGATGTATTTGTGAATTTGCATTTACGTATATGTGAAAATGTGTGATATATAGGTGAATTTTGAGAATGAGTCATACAAATGTATCTCTATGTTCATTGGGCTTTTGTAAAGAAATACACCCAGCTGTTGTAAAGAAATACACTGTGTGAGGTCTTATTGAATGCTGGTTGGTGTTTATATTAATAACTACTGCCGGGGACAAAGGCTTATCACAGATGGTGCTCAGTTTAGAACCGTTTGTGATATCAATATCACAGACGGTTCTAAGTTTAGAACTGTCTGTGATATTGATATCACAGATGGTTCTTAAATAGAACCGTCTATAATAAGCCTTCATATATAACCCCCTGCTAGGGTTTTGCGTGTACACTGCAGTTATTAGCAATACCAACCACTTAGTCGCTCTCCCGATCGAGCCCGTCGCCGCCGTCGTCCCCTGAGGCCGTCGCCGTCCCCCTCCCTCGGGCCCATCGCCGCCGCCGCCCCCCGAGGTAACCTTAAAGGTCTTTAATGGAGTTTTTTCTTTTCTTTTCCTTTTCCTTTTGCTTTCAATCAATCTAACCACAAGTAAGTCGTTTTAGGACCTGGATCTCGATACATAGTCCTTCATTTAGAGCTGGATACAAAATAAGGAGAAACCCAAGTTAAATTAGTGATTGAAAATACCAAATAAACAAAAAAATTGTAAACATGGCAAAACTGGGGCATCAAGCCAATTAATTAACATTATGACCAATTGTGCCTAGCAAATGAATCTCCGAAGAAAGCTGTGCTGAAGTTGTTGTGCAAAACACTAGTTGATATTTTGCATTCAATTATCCAAGTAAACAAATTGACGTAACTTACAGAAAATCAGTGCGAAATATACAATATGATCAACAACATTAAAGCGATATGAAGAGATAAAGCAGTATGACGCAGGCTGCATATAAATGTCATATATTAAATTGTTGTTAAATATATTAATATGATCTTATTGTTGTTAAATATATTAATATGATCTTATTGTTGTTAAATCTTACTGTTATGTATATGGATATGTATATATATATGTTGCTAATGAACATAGATATGTATATGTATACTTGAATATATGTACACATACATTGGAATTAAATTTTAGTATGTGCTTATACCGCACTATTTACGTATATGCTACATTGTGCTTACTTTTCATATATGAGAACGCCAACATGTCAACCGCGCATTCTTCAACATCATCGCGGATGCGTCCGCTCCAAAATCAAAACGCCAAGGAAGAGGGCTATCGAAAAAGCCTAAGGACCAATTTACCATCACAGAGGTCGATGGATCTGGGACCCCTCTCCTTCCTCGCCGAGTAGTATGCGCATTCCGAAGAATGATCGGAATAGTTACACGAGAACGAATTGAGATCACATTCGATTCGTGGAAGAGCGTGCCTGGGACTCAAAAACGTGAGTTGCTGATAGAAATTTTGGCATCGTTCGAGATCCTAGAAGAACACCAAGACGCCGTGCAACGACAAGCCTTGCTAGCAGCGTGCAAAGTATGAAAGAACTTCAAGAGCACGCTTGTCAAGAACTACGTGGAGAAGGATGAAACGCCCTTTCATAAATACCCACTCCTGGAACCACAATGGGAAGAGCTCAAAGCGATGAAGACGACCGAAGATTTCAAAAGTGCAAGTGCGGCGCACAAGGCCCTCCAGGCAAA
Source organism: Dendrocalamus latiflorus (assembly GCA_017311315.1). NCBI lineage: Eukaryota > Viridiplantae > Streptophyta > Magnoliopsida > Poales > Poaceae > Dendrocalamus > Dendrocalamus latiflorus. The sequence goes on along the minus strand of CM029654.1, from coordinate 13,588,973 downwards.
AAACACACACCCCACAGACTTGGCACAGCTGGGTATGCGGGTAAAATCCCGCAGTGGAGGAGGGAGGATGAACAGGCAATCCTGCAGGACACCACCCTGCCATTTGCCAATATTCTGGATGACCGCGCTCGAAATTGGATTTGAGCAAGGTCATCTACAACGACATCGGGGGACGTCTCCTTTCGAAACCCTGCAGACCAGCAAGTGTCCCAACACCTGGTAAGATATCGATCGAACTACATAGCTTGTAATTACTCCACAACTTCGTACGAAGTGAAATGACATGTCGTGCTCTTACAGGAAGCGCTGAGTGTTGAATCTTCCCAGGGATCATTCCAAGGAGGAAGGGAGAAAGATATACTCTCCGTGACCCTGGAAAACAAGGAGCACCCGGGTCGTACGAGAGGCCTTGGGAACATGGTTTCCAAGATGACTTCGAATTGTATCGGAGTAGGGAGAGAACCAAAGCCGAGAGTGGATTGTCTTTGCTATGGCTTGATCAATTTATCTTAGTATCACATTATTTGTTAATGGGTAGATTAGCATGCCTCTTAGGATAAATAGATACTCCTACCAATCTATCTGCCAAGGGTGTCTTCTATTAGTACGAGAGTTTAAGATACTTTTTAATGGCCTATTATTTATATTGAATGTCTTAGTCAATTATATGTAATGCAACATCTAACTTAATTTGGGTTTTACAGTCTAAATGCTAGTGGTTTAATACTTACATCAATAATTAATATTCAAAGAGGGATTCTCACAATTTCTAAGACTTAGATATCAGTTATATTTCTAAACCATTTGGTGGTTACTTCTATGATGCAAGGTCTTATGATTCAAATATACATATATTGTTCTGGAAATCTTCGTTAAATCGTCATTTTAGGAGGGCATGCACTTAAGCAAGATTTATACTAAATTTTCCCACCCTGCCTTTAATTAGTAACTAGGTTCTAATTAAATAAGTTGCTCATATATGAACTAAACAAAATTTAAATCTCGAATAATCTTATTTACCTCCGTATTAAAGGTTTTCAGCTTCTCAAGATTTGTTCTCTATTTTCCTTGATTTTTCCTACTTGGAATGGACCACAAAAATTAGAAATAAAAATGAGGAAAAAGGGGGGCACGGCTGGCTGGATCGAACTCGGGACCTATGGGCTATACTCGCTACGTGCACTGAGCTGGCCAAGTGAGCCTTCGGTCGGTCGTGACATGCTGGGAGGCACATGGCTTAAGAAGCAAGCGGGGCTGGGGGCTGAACAGAAATGCCAACCGGCCGAACAGAGGAGGTGCTCGGCCGTCGGGGCAGGTGGGCTCGCCGGCGCGCCCGGCGACCGGAGGGGCAGCGAACGGGCAAAACGGGTTGCCCCCGAAGTGAGGAGGCCTGGGGAGGTTGCGGTGTGAGTCGGGGATCCCCGAGGCAGGCCGGCGGCGAGGTTTAGTGGCCGGGGGCAGGGGTGGAGCGGGGTGGTGGCGCCGGCGTGGAGGATGGCAAAAACGCAAGGGCGCATGAGCATGGGGGAGGCGGAAGCATGCTTACCCAACGCTTGGCCTGCCTCAGTTGTCAAAAGTGCATGACGTCTTCCATGTGTCTTAGTTAAGGAAGTGTCTCAGAGTGCCAGAAGAACAGATGTCTCTAGATGAAGTGAATTTGAAGGAGGACCTAACTTATCCGGAGTATCCAGTCAAAATTTTGGATGAAGCAGAGCGTCGTACCAGAAACAAGATCATCAAATTCTGTAAAGCGCAGTTGAGCAATCATTCTGAGTTAGAAGCAACTTGGGAGCGCGAAGAAGATCTAAGAGCAGAGTTCCCTAGTCTTTTTTCCCAATCTGTCCGAATCTCGGGGTCGAGATTCTTTCTAAGGGGGGTAGGTTTGTCACATCCCAAAAATTCGCTTTCAAAAAACTTAATTTCAAATTAATTATTTTAAAGTATTTGAACTTTATTTGGATTTATCTGGATTTTATTTCAAAAGTCTAAAGCAAGAAAAATGTATTTTAAATATTTTATTAAAGCCAAAAAGAGTTCCTTTTATTTTTCCCAACCTTCCCTAAATTTTTAAATAATTTTTTAGAGTTTTTTGGAATTAAAAATTAATTTTAAAAGTTAAAAAGTATTTTATAAAATTATTAAATGCAAATCTGAAATTTAAAATATTTTTCCTAGGTCTAACATAGCTCCAGGAATATTCTATGAATTTTCTGGAATTTTTAGATATTAATTATTATTTTTCTAAGTATTTATAAAGTTTCTAGTATTTTCTGAAATTTAATCCGAAAATAAAAATCAAATTAATCCTAGCTTGCCACGTGTCGCTCTCAGATTGAAACCATCTCTCTCCACGATTTAATCCTAGCCATACAAAGTCACTTACCCCTTTATCCCCATCCAAGCCATGGTCTATTCACTTGCCACGTGTCGCAAATCCGACGGCCCGTACCCCCTCACATTCTCTCTCTCTCACCGACGCATGGGGCCCACCCGTCATATCCTTCTTCTTCCTCCCCTTTCTTCTTCCTCTAGTCTTCTCTCTCTTCCACCATGGATGTTACTTCCACTTTAATCCCCGTTTAAGCGTGCGTTTAAGCCCCCTCATCACTCCCCACTCACGGCCGGCCGCCTCCTCCCTTTATTTCCTCTCTAAAGCCGCTAGCCATTTCTCTCTCTCTCTCTCTCTCTCCATCTATAAAATCCCCGAGCTCCCCTCCTTTCGGCCTCCCTCTCACCGCCACCCCAACTTCTTCCACCGCCGCCATCACTCGCCGCTGCCGGCCGCCCCGTGCCCCGCCGCCGCTGCCGGTAGGTGCGCCGCTGCCCCTACTTTCCCCGCCGCCACTCGCCGCCCCGACTCCGGCCGGTGGCCACCGGCCGTGTGCCTCCCCGTGCTGCCCGCGCGCCGCCTGCGTGGCATCCACGTCGGCTGGCCCGAGCCGCGTGGCCGCCGCGTGCGCGCCTGCGTGGCGCCAAGTCATCGGAGTGCCGCCTCAGCCGTTGCATTCTCCCGTGGACTTGGTCCACGGTGGACTGGGCCCGCGTGTCATAAAATTCAAAATTCGAATTTTTGCTGATGTCATAATTAAGATTTTCCCGTATAAAAATAATCTCCGAAAATCAGCCTTTTTCATTTTCACTCCTTTTAATCTTTCGGAAGCCATAACTTTCTCATTTTAACTCCGATTTGAGCCGTTCAAATTTCTAAATTTGTCTAAAATCATAAACTATCCAAATATGTACTATTTTTGAATTTTATTTAAATTTTGTTTGAATTTATTTGCTTTGTTTGTCTGTCTTTTCGCACGTAGATTCCGCCGTCGCCGAAGAATTCGTCGAGCCGCAGCAAGAAGAACCAATCAGCGCACAAGAAGGCAAGTCTCCTTTGAACATTTTGAACATATGTTTGTGAAATATTTTAATTATTTTAAATTTAAGTGCTTCGCTAATTACATAGAACTATAATTTTGTTTTAGCAAATTAGTTAATCCAACCTTGTTAGGCCCTCAATTGAAGTTGAATGTCATGTACCTTTGTATCCTTAGGATTTCCTTTGTCTCAATAATGATATTATTAATTAAATCTTTGACAAATATTAGAACGGTAGTAAAATGCTTAGTCATGCTATTTAACCTTTGTAATCTTGGAATGGGAAATTATGTTTCATTACACTAATTTTTTATTCGGAATTTAGTGGCGATTGGTGTTGCCACTGTTCTTTTAAAAATAAAATAAACTTTGGAAATGGTTTTAGACCAGGGCGGATGGTTGATTTGGATGGGTGCGGTAAGCACGAGATCTTGTAAAGTGTATGTTCCGCCCTAGTCGATTAAGGACCGACGTTGTGATTGTCTAGACTGAGCACTACCGTACAACCCCATGTTTATATGGGTACGACCTAGCTGATTAACTTACGATAGTTTAGTTTAGGTACCACCAGTGGAAAGCGGGTGCCAGGGATTTACTGGTTATTCACAGTGAGGGACAGGGATTAACTGTACTCATATGGCGCAAGAGGGGGCTTCGGACTGGGTGTATTTAACCCTTCTGCGGTGAAACCTCAGCGGGTGGTGTCTAGCTAGACTAGTGTGAGGTAAAGGCTTTGTGATATTTTATCTGGGTCTCATGCCAAAGGAAGCATGGTGACTATTAGGATAATTTATCTCTTGGGGGTAAAGTTGTACATCCTCTGCAGAGTGTCAAACTATTCGAATAGCCATGCCCACGATCACGGGCGGGCAAGGAATGCATTCACATGGTAGATCTTTGGCTTTCGTTTTAAAAACAAAAGTTTTGTATTTCGAGAGTGGAGGGAACTCTCGGAAGGGTATCCTGGCGGTTAGAGCCAGTGCGGGTGGATGGAACCCGTTGTTTTGAAATTTAACGGTTAGAGTTGGTTAATTAGTGTTGGTGGATAGAACCTTCACTATAATATGCTTATTAGTTTTAGTTAAAACAATTACTTTACAAAGTAAATGCCTACAAAAATATTTAATGTTATTTGAAATAAAATATTGCTTTGTGCAAAAGAAACATATAGCCTTCCTTTGTTAAGCCTTGCATCTACTGCATTATTTCCCAAGACTTGCGGAGTACTTTATGTACTCACATGCTGCACTCAAAAATAATACTCAGAGGAATATGAAGCTCAAGAGGGAGATTATGACTACTTCGCGTGCGGATTTGACGACGGTTTCCCGGAGTACTAGGTTGCGCTTCCCCAGTCAATTGCCTGTGGCGTATTGATGGGTCTTCGCTGGATTGATCTTCTGCTTCCGCTGTGTTTTGTGTGTGAGTGAGGCCTCGAACCTCATTTGTAATAATGAGACCTTTTGGTCAGTACTCTCTATTATTGTAATAAAGCGTTGTTGGTTATGTAATCATTTTTGTTTGACTGTGTGCACTAGCTTTTATCCTCTGGCTATGAAATTTTGAGGGTAGCTAATTAATAGCCTCTGGACTCTCCATACCAAATTTCAAGCCATCTCAACAAGGGAATCAAGAGCAGCTCCAAACCCTAGAAACTTAGTTCAAGAACAGAGGAAGGCCAAAACTGAAATCTGAGAATTAAACCAAGTTTGCTCTTCGGGAAATCGATCAAATGATCTTGTGGCACTAACCCATCATAGAGCAACCCATTTTGGGCCTTCCCAACAAGCAAGAACTCGAAAATCAAAAAGCTCAGAAATCAACCAAAAGAAGCAACGAAGAACAGAGAGAGCACGAACAGATAAAAACTTCAGGACTTTCATTCATTGAACAAAGAGGAATACAGAGGAGTCCCGATACGCATGGACATTAGGACATAGATGATTACAAGATTCTCCACTCAATCCCTCTCCTCTCAATCCTCAAGAACACCAAGAATCACACATCTTCTTGGGAGGAAGAACACACAGAGAGGAGCTCACATAGAAACCATCGATGAAGCTACAGAGGGAGCACTACTCTGCCTCCACCAACTCACACCAACTAAAGAGCTAAAGGAAACAACCTTCCCAAAGCCTCTTTTGACTAGTGCAAACCCTAATTCTACCACAAGTGCTCAAGGAGGGCATGCAGCCCCTCCTCTCCTTTTATAGCGCCTGGCTAACGGGTCTCCGCCCCGTTACGCCCGCTATGTCCAACGGAGCCCGCTCCCACTTGTGCAGCCTTGCGAATTTCCCGATTCGCCCCTTCTGCACCTTCCGGGAAGCTTCCGCGCTCCTTGCCTCGCACGCCTCGCAACCACCTCGAGTCCACGTCGTCTTCGACACATCCCGACCGTTCTGACCTCAGCGCCACCTGCGCCTAGTCCGGTCCACCGTGTCTCGCCACGACTCCACTCGACATCCTGCAGCCACACAGACAAGAAACCACGTCAAATAGCACCGCTCGACACATGAAATCATAAACAACATAACTTACCATTGCCGAAGTCCAAACCTGTCAAAACATTAGAATATGCATCCTAAGCCCAAATGACCAGATTTGACCAAAGTCCGACTGAGCCCGATTGCGCCACGCAACGACTCGACTCCGAACCACTCAAACCAAACTCTACTGACCTAAACCCTTGTCAATTACTCATCACTCTCATGGAGTCACGACCACATGGTCTCTCAATCTCCCCCTTGATGAGTATATTGACAAACTCAGAAAAAGCTTTAAGAAGAGTTTGATTTTGAAGAATCCAACATGGTCCAAAGAATGAAATGAAGCTAATGACCATGTCGACAGAAGGAACACTAGAGCAACTACTGAAAGAGCAAATTGATCTTCAAAGCTCTAAACTGTTCCCAACAGACTTTTTCTTCTCTATTCTCCCCCTTTTGGCAATAAACGCATCAAGATGCAGTAGAGAGAATATGACATGTTAATGGATGAATATGGCTGAAGTTTGTTTATTTAAGCATTTAGAGCCATGAGAATTATCCATAATGACCAACATGTAATACACCAAGCCATAACTCAATAAAATGCTATCTAGATCATGACAACATATATATAAGCCAGCTAGAGCACATAGATGACAATCTGAAATGTAATGCATTTAGTGAGCAAGTCAAGTCATCAATGAGCAAAGTCTAACTAGAGATATCCAAGGATGATGCAGGCCATGTCAATAAGCGAAGCGGAACAAGGCAGCTAACATTGAGTCCAAAGAGAGTGCTATAAGCTCAAGATTGAAACTTTGGTTAAAGTACTTGGTTCTTTTTGAAGCTTAAGCAAATGAAGCACAAATGACATATTTTCTTTTGAAATTCGTGGTTGTTGCCAACCAGATTTTTGTTTTATCATGTGCTAGATCTCAAGCCTTATGCGACTACTCCAAGCAAGCAGCTTAAGAAGATAGTCTAGGTCATCCAAAACTTCCCCTAAGTTCGTGCCAAGTGCAATGGCAAGCCGTCTCATAGGAAAGAATTGGTGAAATCAGTTTTTTCGCACAAAAGAGATCTTTTTGCTTTTTAACATTTTGTACTAACTCATGTATCATCAAGAGACTAAAACAACTCAAACTATGGCTCAAATAGAGATTCAACGCTCAACTTAGCCTACTTGACATGGCATGAATCATAAAGGGATAGCTCAAGAGAGACTAGACTCAAATGCTAGCATGACAAGTTTTAATTCAAGTTGAGCAATTTTAATTAACTTATCATGGCAAAAAGCTAGTCTATACATATGAAGTCATGATAAATCTAGCAAGCTAAGCACAAGTCATGGCAAGGTGTAAAGCATTGAAGCATGTCATAACAGGATAATAATCAAGGCTCAATGCAGATTGATTACAATGCTAGAATGCTGAAAATGCAAGAAAGTCCAGCTCCCCCTCAACATTAGATGCAACTTTTAGTTCAAGTTGAGTTATGTCAAAATTAAGCTTCAGAAGCTCCCAAATGAACTCCCCCTGAACCAAAGCAATAAAATCGAGAAGCTGGAAAAGAAAACAGCAAACAGGCAGTCCTTAAAGCATAGATAAGATATAGAGACAACTATGGCTCAGACTGACTCTCATCTACCCCATATGACTCCAGGACTGCTAGCTGACCGTAAATCACACACTAGAGAGCAAACACGTACCCTGTCTACTCGAGGGTGGCCCAACCCTCGCTAGAATCTACAAGAAGTGAGTGAGCTCAACCTAGTGAGATAAGAAACAGCTAATCCTGGAAGCACAAGATAAGAGTAAGAAGTCTAAGCAACTCAACACAAGAAACACTCTAACCTATGCTAGAAGGACTTAACCCAATGCACCCGCAAATGCAATGCAACCGAAATGAGACAGAAGCATAATTAATATAATAAAGCAGTAAAGCCCAAGCTCCCCCTCACTACAGTCCGTAAGGACAAACCACCCCAAGCTCTCCCCGCAGAGCTGAAAACCTCGAACTGTCCAAAGGCTTGGTGAAGATATCAGCCAACTGGTGGTCACTCTCCACAAACTGGAGCACTATGTCACCCTTCTCTACATGGTCTCTAAGGAAGTGGAAGCGAATATCAATGTGCTTGGTCCGAGAGTGTTGCACTGGGTTCTTAGCAATGTTAATCGCAGAAGTGTTATCACAAAAGAGTGGAACACTGTCGATAACTAACCCAAAGTCCCGCAGGGTCGAAGCCATCCAAAGTACTTGGCTGCAGCAACTGGCAGCAGCAACGTACTCGGCCTCTGTAGTGGACTGTGCAACACCGGACTGCTTCCTCGAAGACCAGGAAACAAGAGAAGTGCCAATGAACTGGCAGGTGCCGGAAGTGCTCTTCCTATCTATCCTACAGCCAACAAAGTCTACATCCGAAAAGGCTCTCAAGGAAAGACAGGATGAGGAAGAGTACCAGATACCATAGTCAATGGTAGCTCGAAGGTACCGAAAGATGCGCTTCACCGCCTGACGGTGAGATACGCGAGGAGAAGCCTGAAAACGAGCACACAGACACACGGAGAAGTGTATGTCTGGTCTCGAGGCAGTGAGGTAAAGAAGGGAGCTGATCATACTTCTGAACTCTTTCTGATCAACTGGCTCGCCATCCTCATCTGGGTCAAGATAGGCTGTTGAAGCCATGGGAGTTGACACCGGCTTACCATCACTCATGTCGAAGCGTCTCAGAAGGTCACGAGTGTACTTTCCTTGATGAAGAAATGTACCCTCCCGAGTCTGCTTGATTTGGAAGCCAAGGAAGAAAGTCAACTCGCCCATCATACTCATCTCAAACTCGGTGCTCATGACATCCGAGAACTGTGAAACCAGAGTATGGGAAGAGCCGCCAAAGATAATGTCATCGACATAGATCTGGACGAGCAGAAGGTCATTGCCAGGCCTACGGATAAACAAGGTCTTATCTACTTTACCCATTTCAAACCCATGACTCAACAAGTAGGACTTAAGCCTCTCATACCAAGCCCTGGGGGCCTGCTTAAGTCCATACAACGCTTTGGAAAGCTTGAAGACATGGTTTGGGTATTTGGGGTTTTCAAAACCTGGGGGCTGTCTGACGTAGACTTCTTCCTCAATGACTCCATTAAGGAAGGTACTCTTGACGTCCATCTGGTAAAGCTTGAAACCCTTAGAAGCTGCAAAGGCAAGCAGGATTCTAATGGCCTCAAGTCGAGCTACAGGGGCAAAGGTCTCCTCGAAATCTAGACCTTCAACCTGGGAGAACCCCTGAGCAACCAGTCTAGCCTTGTTTCGAATAACCACTCCATCCTCGCTCTGCTTGTTCTTGAACACCCACTTAGTCCCAATAATATTGTGACCTCGCGGGGGCTCGACAAGCGACCAGACCTTGTTCCTCTCGAAATTTTCTAGCTCCTCATGCATGGCATTGACCCAAGACTCATCAGATAAAGCATGAGAGACATCTTTGGGCTCAAAGGAGGCAATGAAAGCAGAATGGAGACAGAATTGAGATAAGCCAGATTTTGAGCGGGTAACACGCTCGAAAAGGTCTCCAATGATCTGCTCTGAAGGATGAGCTTTCTGGATATGTCTAGGAGGTCCAGGATGAGATGAAGAAGTGGCCTCTACCTCGTGAGCTGACGGGGTAGGAACAGAGCCACCAGCTCCAGAAGAAGCAGAAGGCATGGGCTGATCGCCTCGAGGTGCGGTGGAAGACGGCACCTCAAGGGGTGGATGAGGGACAGGATCAGGTAGACAACCGTCGTCTCCATCGTCCTCATCATCCACGAAGATAGTCTCGGACTGCTCTAACGAACCTGAGATATCGGACCTAGTCCCCGGACTGGCCTCGTCAAAGGTCACCTCACAAGTCTCTACCATTTTGCTAGACTCGCAGTTCCAGACCCTATAAGCCCGCGAAGAAGTCGAGTAGCCTAGAAAGATCCCATCACAGGAACGTGACTCGAACTTATCTAGGTTCCCAGACTTCAAGATAAAACACTTGCAACCAAAAACACGAAAATGAGAGACGCTGGGCTTTCGCCCATATCTCAACTCATAAGAAGTGCGGTGCAAGTGTGCCCGAAGAAAAACTCGATTCGAAACATGGCACGCGGTCGCAATAGCCTCAGCCCAAAACTTCCGCGGTGTAGAGTACTCATCAAGCATTGTCCTGGCCATCTCGACCAAGGTACGGTTCTTCCTCTCCACAACGCCATTCTGCTGAGGGACGTATGGAGAAGAGAACTGGTGCTCTACACCTGTCTCACCACAGAAACTCTCAAAGTAGGAATTTTTGAACTCCGTGCCATTGTCACTGCGGATCGCTCGTAAGGCACCCGGGAGCACAACAGAAAGCCTACTGAAAAGACCTCGGAAATGGGTAAACGTCTCATCCTTCGAGGATAAGAAAAACACCCAAGAGAACCTCGAATAGTCATCGACCACGACAAGGACGTACCACTTCCCTCCTGCTGACTGCACTCGAGCTGGTCCAACTGTGTCCATATGGAGCAGCTGTCCTGGTGCATCGGTCATGGTAACCATGACCGGAGGATGAGAAGCGGCAACCATCTTGCCGTGCCGGCATGGAGCGCAAACAAGATCTTTGACCATCTTGAGTTTTGGCAGACCACGAATGAGATCGTGGCTGCTAACTCGGGTCAAATGGTCAAATCCGATATGACCAAGTCTCCTATGCCAGAAAGAAAGGTCGCGGGACTCAGAAGCAACTTAACACCTGAGAGGATCACCAGAAGACTCAGAAAAATTGGCACGAAAGATCCTCCCAAAACGAGAAATCCCGCAAACCAGACTACCCGAAGAATCAAGAATTTTGCAATTATTTTTCTTAAAGCTCACCTCAAAGTCGTCATCGGTAAGCTGAGAGACTGAAAGCAAGTTATACTGCAGCTTACTAACCAAGGCAACATCCTTAAGAATAAAGGAGGCATTAATACGCACAGTACCTTTGGCGATGACGCGCCCAGACGAAGCGTCTCCGAAGGTGATCGTCTCATCACCTGGAGCGCGGGCTAGGGAGGAGAACCAACGGGAGTCTCCGGTCATATAACGAGAACAACCGGAGTCTACAAGCCAAACCTTCTCCTTCCCTACCCGGCGAACCTGAGTCAAATAGAGAGTAAAGTCTCAGTATTGGGGTAAATCAAGAGTGATTTTGGCACCCAATACTGAGTTACACGTGGAGCAGATGAAGTAGTCAAGCACGACTGACCTCTATCTACCCTACGCTTTCCGTGACTCAAAGAAGCAGAAGGTCTGTGATCAGACCTGAAGCTGTTGCGGGGTCCGACTGCTACGGGAGAGCGAGTCGGAACACCGGCAACACGCAGATCACGCCGTGGGTAACTGTCTCGACGGGGGAAGTGAGATGTACCCTCCGGACGGCGGAAGTCACGACCCGGAGCAGCACGAGGACAAAAACCAGAAGACTCAGAAAAACCAAGTCCTCGATGCTACCCAACCCTGTCAGAAGCAAACCTGGACCTCGTGCTAGTCTTAGGTGCACTCAGGATCTGGGGCTGACCCTGAATACGCCTAAGTGTCTCTGCACGGTCTCTACGCGCAATCTTGGCGCGCCTGAAGCATCTCCCGATCGAGTGCCCATCTTTCTGACAGAAGGTGCAGTGGTACTTCACCTTCTGCGAGGTGGAAGTAGCACGAAGAGGCTTCGCCTTCTGAGAGGCCGAAGCAACAGGTGGAATCACCTTGCTGTCAGAGATCCCTTGGACAAAACCCGCTGATTTGAATTTTACCTCGTCAGACCTGGGCTCAACCTCGATCGCACCTCCTACTATGGGTCTGAGAATAGCAGGTGGATGCTTTCTAATGTCCTCATAGTAATCATATCCTAGACCCTGATTGAATTTGCAAATCTTGGATTGGTCTAGAATAAGATTAAGCTTCTTCTTGCCGCCTACAAATCTCTCGAGAGTGTTCATAAGGTACTGACACTCCCGAAAGAGAGAGGTGCAAGACGAGCAAGGAGAAGAGGGAACAACAGCAGGTAAGGGAGCAGATGAAGAACCAACAGCAGAGGTAAGAATGGCTTGTGCACGCACAGCCGACTCAGAATGGGCAGTCCTACTGCTAGCCAGTTGGTTCACGTTCCTAGGCGTCTCCACCTTACCCTGGGGCTTCTCCTTCTCAGCAATCACATTACAAGCTGATGGTTGCTTCTCTAGTAAGTCCTTAGTTAGCTTCACACATTTATCATTCAAAGCAACGAGTTCAAGTTTTAGTTTGTCACAACTAATGCATGGTGAGCTAACAGGATCCTTAGTCGCAAACTGAGCCAATTTGTTGTTTTGATCAATCATCTCTTGGAATTGCTTAGAAACAGATTCAAGTTCAAGAGTTAATTTTGGACAATTGGTGCAAGAAACAACAGGCTCAAGTAAAGAAGCATGCAACTCAGCAATCTTGTGATCTGCCCATTTTAGGTTCGACTTCAGCTTATTGCAGTTTTCACATGACTCGGGCAGATCAAGCAACATGGTATAAAGACCTCTAAAAGTATTGTCCTTATCCTCACATGAGGTGCAAGCACTAGTCTCAACAGGAGCAGATGAAATAGAAGCAATCCTACTCATCTGTAGTTCAGCCAACAGACTAATGTTCTCCACCTTAACAGTATCAAGCTCGGAGGACAAACTATCATGTGAGGTCCTTAATTTCTCCATATCACCCAGCAAAGCAGAGCATGTATCACAATCATCACGGGAGGGAGCAGATATAAGTGAAGTAAGCTCCCGTGATAATCTATCTACTTCCTTCTCTAACTCGGTACACCTAGCCCTAGCTCTAGCATGAAAACCACCTAGCTTAAGAAAAGCATGATTGAGCTGGGCGTAGGTGGGGCATACCTCATCCGAGTCGGAGTACAGCTCGCTGTCGCTGAGTTCGCCCTCGAGGGCCATAAAGCACATGCCGGAGAAGTCGTCGCCGCCATCCTTGGGCTCTTGGTCACCCGTCCCGTCGTCGTCGCTCCATCCCTCCACCTCGCTGAGTTCGAGGTCGTCGAAGGCGGTGAGGACGCGGTGGAAGAGCTTCCTGGCCTTTCCGAAGTTGCGGAACTTCTTCTTTCCCGGCGTCTGAACTGGAGGCTTCTTGTTGCGGTTCTTGTCGGTGTAGTCGATCTTGCTCGAACCGCCGAAATCAGCTTTGCCCTTCTCCAGTTTGGGGCAGTTTGCCCGAATGTGATTGGGGCCACCACACTCGAAGCAAATCACGGGTCCTCCTCTCTTTCTGTCCCTCCTCCCCTTGTAAGCATGGGAGAATCTTCGAGCAAGGAGGGCCAGCTGATCATCCGCAAGCTGCTCTAACTGATCATCAGTTATGTCACAGAGAGCAGCAAGGGAGAAACCGCAAGAAGAATCAGAAGAGGGACCAGAAGCCGAGCTGGGATCTGTGACTAGAGCCATCGACTGTGACTTCGACTTGCGAGAGACAATGTCAATCTCGTGAGTCTTGAGACGCGAGTACAGCGCATCAAGAGTCAAAGTCGAGAGGTCCGTAGTGTCCTTGATGGTAGTCACCTTCATCTCCCAAACACGAAGGTCGAGTGCAGCGAGCATTTGTCGAGCGTTATCCGAGTCGGGGTATGTGAGACCGACCGCTCGGAGGTTGCTCAGAATCTTGTGAAAACGCGCAAAACACTCATCAAGGGACTCGCCAGCGAGCATTTCAAACTTGTTGTAATCTCGCTTGAACTGGTCCTGTCTCACCGTCTTTATCTGGGTGGTGCCCTCATGGTAAGCATCGAGGGTCTCCCAAATATCGAAGGCGGACGAAAGATGAGATATGCGGTCAAACTCGCTACGACTCAAGCCCTGGATTATGATGTTCCTTGCCTTAGCGTTTGCCTCAACATCATGCATATTTCCAGCATTAATGTTCTCATCGGCAGGAACAACAAATCTGACCTTCACCTTCCGCCAAATGGCATACCCCTGAGCCTGGATGTATGTTTCCATTCGGCTCTTCCAGAAGGGGTAATCCAGGCCATCAAAGACGGGAGGCTTGGTCGAGTACTTGTCCGTCGCCATGGCTCTTGAGACCGGTTAAGATCTATTGAAAAGAGCTAACCTGGCTCTGATACCAATTGTTGGACCGAAATGGCGACAGAGGGGGGGGGGTGAATGGCGCTCTCAAAAAAATTAAATTCGCCCCTCAAGTACCCACGCTTGTACTTCTTCTCCAATAGCTACGGAAGCTATGAAGATAGAAGATATGCACTACTGGAAGTCAAGGCAACAAGGAAAAACCAGATCCAAAAAGAAGCAGCCAAGAAAAATAAATTCAGAGCCAGTCTGACTGCAAGCGGTAGTACCGCTGAGATGAGCGGTAGTACCTCTGAGCGGTAGTACCTCTCAAGGAGCGGTAGTACCGCACGACGATCGGACTTGTCCGAACGTTTCTTCACTGCCGATCGGACTGGTCCGAACAAACCGGTAGTACCGCTGAGATGAGCGGTAGTACCTCTCAAGGAGCGGTAGTACCGCACGACGATCGGACTTGTCCGAACGTTTCTTCGCTGCCGATCGGACTGGTCCGAACAAACCGGTAGTACCGCTAGGACGAGCGGTAGTACCTCTGAGCGGTAGTACCTCTCGGGGAGCGGTAGTACCTCTCGAGAAAAATAGCAAACAGGATTTTCAGGCTGGAACTTTGAGACTTCGGATTTTTGGCTAAAAAGAAGTTTGCTCTCAATCTTTTTGATCCAAGGCCTTACTACAACAAACTGAATAGTAAGGGGACCTTGGGAAACAAGAGAATCAAACCAAGAAGCAAGAATTTCAGATTATGGGTAAAAATCTGAATTTTTTGCACAACCCGAGCCAAAAATCAAATTACTCCCCAACCGTTGATCCTTTGGCTATGAAATTTTGAGGGTAGCTAATTAATAGCCTCTGGACTCTCCATACCAAATTTCAAGCCATCTCAACAAGGGAATCAAGAGCAGCTCCAAACCCTAGAAACTTAGTTCAAGAACAGAGGAAGGCCAAAACTGAAATCTGAGAATTAAACCAAGTTTGCTCTTCGGGAAATCAATCAAATGATCTTGTGGCACTAACCCATCATAGAGCAACCCATTTTGGGCCTTCCCAACAAGCAAGAACTCGAAAATCAAAAAGCTCAGAAATCAACCAAAAGAAGCAACGAAGAACAGAGAGAGCACGAACAGATAAAAACTTCAGGACTTTCATTCATTGAACAAAGAGGAATACAGAGGAGTCCCGATACGCATGGACATTAGGACATAGATGATTACAAGATTCTCCACTCAATCCCTCTCCTCTCAATCCTCAAGAACACCAAGAATCACACATCTTCTTGGGAGGAAGAACACACAGAGAGGAGCTCACATAGAAACCATCGATGAAGCTACAGAGGGAGCACTACTCTGCCTCCACCAACTCACACCAACTAAAGAGCTAAAGGAAACAACCTTCCCAAAGCCTCTTTTGACTAGTGCAAACCCTAATTCTACCACAAGTGCTCAAGGAGGGCATGCAGCCCCTCCTCTCCTTTTATAGCGCCTGGCTAACGGGTCTCCGCCCCGTTACGCCCGCTATGTCCAACGGAGCCCGCTCCCACTTGTGCAGCCTTGCGAATTTCCCGATTCACCCCTTCTGCACCTTCCGGGAAGCTTCCGCGCTCCTTGCCTCGCACGCCTCGCAACCACCTCGAGTCCACGTCGTCTTCGACACATCCCGACCGTTCTGACCTCAGCGCCACCTGCGCCTAGTCCGGTCCACCGTGTCTCGCCACGACTCCACTCGACGTCCTGCAGCCACACAGACAAGAAACCACGTCAAATAGCACCGCTCGACACATGAAAGCATAAACAACATAACTTACCATTGCCGAAGTCCAAACCTGTCAAAACATTAGAATATGCATCCTAAGCCCAAATGACCAGATTTGACCAAAGTCCGACCGAGCCCGATTGCGCCACGCAACGACTCGACTCCGAACCACTCAAACCAAACTCTACTGACCTAAACCCTTGTCAATTACTCATCACTCTCATGGAGTCACGACCACATGGTCTCTCAAAGAAGAAGAGTGCGATCAGCCTCAAGCTGATGACGATGCTTGCATTCAGCAACCACATTTTGAGCATGGGCACCAAGACAATAAGACTAGTAAAGAGTACCCTGCTTAGAAAGAAATTGTCTAAAAGCACCAGAACAATACTCTCCAGCAGAATCATAGCGAAAAGTACAGATAGAGGACTCAAACTGAATACGAACCATCGTGGCAAAACTATGATAGATCGCAAGAAACTGACCATGATTAGACATAGGGAAAGCCAAGTGGAACGGGAATAATCATCAATGAAAATTACATAGAATTTAAGCCCGTGTTTTGAGATAATATGCCCAGGTCCCCATACATCTGAATGAACTAAATCAAAAGGACGAGAAGATATGGACTCACTAGAATGATAAGGAAGTTGTAGCTGTTTGCCCAGCTTACAACCTTAATAAAACATTAACGTGTCAACAGTAACACATCTAAGAACACACTAACAAACTAATGAAGAAAGACGGGACCCACATAGGTGTCCTAAATGATGATGCCACCGTGCAAAAGCTCCATAGGTGGTGGCAGCAGTGGCAGTAGAGGCAGACATAGCAGAAGCAACTGAAGTGGATGGAAGGTGGAGGCGGTCAAGAATGTAGAGACCCTAACGATCCCTATAGCACCGGCCAGTCCCATGTACCGTCCCTGTCTGTTGATCCTAGACGAAACAGGTGTGAAGGTTAAAAACAACCCTATAACCAATATCAGTGAGCTATCCCACTGAAAGAAGTTGCATGGTAAGCTGGGGAACATGAGAAACAGTTGGAACAGAAAAGTCATTTGACAAAAGAATGCCCTGACAGCTAACAGACAAGGAAGTACCATCAGCTGTCTAAACAGAGATAGGAAAATTAGGAGGTCCTACTAAAGTGAGAGATGTGGAGTCCGGTTTCATGTGAAAAGAGGCACCAGAATCTAGAACCCAAGAGGTACCTAGAGGAGACGTCTAAGCTAAACTGGTAGAACCCGGTGAGTTGTGAGAGAACTGCTGAAGTAGAACCTGGCAGAGCTGCTGGACAGAGTCACCTTTCTGAGCAGAAACTGATGAGCTGGTCTGTCCTCCTGGGAAGGAAGGGCCTCCCTACCCCCTTTGGTCGCCCACCCCCACGTGCCTTGTTCCATTTTTTCGCACCGCACAATTCTGGTAGTCATGCCTGAAGTTCTTGCAGTAGTTGCACTGAACAACAGTTGGTGTGAAAATAGGAGCGGAGACAGGCACCTAGGGAGAGGTCGTAGTTGAAGCAGATATCATTGTCGTAGTCGAAGAAGGGGCAACAAGCATAGTCGAAACAGACTATGCTGCTAATCCGAGATGAATCTCTTCAGCCTGAAGCATCGAAAGGGCCTCTGTAATGGTTGACCATGGAGAGTGGCTCAGCAGCTGAGCTCTGACAGGCTCAAATTCTGGGCGAAGGCGGCAAACGAAGTCATAATGGCAAAGGCAATCATGATCCGCCTTCTGCACTTTATGACACTCCTGACAAAGTAGAGAGACCAGCTCATCTAGCTAGTGCTAGAGACTTGCTAGGGCCCAAAAGAAGTCATCAACAAAAGAATCTCCCTGGTGAAATATCTCCAACTCACGCTGAAGCGAAAAGAATTGAGCATAACTGCTTTGCTGGTATCGCTCATGCAAGTACTCTTAGATCTGTTGAGTAGACCATAGGCCAACAATGTCTGGCTAGATGGAGTCATCGACATTGACCACCAGGATGGCACGAAAGCGTCAATGGCATATTGAAAAGCCTCATCAACAGCGTTAGCAGTATCAGCAGCAGCCTTTGCCTCCTTCTTGGCAGCCTCATCTGCTACGGGAGGTGCAGAAGTAGACTGCATAGGAGAAGGGCGTGCACCAGTGACATATCCCCAAAGGCGGAGACCATCAAGTGTGATCTCCATGAGAGAAGACCATAACCTGTAGTTCATTCCATGGAGCTTTGTTCTTGAGAATGGGATCGTAGTAGATGGAATGGAAGCCATCGGTAGGCGGTGTTGGATGGCGCGGTGACTAAGGCAACGAAGTCTAATAGGTGGCACTGGATGGTGTGGCAGTTAGATCAACATTATATATTTTTTTCTCTTTTTTATGCTAATACAAAAAATAAAAATGTTGCTCGGCTGAAATAGACAGTTGACTGGGTGTCACCAAGGCGACGAGCGGGCGATCGACGGAGCGGTGGCTGGCAGAGCGTCAATCGGCAGCTCAGGGGTCGTCGGCAAAGCGACAGCCGGCAACGATCGAGCGGGTACCATCGGATCGGGTGGAGACGATGACAGCGGCCTGGGCAGCAGTGGTGGTGACGATGGATCAGCCAGATTTGGCGAGCGATGCCAGATTTAGCGAGGTACTGCTGGATCTCAGTGGAGATGATGGCAGCAGCTCAGGCGATTGGGTGGAGATGACGGCGACAGCCCGAGCGACAGCAGCGGCTCAGGCGAAGGCGGTGGCCTGGGCAGCGGCGATGGCCTAGACTATGTCGGCGGCGGCCTGAGCAGCGGCGGCGGTAGCCTGGGCAGTGTCAGAGGCAGCGAAAGGACAAGGTCAGAGCCCTAGCTTTGATATCATAAGGTCAGAGCCCTAGCTTTGATACCATGTTATGAATATTGTGTGTATATTCATGAGGCCCAAAGGTCAATATATATAGGGAGTACAAAAGGATATATAGAGAAATATGACATATACTGATAAGGAAACCAAGGCATATAAGGAAACGAATAACAATCCTATTCTGTCCTTAAAAGCATCCACACACTAATCTAACCAAAGAGATGCCCGACTTCTGATCGACGAAATTCAGGTAATGTATATCTCTATAATGTTCCATAGATCTGAAGGACGCCTTAGCTAATTGTGTATCATTTTGTAGGAGCCCACACCCTGCAAGCTCTAAGTGAGGCTGGTTGGGTCCATTCCTATTAAGGCTAGGAGGGGATGGTGTTTCCATGCCAGGAAGGGATAGTGCTGCATGATGCCTAGGCACATGATTACGCCAAGGTCCAGGTAGACATGGTACATATCTATGTTATGGTCATCCTGCTAGAGAAGCCCCTGAACGAAGACATCATAACACTAGGGGATGTCGTGCACACTTTTGTCCAGTGGCCCAAGAGGGGCATCGCCATAGACCCTACAGTGTGCAATCTCCACACGACCATACCTCTCTAACAGAATAATTGATAACTCCATCTCAACCTTCGCTCCAGAAGGCCGTTGTATTGGCTCCCATAGAGACAATGCCGAAGAAATAAGAAAAGCGTGCCAAGTTGTCTCCCGAGAAGATGTATCATAAGTGAGGCATTAAGGCCAAATCGAAGAAGGTTTAGGCACCCTGTGAGCCTTGCACATTCTTCCTCAGAATGCCATTGGTCTCCGACACACTATTACCCCGCCTTGGAATGGGTTGCATGCGTTTGCATGCCTGGTACATGTAGAGGACCAACGAGTGGAGGACAAACTAGCCTACTAGATTCACTGTCAGATACACGAAGAGGTATTTCCTCCATGACCCGGGCTTCTTCGTTGTGGGCTTCGATGACTTATTCCAACTATTCACCTCGGCGCCCTCGACGCCTCACTTCTACAATGCTGGACATTGTATGTTTGTATAATCAAGTTCTACATTCATGTAACACTGATAAATATCATAACTCATTACTTATGTATAGATACATGATGCAAGAAGCCTGACGATCATGAGAACCGGTGGGTTTCCTCAACCTACATTTGATCTATGAGCAATGCATCACCCAAGACGCATCCTACACGAGAATTACATAATGATAGGATTGCTTACTCAGAGCAACAAGGACTACATACTTATGCCCTACAACCAGGGGTAAATGTTTCACTAGTTGCTATACAAATTTCATTTATACTTTATATGCAACACGAAGTTACATTTAATGACTATAGTGACATACATGAGTAGATGGTACTGGATCCTTATAGCATTGTACCAAAGTGGAACAAGCTAATATACCTTAATTCCTTAGTCAAGAACGACCATGACTTCACACTTGTGCAACAAACACTCGACAAGTATACACATTTCCTCCATAGATAACTCAATTGTAGTCTTCCCTTAATTTGCAATGGCCAAGGATAACTTTTTAGAATCACATAGGTTGTTAGCGCCTATGTTGCCAGGGGAGGGAGACAGAAGGAATCGAGCACCACATTGCAACACAAGAAGCAAATTTTGGTACCCATTGCAAAGCAATAATCCTATGTTACACTTCATAATAACGCCTCTCGAACTGTCTATTCCAATATATATAATTCTATTTTTGAAGTGCCACCACCAGCTACTAGGCAACCCATGTGCATTCTATGTTTGACATCATATGCAGAAAATCATGAGTGCTAAGACGAATGATCTAGATGTTTGTTAATCTCATAATAATTATTTCATAATTATCAATTTAAATATATATGCTTACTACTTTAGTCCTCCTAGCGATAGAGTATGACAATCAAATCAAGTACATTTGATTTGAACGAACTCTCGGACGTTCAAGGATGGCTCTCCACCTTCTTGATGATGGAGGTCATTGACTTGAAAGGAGAGTTTCACTTCAGTGACATCAATTAATACATATTCAAACATTTGATTCAATTATAATTCATTCAATTGTAATCCACATTGAGTTGTAATTCAATTGTAACTTTGGTGACAATACATGAACATTCTTTTGTAATTGAATTTGAGTTGCAATTCATTTTGAGTTGTAAGTCATTTATCTGTACTGTGCTTGCTTTTTTTAGAGGTCATTGCTAGCATTTCCTGAGGCTAGCCAAAAAACAAAAAAATTTAGGTGTAGGAAAAATTATCACAGACTATTTCTAACACAAAACAATCTATGGTACATAGACCATCACAGACGGTTTTTTGTATTAGCCGTCTGTGATATGTTGGATATCATAGATGGTTATTTTAAAAAAAATTGTTTGTGTTGTGACTTATCACAAATAGTTTGGGAGTTGTCTGTGATAACTACCTGTGTTGTGACTTATCACAAATAGTTTGGGAGTTGTCTGTGATAACTACCTGTTACCACTAATGCAATAAATCATATAGTTTAGAAACCATATCTGATGAGGGTTATAACCATTTGTGATGACCTCATGCATGGTAGTGAGAACACTTCCCTAGTTTGTTTAAAGCAAGAACACTTTTCTCAGTTCATAGTAGCATTTTATGAACCTATAGTGTTGAAGATGTCTTTGATCCTGAAATACCTATTGTACATAGGAATAAGATGACCTACTTTATTAATTGTGAGCTGGAATTCTCTTATCCATCAAGTTTAGATGGCATCTCTCTCAATGTCATTTGTCATGAGATAGACCGCCATATAATTAATTGACATGAAATTGATCATGGTCCTGAAAATTAATTTGTCATTGATACGAGACTGTACAATAAACTTATAAGCACCCCCGATCGGATGCAATGACCGCCAAGGATGTGGAGGGACTCAAGGATAAGCACACAAATGCCAAGCGTATTCAATATGATTGTAAAGGGTTTAAAATGACCTCCTCTCTTCCATTACATGTGGTTCTATTTATAGAGGGGAGAGAGGGGCGAGTGAAGTTACAAGGTTGTCCTCAAGGCATAGCTTACTCCTAGGGGTATCTTCATCCTTTGCCCCATGTAGGTCCCACCATGTCCAAGACTCTGGGGTCGATTCGGGGCTAACTCCAGGCCTCGTCCGGGGTTGGCCTCGGACCCCCTCTAGGGTTGGTCTTGGACCCCCTTCGGAGTTGGCTCGCGGACTCCACTGAGGTTGGCCTTGGACCCCCTCCAGAGTTTGCTCGCAAACTCAACTGAGGTTGGCTTGGACTACACCAAGGTTGGCTCTGGACCCCTCCGGGGTTGGCTCACGGACTTCGCTGAGGTTGACTCATGGGCCTTACCGAGGTTGGCTCACTGACTTAGCTTGGGGCAGACCTTCCTCCCCAATGGTAGCCCTCACCGATCCAAGCAGTCGTTAACCACCCACCCGGGTCGGTGCACTGACTTGTAAAAGGGGTCAGCGTGTGGCTTTAGGCCAACAATCCCTCTGGTAGCCTATAATGAGATGACAACACATTAAGGTACCTTAGTATTAGAGTGGACTCTGCGTGGTTGTTCGCCATCTGCTTGGCTACTAGGCTATGGCTAGGCTTGCCGATACGACGAGCATGGTTGTAAACTTTCCTCCTCGGCTTAGCGTGGATATGGTCTAGGAGTGGTACATATTACAAGGAGTGTTTCCATGTGCCACAACAACTTCGGGTTACTACATCATGGACCAAACGGGGCACTGTGCTATGGACAGAAATAGGTACTGTGCTACGGACTGCAATGGGTACTATGCTACGGACCACAATCTGGTGGGCTCTCCTCTATGCCTCCCTTCGGCTAGGTAGACCAGGTCAATCGTGGACTAGGCCTACTCTTTAATTACCTCTCCCAACCGACTGACTTCTCCCATTTCCCCACTCCATACAGGCTCCCATCTCCTAGCCGCTTCGATCCCATTGCCAACACCCCTTGGCTCTACTCACCTCCACCTTGGGTCCCCTTCACACCTATAACATCCTAATTTTTAGAGCCTTTTTGAAGCTTTTAAAATAAAATTCACCAGTTGGATTTTTCTGGAATTAATTAAAGCTTAATTAGAATTTTTATTAATTAAAAGGATTTAATATGATTAAATTAAACACTAACATTTGTCAAAAGTATTTTATTTGGATTCCTTGAGTCCAAAGGAATTTTCTTGGATTTTTATGGGTTTATTTGCTATTTTCTAGAGCTCAAATGAATTTATTTGAAATCCCTGGAAAATCTTTGAACAGTAACGGGCCGAGCCCATTACTGTTCCTCCAGCCCATCAACCCTCGGCCTTTCGATTTTATTCCGGCCAGGTGTCGGCCATGTGCCGCTCGCTGCCCCCATCTGCATCGTCCGCTTCGCCTGCCCCGCAGTCGTCTGATCTTTTATGGGAACACGTGTTGTCCATCGGATGGTGGTCGCACTGTTCATCGTCATCTCCGTTCAGGACTCCGCTGTCCTCCTTCGGCCTAGTCTTGGTGTCCGCATCGTCTTCGTGTGGCCACCGCCCATGTCCATCTGGGAAACCTCGGCGTTCGGGTATAAAGCTGAGCCCTGCCCCCTCAGTCTCCGTGTCCCGAGCTACTCGCTTCGCCGTTCTCACTGAGATCACCTCGGTGAGCAGCCACTGAAGTTTGCCATCACTGCCGTCATGTTTTTAGTCTTCGCTGGCGTCTGCCCTCACCGGTAAGTCGCCATCCAGCCTCGTCGCTGAACCCCGCCGCTGCACCGTTGTTGGCCAGCCCCATCGTCGCCTCGCACCACGCGCTCGCTCGCTCCACATCGCCTCGGTTCACGTGCAACTGGCGCCGCGCACCGCCAACTCACCCGCACCCACGCACCCATGACCGTTCGCCTCCTTGTGCACCCTGTTCACCGTGAACCGTGCCGCTGAAAGCTGGGCCCACCGGTTAGGTTTACTGTTCCATAGACCCATGAACCGTTGAGTCGAGTCAGCAAGCCCAGTCCCTAGAGTCCACGTGTCATGCCACGTGTGTGCCACGTCAGCACTCGAGTCATCCCTAGTGTCATGTCAGCATGCCACGTCACCTGCCACGCCATCAGCCATGTCAGCCCTAGAGCCCAGTCAACAGCTGCGTCAGCAAGCCCAGTCGTCCAGTGCACTGTTCCATGAGTCGAGTTCACTGTAGACTTGATTTTTCGTGAACCGAGTCTACAGCACAGTAGCTTTTCTGATTTTCAGTATTTTCTTTAGATTAGATTTTCCGAGAGCCCGTTCTCCTCCGTCTGAACTCCGATTGACCCAATTCTTTTTTCCTAAATTCATCTAAAATTGAGCTCTATCTTTTGGTGCTAGTTTTGAAGTTTTTGGAGTTTGTTTGACTTTATTTGAATTTGTTATGTGCTTCATTTCGCTTTCTCTCTCGTTAGATCACACGTTCGAAGGAGCTGAAGTAAGATTCGAAGATCAAGAATTCCTAACTGAGCAAGACCAAGGCAAGTCATGTTCTTTGATCATGTTGAACCTAGTTTTCAAATCTACTATGTATTACTTTGTTTTAAATTATCATGCATCACTATTTTATTATAAACCTTTGTATTGGTATTTATTTTCCAAATTGATTAATTCCTTCTTGATAATTTGAATGCCATGATTCTATTGTCACCATAGGATGGGTAATTATCTAGTGATGCAATATTAGTTGTCATATGGATTGTACGCTTATATTTCTTAGCCGTGCTTATAGCAACGTTGGGTTTATCATCACATGTGATCAAATAATTAATTTTGACTTAATGAGATATGGAATCGTGGCTGTAGCCACAGTGATAAAATTTGTGTGCCATGACATGGGGTGTCATTGGTGTTGGTTATACAAAAATGGTTTTCACTTAGGCGAATGATCGTGCAGTAAAGGGGTGCAACTTGCACATTGGTATGTGGATGTTTCGCTTGGGTAAATCTAAGTACTTAACTTTGTGCGCCATTAATATGAGTCTTAATGCACAAACCACATGTCTAGTATGGGATAGACCTGGCATAATAATTTGTGAAGTCTCAACTTTGGTTTCGCTACTGATGTTGTTATGGCACAAGGGGGCAATTATCGACTAGGTGATCAGCTTACTCGACGGCGAAACCTTAGCTAGCGGGATCATGTTGAGATGGAGCATTGTAAAAGCCTTGTTGTGATTTTCTTAACGTGAGAATTATCACATCGTGTGGGTACAGTTGTGCAACCTCTGCAGAGTGTCAAACTTTCGAATAGCCGTGTCCCCGGTCATGGACAATGCTTAGTGATTTCACATGAGGGGTAGAGTTTTCATAAAAATTTGGATGGGTTAAGCTGGGGAGTGAATGGTTAGTTCACTGGTGGCTCATTTCGTGAATCTTGGTTCACGGGTGATTCATTGGAGTAAATGGTCAGTTCACTTGTGGTTGGTCTCAATTCCTTTGATTACTTATTTATTATCGTTTTGAAAGTTAGCTTTTCAATCTATTTATTGTATTTACTTTAAATTGTTGATTTTTGCAAATTAACCTTTCAGCCATCCATTGTAAGCCTTGCATACTATATTGCATTCTTTGTTACAAACGACTTGCTGAGTACTCTATGTACTCACGGCTATATCCATATTTGCTTAGTTGAGGAAGAAGGACCAGACCAGCAGGAGGTACCTGGAGGAGGATACTTCGACGACTTTGCAGATTAGGATTTCACTCCCCACTCAATTGCCTGTGGGCATATCGAATGGCTACTACGCTTATTTTTTTCCACTGCTAGTTTCTTTAAGCCTTTTAGGCTGTTATCTGTAAGTTTGGCCATAAGTTTGTACTTTGATAATTATTAATAATATTTGAGTCTTTTCTTAGTGAATCGTGATATGTTTAATATTTCATCTTTGTTTATACTATGTGCACTAGCGTGTTCCTGGACTGGTGCAGAATACACAGGAGAGTCCGAATTTGCATATTCGGGTTTCAAAAACACCACTCAGCTCTAGAGTCTTAGCGCACCACCCAGTATCTAGGGTTCCTCCATGTCGCTTAGCCTCGAAGTCTCAGTGCATTGCTCGGTCTCTGCTGCCCCTGCATGGCACTAGCGAGGCTTCTGGACTTCCCCTGGGTGTCCTGGACCACCGTCAGGCACCCCTGTCATCACGTTGCACCTCACCTCATTGCTGCTTCGCTGGTCTTCGAGGTCACCCGGACCGCCTCGATCCATCCTGGACTCATCACTTCACTGCTCGAACCCTTCTAGGGGATTTACCTTGGGATGCCCCCAGGGGACTTGCATTGGGATGCCCCACTACTACAAAAGAGGCTATACTGGATGGGTGCATCACAGACAGTTCATACGGAACCGTCTGTGCTTAAACTATCATAGACGGTTTATACTACCAACCGTCTGTGATATTTTCACAGATGGTTATTAACACAAACCGTCTGTGATAATTGAGACATCACAAACGGTTTGTGTTAATAACCATCTATGAACTTTCATAGATGGTTCTTAACATGAACCGTCTGTGATAAGTCAGACATCACAAATGGCTCATGTTAATAACCGTCTATGAAAGTTCCGGACATCACAGATGGTTCATGTAAAAAACCATCTCTGATATTTTGGACATCACAGACAGTTCTTGTAACAAACAGTCTGTGATATTGTGAACATCATAAACAGTTTGTATGAATAACCGTCTATGAATTATCACATATGGTTATTAATACGAATGGTCTGTGATAATATTGGTATCACAGACCGTTTGTGGTTGGAACTATCTGGGATAATCTATGCTATTAAATACCATAACTGAAGTGACCCCATATTTTGAAGAGCACAAGGACATGCTACGATAAGAGAATGCATGCCAGTAAGAGGTTTGGATCATAAGACAACACAACCGTCAGTTCAACGAATGGTTGAAGGTGTGATTGACTAGGACGTCGTCTAGTGAAATACTACAATGGTTGGCAAAAGGGTCAAAATTTACAACTGTGATATGGCAAGGATACGACATTAATAGCTACACATTTTATACAATAGATCAGGATAGAAAGAGCACAGTGTAGAACTCAGGAGTCTGCATAAATGCCTATGATGCG
Source organism: Dendrocalamus latiflorus (assembly GCA_017311315.1). NCBI lineage: Eukaryota > Viridiplantae > Streptophyta > Magnoliopsida > Poales > Poaceae > Dendrocalamus > Dendrocalamus latiflorus. Next base: position 13,562,316 of record CM029654.1, on the reverse strand, counting down.
CACATTAGTACCGCTAGCCTAAGCTCGTACTACGTGCTTGTAGAGGAGATTTGGGAGCTTGACTACGTAATTTTCAAAATTCATCTATTTCGGTGTCGTTGGGTCCAACTACCATGGGATGTAAAGGTCGACAGGTACAGCGTCACTACCGTGGACCTCGAATGTGTAGGATACAAAAACGAACCATTCGTACTCACGAGGCAACTTGTTGCGATGTAATCATAGTTACGAAACTTAGCATGTAACTATGGAAATATATTCCATTGTAATTGTAATTGACTCAGTAACTAAGAAATAGTTATATTTATGATTATGCTTTCGTTTTTCATAATATTGCATGGCCAGCATGATTTTTTGTGCCTAGAAGGAACAAACTATCGCAGGCAGTTTATCGGAAGAAACCGTCTGTGATAATACTATCACAAATGGTTCATTTATAGAACCGTCTATGATATATTATATCACAAATGGTTCTTTTATGGAATCGTCTGTGATACGTCGAATATCACAGATGGTTCTTTTATGGAACCATCTGTGATACGTCGAATATCACATATGGTTCTTTTATAGAACCGTCTGTGATAGAATTATCACAGACGGTTCCATAAAAGAACTGTCTGTGATAGTATTATCACAGATGGTTCCATAAATGAACCATCTATGATAGTTTCCTTATAAATATTCTGCAATAGGTTCTGTTCATAGAGTCCTCACTCACTCACTCCATCTCCACCGCCACTGCTAGGTTTTGCTAGATCTGACTGCATACTCGTGCGCAACGCCGCCTTTCCCTCCCGACGCCGCCTCTCCCTCCCGTCGCTGTACGTCTCTCCCTCCCGACACCGGCCGCCTCTCCCTCACGACGCCACCTCTCCTGATGCCGTCTCTCCCTCCTGTCACTGTCCGCCTCTCCCTCCCGACGCCGGTCGCCTCTCCCTCCTGATGTCGGCCGCCTCTCCTTCCCGACGCTGGCCGCCTCAACCTCATGCCGCCTCCTCTCCTTCCTGACACCGTTCACCTCTCCCTCATTGATCTTGTGGTCTATCTCAATAGTTGGCTAATTTATTTTGTGATCTTCAATAGATGGCTAAATTTTTGTATGACCTTTAGTACTTTATGATATATGCTTCACTTGTTAGCTACAAGATCTAATACTAAAATTAAATATTCAAGCTTGAGCTCTAAATTTTTACTATTACTGTCATTTGTCAATCTTGTGGTCTATCTCAATAGTTGGCTAAACTATTTTATGACCTTTAGTACTTCATGGTATATGCTGCACTTGTTACCTACAAGATCTAATACTAAAATTGGATATTTAAGCTTGAGCTCTAAATTTTTACTATTACTATCATTTATTAATCTTGTGATTTGTCTCAATAGTTGGCTAATTTATTTTGTGATCGTACTTCATGATATATTCTTCAGTTGGTAGCTACAAGATCTATTTGGAATGGCATGTTACTATTCCAAAGTGACCTTGTAGTAATAATATATGCTACATAGACCTTCAAAGAGCATGAAATAAGTTACACACTCCAGTGTATTAGGTTCAATGAACTTGAGACACTGGATTGTGTAATTTGATTCATAGAACTTTGTTTACGCCCATAGCTCACTGCAGTTAGTTTTTTCTTAGAAGAGAGATGGCGTCCACACAGTTGTTGTCCAAAAAGTTTTACTATTACTGTCATTTGTCAATCTTGTGGTTTGTCTCAATGGTTGGCTAATTTGTTTTGTGATCTTCAGTAGTTGGCTAATTTGTTTTATGACCTTTAGTATTTCATGATATATGCTTTAATTGTTAGCTACAAGATCTACTTAGAATGGCATGTTACTATTCCAAAGGGACCTTGTAGTAATAATATATGCCACATAGACTTTCAAAGGGCATGAAGCAAGTTACACTGATGGACCGAAATGGCGACAGAAGGGGGGTTGAATGTCGATTCTTTAAACCTTGCCCCTAAATTCAGACAACAACAGATCCCGAAAAATGAACAACAGAAATGCAAAAATTCCAGACTTTGAAAACCAAAGCAATTTGGGGCTTCTCCTTGATCCCCTTGGCTCAAAATAGTAGAGAAATGACTGTAATAGCCCAAGGAGTCTAGAGGATCAAAGAAATCCAACTCAAAACCACAAATTTCAGATTATGTCCAAAAATCTGAAAGATACAGAGAGCTGGACTAAAACTCAAAATACTCCTCCATCCTTGATCCTTTGGAAATGAGACTTTGTAGATATGTTAGCAATAGCCAAATGACTCTACAAGCCAAATTTCAAGCCATCAAACAAAGGGAATCAAGGACTGCACTAAAACCCTAGAAGTGCATGAACAACTTCAGAGAGAGCACAAAAATTCAAACTGCTCTTGATTCACAAGACCTTTGCCTATGAGATTTTGCAGATAGCTAACTAATAGCCTCTGGATTCTACATGCCAAGTTTCATGCCTTCTTGCACAGGGAATCAAGATAGCTAACTCAGCCTATTTGACATGGCATGAATCATAAAAGGATAGCTTAGGAAGGACTAAACTCAAATGCTAGCATGACAAGTTTTAATTCAAGTTAAGCAATTTTAATTGACTTATCATGGCAAAAGCTAGTCTACACATATGAAGTCATGATAAATTTAGCAAATAAAGCACAAGTCATGGCAAGGTGTAAAGCATTGTAAACATGTCATAACAGGATAATAATCAAGGCTCCATGTAGTTATATTACAATGCTGAAAATGCAATGCAGAAAATCCAACTCCCCCTCAACATGAGATGCAACTTTTAGTTCAAGTAGAGTTATGTCAAAATTAAGCTCCAGAAGCTCCCAAATGAACTCTCCCTGAACCAAAGCAATAAGAATCGAGAAGCTGGCAAAGAAAATCTGAAACAGGCAGTCCTTAAAGCATAGACAAGATATAGAGGAAACTATGGCTCAGACTGACTCTCATCTACCCCATATGACTCTAGAATTATCAACTGCCCACCTAACAAACTAAGGAGCAAACACGTACTCTGTCTACCCAAGGGTGGCCCAACCCTCGCTAGAACCTACAAGCAGTGAGTGAGCTCAACCTAGTGAGAAGAGAAACAGCTAATAAGCAGCATCCTATAATCACAAGATAAGAGCAAGAAGTTTAACCAGCTAGACAAGAAGACCACTCTAACCTATGCTAGAAGGACTAATCCCAATGCACCCGTATTTAATGCAACAGAAAGGAGAAAGAGCATAATCAATATGATAAAGCAGTAAAGCACAAACCCCCCTCACAGCAGCCCATAAGGACAGACCACCCCAAGCTCTCCCCGCAGAGCTGAAAACCTAGAGCTATCCAATGGCTTGGTAAAGATATCAGCCAACTGGTGGTCACTCTCCACAAACTGGAGCACTATGTCACCCTTCTCCACATGGTCTCTAAGGAAGTGATAGCGAATATCGATATGATTGGTCCGGGAGTGCTGCACTGGGTTCTTGGCAATATTAATCGCAGAAGTGTTATCACAAAAGAGTGGAACACTGTCGATAACTAACCCAAAGTCCCGCAGGGTCGAGACCATCCAAAGCACCTGACTACAGCAACTGGCTGCAGCAACGTACTCGGCCTCTGCGGTGGACAGTGCAACACCGGATTGCTTCCTCGAAGACCAGGAAACGAGAGAAGTGCCAATGAATTGGCAGATGCCAGAAGTGCTCTTCCTATCTATCCTACAGCCGGCAAAGTTTGCATCCGAATAGGCTCTCAAGGAAAGACAGGACGAGGAAGAGTACCAGATACCATAGTTAATGGTAGCTCGAAGGTACCGAAGAATGCGTTTCACCGCCTGGCGGTGAGATACGCGAGGAGAAGCCTGAAAGCGAGCACATAGACACACAACAAAGTGTATGTCCGGTCTCGAGGCAGTGAGGTACAAGAGGGAGCCGATCATACTACGATATTCCTTCTGATCAACTGGCTCGCCGTCCTCGTCTGGATCAAGTGTGGCAGAAGATGCCATGGGAGTCGACACAGGCTTACCATCACTCATGTCAAAGCGTCTCAGGAGGTCTCGAGTGTACTTGCCCTGATGCAAGAAAGTACCCTCCCGAGTCTGCTTGATCTGGAAGCCAAGGAAGAAGGTCAACTCACCCATCATGCTCATCTCAAACTCGGTGCTCATGACATCCGAGAACTGTGAAACGAGAGCATGGGAGGAGCCACCAAAGATGATGTCATCCACATAAATCTGGACGAGCAAGAGGTCGGTGCCATGCCGGCGAATGAACAAGGTCTTATCCACCTTACCCATCTCAAAACCATGACTCAACAAATAGGACATAAGCCTCTCATACCAAGCTCTAGGGGCCTGCTTAAGTCCATACAGCGCTTTGGAAAGCTTGAAGACATGGTTTGTGTATTTGGGGTTCTCGAAACCAGGAGGCTGTCTGACATATACTTCTTCCTCAATGAATCCATTAAGGAAGGCACTCTTGACGTCCATCTGGTAAAGCTTGAAACTCTTAGAAGCTGCAAAGGCAAGCAGGATTCTAATGGCCTCAAGTCTAGCTACAGGGGCGGAGGTCTCCTCAAAATCTAGACCCTCAACCTGGGAGAAGCCCCGAGCTACCAGTCTAGCCTTGTTTCGAATAACAACCCCATCCTCACTCTGCTTGTTCTTAAACACCCACTTAGTCCCAATGACATTGTGACCTCGCGGGGGCTCGACAAGCGACCAGACCTTGTTTCTCTCGAAGTTCTCTAGCTCCTCATGCATGGTATTGACCCAAGACTCATCTGAAAGGGCATGACTAACATCTTTGGGCTCAAAGGTGGCCACAAAGGCAGAATGGAGACAGAAATGTGACATGCCAGACTTTGAGCGTGTGACTCGCTCAAAGAGGTCTCCAATCATCTGCTCGGAAGGATGCCTTTTCTGGATATGTTGAGGAGGTCCAGGATGGGATGAAGAAGTGGCCTCTACCTCATGAGCTGATGAGGTAGGAACAGAGCCACTAGCTCCAGAGGAAGCAGAAGGCATGGGCTGATCTCCTTGAGGTGCGGTGGAAGAAGGCACCTCAAGGGGTGGCTGAGGAACTGGATCGGGTAGAAAACCCTCATCTCCATCGTCCTCATCATCCACAAAGATGGGCTCGGAATGCTCTAAGGAACCTGAGATATCGGACCTAGTCCCCGGACTGGCCTCGTCAAAGGTCACCTCATAGGTCTCTACCAATTTACTAGACTCGCAGTTCCAACTCGATAAGCCCGCGAAGAAGTTGAGTAGCCTAGAAATATCCCATCACACGAACGTGACTCGAACTTATCTAGGTTCCCAGACTTCAAGATAAAACACTTGCACCCAAACACACGAAAATGAGATACACTGGGCTTTCGCCTATATCTTAACTCATAAGAAGTGCGGTGCAAGTGTGCCCGAAGAAAAACTCGATTTGAGACATGGCACGCGGTAGCTATAGCCTCAGCCCAAAACTTCCGCGGTGTAGAGTACTCATCGAGCATCGTCCTGGCCATCTCGACCAAGGTACGGTTCTTCCTCTTCACGACGCCATTTTGCTATGGGACGTGCGGAGAAGAGAACTGGTGCTCTACACCTGTCTCATCGCAGAACCTCTCAAACTAGGAATTCTTGAACTCCGTGCCATTGTCACCGCGGATCGCTCGTAAGGCACCCAGAACTCAACAGAAAGCCTACTGAAAAGGCCTCGGAAATGTGTAAACGTCTCATGCTTCGAGGCTAAGAAAAACACCCAAGAGTACCTCGAGAAGTCATCGACCACGACAAGTACGTACCACTTCCCTCCTGCTGACTGCACTTGAGCTGGTCCAACTGTGTCCATGTGGAGCAGCTGTCCTGGTGCATCGGTCATGGTAACCGTGACCGGAGGATGAGAAGCGGCAACCATCTTGCCGTGCTGGCATGGAGTGCAAACAAGATCTTTGACCATCTTGAGTTTCGGCAAACCACGAATGAGATCGTGGCCGCTAACTCGGGTCAAATGGTCAAATCCAATATGACCAAGTCTCCTATGCCAGAAAGTCAAGTCACGGGACTCAGAAGCAACCAAACAACGGAGAGGATCACCAGAAGACTCAGAAAAATCAGCACGAAAGATCCTCCCAAAACGAGAAATCCCACAAACCAGACTACCCGAAGAATCAAGAATTTTGCAAGCGTTTTTCTTAAAGCTCACCTCGAAACCGTCATCGGTAAGCTGAAAAACGGAAAGCAAATTATACTACAGCTTACTAACCATGGCAACATCTTTCAAAATGAAAGAATCATTAACGCGCACTGTACCTTTGGCGATGACGCGCCCAGATGAAGCGTCTCCGAAGGTGATCGTCTCATCACCTGGAGCACGGGCAAGGGAACAAAACCAACGGGAGTCTCCAGTCATGTGTCGTGAACACCCGAAGTCTACAAGCCAAACATTTCCCTTCCCTGCCCGGCGAACCTGAGTCAACAAGAGAGTAAAGTCTCAGTACTGGGGTAAATCAAGAGTGATTTTGGCACCCAATACTGAGTAACACGTCGAGCAGATGAAGTAGTCAAACACGACTGACCTCTATCTACCCTACGCTCTCTGTCACTCAAAGAAGCAGACGGTCTCTGTGTAGACCTGAAGCTGTTGTTGGGCTTGACTGCTACAGAGGAACGAGTCAAGACACCAACAACATGCTGATCACGCCGCGGGTAGCTATCTCGATGGGGGAAATGAGATCTACCCTCAGGACGGCGGTAGTCACGACCAAAGGGAGCATGAGGACGAAAACCAGAAAACTCAGAAAAACCAAGTCCTCGATGCTGCCCAAAACCATCAGAAGCATCTGAAGCAAATCTAGACCTCGTGTTGGTCTTAGGTGCACTCAAGGTCTGGGGCTGACCCTGAATACGCCTAAGAGCTGCAACACAGTCTCTCTGCGCGATCCTGGCACGCCTGAAACATCGATCGATCAAGTGTCCATCCTTCTGACAGAAGGTGAAATGATACTTCGCCTTCTGAGAGGCAGAAGTAGCATGAGTTTGCTTCGCCTTCTGAGAGGCCGAAGCTGCAGGTGGACTCACCTTGCTGTCAGAAATCACTTGGACAAAACCCGCAGACTTGAATTTAACTTTATCAGATCTGGGCTCAACCTCGATCACACCTCCTACTATGGATCTGAGAATAGCAGGTGGATGCTTCCTAATGTCCTCATAGAAATCATATCCTAGACCTTGATTGAACTTGCAAATCTTGGACTGGTCTAGAATAAGATTCAGCTTCTTCTTGCCGCCTACAAACCTCTCGAGAGTGTTCATAAGGTGCTGACACTCCCGAAAGAGAGAGGTGCAAGAAGAGCAGGGAGAAGAGGGAATAGCAGAAGGTAAGGGAGTAGAAGAAGAAGAACCAACAGCAGAGGAACGAATGGCTTGTGCACGCACAGCCGACTCAGAGTGAACAGTCCTACTGCTAGCAGTTTGGTTCACATCGCTAAGCGTCTCAACCTTACCCTGGGGCTTCTCCCCCTCACCAGCAATCACATCACAATCAGTTGGTGGCTTCACTAGTTGATCCTTAGTTAGCTTCACGCACTTTTCATTCAAAGCAACGAGTTCAAGTTTTAGTTTTTCACAACTCATGCATGGTGAGCTAACAGGGTCCTTAGTCGCAAACTGAGCCAACTTGTTGTTATGATTAACAACTTCTTGGAATTGCTTGGAAACAGATTCAAGTTCAAGGGTTAATTTTGGACAATTGGTGCAAGACACAATAGGCTCAAGTAAAGAAGCACGCAACTCAGCAATTTTGTGATCTGCCCATTTTAGGTTCATCTTCAAGTTATTGCAATTTTCACAAGACTCGGGCAAATCTAGAAGCATGGTATAAAGACCTCTAAAAGCATTGTCCTTGTCCTCACATGAGGTGCAAACAACAGTCTTAACAGTAGTAGATGAAGAAGGAGCTACCCTACTCATCTCAAGCTCAGCAAGAAGACTAATGTTCTCCACCTTAAGCGTATCAAGCTCAGAAGACAAACTATCATGCGAGGTCCTTAGTTTCTCCATGTCACCCAACAGAGCACAGCATGTATCATAATCATCACTAGAGGGAGCAGATGTAAGAGCAATAATCTCTAGTGACAATCTATCTACTTCCTTCTCTAACTCAGTACACCTAGCTCTAGCTCTAGCATGAAATCCACCTAGCTTAAGAAAAGCATGATTGAGCTGGTCGTAGGTGGGGCATACCTCGTCCAAGTCGGAGTACAGCTCGTTGTCGCTCAGTTCACCCTCAAGGGCCATGAAGCACATGCCGGAGAAGTCGTCGCCGCCCTTGGGTTCTTGGTCACCCGTCCCGTCGTCGTCGCTCCATCCCTCCACCTCACTGAGGTCGAGGTCGTCGAAGGCGGTGAGGACGCGGTGGAAGAGCTTCTTGGCCTTCCCAAAGTCGCGGAACTTCTTCTTGCCTTGAGGGTGCGCTGGAAGCTTCTTGTTGCGGTTCTTGTCGGTGTAGTCGTTCTTGCTCGAACCGCCGTAGTCAGATTTGCCCTTCTCCAGCTTGGGGCAGTTTGCTCGAATGTGGTTGGGGCCACCACACTCGAAGCAAATCACTGGTCCGCCTCTCTTTCTATCCCTCCTCCTCTTGTAAGCATGAGAGAACTTCCGAGCTAGGAGGGCCAGCTGTTCATCCTCTAGATGCTCTAACTGATCATCAGTTACGTCACAGAGGGCAGCTAGGGAGAAACCACAAAGCGAGTCAGAAGAAAGACCAGAAGCCGAACTGGGATCGGTGACTAGGGCCATCGGCTGTGACTTCGACTTGCGAGAGACAATGTCAATCTCGTGAGTCTTGAGACGCGAGTACAACGCATCAAGAGTCAAAGTCGAGAGGTCCGTGGTGTCCTTGATGGTAGTCACCTTCATCTCCCAAACACGAAGATCAAGTGCAGCGAGCAATTGCCGAGCGTTATCCGAGTCGGGGTATGTGAGACCGACCGCTCGGAGGTTGCTCAGAATCTTGTGGAAACACACAAAACACTCATCAAGGGACTCGCCAGCGAGCATTTCAAACTTGTTGTAATCTCGCTTGAACTGGTCCTGTCGCACCGTCTTAATCTGGGTGGTGCCCTCATGGTATGCATCGAGGGTCTCCCAGATATCGAAGGCGGACGAAAGATGAGATATGCGGTCAAACTCGCTACGACTCAGGCCCTGAATAATGATGTTCCTTGCCTTAGCATTTGCCTCAACATCATGCATATTCCTAGCATTAATGTTCTCATCGGTAGGAACAGCAAACCGGACCTTCACCTTGCGCCAGATGGCGTACCCCTGAGCCTGGATATAAGTTTCCATTCGGCTCTTCCAGAAAGGGTAATCGATGCCATCAAAAACGGGAGGCTTGGTCGAGTACTTGTCCGTCGCCATGGCTCTTGAGACCGGTTAAGATCTATGAAGAATAGCTAACCGGCTATGATACCAATTGATGGACCGAAATGGCGACAGAAGGGGGGGTTGAATGTCGATTCTTCAAACCTTGCCCCTAAATTCAGACAACAACAGATCCCGAAAAATGAACAACAGAAATGCAAAAATTCCAGACTTTGAAAACCAAAGCAATTTGGGGCTTCTCCTTGATCCCCTTGGCTCATAATAGTAGAGAAATGACTGTAATAGCCCAAGGAGTCTAGAGGATCAAAGAAATCCAACTCAAAACCACAAATTTCAGATTATGTCCAAAAATCTGAAAGATACAGAGAGCTGGACTAAAACTCAAAATACTCCTCCATCCTTGATCCTTTGGAAATGAGACTTTGTAGATATGTTAGCAATAGCCAAATGACTCTACAAGCCAAATTTCAAGCCATCAAACAAAGGGAATCAAGGACTGCACTAAAACCCTAGAAGTGCATGAACAACTTCAGAGAGAGCACAAAAATTCAAACTGCTCTTGATTCACAAGACCTTTGCCTATGAGATTTTGCAGATAGCTAACTAATAGCCTCTGGATTCTACATGCCAAGTTTCATGCCTTCTTGCACAGGGAATCAAGATTTGCTACAAAACCCTAGAAAGGAAAATGAAGAACAGAGGAAGCCCAAATGCAAAATCTGAAATTAAAAACTTGTCTCTGGGATTCTAGCTGACCAAATGGTCTAAAATCATAACCCCATCACAGAGCAACCCATTTTGGGCCTTCCAACAAGAACCAACTCAAAACTCAGAAAATCAAGAAATTGGACAAAACATGAACGAAGAACAGACAGGAGCTCGAACACGAAACAAACTTCAGATTCTTCATTCCATCAAAGCAAGGAATACATATGAGTCCCCATACCACGATTGCAAGTAGAGGAATGATTACATGAAGGTTCTCAACTCACACACTCTCTACTTCCCCATACATGCTTGGATTGAAGGAACTCCCTACATCCTCACTCAAGAACACACTCAAGAGGCCATCGAAGGAGATGCAGAGCTTCCGCCCTCTCCCTGCTCTCAACCACTAAAGAGCCTCACCAACTAAAGCCTAAAGCCAAAACAACTCTCTAAAGCTACTAAAGCAAATCCTAGAAACCCTTGGAGTGCCTTAGTGGACATGCAGCCACCACCTCATATATATAGCCCTTGGCTAACGGGTCTCCACCCCGTTACGCCCGCTAAATCCAACGGAGCCCCGCTCCCGCTTGTGCAGCCTTGCGAATTTACTGATTCACCCCTTTTGCACCTTCCGGGAAGCTTCCGCGCTCCTTGTCGTCCAAGCCTCGCAACCACCTCGAGTCTCCACCGTCTTCGACACATCCCGACCGTTCTGACCTCGACACCGCCTGCGCCTAGTCCGGTCACCTCGTGTCTCACCACGGCTCCGCCTCGACGTCCTGCAGCCGCACAGACAAGAAACACATCAAATAGCACTGCTCGATACATGAAAGCGTAAATACCATCATACTTACCAAAAATGAAGTCCAAACCTGTCGAATCAAAGAGTAGACATCCTAATCCCATACGACCAAGTTTGACCAAGTCCGATTGCACCACACAACGTCAAGGTCCGAACCACCCAAACCAAACTCGACTCTCATAAACCGATGTCAATTACTCATCATACACGGGATGACCTCCACATGGTCTCTCATACACACTCCAGTGTATCAGGTTCAATGAACTTGAGACACTGGATTGTGTAATTTGATTCATAGAACTTTGCTTACGCCCATAGCTCACTGCAGTTAGTTTTTTCTTAGAAGAAAGATGGTGTCCACACAGTCATTGTCGTCGTCATCTGGGTCTCACACTCCCAAGATTGGGATAACTAAGCGTGGCCAAGGAGTATCGAAAAGGCCAGAGGGCCGAATGACCATCACAGTGGTCTCTCCGGATGGGGTCCCTCTGCAACCGAAGAAAGCAGTGGCATCATTTTGGACTACCTGCGGGATAACTGGAAGGCAACTGGTCCCCATCACCATAGCAAGCTGGAATAATTTGGCAAAGGATTAGAAAAATCAGCTATGGGAGGAAATTACAAATTCGTACGAGATCCCAACAGAAGTGCAGGGACTCATGCAACGGTAGGCACTCCTCGCAATGGGAAAAGAATAGAAGAATTTTAAGAGCACTCTTGTCACGTAGTACGTGGCGAAGGATCTCACGCCCTTCATGAGGTATCCTTTCGTGTCGCCGAGTTTTTATTATTAACCATCTATGATATAGTTTATATCATAGATGGTTTGGAACTCTGAATTGTCTGCGATATGAACCATATCAGAAACGGTTAATAACAAAAACCATTTGTGATATTGCTCATATCACAGATGGTTTTTACTAAAAATCATCTGTGATTGTTGAGTATCATAGACGATTTTTCTAAAAAACCATCTGTATTTTATGTTATCACATATGGTGTGGTGCCATTTGTGATAACCATCTATTATCATTGACACATAAATGCAGACAATTCAGGAACCGTCTGTGATGACAGTTTTGAATCGTCTGTGATTGCGGTGTCTGTAGTAGTGCCCAGACCCTCCCAGGTGACTTGCATCAGGTCGCCCAGACCCCATAGGGGGCTTTGCCTTGTGATGCCCAGACACCCCATGGGGACTCGCTTCTTGGTGGTCAGACTGCTCTTGAGGACTTCACTCCTTCCGCTTGGCTGCCCCCAAGATCTTCCTTCCTTGGCGCTAGGACCCCCTCCAAGGGAGTCACTCCTTGGCATCCGAACTGCCACTAGGGGAGTCTCTCCTAGGCACCCAGACCGCCCCGGGGACCTCACTTCTTGGTGCCCAGATTACCCCTAAGGACTTCACTCCTTGTCACCCAGCCACCCCAAGGCCTTCATTCTTTGCCACCTGGCCTCAGGAATGGCTCCACCTTGGAAACATTTGCCTTGGCAGTCTAGACTACCTCTAGGAGCCCAACCCTATGTCATGGGTTGTCGCAGTTTGCCCCAGCCCATCGAACGTCGCTTTGGGTCATCACGTGCCATGGGGTACTGAGCTCTACTCTAGTATTTCTCCCTCACTTAGTGTGACTCTGGGCCTCGCTCGCCCGAGTTGACTCCCCACGTCAAGACCGTGAAGAAGGTGGTGGTGTCTATCAGCTCCTCTAGCAAGAAGGGCAGGGCCTCCACCTCCAAAAGGATGCCACAAAGATGAAGGCGGTGACCGAAGGGGAGGAGTCTCCTGAAAAAGTTGTCCAATTCTCTCTCTATTTGGGCCCTTCCAACATGAAGAGGGGTCTTCTGGAACAACTGAGGAATGAGGGTAAGATCGAGAGCACTAACCTAGCGGTCTTGCCCAAACCTGATGAGGTCTATCCCAAGCTAGGGCTAGAGATGCTCATCATCTTCGCCGCTCAGTTCGAAGCCGGTCTCCGCATCCCGTTGATCGGGCTACTGAAGGACATGCTTGACACATTTGATCTTGATGTCGCTCACCTCAATCTGGGTTTCTTTGTCTGCCTCTCGATGTATGAGTGGGTGATGTAAAGCCTGAGGGTTTAGCATTCCTTAGCTAAACTTTTCTGCTTCAAGCACTATGCTTCACACATAGTGGCATATGCCTATGACGATGTGCACTCCTTGTATGGGTGATAGCCTTTCAGCTCTAGGGTAGCCAAAAAAGTTTGAATTCCCTGCCAAGGCCCACAAGTCCAAGTGGAAATCGTCGAGAGACCTATGGTTCTACCACCCTGCGTAGGGATCTGGCCTTGTCAGCATAGGGAAGAAGTTGTTGTTGGAAAGCTCGCTACACTTCTGGCCTTACCTGGTGGCAAAGGAAAAGGAGCACTGGCACCTACTACAGGGGCTTGCTTCGAAGTTCAGTATGAATGACCTCATTAAGGAGTATCACATGATGAGGATCGCTCCCCTCTGTCAAGGCTGGAACTTGTCCTTCACGGTGGGTGATGTGTCGGGGGACATTCAAGCCTTTCGGGTCTTTGCCATGTCCAAGTGTAAGTCCCTAAAACCCTTCCACAACCATATTTGTTGATCGTCAGTCTCCCTTTGACCCTTTCTAGGGTTTGCAAGCCTAACGCTCCTATAGATGGAGATGGTGGCGATGGTCCTACTTGGCCGTGAGATGAGAGCCGAGCATGGCGTGATGGAGGACCTAATCATGGGGATCGCTGCGAGTGCACATGCGAGATGCTTGGCATGCCCATATATGCTCATCCACACTTCAACGTGGATGACGGGTCTAGGCAGGGGGTGAAGTGCCCTCGAGAGGTCTTGGAGGACTTACCCCCATCACCAGAGTCTGTGGGGACACGTTAGCCCTCAGGGCTTGCCTTAGGTAGGGGCAAGGGACAAGTGACCAGCCTCCCCTGCCAAGTTCTCTAGGATCACCCACTTCCTCTCCAGGCACTGCCTTGACTGTTAGCCCAGGAGGCATCCATGGGGCAGGCACCGAAGGGACAGTGACGGGCTCCATGCCTACCGCGACCCTCATGTGTTCGCTCCATGAGGCCTCTACTGGTCAATTCATCCTTGCAAGAGAGCCAAGGCACTAGAGATGAGGCTGTTGAGGTCAACACGATGAGCACATTGGGGGCCGCAACAGGCACAGTGATAGAGAAAAAGAGTTAAGTGAATACTTGGGGAGAATTTGAAGGCACCACTCACCCCCTCTCTATTACATGTCTGGTCCTACAATTGGTATCAGAGCTCAGTTAGCTCTTTTCAATAAGTCTTAACTGATCTTAGGAGCCATGGCAGCAGACAAGTATTCCACCAAGCCTCCTATCTTCGATGGGGTTGACTATTCTTTTTGGAAGAGTAGGATGGAATCTTACATTCAGGCTCAAGGCTATGTGATCTAGAGAAAAATTAAGACTAGATTTGTTGTTCTTGATGATGAGCACATCACAACGACAAATACACTAGATGTGGAGGCAAATGCTAAGGTAAGGAACATCATCATCCAGGGTCTTAGTAGAAATGAGTTTGATCGTATCTCTCATCTCTCGTCAGCCTATGATATTTGGGTGACCCTCGATGCATACCATGAGGGTACCATCCAAATCAAGACTATCCGACAGAACCAATATAAGTGAGAGTACAATAAATTTGAGATGCTCACTAGTGAGTCCTTATATGAGTCTTTAGCAGATTTCACAAGATTTTGAGCAACCTCCGAGCTATTGGTCTTACATACCCAGACTCGGACAATACTCGCCAAATGCTTTTTGCCTTGGACCTCAGGGTCTGGGAGATGAAAGTGACTACCATCAAGAATACAATTGACTTGTTGACTTTGACTCTTGATGTGTTGTACTCACACCTCAAGACTCATGATATTGACATTGTCTCTCGCAAGTCGAAGTCACAATCGATGGCTTTGGTCACCGATCCCTGTTCTGCTTCTGAAGCATCTTCTGATGGTGCTTTTGGTTTCTCTTTGGCTACCTCGTGTGAGATGAGCGATGATCAATTTGAGCAGTTCCTAGAGAGTGAGTTAGCCCTTTTAGCCAAAAAATTCTCACACGCATACAAGAGGGTTAGGGAGAGAAAGAGGAGTAGGCCAGTGATCTGCTTTGAGTGTGGTGGCCCCAACCACATTCAAGTGAACTACCTCAAGCTGGAGAAGGGCAAGAACGACTACGACGACATGAGCAAGAATGACTATATCAGCAAGAACCGCAACAAGAAGCCCCCAGCTTGTGATCAAGGCAAAGAGAAGAAGTACCGCAACCTTGGCAAGGCCAAGAAACTCCTCCATCGCATCCTCACTGCCTTTGATAACTTCTAGTTCAGTGACATGGAGGGCTGGAGTGATGACGACGGTGAGGATGGTCCGCACAAGGACACCAAGGATGACGACAACTTCATCGGCATGTGCTTCATGGATGACGGGAATGGCATCAGTGATGACGATCTCTACAGCAATTCCGATGAGGTATGCCTCTCCTACGACCAGCTCAATGATGCTTTTCTCAAGTTAGGGAAGTTTTGTGCTAGGTCTAGGACTAGGAGTGGTGAGTTAGAGAAGGAGGTAGAGAGCTTGTCATGGGAGCTTACTTCACTTAGATCTACTTCCTCCCGTGATGATTGTGATGTATGTACTTCGTTGCTGGGAGATATGGAGAAGCTAAGGACCTCTCATGATAGTGTGATTTCTGAGCTAGATTTACTTAAGGTGGATAATATTAGTCTGTTAGGTGAGATAGAGATGGCTAGAGTTGCTTCTCTTTCATCTGATTCTGTTGAGACTACATTTTGTACCTCATATGAGGATAAGGACAATACTTTTAGAGGTCTATATACGATGCTTCTTGATCTGCCTGAAACATGTGAGAGTTGTAATAACTTGAAGATTAACTTAAAGAAGGCAGATCATAAAATTGCTCAAAATGCAAGCTGCTTTGCTTGAGCCTGTTGCTTCTTGTGTCAACTGCCCTAAACTAACTACTGAACTTGAATCTGTTTCTAAGCAATTTCAAGACATGTGTGATCACAACAAGAAAATGGCTCAATATGCTTCTAAGGCACCTGTTACTCACTATGCAATAATTGTGAAAAAATCAAAATCTGAATTGATTGCATTGGATGACAAATGTGTGAAGCTAACTAAGGGTCTACTAGCGAGGTCACAATCTGCTTGCTCTTTTTGTGCTAAAGTAGGGGCAAAATCTAAGGAAATGGCAGAGACTTTTAGGAAGAGTTACAAGAATCAGATGGCTAGGATTAGAACTGCCTCCTGTGTGTCTTGCGAAGCCCTCAAGGTTGAGGCGGCCGTGCATAAGGAGAGATATGCACGTGCTATTCGATCTTCTGCTTCTGGTTATTCTTCCTCTCCTTCTGGTTCCTCATCGCCTCCTCCTCCCTGTTCTTCGTGTGCCTCTCTTTTTTGGGAGTGTGAGTACCTCATGAACACTCTTGAAAAATTTGTTGGAGGCAAGAAAAACTCAATCTTAGTCTAGACAAATCTAAGATTTGCATGTTTAATCAAGATCTAGGATATGATTTCTTAGAGGATGTAAGAAAACATCCACCTGCTATTGTTAGACATGTAGCAGTAGGTGTGATCAAGGTTTTGCCCGAGCCTGAGAAAATTGAGTTTAAATCTGCAAGTTTTGTCCAGGGGATTTTTGACAGTAAGGTTGTGCCACATGCTGCTTCGACCTTTCAAAAGGAGAAGTCTCATCATGCTGCTTCGATCTTTCAGAAGGCGAAGTATTATTGTACCTTCCTTTAGAAGGATGGACATGGGATTGAGAGGTGCTTTAAGCGCGCCAAGATCACGCGAAGAGACCGTGTTCATGCTCTTAGGCATATTCAAGATCAGCTCCAGACTCGGAGTGTTCCTAAGACCAACATAAGGTCCAGAGTTGAAGATAGCTTCTCTGAGGTGTTTAGGCACCATCGAGGACTCGGTTTTCCTGCTCCATCTATTTTTTGTCCACGAGTTGCCTCTGGTTAGGGTATCTGCTATTCTGAGGATAGATCTTATTTTCTCCATCAAGATAGCTATCCGTGGTGTGATCAGCATGCTACTGTAGGTCAGGCCTGCTCTTCAATAGCGGTCAGATCTAGCAGAGGCTTTAGGTTTGCACCCAGACCTTTTGATTCTTTGAGAGACGGAGAGTGTAGGGTAGCTAGAGGTCAGTCATTTATGTTTGTGACTGCTTCTGCTGCTCATCGCGTGGCTCAGTAATGGTTCCTAAATCTGTTCTTATTTACCCCAATACTGAGCCACGGATGATGTCTTCTCAGTGACTCAGGTGCGCCGGACTGAGAAGGGAGAGGTTTGGCTTAATCTGAGGGGGAGCACCTTGTACTTTATGTATTATATTGTTCATATGCTTCTGTTTCATTCTATTGCACTTTGCTCATTGGGTGCATTTGGGTTAGTCTTTCTAGCATAGACTAGAGTGGTTCCCATTCTTAGCTATTTAGACTTCTTCCTCTCATCTTATGATCCTAGAATGCTTCTTATTAGTTGCTTCTCTTCTCACTAGGTTGAGTTCACTCATTTCTTTTAGGTCTAGCGAGGGTTGGGCCCCTTGGGTAGACAGGGAATGTGTTTATTCCCTAGTGTTTTAGATAACCAGCTGATAGTCCTAGAGTCATATGAAGTAGATGAGAGCAAGTCTTAGCTATAGAATTCCTTATATCTTGTTGTTGGACCGAAATGGCGACAGAGGGGGGGTGAATGTCGATTCTTGAAAACTTTCCCTTATTGAAGTTCACAAGAGGTTTCTTTTCAATAGCTATAGGAAGCTATGAAAAGAAGAGAAACAAACTCTCTGGAAAAGCCACAGCAAGCATAACATAGAAAGGCAATAAACACCCCAAAAGAAAGCAAGAGGCAGCACCAAGTGCACAGGGGGCCGGTCAAACCTCTGTGCCCGGGCCGGTCAGACCGCCGGCTCAAGGCCGATCTGACCGCCTCAGTGCGGCCGGTCTGACCACTGGGAGACCTCCGGTCTGACCGCCATAGACGTAGTGGTCTGACCGCCATGTTGCGGCCGGTTTGACCGCTGTGGAGAGCCCGGTCTGACCGCTCCCCTGAACCCAGCAGCCCGAGAGAACTCTGAAAAATCTGAAACTCGGGTATAATTTCAGATCTTTGAAAAACAAGGAAAACAGTGGATTTCTTCCATTCTTTTTGGCCATGAGCATCACTACAACAAACCAAATAGCAAGGGGGCTTTAGGAAACAGAGAAATCAAACTAAAAAGCAAGAATTTTAAATTATGGTAAAAATCTGAAACTTTGCAAGAACTGAGCCAAAAATCAAATTACTCCTCAACCTTTGATCCTTTGGCTATGAAACTTTGAGGATGGCTAATAGATAGTCTCTGGACTCTAGGTACCAAATTTCAAGCCATCTCAAAGAGGGAAACGAGATTTGAACCAAAACCCTAGAAATTTCATGAACAGAGGAGTCTGAGAGAGTGAGACTGAAATTAAAGTTGATTTGCTCTTGGAACTAATTGACCAAAGGGTCTAGAAATGCAATTCCATCAAAGGGTCTAGAAATGCAATTCCATCACTAAGCAACCCATTTTGCCACACCTCAGCAAGAAATCACTCAAATCGCAAAAACTCAAAAATCTCACAAAGAGTAACGAAGAACACAGGAAGCAGAGAGATCAACTTCAGTGATTTCATTAATGGAAAATAAGGAATACAGAGGAGTCCCCATACGCATGGACATTAGAACAAGAGGAATGATTACAAGACTCTCAAACCATCCTCTCCCTCTCCCCAACTCAAGAAACCCTCAAGAGCTCTACATGTTTCTTGGAAGAACACACACAGGGAGGAGATGCTACGATGGAGACAAAACCTCTGCCTCTACCAACTCTCCAACAACTAAAGCCTCAAAGCAAAAGACCTCTCCAAAGGCTCTTTTGACTGGCAAACCCTAACTCTCTCCCAAAAGCCATGAGGGGGCATGCAGCCACTCCCTCCTATTTATAGCATTTGGTTAATGGGTCTCCACCCCGTTACGCCCGCTAAACCCGAACGGAACCGGCCTCCACTCGTGCAGCTTTGCATTTTTACCGAAATGCCCCTCCTGCACCTTCCGGGAAGCTTCCGCGTTCCTTGTCGTCCACGACTCGCAACCACCTCGAGTTCACGCCATCTTCGGCACACCTCGACCGTTCTAACCTCGGCACCACCTGCGCCTAGTCCGGTCCTCCGTGCCTCGCCACGACTCCGTCTGACGTCCTGCAGCCATCACAAACAAGAAACACATCAAATAGCACCGCTTGATACACGAAAGCATAATAACATCAACAATTCATACTTACGCATGATGGAGCCAAAACCTGTCAAAACATCATGATATGCAACCTAAACCCTTTGACCAGGTTTAACCAAGTTCGACCGAGTCCATTGCACCACGCAACGACATGGTCCGAACCAACCAAATCAAACTCGACTTCCCTAAACCAATGTCAATTACTCATCACACACATGGGATGACCTCCACATGGTCTCTCACTTGTCTATGCTGTAAGGACTGCCATGTCAAATAAGCTGAGTTGAGTCTTGAATCTGCATTGAGCTTTAGATTGAGCTATGCTAGTTCATTAGTGAAGCATGAGTTAGATTTAACTCTTTGTTCTTTAACTAAGTCAAGAAAATGCAAAAAGATGTCTTTTGTGCGAAAAAAACTGATCTCACCAATTCTTTCTCATAAGACGGCTTGCCATTGCACTAGGCATGAACTTAGAGGGAGTTTTGGATGACCAAGATCATTTTTTTAAGCTTCTTACTTGGAGTGGTAGCACAAAGCTTGAGATCTAGCACGTGGCTAAGAAAACAAAATTTTGTGAAAAATGGTTGAAGCTAGCTATGAATTTCTGAAAATGCCAAATGTGCTAAACTTACTCAATCACAAGTGATATCAAGAAGTTGAATAAATGTCTCAATTTTGAACTTGTAGTACTCTAAATTGACTCAATTATAGTTTCTTGGTTCCACCTAGAATATTGACATGGCTTGACTCATGTTTGGATACTTTTAACTAGACTATGGTCTTGAGTGACTTGACATGTTAAACAATCCATTTAATTTCAGATTATGGCTTATTTGGCTTTAGCTCGGCAATACATGGTTTGTCATGATCTAGATAACGCTTTCACCTTTTATGGCTTTGTGTAATATTTGGAAAGTCACTTTGAATAATCTTCATCGCTCCTAATGGTTAAAATGAATAAATTGCAACCACTTTATTTCATTCATGCTCTATTTTCTTCCATGCATCTTGATGACTCTATTACCAAAAGGGGGACAATGATAGAGAAAAAGGCATTAAGGGGTGCAAAAGGCATTAAAAGGGGAGAATGCATGGTCATCTTGCTATGAAAATGGTCATGGTGAGCAAGCTCTTTTCTTTGGACCATGAGCAAGATTGGACTTATAGGTGTGATTTGGAGCTTTTGTAGAAAACTTGCTCTTTCTTGTTGTTTGCTCCATTTCACACTTTGCCAACATGGTCATGAGTTTCATCTTTTCTTCTTATGGACCATGTGTGGCTTTTGCAACTTCTTACTTTTCTTTTCAAAAACAAACTTTTCTTCATGCCTTTTCAGTGTTTGTCAATATACTCATCAAGGGGGAGATTGTGAAACTATGTGGAGGTCACCCCATGGTTGTGATGCGTAATTGACTTTTGGATTAGAGTATGTGTGAAGGTTGAGTTTGGTTTTGAGGAGTTTGCAAAAGATTGCTTCTTGGTCTATCGACTTCATTGTCTATCTCGAGTTAGTCTGGCCGATGACTTTGTGGTCTGCGAGTTCATCTGTGCGAGTATTGGAGGCTTTGCTATTTATGACTAGGTAGTTGGATGGTCCGATCGGCATAACAACCACGGGGTGGTCAAAAGTTTCAGTTCCTGAATGACCATGTGTGATCGATAGTCATAGCTTGTGATCGATGGTCGTATCTCTGCCTGGTCATGATCGGTACTCGTAGTGATTGGTTGTGGAAGTCGTAGCCTAGTGATCGATGGTCGTAGCTTTCTGCTTGGTTGTGAGTGGTAAGTCAAAACCTATGTGATCGGTGGTCATAGCGATTGTTTGTGACTTGTGTGATCGATAGTCGTAGCGATCTGTGCGGTAGTTATAGCTTGTGTCCTTGATGGTCGTAGCGATCTGTGTGGTGGTCGTAGCAGTCTGTTGTGTGATTGTAGGCTGTTGGTAGGACCTCATGGGCTACAAGTACCTCATGTCTTGTGGATTATATGGATAAATTGTGCAAATTAATTATCTTTGTGTATTGTGCGGTGCTGCGTGATGGTTTGCTTGTTGGTGTTGGTTGCAGGACTTCGGAGCTAGGTCATGGTGAGACGTGGAAGGACCAGGACTAGGCACAGGGAGGTGTTGAGGTCCAGAACGGTCAAGAAGATGTTGAAGATGACCGAGGCTAGTGAGGTGGTTGCAAGCCGGATGATGAGAAACTAGAGTGGAAGCTAACGGTGGTGGACATGACGGAAAACGGCGAGGTGGACCAAGACTAGGCTCAAGGAGGAGTCGAGATCCAAATGGTCGAGGATGTTGGGTGCGGTCATGCACGAGGAGAAGCATGTGGTGCGCCAAGTGACTTGGGTCGTTTGCAAGTAAGGACGGTTCGGTGGGATCCAGACGTGTGAGAAGCTTGACGACAAGTCATTGGGGCCATATGGAAGATGGCGAAGCATGAGCGAAGCTTCGTGGCAAAGGAAGTGGGAAGCTTTAAGGAAGGCGGTAGAGGGACATTTTGGTAAATTACCCAATACCAAGAAAAGTAGCAGTGTATGAAACTGTGGCGTTGGCCTAAGTGGTTTAGGTCTTGTATGTGCTAAAATTGTGAAGTGAATCAAGTGTTGGTTCACTGATGGGTTAATGGATATAAGCCGCTTTGAGAAGCGTGCGTAAGTAAAGCCCGGTGTAAGGTGGGGTTAATGGGTTATCCCTGGTTTTGGACTAATGGTAGGATATATTAGGTCTAAGGTTCGTTGGTGAGCCTATAAAAAGAGGAGATGGTTGGCTAGGTCTTGTGGTGGCTAGCTCTCCTCCCTCCCATGTGAGTTAGGTTAGAGAGTGGGTGTGGGCTCTAGGCTTAGAGCTTGGTCCTTCCAAGGGGAGTGGCTGTGAAACCAATCATCTCAAGTGAGTAATACATCAATATTCAATTTACACTACTAGATTTTCGGCCTAATGCCACGAAAGAAATTGCAACGCCACCAATTTGGTTGTAATAGGTAGGACTTATTGCAACGTTTTTCCAAAACGGTGGCAATAGGTGGACTTTATTGCCACTATTATATTGCATTGCGATATTCGTAAATGTCATTGCAATAGGTAGGTGTTATCGCAACCATTTTGAAAACGTGTTGCAATAGGTTGGATATATTGCCACGACACTCTTTTGTTGCGTTAGTGTTGATTTTCGTTGCAATTATTTGCTACTATTGCAACCATATATAATTTCGTTGCTATTGGGTGATATTATTGCCACGGTGTTTTTTTCGTTGGGATAATCTTCAGTGGCGTTGCAGTAGGTAGGTGCGTATTGCAACGAAAAACTAAATCAATGCAATAACATATTTATATTGCCACGTGTAAATTTGGTTGCTATAGAGTATTGTGTTTCATTGCAATATGGTATTCTATTGCAACTCTTTTGTTTCGTGGGCTTTTGTTTAGCTATCCAGTCATGCAGCAAAAAAATTATGAAAATTGAAAAAATGGGAAGCCACCTAGGAATCGAACTAGGGACCTCTTGATTGGCAGCCAACGCTCATACCACTAGGACACGAACACATTAGTAATTAGGGCACCTGCAATCGACTTGGTTCTAGCTTCCTCTAGGACACTAGAACTTTTAGAGACTATTCCCAAGAAAATTGCTGCCGCAAGAAAGTAAAATTACTTTTCTTTCACTGAACATCATGTAGGCCTACCATACACTTATTGCGCGCCTTTCGTCCTAGTTACAATATGTACTGCATGTTGACGCGGATACGCTTATGTCTTGCACCTCTCGGTTAAATATATTATTTAACTGGAAGGAATTATTGAGCCGCATTAAATATTATCAGGTGAGCTCTAATTTAATTGGGTCTTTAACTATTATATTTGGAGATACAGAGCTACTACTATTTTATTTAATTATATGCAGGCACATACTCGATCTGTACAAGCCTAAAGTGAAGATGCGTTTGGAAAGTCTCGTCGACACTAGTGCATCGTCCATCATTTTAAGTGTACAAAATAATGAGGACATCACGACTGGACCGATTATGCGAGCACGAGCTAAAAAGATTAATCCAACAGGTGAACTCGCTCTTAATTAAATTTGGTTTTAATTTACATGAGAACTGGCTTCTACCTAATACTAGTATTTTATTTGTTCTCAGGTTTGAACGGGAGATAATTAACAAAAAGAGCTGTGCAGAGGGAGGCAACAGACAGCATTAAAAGTTTTGATTGGAAAACAAAGAAAGAAATATCAAGAGAAAAAATACAACAAAAAAAAGAGAAGACATGCATGCAAGACTTGGAGCCATCACGTGAAGAAAACAACGGAAAGAGTATTTAGTCATCAAACAAAGACATGCATCCAATGTGGAGCCAACTCGTAAAGAAATCAAAGGAAGGGAAAATTTATCTAGTCATCAGAAAGGTTTTTGTTTTGAGTCCGTAACGACCGGTGGCCGGAATCACATCCACGTGATGTTGCTTATGTTGTCTCGTGCGTTTCGGAGGCGGAGTCCAGTATTGTTCAGACGTTGTGATTTTCTCCGTTTTTTTTTGTTATTCTTAGTCGGTCTCGGACATTACGATTCTTTCGGCCGAGCCAACTTTAAAAATACATGTTGGATGCGAGAGTTAGGAACAGACCACCACAAACAAAAATAGATCTATTATCTAGTTATGTATGCAAAGTTGATGTTTTCATGCATGGCATCATATATGAGTTGTATACGACTCGGCGTAGGAGTTCGAACGTGTGTGTTAGTTGGTTTCAGAAGTGCCATAAAAATCTGGCCACCCGCCAATGTAAAGGATGCGGGGGTTTTTGATCTAAAAGAGAAGGTGTGCCGTGATTGAGCGAACAATAGAAAAAGAGATTCATTGCATGCATGATGGCTACGTGCTGATAGATATCATCCCGCTTTTTATGCAGCCGAACAAACGCCCCCTCCATCAAAACCTCGCCACCATCTGTCTTCAGCAAGCATCGTTTGGTGACCTTAAGCCTATGATCTTGCTTGTGCCGTTGCTGTGCAGCTCGCCTGGTAAAGTTCTTCTTCCGATGCCGAGAACTCTTCCCCATGCTGCAGCCTTATGCTGTAAATTGATATGTATAATTCTAATAAATTTTGGTTTATGTTTGATGTTGTGAAACATGCAGAAGTTTATGGACAGCCTGGTTTCTATCAGTTTGATTGTTAAACTTTATTTGGAAGCATAATGTCACATGATGATAGGAGGTGGATGTGCATGGATAGGACTAAAGTTGAGTGGCAGCAGAAATTCCAGAAATTTATTGAAACCACATTTGCTGGCACGTCGAAAGGAGGAACTGTTGTGTGTCCATGTGCTAGATGTCAATGCATGGCATACAGAACGCAATCGGAGGTTCAGAATCATTTGCTTGTTAAAGGGTTTGATGAAAGTTTTATCCAAGAGGACGGTACAAGGGAAGGTTCAGCTGATGATGACAATACTGATGTAGGATTAGACAATGATGACACTCCAGTTGATACTTCTGCCGCCAAAAATATGATTTCCTCACTAATCAGGGGTGCAATACATGGAGACATTAGTACTAATAATGAAGAGCCAAATGAAAGTGCAAAGAAATTCTATAAATTATTAGAGGAGGCACAAAAGGCATTGTATCCAGGTTGCAAGGAGGCAACTAAGGTTTCTTTTATTGTGCGGCTCTTTCAGATTAAGTGCATGCATGGTATTAGTAATACTGCCTTGGAGAACATACTTCATCTCTTCTCGCTTGTGCTCCCTGAAGGCCATTGTATCCCAAACACTTTGGACAAAGTGCAAAGGGTGGTTCGAGATCTAGGCCTGGACTATATTAAGATACACGCCTGCGAGAATGATTGTGTGTTATTTTGGAAGGAAAATGAAAAATTGGATACATGTCCAACATGTGGCGAGTCTAGGTGGAAAACGGCCGATGGTGCTCAGAAGGGTGATGACGCTAGTGGCACTGGTACAAAGAAGAAGCGTGTTCCACGTAAAATTCGGATTATAGAAACTAGAGTTGTAGGAGAAGATGCAGTGATTTTTGGAACCTTGTCATTTCTTTCTGGCCCCTCTTCCATGCTATATTGTATATGTTACTTTTCCATATGGACCCATAAGCATTTATACATCTACAAATTTGAAGCAACTCAAACAAAGGCTCTGTTATTGATTGTTAAAACATGCTATTTTCTGAGCTATGATATGTAATCTTCATAGCAATGGTGAGAATCATGTATTGAATTGATGTAATAATAGTTACAGTTGCAACCTATCACTAAAAAAAGCTCTCCAATTGTCATTCACAGTGAAAACAGTAGCAATTTTGGCAATGTTTTCTTGTAATACCTCATTTACATGGCAAAGTGTTTGATCATGATTGGTTTCTATAATTCTCTATGTGCCAATTATTTGGGGTATGATTTTACTCCACTGCCTGCTCATATTTATTCATCTTCTCATTTCCATCCTGGTTTGCAGCCTAATTCTCACCAGCATATGAAAAGTAAACTGCACTGATCTGGATTAATTTTCTCCTTGAGTTCACTATATTAACTCTGTTTTGATTGCTTGGCTCCTTTCTCCGTTATGTCACCAATGACGTTAATTGGAATCTAACCTGCTCACTGTAGGATTGTTTGGCTCCTTGACTCTGTTTTTTTGACTACTAACTGTAGGAATAGAAATTTAGTAGAGAATAACAGTCAACACAAAAAGAGTTCCAAATTCATGTAGGCAATCTGTAGGATATTAAGATTTATCACCTTTACACCATTGGTCACTGCTGAAGTACACAATGGGGATGCTTCTGGTGGTTGGTCACTTTTTGATTTTTTGGTTGGGTTATTCATCATCTACCTTTCTAGTGGTTCTTGAGCTCTACATATTTTGACAATCATGTCTATATCTCTAAACAATTGCATTGATGCAGTAATGAACATATGTATTCATGTTATGAAAATTTATTCCATTTACAATGTGTTACTGTCGTGATGAGCTGAACAACTGATGCATATGCCATTTTAAATGATTTTATTCAGGAGGAAGGAACAAATTGAGTGCAGTGCACTAGCCATGGGAAGCTAAGGTCAATTCAAGCTATTCAGCGAGGTCAAGCCAAGCTTCAATGCAGTGATAGCTAGGGACATTTTAGTGATGCTTGTAATACAACTTCAAATTTTTGTCACAATTAAAGTTGGTTTCATTTCAGATATGTGTAGCAACAAATTCTATTTTGATATAATGATTTTACTACATCGGTTGATTCCTGTTGTGACAAACATTAATAGCGTTGCAATAATTCTTGTTGCTACTAAAGCAATGCGTTGCAATATACACTATTCCCTTCAACTTTTGGCGTGGCAATATATGCTATAGCAACAAAAAAACAGCGTACCAAAAGAGTCTATAGCAACAAAAGATCAAGCGTGGCACTAGAAGCTATGGCAACGAAAATAGTAAGCGTGGCAATAGAGGCTGTTGCAACCAAATTATGTGCGTGGCAATTGAATCTATTACCACGAATTCTTTGAGTGGCAATATCACTATGTCCTATTACCACGAATTCTTTGCGTGGCAATTGAATCTATTACCACGAATGCTTTGCGTGGCAATATAGTCTATTGCTACCACCAGTTTTCGTTGCAATTTAACTTATAACCACGAAATCGGTATGTTGCAAATGCTATCTACAGCAATGCCTCATTGCGTGGCAATAGTTGTTTTTGCCACGCAATACATTGTTGCATAAACTATGTATTGCAATGCTTTATTGCGTTGCAATAGGTAAACGTTATTGCAACGAACCGAAATACCGTGGCCCAAACTTTAGACCACGCAACTTCTTGCCACGCCTCCCAACGAAAATTTAGCGTTGCAATAGGTGCTATTGCAACCATTTTGGGCCTATTGCAACGTTTCGACGCCGTTGCAATAGTCCCAAAAATTAGTAATTAGCTTTTGTGTATCTCTTCTCTGTTTGAGTTTGCTCGGTTTCGATTTGGTTCTTCCCCTGTTCTTCAGTTATTCTTTTCTCTTCTTGATTCGGGTGGAAGTTCTTGCTTGCTTTTGTGATGTTCTAACATGTTGTATTGTGGAATCTTACTCAAGGCCATCTTGGCTATTCTTCTCCCATGAGCACGATCTGATCATCTCCTCGATCTGGAAGTCTAGGTCTTGTGCGCACTCAGTTAATTCACAAAAAGCTCTCAATTTGTTTACTAAGTTTTCAATCAAAGATTAGAACAGCCTCTTGAGACCTTAACCTTGTTGTGTACAATGTTTCATGGCTAGTTAATCTTTTAATCAAAAGTTATGTGGAGTTTAGATCTTACAGTCGTGCCCTGCCCTGTTCTTCCGAATCATTTACGACCGCTTCTAGTTTCAACCGCGGTCAAGATTCCGACCACATCGCATTACTTATCGACCACGTTCAATCTTCCGATCACTGCACGTTCTTCAATTTTCATTTTGAATCTAAACTGAAATAGTCGGCGTAATCTTTGTCTGGAACGTCGATTAGTTTTACGATCATGTTGGTTTCGACAATGGTCGAGTTTCAGATCACATCGCGCTGTCTTCGATCATGTTCAGTCTTTCAATTGCTACGTGACCATGTTAGTTGTTCGACCACTCATTGGCTTATGACCATGCTGGTTACGACCACTTGGATTATCTTAGGTGCAGACTGGTTCTGACCACGTCGGTTGTTCGACCACTAGTTGGTTTACGACCACGCTGGTTATGACCACTTTGATTATCTTGGTTGCAGACCGATTTCGACCACATCGGTTGTTCGACCACTAGCTAGTTTATGACCACGCTAGTTATGACCACGCTGATCATCTTGGTTGCAGACTAGTTCTAACTACATTGGTTGTTCGACCACTCGTTGGAGTTCGACCACATTGTTTACAACCACGTTGGTCTCAACTGCACCCATTTTCGATCACGTTGATTTTGGTCTCAGTGGTTATCGACTACAGTTATTTCCGTTCGGTAGTCAATTTCCGACCACGTTGAACTTCCGAGTACACTACTTTCCAATGTACCGTTAGTTTTCAATTACGGTGATGTCTGTTCGGTAGTTGATTTCTGATCACATTGTACTTGCGTCTGGTAGTCGGATTTATGACCACTTTGTTATTTCTCGACCACGTTATTGAACTTACAACCATGTTGTAAGTTTGGTTGTAAGTTCCGACCACGTTGTCAGATTTTGACCACGCTATTTTTCCTGCTGTGTTCGACCTTGTCTCTTCGGTTTTCAAGTGGGATTTCAACCCTAATCTTTATTGCTATGTAGCTATTAGAGAAAAAGGGTTAAGTGAATACTTAAGGAGAATTTGAAGGAACCATTCACCCCCCTCTGTTGCCTATTCGGTCCTACACATAGCTATGGCCACCACCACGATCCTCATGGGTGAGATGGTTCTGGGGCCTGGTCTTGAGCCCATGATTCCTACGCCCATTCCATGCGTGGGTTCACCCTACAGCATAGGCTCAGGCACTCCCCTACAGGTTCAGGGGTACATCACCACCAAGGACTTTGCCTTGTCGAAGCCCATGGTCAAATTCTTGAGCAAGGCTGTTGTGTGTGCAGTGCCTGCTTACCTCGACTCGGCCCTTGAGGATGACCCTCTGATCAATAGCCATGCATTTGCTTCAGTGGAGTGCGACCTCATGAAGATAACTAAATCATCCATTTAGTTTGATTTGATGAGCTCTTGAGTCCTGCCTGTTCTTCTTGCAGAGTCTCCTTACCGTGCGCAAACTGTCCTCCGTACAAAATGACATCCTGATGGAGAACACGAGGGCAGTGAGGGAAGCAGAGAGCTGGGTAGCCACCGCACAGCGGGACTTGGATGTGGCCTGAGAGATGATCGCTGAGCTAAAACGGAAGCTTACTAAGCAGGAGACCGACGTGGAGCATATTTGCCCTAGCCTATCCCAGATCACCAATGAGCAAGACAGGGTGGTTACTATCGCTGAGACGATGCACAGCCTTACTCGAGACTTGGACTATCTGCAGAGCTCCCTTCCGGCTTGTTAGAGGTCATCGCCAAGACCTAGATCGCTTGGCTAAGTGTGACCAACGAGATGGCCAGGATGTCAATGCCAGGCTTTTGGTGCTACTACGCAAAGGCTTCCACTGAGGTCCTACTCACATCCTTCCAGTTGGTGGGTTGCTAGCACTTCATGACTTTTGGAACATCTGCCTATGAGGTGCCGAGCTTTGCCAACTTGGAGGATGGTTGGAAGGCCATCACTGACCATGTTCGTTTCTTCTTCTCACAAGTTTGGAGTTCATGTGAGTTGAGCTACCTTGATGGAATCATCTAAGAGAGGCTCCTCTAGCGCGTGAGAGAGGGGCTCGAGGGACTAGGTCCATCCCAGGTGTGACGTTTGTTATTAGTATGTCAATACTAGATGCTTAGCTCTTCGTTGTACTTCAGTTCATTGAAGCGCCTTGTTGGCGTCGGCCTTTGATGTAGCCTTTTGTACTTCCCGAGAGCTGACCGCCTTTTGTAGCTATGGTGTAATCTATGGAATTGTGGGTCCTTTAGTATGTTGTTCTTGGGTGTGCTGTGTGGTAAAATGTTTATGTTGTGGCTACAGACCAAACAGAGAGAGATGTGGTAGTGGAGAGTTGGGAGAGAGTGATGAGTAATGGCTTAGGGTTTCTTCCCCTGCCTGTGTTGTATATATATGTCCACATGGAAAAGTGCTTTTACAACTATACCCTTACATTCGAGTATCCCCTCAGGGGCACTCATGTCATTATACATACCCCATTTTGGGCCTTATATTCCTCTAACGGGCCTGCTGGGCTTAGGTGGGGGCCACCCCTACAACAGGAGCCTCTCATGGTGAAGGGCTTCACGGGCCGAAGCCATGTCGCCGAGTTCTTTGGCCCCCTCCGTCCCTGCGGCCTGTGAGCTTCCCTATATGGTTGGCGGAGCTTGTGTTGGGAGAGCTGCCTTCCTTTCAGGGCCCGCCAGCGGCGGGACCGAAGCCGACACTGGGATTGGAATCGGGGGTGCTCAGCGGACTCCAGCGTCGAGCGCCCTCGATTGGTGAATGACCGTCGACCTGTATGGTGAGACTTGGTTGGTGCGGCGCGAGACTTGAGGCGGCGGCGGGGCCATACTATGTTTCCGCCGATCCACACGGCGAAACATTTTTTGTGCTGCGCGGGGCTTGAAGCGGCGCGGCCGCGCGGTGCTGCGACGCTCCTTCGCCGGTTGGGCTCCTACTGGTTGAGCTCCCCCGCTGATCGGGTATATATATTGTGCTGGTGTTGGGTTGTACCTGCATTGTATAGTCAAAAAGACGGCCTCCTACGTGCACGTCGTGCTCTCGTATGAAGATGGCAAGGGTAGACTTGTTCTCGTAGACAGATATGCTTGAGTTCATCTACGTCCGCTGATTGTGCCAACTGGCACTATCAACGGGGAATGTTGATGTATTGGGGCTTATCTGTCTATGAGAACCCGTCAAAGCATGCCGCATATCAACCCTTGCGCTCCCAAAATATGGGAAACCCAGGCGCCTAGATCCCCGCCGGTTTAGGCCATGAGGTTATCGCGCGGATTTTGAAGCCGAAGTGGCCGCCTGCGCTACCCCCACGGAGGCAGAGCCCCCGTCGAGGCTGCCGCCGAGGTTGCTTGGCCCGTGGTGGCTTGACGTTATACCCCGGCGCAGGGTCGAGGCGGGTGGCAGAGTTTCTCTGCTAAAGCGGAGACCCGCCCATCTTAAGCTGCCGACGCAGTGGAGCACCCTTCGAACGGGTGGCAGCGGAGCTGGCGCCTAGTCGAAGTAGACGCGCGGCTGCTATTGCCGAGGCGGGGCTGGGGCGAATCAACCGCGTGCGCGAGGCTTTGGGCCTTGCCGTGCCAGACCGTGTCGCTCCAGACGACGGTGCAGCGAAGAAGAAGAGGGGCCGCGGCGGCTGCTGCTGCTGCTGCTGCTAGTGCTTCCGAGGGTGCGGCGGACGCGGAGTCGGACTCGGCGAGATATGCCGACTCCGGTTTGGGCGGCGCAGACGTCGAAGGCAAGGTATCTTCGGCGAGCGTCCCGGACGGCGGGCTTGCCGCGAGCGGCCGAAGGGGGGAAGCCTCACCGCCCGCCGAAGTCACCGAGGCGGCACCCGTGCGGACCGGCAATGTCGAGGTGGAGCTTTTGACCGTGGCCGCTGTGGTGCCGGAGGCGCCTTCCGCGGGGGCACACGAAGCCGTGCTGCCCTTACCGACAGCAGCAGAAACCGAGGTGCCCCCTGCGACAACTGCCACCATGGAACCTTCGCCCCCGGGCGCGGCAGCCGCGGGGGATTCGCTAACCGCGGCTGCGGGGGCGGTGTCGCCGCTGGCTGCCCCGGCTAAACGGCCGTGCATGCGGCCGGAGCTCCACCGGACACCGCGGGGATTCGTCGTGGCCACGGGCATCAGAAGCTTGTGGGACGCCAGCGCAAGCGCCGGAGACCCTGCGGCATACGCGCCTTCTGCCCCCTGGCCACGCCGCCCGCCGCGCGGGGACAGCCGTCACCCTCCCCGAACATGGAGGCTTCTGCCCGCGGCGGGACCATTCCTTCTGCTACCGAAGGTAAGGTGGCTTAGCTTACTCTGGTGTGTGCTTGTATGCCTTGGGGTGCTCACCCGTATCCCTGTTTGCAGCGTTGCTCATTCCGGAGGGGGAGCACTCGGCGGAACACGGAGCCTCCGAGCACGTAAGCCCCACAGACTTCGTGCCGCCTCCGGATACGCTGAGGGCGTGGTGCGGGATTGTGAATGACGCGGCCACGAGCGTCGACCCGCAAGTGCTGCAGGCCTACGGTGCGGGACGCCTCGAGGACGCCTTTAAGGTGTCTAGGGTGAGGGTAAGTACTCATGCGACAACGCCTGATCTAGCTGAGCTTGCTGAGTCTTCTCCCTCTGCAGACCCTTGTGCTGGGGCAGGCCTTGCAAGCGGTCTATACTCGTGACCGAAAGGCGCTTGAGGATAGACTGCGGGTCGCCGAGGAGAAGCTACGCGAAGCCTCCGGAGCCCGCTCTGCCCAGGACGCCCGCATCTGCCAGCTGGAAGCGGAATGTGCCAAAGCGAGGGCACACGCCGAGGGACTTGTTGCGTCGGCGCAGGAGTCGGCCGCGGCAGCTGCTGAAGAAAAGTTTGTGGCGGAGCGGGACGGGCTCCTGGCGCAGGTCGCCTCGCTAGAGAAGGAAAATGGCGAGCTTACCTTGACTCTAGCGGAGCGTAACCAGACGCTTGGCGACGCCTCGGTGGTTGCGTGGGACGCCATGCAAGCGCTGGAGAGCCATCTTCAAGGGCTGGTAACTGAGGTGCCGGACCGCGCCTTTGGCCCGGAGGAGTTGTCTCGGACCCTCCGCTGGGTCAGGGATGCCGCCAACGTCGCGCGCGGCGCCGCGACGTCCTTTGGCACCCACTGCGCGTACACTTCGGCCTGCTTGGTGTGTACGCTCCTCCAGCACCGCGGCTGTACGCACGTCGCCGGGCTGGATGACCCCCAGCTAGAGATGCCTGGCGGGGCCGGAGTAATGTCCGGCGCCGTCCGCTCCGCTCGCCGTGCCCTCGGGCCCTTCTTCGACCGGATCTCGGATTACGTCGGTCCGGAAGCTGCACGGATCGAGCCCCGGAAGTCGCTCTACGGGGCGGGGAGCCTCGGCCAATTTCTGGACGGGGTCCCTCGACGCGGCGAGGGCGACGCTGGGCCCTCCGAAGGCGCCGGGAACCCGCAGGTCTGACGCCGCGGTGCCTAGGTGTAGGCGTGTGTTGTACTGCTCCCTCTCTTTGCGAATGGAGTACACACTTACTGCATTTATTCTGACTTTCGCCTATATCCCGGGCAGCTTCCTTGCTGGGGCCGGCTTCTTGCGGCCGACCTTCCAACCCGGCGACGCCTTCGACGCTGGCGAAGGGCCGAAGAGTCGCTGGACCTTTGGGCGGGCCGACCTTCTTCGAGCGGGGCCCCAGCTCTAGCACGTGTTAAGATCGAACCCGCGGGATAGTGGCTTAGAGCGGCAAGTATGTTGCCGGACCTTTGTACTTGTGAGTTTTCCGGTATGCAGATTTTCTGGCATTTTAGGATATGCGCTGTGTTGATGCCACCTTGGATTCACCGGTACGCCGCATGCTGCGTGGGGACGAGGTCTTCGCGCTCGACGCGCACCGTTGGCGAAGTAGCTGCGCAAGGGTTCCTTAGAACGGTGCTTACGGGGGCAGTCCTTGGCACCTCGCCTTTTTACAGCCCGTAGACTGGCGTGTGCGGAGGCGGACCTCAATGCTTCGCCTTTTGATAGTCCGTAGACTCGCGCGTGCGGACACAGACCTCGACGCTACGACTTCCTTTATAGTCCAGAGACTTGCGCGTGCGGAGGCAGACCTCGACGCTACGTCTTATTTAGAGTTCGTGGACTAGTGCGTGCGGAGGCGGACCTCGACGCTACGACTTCCTTTATAGTCCGGAGACTCGCGCGTGCGGAGGCAGACCTCGACGCTACGTCTTATTTAGAGTCCGTGGACTAGTGCGTGCGGAGGCGGACCTCGACGCTACGTCTTCCTTTATAGTCCGGAGACTCGCGCGTGCGGAGGCAGACCTCGACGCTACGTCTTATTTAAAGTCCGTAGACTGGTGCGTGCGGAGGCGAACCACGCTACGTCTTTCTTTATAGTCCGGAGACTCGCGCGTGCGGAGGCAGACCTCGACGCTACGTCTTATTTAAAGTCCGTAGACTGGTGCGTGCGGAGGCGGACCTCGACACTACGTCTTATTTAAAGTCCGTAGACTGGTGCGTGCGGAGGCGGACCTCGACGCTACGTCTTATTTAAAGTCCGTAGACTGGTGCGCGCGAGGGCATCCCCCGGTGCGTCTTTGTTTATACTCAGGCCCGTCACCTTTGGCTACGGCGAGTGCACACGCGAACGTGCAACTTCGATTTATACTCAGTTCCGTACCCCTGGCTACGGCGAGTGCAAACGCGAACGTGCGTCTTTGTTTATACTCAGGCCCGTCACCTTTGGCTACGGCGAGTGCACACGCGAGCGTGCGACTTCGATTTATACTCAGTCACGTACCCCTGGCTACGGCGAGTGCACACGCGAACGTGCGTCTTTGTTTATACTCAGGCCCGTCACCTTTGGCTACGGCAAGTGCACACGCGAACGTGCGACTTCGATTTATACTCAGTCCCGTACCCCTGGCTACGGCGAGTGCACACGCGAACGTGCGTCTTTGTTTATACTCAGGCCCGTCACCTTTGGCTACGGCGAGTGCACACGCGAACGTGCGACTTCGATTTATACTCAGTCCCGTACCCCTGGCTACGGCGAGTGCACACGCGAACGTGCGTCTTTGTTTATACTCAGGCCCGTCACCTTTGGCTACGGCAAGTGCACACACGAACGTGCGACTTCGATTTATACTCAGTCCCGTATCCCTGGCTACGGCGAGTGCACACGCGAACGTGCGTCTTTGTTTATACTCAAGCCCGTCACCTTTGGCTACGGCGAGTGCACACGCGAACGCGCGACTTCGATTTATACTCAGTCCCGTACCCCTGGCTACGGCGAGTGCACACGCGAACGTGCGTCTTTGTTTATACTGCGGGAACGCGCGCGTTGGCTGAGCCTGCGCGCGCCTTCGCCGCGTACTTGCGCGTGATGAAGAAAGATTAGTGACAAACGGCGATCTTCATTACCTCCCCGTTTGCGCGGGTAAGCAACTACAAGGGGTGGATATACTAACCATTTGCCCTTGGTGAGGCTGAAGCCTCTAGTCGCTAGACATCTGCAGGGTCCGCCATGGCGCCTCTGAATGGCCCCGCGGACCTCCGCGCTGTGACGCCAGCTCTAGGAGCGCCGTTGGGCTTCGCGACGCGAGTACCTGGTACCGGGCTCGATGTGCCGGGCCATATCCTGGTCGCCTCGGATGGTGATGATGGCCCGGGGACCCGGGATCTTCATGCATAGATAGCCGTGATGTGGTACCGCGCCGAAGGAGTTGAGGATTGGGCGCCCTAATATGGCATTGTAGGGGTACGGAAGGTCGACCACGTCGAAGGTGGCATCTTCGGCCCGCACATTGTCATCTTGGCCGAAGGAGACTTGAAGACCTATTTGGCCCAGGGCCCGCAGGGGCTGTCCCCCGAAGCCCTGCAGTGGGATTCCCGAGGGCCCTAGGCGGCTTCGAGGGATCCCCATCTGGTCGAAGGCCGCCGCAAACAATACGTCCGCGGAGCTACCGCCGTCCACCAGGGCACGCCCCACGTCGCATCCCGCGATAGTGACCCAGATGACCAGGGGGTCCTGATGAGGGAAGTCCACGCCTTAGGCGTCGTCGGGTGTGAATGTAACTTCGTGCTGCGCCCAGTCCGGGGGTGCCTGCGCTGGGTATGCCGCCACGTGATGTAGTCTTCGCGCATAGGCCTTCTGCTGCCGTGCTGAGGCGAATTCCAGCGCAGAACCTCCGGATATGACGTTAATGATCCTGCGGTGGGTTGCCTCCGGGGCCTGCAGCGACAGGAGGCCCCCCCGAGGCTGCTGTACGTGAGCTTGGATCCGCAAGGTGCCTTCCTGGGGTTGCATCCCTTGCGCCTGTACCTGCATGGGGGCCTCGTACGAGAATTGGACATGGGCCACCGCGGGCGGACGCGTCTCCGGGTTCCTGTCCCTAGCGACGCTATCGCGGAGCGCCGCGATGGAGGTGCAGGTGCAGGTGCAGGTATCATGATTGCCGCGGCCGTGGACCACACACCACAGTCCCTGGTGCTGGCCGTCGTAATCTCCACGACCTTTATCGTCGCGGCCCCGGCCACGGCGCCCCCGACCGCCTCGGCCCGCAGGAGCGCCCTCGTCGGAACCACCTTCAATGTCGAGGACGTACCGGTTTCGCCTCGACCTCTGCTGGCCGCGCTTGGGCTGATCGGACGACTCCTTATGCGAGGCGTCCCTGCGGTCGGACGCGTCCCTGGACGACTCCTGCTTACATTTTCCCTTCGAAGAGCCGTTCTTCGGGGGATCTTCGGCTTTTGCCGAGGCTCCGGCCTGGTTGGTGTCGGAGTCATCCCCTTGCCTTCGCCGCGCGTTTTCTTCCGCCCTGGCATATTCCTCCATTTTGTCGAAGAGCTTCGCCACCGTCTTGATTGGCTTTCGCGCGTTGTACTCAGCCATCGGGCCCGGACGAAGGCCCTGTATGGCTGCATTAACGATTGTGGTTTCGTTAACGTCTTTCACTTGGCATCGAATCTTGGCGAAGCGTTTGAAGTAGTCCCGGAGCTTCTCCGAGGGTTTTTGCTTGACAGCAAAGAGTTGGTCCGCGTCGACTCGGTCGACGTAGTTTCCTTGGAAGTTGTTGTGGAGGCGGACGCGAAGCTGCTCCCACGCGTAGATGGAGCCCGGCTCTATGGTAAAGAACCAAGAGAGCGCCACGCCTTGCAGCGCGAGGGGGAGTCCCTTCGCCTTCGTGGTGTCATCTCCGCCCGCGGCTTCGATCGCGGTTTCGTACACGCGCACGAACTCGCGGGGGTCCGTGTCGCCTTTGTACGAGTCGATGGTGCTAGGAAACTTGAAGTCTTCGGGCCATGCCGCTTGCTGCAGCCCCGCCGAAAGCGGGGACTCCGGATCTATGCGCCGCAGTGGCACACGGCTAGACGTGGGGGCTTCGCGACTGTCCGCCCTCTCCGGCGTGGGCTCGGGCGCGATTACTGGCGCGGCCTGCTGGCTCCGAGCCTCTTGCATATCTCGGACGGCTCCGCGAAGGTCCCCTAGCTCCCGCTGGAACGCGTTGAGGGCCGCCAGCAGGGCGCTTTCTGCCGCCTGTGCAGGCGGGGTCGCCGGTACTCCCAACGGGCGGATCGGCGCGAGCACGACCGCGTCGCGAGGTCCCGAGCTGCCGGTCGCTCCGTCGTGGCTACCTCGAACCGCCCGGTCTGCGCTGCCGGCGAGGGTTGCGGCGGGGGCGGCGAGGTCGGCTGTCGTTGCGTCGGCGGGGTCGGTTGTCGCCGCACCAGCGTCGACGTCTTCGACCGCGGGGTCCGTCCCCGCCGACGCCGGTGACGAGGTGGGTCGACGCGGTGCCGGTGATGGGGTTGGTCGTCGCGGTGCCGATGGCGAGGTTGGTCGTCGCGGTGCCGGTGACGAGGTTGGTTGTCGCGGTGCCGGTGACGGGGTTGGTCGTCGCGGTGCCGGTGACGGGGTTGGTCGTCGCGGTGCCGGTGACGAGGTTGGTTGTCGCGGTGCCGGTGACGAGGTTGGTTGTCGCGGTGCCGGTGACGGGGTTGGTCGTCGCGGTGCCGGTGACGAGGTTGGTCGTCACCGCGCGGACGTCGACGTCTTCGGCCACCGCGCCTGCGTCGCTACCCGCGCCCGCCGCTGCCGATGCCGAAGCCCTGGTACTCATACGACGCTCCGGCCCGGCCGCCTTCTTTCCCTTCGCCGCCGCTGACGAAGCTTTTTCGGTGCCATCCCTCTTCTTCGGTCTTCAGGCTTGTCCTTGTCCTCCCCACGGACGGCGCCAACTATTGTGGCTACAGACCAAACAGAGAGAGAGATGGTAGTGGAGAGTGGTGGAAATGAGTATGATGGCCCTCCTCTCTCCCCATGGCCGGTATTCTATATATATACACATGGGGAGTGCTTTTACAATTATGCCCTTACAGCTGATCCTCCCCTTCAGGGGTATTTGTGTTATTACACGTGGCCTATTCTGGGCCTTATAACTTCCTACCAGGTCTGCTGGGTTTAGGTGGGGGCCACCCCTACGACAATCACTGTACGAGAAATATTGGCATCGTTCTCTATGTTTGATCACTGCATGAAAAACACACACACAAAAAGGGAAAATCGAGGTGTCGCCGCGCCCGCATGCGCGCCACCGGCCGCCGGCAGAAGCCGGCCCGTGGCACCGCCGGCTAAGCAGCCGGTATCGCCGACTGATTGCCGCCCCCGCATGGGCACCATCGTCGTCGGAGATCCCCCCATGGGGCGCCATCATCCGTGTGCGCCGCCGAACCGGCCCCGGATGCCACTGGTCCCGCGTCTCCTCCCTGCACGGAGCGTCGGCGTGCGAACCGCGCCGCCGCCTTGCCGGTTTTCCCCGTCCACGTCGCCACCTCCCCGCACTGAGCTCCGGTCTTGTGCTCGCCCGGCCGCCGCCGCCCGCAGCCGACGCCCTCCCGCCGTGCGCCACCCGCACGCCGATGCCACTCGCCCCGCACGGCAGAGCCAACCGCCCGCCGCTGACCACTCGCCCTGTGCCGCCGCTCCTCGCGCCGCCGCGCCTCTCGCCGTTGCCCGCCGGGCGCCCCTTGCAATCCACCCGTTCAGGTGCCGCCGCCGCCAAGAAAGGAAGGGGTAGGGGGGAACCCTACCTGCGCCGTGAGGCCCTTCAGCCAGATGGGCCGTTGGGCCGAATGGGCATGATGGGCCGACCGAGGGGGAAAGAAAGAGATGGGCCACGGGGGGAAGGGAAGATGGGCCGCGGGGGGCGGGAAAGGTGGGCCCAGCCGAAAAAAGGGCGGGCCGGTGGGGGTGCTGGCCATTTTGAGAATACACCCCTGAATTTCTGTGAAATTACAGAAAAGCCCTTAAATTTTGCATATGAGTCCTGATTTTTGCAGAAAAGGCCTCACAGTTCCGAAAATTGCGAATGAGCCCTCAAATTTACGACGGGTCCAGAATTTTCAGAAAACCCCTCTGTAAATCAGAAAATTGCGCGAATTTCTCTCTGAACTGAAATTTTGCGTAAAAACCCTCTGGAATTGCAGAATTTGCTGAAATTTCATATTCTTGCATAAAAGGGCCTCGGGAATCCGAATTTTGCATTATTTTTAGCATTTGAAGCTTATCTATTTATGCCATTATTATTTTGTGTATTTCCTGTATTTATTTACTGTTTTTGGTTAATTGTAATTGCTGAAAATTGCTTTTAATCACTAAAATTAGCAGTAAAATTATAGAAAATGCACAGAAAATTATGAAACATTATGGAAATATTTTGCACCACTTTATTTACCTGTAGTAAATTTTCCATGCATGTTTACCTGCAGTAAACTTATTTTATTTTGTTCATACACATGTAGATGACTGGAATTTCGAACCGGGAGTTCGAGGAGCTGGCCCAGAATGGCCAAAACTATCTGACATGGGCATCCGATGTCGAGATTGTGCTTGGGGGCCGGAAGCTCGGCGCAGCTATTGGGATAAGCGGACAGAAAGATGCTCGACCCACACCTGAGGAGAATGATCAGGCACTTCATTTTCTCAGGCAACACCTTTGCCCGACTCTCAAGAATGAGTATATGACGGAAAGGAACGCGCTAGCACTCTGGACCGCACTCAAGAAGCGGTTTGAGAGGCTCAAGTACACCATCTTCCTCAAGCAGAGCAGGAGTGAATCAGACTGAGGTTTGCCGATTTTAAAACAGTCGGGGAGTACAATTCTGCCTTGCACAGGATTTGTACAAACCTTAAACTCTGTGGCAAGGAGATCACATATGACCAGAAGATCGAGAAGACCCTGTCCACCTTTCACCCTAATGCTGTACAGACTACCCGCAACTATCGTCAAGACGGCTACAAGGAGTACGCCGAATTGATTGATATGATGCAGGTGGCAGAGGCTCAGGACGAACTTCTCCGCAAGAATTACGTCACTCAGCCACCAGGCAGCTCCGCTGGTCGTGAAGCCAATGCGGGAAGTTACAAGGTGCGAAAGCCCTTGATGAAGAGAAGGAGGAAGAAGGGAAAGTCCATTGCCCAGAAAGGCAAGTCAGATGCTCCAAACGACAAAAAGGCTAAAAAGAGTGACAAGACCTATGGCCAGCAGAACCAGGGCTGTTACAAATGTGGCAAGTGGGGACATTGGTCGCGGATATGCAAAGCACCGCAACATGTCATTGATGCCCACCAAGCTCAGAAGAAGAATGGCAAAGGGCAGCTTGAAGCCCACTTTGCAGTCATTGAGGAGGAGCAGCCTGAGCAGCTGCCGGAGATGATGGAGGTTGAGTCCATCCCGGCAGCAGCACCCCCTTACGACTTAGAGGCAGCCACAACCATGATCTCTCTTGAAGAGAATGTCACTGCTGAGAAAATAGCCGAAGAAGTCAATGATTTTCTAGTTGATTCCGTCTGATGCACAGAATGCATAAGACGTTAATTGTCATTTATTTTGTGTTAAATGGACAAGTTTAGAACTTGCATGGTTGGTGCTTTAGGATTTTGCTTTCCCATAATGGTTGGATGATTTTGGAATAAAACATTCATTTATTCAGTTTATATTGGCATTATATGTTCTGATATTGGCGTATTTTATTTATGTGTTGAATGTCTTCTAATACATGTTAATTAAATACGTTATATTAGAACACGTGTGGCGCCCTATGGAGGAAGTATGCCTTGCCGATAGCGGCACAACGAATACCATCTTAAGAGAGACTAAACATTTTCAGTCGATCCGTAAGAGCACCGGCAGCCTTACGACAATCGTCGGAAGCGATGCATGTATAATCGGTTCCGGAAGAGCCACAAGTATACTTCCAATGGGCACAACTTTGGTCATTGAAGAAGCCTTATTGTACCCAGAATTGACTAGAACTCTCCTAAGTTTTAAGGATATTCGCGCCAATGGTTTCCACGTTGAGACTGACGAAGAGTACGGTAAGTAATACCTGCTCATTACGAAGCGTGAAAAGAATGGCAAAAGAATATTAGAAAAACTTTCTTCACTTGAAACTGGGCTATATTATACCACAATTAAAGCGCCTGCAGCGTACACTGTTCTGAAAACAGTGTTTAGAAGCTCTGAACTCTTCTGTCTCTGGCATGACAGATTAGGCCACCCAAGTCTTAGGATGATGAGAAACATAATAAATAACTCGCATGGGCATAATATTAATGTGAAGAATTTTCCGAATCATGAAGATTTTGTGTGCCCTGCATGTGCCACCGGGAAACTAATAACTAGACCCTCCACTATGAAAGTGAAGGATGAAGTCCCTGCATTCCGGGAACGCATCCAGGGAGACATTTGCGGTCCTATTCAGCCCGTCTCAGGGCCGTTCAAGTATTTCATGGTGCTCATTGACGCTTCTTCGAAGTGGTCATTTGTGGGTTTGTTGTCCATAAGAAACCACGCCTTTGCAAAATTGATCTCGCAGATCATTCGCATCAGAAATGTGTTTCCAGATCATCATATCAAGTCCATCCGAATGGACAACGCTAGAGCATTTACTTCAAAGGCATTCGATGATTATTGCATGGCGATGAGAATTGCAGTTGAGCATTCAGTACCGCATGTCCATACCCAGAACGGTTTGGCAGAGGCTTTAATTAAAAGAATTAAATTTATTGCCCGACCCCTCTTGCATAAAAGTAATTTGCCAGCTACATGTTGGCGACACGCAGTCCTTCATGCAGCGAATCTCATCAACCTTAGACCTTCGGCCTACAACATCCATTCACCTATGCAACTAGTGCAAGGGTCACCACCGAAAATTTCTCATCTTAGGAGGTTTGGATGTAAGGTTTATGTACCGATACCACCTCTGCAGTGTACTGCAATGGGCCCACTCCGCAAGACTGGGATATACGTTGGTTATGAGACTGCATCCATAATCAGGTATTTGGAACCCATGACGGGAGATTTGCACACTGCCCACTTCGCTGATTGCATTTTCGATGAGGATAATTTCCCATCATTAGGGGGAGGAAATCAACCCGTTGATGAAAAATGTCGGGAAATTACGTGGGAAGCCACGGGAATTCATGCACATGACCCGCGCACTAGTGAAACTGAAAAAGAGGTCCAGAAGATCATCGACTTGCAAGCATTAGCAAATCAACTGCCCGATCACTTTAGTGATTTGAAGAGCGTGATTAAGTCGCATGTGCCTGCACGCAATGCACCGGAGAGGGTTGAAATACCAAAGAAAATTGAAGGTATCCCTAATCCCGTCCAGAGGCCTCAGAATAAAAGGACGAGAACTCCGGTTCCTCGAGTCCAAAGTAACCGGGGACGCCCGGCGAAAAAGGATAAGAGGGATTTATCACAGCCGATCATTGAAGTCCCCCAGAATAAGAAGGGGAGCCAGTTGAGACCTGGCACAAGTATGACACCTTCAGAAAAGGGCATACCTGATCTGAATATCCCCATCGGCATGGATGTGTGCGCACACATTGGAGCCGAAAAACTAAAGGGACTTGCCACCGCAATTGAAAGAAGCGATGCGCAAGGTAAAGCTCCAGCAGAAGCAATCGCTCCAGAAGAAGCAACTCATGAAGAAATAGCTATAAATTATGTGCACACGGGAGAGTCTCTGAATAGGACAACAGCTAATATCGATATCTACTTCGCAAAGAAAATTGCCACCATCATCGATCTTGATCCTGAGCCTGCATCGCTCGCTGAATGTAAGAAAAGATCAGATTGGGAAGATTGGAAGAAGGCAATAGCAACTGAATTGCTATCTCTGAACAAAAGAGAGGTGTTTGGGCCCGTATGCCGCACGCCTCCCCACATACACCCCGTTGGGCACAAGTGGGTATTTATTCGAAAGAGAAATGAAAGAAATGAAGTAGTGAGATACAAAGCAAGGCTGGTAGCCCAAGGTTTCACTTAACGTCCTGGAGTTTATTATGAAGAAACCTACTCCCCAGTCATGAGTGGAATTACCTTTAGATACTTGATCTCAATGGCAGTGAACTTGAATTTGGAAATAAAATTGATGGATGTTGTGACTGCATACCTTTACGGTAACTTGGATTCAGAGATTTACATGAGAGTCCCTGAAGGAAATCCTCTCCCGAACCAAGACAGAGCAAACAGAAATCTGTACAGTGTGAAACTCAGAAAGTCACTGTATGGACTGAAGCAATCTGGAAGAATGTGGCATAATCGCTTGAGCGACTTTCTCTGCAAGAAAGGCTACACGAACAGTGAAGACTGTCCTTGTGTATTTATACGGCGATCCCAGAATGGATTCTGTATAATCTCTGTGTATGTAGATGATCTGAATATCATCGGGACAGCCGAAGACATAAAAGAAGCAAGCTCCTACTTGGAGTCAGAATTTGAAATGAAAGATTTGGGCAAGACCAAGTTTTGCTTAGGCCTGCAGCTTGAGCATGTTCCTAAAGGAGTCTTGGTACATCAGTCGACCTACACCCAGAAGGTACTTGAAAGGTTTGGCTTCGAGAAGGCATTTCCCTCGAAAGTACCGATGATCGGTAGGTCTTTACAGCAAGAAAAGGATCATTTCCGACCTAGGGAAGAGGGGGAGGAAGTCTTGGGACCGGAATTCCCATACTTGAGTGCAGTGGGAGCGCTCATGTACTTAACAAACTGCACTAGATCGGACATTGCATTTGCCGTGAACCTGTTAGCAAGGTACAGTGCAGAGCCCACCAAAAGGCATTGGCAGGGCATAAAGGACATTTTCCGATATCTCCAAGGAAGCAAGGACCTTGGATTGT
The DNA here is from genome assembly GCA_017311315.1 of Dendrocalamus latiflorus. Lineage (NCBI taxonomy): Eukaryota > Viridiplantae > Streptophyta > Magnoliopsida > Poales > Poaceae > Dendrocalamus > Dendrocalamus latiflorus. Next base: position 13,518,648 of record CM029654.1, on the reverse strand, counting down.
TACAGAAAGAATCAAGATCTGAACTTGATTGGCTATGCAGATGCTGGGTATCTGTCAGACCCGCATACTGCTAAGTCACAAACAGGTTATATATTTCTGTGTGGTGGAACTGCAATTTCATGGAAATCGTCTAAGCAAAGCCTAGTAGCTACTTCGACGAACCACTCAGAAATCATAGCACTGTATGAAGCCGCACGAGAGTGCGCTTGGCTCCGCCGAATGGTTCACCACATCCAGCAGTCATGTGGGATGAACATTGTGCAAACCCCCACAATTATCTATGAAGATAATGCCGCTTGCGTTGCACAAGTGCAAACGGGCTATGTGAAGAGTCATCTCACAAAGCATATCAACCCCAAGTTCTTCTATGCACATGAATTGCAAAAGATGGACGAGATTAAAGTACTGCATACTAAGTCATGTGAAAATCTCGCAGATTTATTCACTAAGTCACTCCCCGCATCTAACTTTGAAAGGTGGGTACGTGGAATTGGAATGATGAGACTTAGAGAAGTGCAGAATTCAGGGGGAGAATTCTCACAAGCCCGCTAATAAATCTTGATCATGAAGATTAAGTACCAAAAATAAAGTCCTGCAGACCAAATGAATTTGGGTGAATTGTACTCTTTTTCTCTTGACGAGTTTTCCATGAAGTTTCTCAACCAAGGTTTTTAATGAGGTAATTCATGCATCGCGGCATTACATGTATTATGTACTCTTTCTCCAAATTTTTTCCACTGGGTTTTTATAAAGTTTTGACGAGGCATGAGCATGTTGGGTGAGTGCCCAAGGGGGAGTGTTGAGAAACTGGGCCCAGGACCTAGAGTCCTGTCCCAATATGGGTACCCCACCGTAGACTATAAATAGGGACCTAGACCCCCCTCATTATGTACCCCGATGCAATCTAAAGCAATAAAGAAAGACCAGGAGTTCTCTCTAGCTCTCTATGTTCAATCTATTATTCTGTGATTCTGTGATTGATTCGTTCTTATTCTAAGTAAAAGAATCAATCGGACTGATCGCCAGCGACAGTTCCTCGACCATTAGTAGCAATTTTCAGCGTCTGAGCCGAGAGTAGTTAGGAATTTGCGGGCCCCCTCTCCCAGTCCCGGGTGTCCCACCAGGTTCAGATGAATGAATGGGGACGGGTTCTCAACAATTAGTAGCAATTTTCAGCGTCTGAGCCGAGAGTAGTTAGCAATTTGCGGGCCCCCTCTCCCAGTCCCGGGTGTCCCACCAGGTTCAGATGAATGAATGGGGACGGGTTCTCAATTCTCATCCTCATAAACGCGAGACCGCTCCCCACCGCCAAGCTACAGCGATGCGCCCTACGGTTCTACCCTCCTGGCCCACGTCATTGACGCCTCCGGTAGCCTACCACTATTCCACGGTCAAATTCCTCCCATTCTTCCCTCGCTCGACAGCTCGTGCCCCCATTCCGCCGTGCACCCGTAGACGCCGACCACCGTTGACTGCACGGCGCCGTCCCCACCACCTGCCAGCGTGAAGCTCCCGCGGCCGCCCCGTGGGGCCCGCAAGGAGTTCCGGAGCCCAGGCATTCGAACGTCACCGTGGCGTCATATCTCCGTCTCCTTTGACACACTGCCCTCGCGCGTGTGTATAGTTGCAGAGAGATCGATTCCTTCCATTGCTGGTCTCTGTTTGCTCGGTTTGTTTCTTTCTTCGTTGGGAGAAGGGTGAAGAAGATCCGTCCATCCATCGGCCTCTCTCCCATTCTCTTCTTCCTCCTCCTCGAAGCCAACGCCTGCTGCATTCTTGGCCTGAAGCGGATAAATGCGGCCTTCTTGGAGTGAAGCTTGAGCGGCTCGATTCGCCGTCGGCTGGCTCTCAGGACCTTCTTTATCCGGTAAGATTCGTGCCTTAATTTTCCCATTCTTAACCGCATGCATGGCGTGCGCAAGGACTTTTAATTCTTTGAGGCTCGGTTGTTTTCTTGTTTCGATTTGGCTTTCTGTGCAGATTGTGTGTGATGCACTTGGCTTTCTTGATTAATTGTGCTCTGCTATTTCTTTTGCTCCTTTGCACGAGTTCTAGGATCATACCATGGATACTGAGAATTTTTTGTGGATTCTTTTCTAATTTTATACATTTTTGTTTCAGTTATGGTTACATTTTAATGGTTTCCGGGTTGGATTGTTTAGTTTTTGCCCCATTAATTTCTTTCTTTGTAAATCAGTATTTTATCCCCCAATCTTTCAGTGACGAGAAACCGGTAATCTCCTGCCTCATGTATCTGCTTATGTGTCACGATTTTTTTTCTGAAGAAATATGTGTCATTAATTGGTGTTTGATTGTTGATTACGTATGTGATAGAATTTTATCAATCTGCGCTTTCATTTGCACTGTATAAGCTGTGAGTAAGTGTTCTTTATTCTGCCCCAACCTAAACTGACACAAGATAGAACCTTACCGCAGCTTCAAAAGTTATCCTACTAAATAATAGGGAAAATTTGTTCAGTAGCACTGAAAGTTCGCCTCTTTCGGAAAATACCACTAAAAAACCGGGGTTCCGAAAATTGCCACCGAAAGATTCATTTTTCTTCGGGATTTACCATTTTGGACAAAAATACCCCCTCCCTCACCTTCTCTCCTCCTGCGCCGCCCCGTCCGCCTCCCTCTTCGCCGCCGGCCTCCCCGCTCCTCTCCCTCTTCTCCCCGCTCCCCTTCCTCTCCCTCCTCCTCGCCCTCCGCCTCCCCCGCCTCTCCCCCCGCCGGCTCCCCCTCTCCCGCCGCTCCTCCCTCCGCTCCCTCCCCGCCGCCCCCTCCCTCGCCGCCTCCCCCTCCGCTCCCTCCCCCGCCGCTCCCCTCCCCCGCCTCTCCCCCCTCCGCTCCCTTCTTCGGCGTCCGACGCCCCGGGCCGGCTTCATCGCCTGGCGGAGAGGGAGCGGAGGGGGGAGAGGCGGGGGGGGGAGCGGAGGGGGAGGCGGCGAGGGAGGGGGCGGCGGGGAGGGAGCGGAGGGAGGAGCGGCGGGGGAGGGGGAGCCGGCGGGGGAGGGGGAGCCGGGGAGGGAGCGGAGGGGGAGGCGGCGAGGGAGGGGGCGGCGGGGAGGGAGCGGAGGGGGAGGCGGCGGGGGGAGAGGCGGGGGAGGGGAGCGGCGGGGGAGGGGGAGCCGGGGAGGGAGGCGGCGAGGGAGGGGGCGGCGGGGAGGGAGCGGAGGGAGGGAGGGGCCGGCAGGGGGAGAGGCGGGGGAGGCAGAGGGAGAGGAAGGGGAGCGGGGAGAAGAGGGAGAGGAGCGGGGAGGCGGGCGGCGAAGAGGGAGGCGGACGGGGCGGCGCAGGAGGAGAGAAGGTGAGGGAGGGGGTATTTTTGTCCAAAATGGTAAATCCCGAAGAAAAATGAATCTTTCGGTGGCAATTTTCGGAACCCCGGTTTTTTAGTGGTATTTTCCGAAAGAGGCGACCTTTCAGTGCTACTGAACAAATTTTCCCTAAATAATATGGTTAGGTTGTCCCAAAAAACAATGTGATACGAGATGTTCTTATTGATGGCAACCATGCAAGTAGGAACAATGAGCTATCAATCCTTATCTGACAACGAGAGTAAGCGGCCATTGTTGTGTAGTGTATAGAAATGTTCTCATGACTTGCACACAACTGCCCCTAGTTATCTCCCTGCTTTGATTTTGGGTAATTTTATAGAATTATGGAGGCACAAAATTGACCCAACATTGCTCTTATCAAATGCTGATCTGTTAGCATTGATTCAGGGTTCCATGAGAGTTTGCCAATCTTGCTGCACCAATTGTTGCTGATTGAATAAGCCTTCTTGGCCTTTCAGACTGAAAACGAAAAACCCCTGTGCTTATCAGAAACATCAAACAACACTCTAGCATATTATCAATTGTTCATATTGAATGAAACACTATTGAAGTTTGTTGACAGTTTCTCCTTCATAAATAGTTGACAACTGAGAGATAAAGGATGGTTACTCTATACAAAGGATACGGACCAACCATTCCTTTGACAATGTAGACAACAAGAGAGTTGTTCTACAATAGGGTAACCATACCATATCATACAAGAGTTTGGTTTGGAAAAGTTACAATTAGTGGTGATTCATGTTTGAAAAGTATGTTTTGTTCTGTATTGTATTGCTCATTTGACTTGAAGCACCATCTATTATACAATACAAGTCGATGACAGGAGATTTACATCTACTAAGAAAAAGGAGAAATACGCTAGAAATTCTCATAAAAATGAAAAACATATAGCTCTTAATCAGTGGGCCCTAATTACACCATCCATTGGATGGTATTAAGTAAAGGAAAGAAATATGCAAGAAATTCTCACATAAAAAGAGAAACATCTAGTTCTTAATTTGGTGGGCCCTAATTATGATTGCTGTTGGATCACTTGGATGTCTTGAGATAACAATTGGGATTTCCCATTTAGAAACACATGCAAAATTCAAGCATCATATATTAATATTGAGTCAACTGTGTACGCTCATTTTTATATACTGTTTAAATGATGTTGTTATACCTCTTTATCCTTTTGAATATACTTCAATAATAATTATAAGATGTTCCAAAATGAGTTCCATGAAAAATTTTATTTTATCAAAGTCTACTTTTATAATATATTTTGTGTGTATACTCCTTTTATATATGGAAAAGAGTATATAGCAAAAATAAAGGACTCCGTTGATCGCATTGCAGTATCTTAGAATTACTATTTAAGTATACCGAAAGTGGTAAATAAGTATAACACGTTCATTTAAATGGAATATAAGTAGTGGGAGTACATACTCCTAGGAGTATGGAATCATTTTCCTCTCTCTATATATACACATTTTTCACCAATAATTATTGGATTTTTATAATAAACTTCAACCATTGTTAATTCAATAGATTTTCTTGCTAGCCTTTCAAACTGAAGGTTTTAAGTTCATCAAGAATGACTAGGATAACTTATCATCCACTAACCATTCTAAATGTCGCAACACTGAGGTTTCTTCGCAAAAACGCAGGAGGTTTGCGTTTCATTCATTAAGGAGAAAGGGAGTACAGAAAGTTTAAAAGCAGAAGAGAAAGTAGGAAGGAAAAAAGAGCTACAAACTCAGAGGGAAAATTACAAGAATAACTACTCCTGTTGGGGAAACTGCCCTGGGGCTACACTGCAATAGACGACCAGGCATGAAATTCTTGCTTGATGCTTTGGACCAAGTCCTCTATGTCTGGTTTTCGGTGCTCGTACCACATTCAATTCCGCTCCATACAAATCATCTAGTTGAGTAGAATTAGTAAGAAGTCAATTCCTTTGTGCTTTGAGTGGGGGACCGACTATCTGAGAGATGCCCAGTGACCATGCAGTGTTCGCACCGTGAAACCGAAGGAGCTGGATAGTGACAACAAAGATAGAGTGCGGTGTCACAACTGCTTAGATACTGGGCAAGAGATGAGAAGGTGATCAGCTGATTTAGATTCTTGGTCATAGAAGAGGCAATTGCCTGGCGCCGGGAGGCCTCATTTTGCCAACCTTGAGAAAGTCCAAATGCGACGCTTGAGAGCTAGCCATGTGAACAATCTTGCCTTTAAAGGGACTGAACTTTTCCATAGTTCGTTGGCGAAGGGAAGTAAATAGAACCTTAGAATAGGGCGTTGTAGAGGGGAGTAACGTCCGTCTGGCGACCACCGCCAAGAGATGACATCGCTGGTCCCCTGCTGAAGTTGTATCTGGTCTAAGGTGGAATACAAGTGGAGGAAGTCTGAAATGGCTCGACGGTTGAAAGGGCCTTGTAGGTCGGATATCCAGCTATGGTTGTGCAGAGCTTCGCTTACAAGGGTCCTCTTTTTGCGAGACTTCCTTACCGTGTCGCAAATTGCTGGACCTAACTCGCGAATGCCTTTTCCGTGCAACCACCGATCAGACCAAAAGAGAGTGGAAGATCCGTCTCCTATCTGGATGGATGTGGATGCATAGAACAGCCCTTCAGTAACAGTATCTTTCGACAACCGAACGGTGTGCCACAACCGACTTGGGTCTGCACATGCTAGCCACTCCCATCGCGCTCGAAATGCGATGCCGGCAAGTCTGAGGTTTGTGATGCCCAGACCACCATATTTGCATGGGCAACATGTCTGTTCCCAGCTAACAAGGCATTTTCCTGCATTTGCCAAGTTATCCCCAGTCCAAAGGAAATCGCGCCGTTTCTTGTCGATTGTTTTCACTACCCATTTAGGGAAAACCAAGGTTAGTAAAGGGTAGATTACCATTGAGGTCAAAACTGCTTTGATAAGAACTAGCCGTCCTGCCCTTGAAAGTAACCGGGCTTTCTAGTTGGGCAGCCGGTTCTGAATTTTGTCAATAAACGGTTGGAAATCTCGCTTCGTCAGCTTGGATGATGCCAACGGCATTCCGAGATAAGATATGGGAAAGGTGGAAGAGTTGCATCCGAAGATGTCCTTTGTAGTGTCGAGATCGTGTTGGGAGCAGTTGATTGACAGCAAAACAGATTTCTGCATATTCGCCCTTAGTCCTATAGCAGAACCAAAAAGCCCAAGGATAGCCTTGGAAGCCAGGAGGTTGCGAGTTTCCGGAGTGATGAAAAGCATGATGTCATCTGTGTATAAGGAGCAGCATCTTTGTAGCGATGGTGATGCAATTAGGATCTGGGCTTGTAGAGCCGCCGACAACATCTTATCAGGATATCCATGGCTATGACAAAGAGTAGCGGAGACAGAGGGTCTCCTTGCCACAGACCTCTGCTATACTGTAAAGAGCTGCCCGGTATACCATTAAGAGATATCCTTGTTGACGCTGTGGACAGCAGAATTGCCAGCCAATCTCCCCATCGGTTCCCAAGGCCTAAAGATCGTAGGACCTTGAACAGAAATGGCCATGATAAAGTGTCGAACACTTTGGCAATGTCCAGCTTGAGAAGTATTTTTTCTCTTTTCCGTCTTAAAGTCCGGATGGCGTCGTGCACGAATTTGTAATTGTCTTGTTTCATGCGTCCCTTGATAAAGGCAGTAAGGCACATTGATTATGGTCAACCAATCGGTTCATGAGCGGCTGCAGCTTGAGTGCCAACAATTTGGAGATGAGCTTTGAAAAACTATGGATTAGACTTATAGGCCTGAACTCTGATGGTTGCGAGGCCCCTGGCTTTTTCGGTAGCAACACTAGAAGTGCTGTGTTGAGACGGCGAAAACCACGACGGTCCGTGGAGAAGAAGGCTTGAACGCCGGACATAATGTCCACAGGCCAGGTCGTCTTGTAGAAAATCCCTGTGAACCCATCTGGTCCGGGAGCCTTGTCGGAAGGCATCTGGTTGATTGCTTGGAGGACCTCTTGCTCGGAAAATGGCTGATTCAACGAAAGTAAGTCCAGTTCAGGTAGGTCTAATTCTTCAAGGCGGGTCGATGTTGACGCTGGGGCATCGGATTGCATTAAGTCCGCGTAATGCTGGTGAAGAAGCTTTGTCATTTCTTCATGGGACTGAACAACGGCCCCGTTATGAGTAAGAAAGGAAATCCTGTTCTTCTGGCTCCGGTACCTTGCCTGAGAATGAAAAAATGCAGTATTGGCGTCACCTTCTTTAATCCACAAGAGCCGAGATCTCTGTCGAATCATTGTTCTTTGGATGGAGCATAAGGCCAAAAACCGGAGCTTAAGCATCTTCCGGAAAGTCGCCTCAGCTATTGATAAAACTCTTCTTTCCTGTGCAGAATCCAGTCGGGCGATGACTTCTTCCATGTGAACTTGAAGCCTAATGTTTCCGAATTGCTCGTAGCTCCATTTTTGTAGCCCTTTTGCTGTGGCTCGAAACAGGGAGTCCAGACGGTGGAAAGGCGAGGTGCGAGGGACTTGGCTTATCCAGCTTTTTTGCATGACATGTAGGAAATCGACTTGTGCAGCCCAGTGATTATCGAACTGAAAACGGCCTCTGTACTTAAGGCGTGCATTGGTGTCTAGAAGCAACGGGGCATGGTTCGAGTATGCCGTGGCCAACGCTGTGAGGAAACAATGCAGGAACATGGCTTCCCAGCGGGCATCGAAAAAAGGAAGGGTGGTTGAATCCCATATAATGGGCACCAGCTGAGCTTTTCATGTCATCAAGAGTTCAGTTGGGAGCATTTTTGTTTGATTGACCAACTTTGTGCAATATATTGGTGCTTCATTTATTGTTTCAAAGTATATACTGTTCCTTGTTTTTCAGTTTATTGTTATTTACCTTTCATTTTGAAAGGATATTTCTCCTTAGTGTGGTTTATTCGGGCTTCCATTGGTGCAATTTGAGAGTACTCTCACCTACAACTTCCATACTCTCTTGTGTTGCTAAAATTAATTCAATGGTTTTCCCAGGTTAGTTAAAAGTTATTTCAGTACCCAGAGATGGTTCATCATATGTCAGATGAGGCAACAGCAAATGAAGCCAGCATCACCACACAGCCTCCCTCCTATGATGCATCTCAAGCATCGTTGGTGTACAAGGTCGGCTATCCCCCTCAGAAGAACTTGGCCAGAAAGTTTGCAGACACATTAAGGGAGACTTTCTTCCCTGACAACCCACTACGCCAGTACAAGGACCAATCTGGATCTGCAAAATTCATGATGGGATTGCAGTTCTTGTTTCCGGTCTTTGAGTGGGGCAGGAACTACAACTTCAGCAAGTTCAAAGGTGATCTGATTGCCGGATTGACCATTGCAAGTCTCTGCATTCCTCAGGTATCAAGAATGACTAGTCCACCTGTGATTTGACTACTTAAATTGGTGCCTGACATTAGAACTTGGACTCTGATAGGATATCGGCTATTCAAAGCTTGCTAATTTGGATCCACAGTATGGGTTATGTAAGTTTCCCCTATTCCAGCTGTTGTGGCACTTTGATGTAAAATTCTTGATACTTATTTTGCCGTTATGACTTACTTTCTGTTAGTTGGTTTCAGACTCCAGCTTTGTTCCCCCATTGATATATGCAGCAATGGGTAGCTCAAGGGATATAGCAATTGGTCCAGTTGCAGTGGTTTCTCTTTTACTAGGTTCACTTCTACAAAATGAGGCTGACCCTGTCAAAAACAAGGAGGAATACATGCGCCTTGCTTTCACGGCAACCTTCTTTGCTGGTATCACTCAAGCAGCCCTAGGATTTCTAAGGTATACACAATAACACAAACATCTACCAGAAACTTGGAGATACTGTAGATGAATTAAACTAAGAGCTGATATTTTTCAGGTTAGGATTCCTCATCGAGTTCTTGTCTCATGCCGCAATTGTCGGGTTCATGGGGGGAGCAGCCATTACTATTGCTCTGCAGCAGCTGAAGTATGTGTTGGGTATCAGGAACTTTACAAAGAAAACTGACATAGTTTCTGTTATGGACTCTGTTTGGAGTTCAGTTCATCATGGGGTGCTTATCTTGTACTTAACACAGTCTGAATAAAATATTACTATCTAGCTGATTTCTATAAACAACTGACAAGGAGTTCTGTTGCATCTGCAGTGGAACTGGCAGACAATTGTGATCAGCGCAGCATTTCTGTCTTTCCTTCTGTTTGCCAAGTACATCGTGAGCATCTCTTATTTTCATTAACTTTACCTTTCACCTTTAGCATAAGAATTAGTGATCAACGCTAGTGATGTTTGATTTACACAGGGAAAGAAGAATAGGAAGTTTTTCTGGGTGCCAGCTATTGCTCCTATAACTTCCGTTATTCTGGCAACCATTTTTGTGTACATTACTCGTGCTGACAAGCAAGGTGTTCAGATAGTAAGTACTCAAGTCAAAATTACGAAGGCTCAGTTCATATAGATCATGTATTGTTTGTCATGGATGAAAATTTTGCTGGTACTTGATCATCACAGGTGAACCACGTCAAAAAGGGCATCAACCCATCATCAGCACACAAGATTTATTTCACTGGTCCATTCGTTGCAAAAGGTTTCAAGATCGGTGTTATTTGCGGCATGATTGGTTTAACAGTATGTATGAAATATAAAATTTCCCTTTTTGCATGTCATGTTCTTTTCTAGATTTCACATCAATCTTTGTGTGAATACCTTATCAGGAAGCTGTGGCAATTGGAAGGACGTTTGCTGCTCTGAAGGACTACCAGTTAGATGGAAACAAGGAGATGGTAGCACTTGGAACGATGAATGTAGCAGGCTCAATGACGTCTTGCTATATTGCGACAGGTTACTATACCAATTTAGCTGAACAGAGCAGACAGTAAACTATCTGAAAAATGCAGTGCTGAAACCTATTTGCTGCATTTTTTTTCAGGTTCTTTTTCTCGCTCGGCAGTAAATTTCATGGCTGGCTGCCAAACACCAATATCCAATGTGGTTATGTCAGTAGTTGTGCTTCTCACCTTGTTGGTCATAACACCACTATTCAAGTATACACCAAATGCAATTCTAGGGTCCATCATTATTTCAGCTGTTATCGGCCTTGTGGACTATGAAGCAGCAATTCTCATTTGGAAAGTTGACAAATTGGACTTCATTGCTTGCATGGGAGCATTTATTGGTGTTGTTTTCGCATCCGTGGAGATAGGTCTCTTGATTGCTGTAAGGATCAAGCCTACATTTGATGAAAAAAAAATATCAACTTTCAAGTCTTTTGATAGAGAGAAGTGGACCTTACCTGCTGTTTCCGACATTAACAGGTATCAATCTCACTTGCTAAAATACTTCTTCAAGTAACAAGGCCAAGGACCGCACTACTTGGGAACCTTCCAGGCACCACAATATACAGGAACACTGATCAGTATCCAGAAGCAAGACATGTTCCTGGGGTGGTAATAGTGAGGGTTGATTCTGCTATCTATTTTTCCAACTCTAATTATGTCCAGGAGAGGTACAGACTATATATTTATCAATGATGCACGTATAATTTGAGTAATAATGGAATACACATTAACGCAGCCTCATAGGTCTGATATCTGGTGCTCCATTGCAGAATTCTTAGGTGGTTGACCGACGAAGAAGACAAAGCCAAGGCAGAGGGACTGCCTAAAATCAATTTCTTGATCGTAGAAATGTCACGTGAGTAGAATGATTTGGTGATCTGATATCATCAAATTTTTTAGAATTATTTTACTGATGCAATCCAATGAAATATATTCTTGCAGCGGTTATAGATATCGATACAAGTGGCATCCATGCTTTTGAAGATCTATACAAGAATCTTCAGAAGAGAGAGATTCAGGTACATGCACTGAAACTAAAGTGATATCATCACTGTTATGTGGATTTTTTATGACTCAATCAAAACGTTCAGAGAACTTGTCCAATTGGAATAGGTTGAGATATTGCTAATAATACAGAGTATCACGCTTGGAGTAAGATTAGAAAATATCCCATGGAAGAAGCGTGAGACTGTGAAATACCAGTTACAAGCGCTTGAGAAAGAATTGTTTGCATACACAAGAATTACATTTCTTTTTCAATACATTGCTCAAAAGCTAAAACTTTACTGGGCCAATGATTAGAATGGATATATTGTGTATTTGGCAGCTCATACTAGCAAATCCTGGCTCCGTCGTCATCGAAAAGCTCCATGCATCCAAGCTCACCGAGCACATAGGAAGCAACAACATTTTCCTCACAGTTTCTGACGCTGTGCGTTTCTGCACTACAAAGTCGATGCAAGAACCCTGAAGCAAAATGGATATGACAGAAATGGTATTCTAGTATATACGTATCATCTACCGATGATACAAAGAGTAGATGCATAGACAAAGCAGCAGCTTCAGCAAAAATCTGATGATAGTGTTGCAAATAGTTGTATTTTTGTCTTTGCGAACTCTCATTACTGGTAAGGTGAATAGGTTTGCTGTATACTAAAATGCTGTAACATTGTATGTACAAAGAGTTTTGGTTCGGCACACCATTTCATTATCAGCCGTCCAACAGAAAGAGTCCTATGGTTGCGATGGTCGAACATCTTCCACACCTCTTGCATGTGCACCACCAGTGCAGGACGGTGGTGCAATGTAATAAGGGCACCAATGTACTTTATCAAGCCATGTCTTCCCTCATGCACTCATGATCGAGTCCATAGAAAATCATATCTCAATGCTGTCCTCTCCTGTTCTTCCATTTTTGGTGACTTTTTTCCCAATTCATGCCATCCTCTACGCCGACTCCTGCAGCAGCTGGCGCTTTTGGTGAATGGCAGTCCTGAATGCGGCGGCAACGCTTGCTGATGGCATTGTGTTCTCGCCGGATTTGATCGGATTCAATCTTGGATAAATTATAGCAGAGACAAATTGCTAGTCCTTACCATATTTTTTCATAAGATGGCAGCTCTATTTTCCCTTTCTCATGGATTGATGCAGCTAAACTTGCATTCACAGTTATATAGGGCATACAATGTGTCAATGTCGATAACTAACAGTAGATAGATTTAGTTATCAAAACAAAAGCAACTACAGATTTGGGTTAGAAGCAAAGAAGCCGAAGAACACAAGATTGATTTATCAAGCATATCAGTATAGTTCTAAAATATATTTGATTTGTATCCAGTAAAAGTTGATTAAATTTTTTATCAAAACACATCCACCACCGAGATTTCAGACGCATGGAAAAGTTAGATCACCGAGATTACAACCATGGGCACACGGTGGAGGGCCTACGAGGACGAGGGTCACAGGACTGAACGTGATTAGTTCGTGGGAGTAATTTCTGGAGGAATTTTCTGTGTGCGAGCATGTTAAAAATAAAACAGTGAAAATATGATTTTTGTCATTTTTTTTTGAAGGAAAGGGATTTTTGTCCAACCTTTTTATGGATGGTTAGATGAAGTGGAGGTGTTAACACCTCCTACACCTCTAAATGGGCGGAACCAAGACTCACAAAGAGTTCACCTCCAAATGGACAGAACAAGGACACATGTACAAACTATAGAAACATAGAATAAGCTCAGGAAGTCATGAGGTAGTGCACTCCCTCCCTGAGTCATCTCCCATTTTTGAAAGGAAAGAAGAAGCATTACTAAGTGCTCCAATGGTTGAGTTTTATTTATGGGTGGTATTTCTACATTTTTCTCAAAGTAATTTGTGTTAAGGGTATTAGAGATAGAATATGAATTATATTATTCCTTACCTTATATGCCTCACATTCCTTATCTGTATATGGCATATTCCCCTGCAATATCCCCTTGTACTCCCTATATATATTGCCCATTGGGCCTCTTCAATGTATACACAATATTCATAACATGGTATCAGAGCAAAGGCTAGGGTTAGGGTTTACTGTAGCTGTTGTCTCTGCCTCCTAGCCTCCACTCGACTTCCACATCTGCTGCCCCCGGGAGGAGCGATCTTCTCTCTCGGAGGCGACCAACACTTCCCCGGGCGCTAGCTTAGCTGCATGTCGCCATCCCCCGCTGCCAGCTCGGCCGCATGTCGCCATCCCCCACCGCCTTGATGCTCGTGTTCGCTGGCCGCCGCCACCGGATCTCGCCAGGCTGTCCGGGAGGAGCGATCTTCGCTCCCAAGGGCGGCCAACTCTTCCCTGGCCGTCGGCGCAGCCGCATGTCGCCATCCCCCGCCGCCTTGATGCCCGCGTTCGTTGGCTGTTGCCACTAGATCTCGCCGGGCCATCGTTGGACCGCCATCGGATCTCGTCGCACCTGGATCTCGGTGAGTCACCGCGGCCGTCCATCTCTTGGACTGCCGCCGCCGCTCGCCTCTTCTGGATCTGGCCACCGCCGTTGCCTACGGCCGTCTCGCCCGCGCTGGTTGCTGCTGTACACTTGGATCTGGGCGGATCTGGCCTCACCTCGTTGCCACACCGCGGACCCAGCCTAGATCGGGCTGCTGCCAACCTTGACGCGCCCAGATCTGGTTGCCGCAAGCCAAGTCCTGCCTGGATTCAACTGTCTCCCACGCCCGTCGACTCTCTTCAATGGTTTCCGGGTCGCCGCGTAGCCATCTCCTGGCCGCTAGTCACCGCGCACGCACGTTGTCGCCGTCTTGGTTGTTTGGTTCCCCTGCTTCGACCGCGCCGCCTCCCACTGCGGCTCGGGTGTGGGATCCCATGGCGGTGCTGGCTCCTCGCTTCCCATGCGGCCATGCCCCTGCACGCTGTCGGATCCGGGCTTCCTGCGCCAGATCCTACCGCCAGGCTCTTCTTCGCCATCGGATCCGGGCTCCCCCGCACTGACCCCTCTCTGGATCTGGGCACCACAAATTCCATTCAGGCCATGCCTTCGCCACCACCATCTTCTTGGATCACCGCCGCCGCACCAGCCTGTCCTGGGCCACACCGTGCGCCGCTCCTATTGGCCAGCTCCGGCCGCCGCCACCCCCCTCCCACTCCACCTCCTCCCAGCCCTGCCGCCTCCTGCCGACTCAGGAGGAATGCCTCGAGGAGCTGCCTCATCCACGCAGCCCGGGGAAATGGGGGAGGGGAGGAGGACAGGAAGGAGTCACTGGAGCGCTGCCGGCCTCAGCTAGCTCCTCCTGTTTTCTTCTCCCTTGAGCCATGGGTGGCATGGTATTCCACGGGAGAGGAATGAAGATGAAGGCAGAGGCACTGCAAGAACTTTTAACAGATGACATGAGGTAGACTAGTTCTTTGCGGTCTGGGTGGTGGAGTTGAGGACATGTTGCTGCTGATAGAATCTTTAGTTTTTGAGTTTTTTTGTTTTAAGTCTTTTGTTGTGTCCATCTAAGTTCGTACCTTTTATTTTTAGTTCGTTCAAACCGTGTGAGTCCATAAATTTATTGTCAGTTATATAAGTATAGGAGTTTTCTTTCGCATGGTAGCAGCCGCCATTCTACTCTTTGAGCCACGTGTAGATCATAAAAATCGTTATGATGCCACCGCTTCTCTAGCCGCCACGCCATGGCAGGTGCGCGTGCGTGGGCGCGTGAGTGCGCGGGGGGGGGGCGTGCACGCCACCGTAGCCACCGAGCCGGTCACTGCCGTCGCCGTCGCTCGTCGGCTGCACACGCGCGTCGCCTCGCCATGGCCGTGCATGCGCATGCGCCTCATGTCGCCGCCGCACCGCCGGCCAGGCTCGCGCCCCCGCTACTCGCTGGCCATCACCACGACCATGCGTGCGTGAGCGCCTCATGCCGCCGCCACCTCCACCACCGGTCGCCGCGCGCCGGCGCCCCCATGCAGGCGGACGGAATCGAGAGAGGAAGAGAGAGGGAGAGAGAGAGAGAGGCGTTAGATCAGGAGAGATGGTTGGAGAGAGAGATAAAAGGAAGGATATAAGTGATAACAGGAGAGGAGAGATTAGTGGAGAGAGGTTAGGGATAGATGGAGGGAGGAGAGAGAGAGAGAGTTGGTTAAAGATATTTTTGAGGGTGCTACACCATCAGTCAATCATAGAGAGCGGAGCATACGGGATCCCGATACCTGAGCAGCAATGCCAATGGCGGCGCCGACCTCTCCCTCGGAGCGGTTCACCTCCCCGAAGTGACGAAGAGAAGAGAAGGAAGATCTACCGGCGATCGTCAAGCAGGGAGATGTGGCGTGAGGCGGCCAATCGGTGGGCGGGCAGGGAGATCTGCTAGCGGCAGGCTAGGAGATCTGCCGCGAGCTGGGAGATCTGCCGCGGGGGAGCACACGGTGCCGGGCGGCAAGAAGAACACAGAGGGGGAGCAGGTGAGCAGCACACGTTGGGAGGGGGAAGGGGAAGCACACGGCGGTGCGGTGGGCGACGGGAGCAGCACAGTGGATGGGGTGGGAGTGGCACCGTGGACGAGACGAGAGAGACGGAGAGACTGCGCAAGCGCAACACCAATGCAATGGAGAGATGGAGAGGTGGACTTGGGACGGAGACTTAATGGGCTGGGCCGCTGCGCGCTGGGCCGACTGTAGACACGAGCCAAATAGCTTGTGAGCCAGCTCGCGAGCGACTCGAGTTTAGCTCATTTTTTTACGAGTTGTAAAGAAGGTTTAGCTCAGCTCAAAATTTAATGCGCTCTCGGCTCGTAACGAGCTCGAGCCGAGATCCCCATCCGATAGCTTGCGCTCTCAATTGCCTCAGCCCCCTCGGGCGAGCTCCCCCATCCCTCCTCCGCTGCCTCCTAAACCGTAGCCCCAAAACCCTATCCACGTGCGCTGAGACCCTCGCCTCCCGCCACTCCCTCGTCCTCCCCGGCGACGAGCGCTCGCATTCGCCGTCTCCCTCGCGCAACCCGGACTACGGCGGCGGCGGATGCCCGGGAACAATCGCCGCCATCGTCTCCTCCCTCGGCGGCGGCCCCGCGGCCGTAGGGATCGTGCGGCTCTCCGGCGCCGACGCTGTCGCCGTCGCCGGCCGCGTGTTCCGGCCGGCCAGGAAGGCGCCGGCGCCCTGGCGGCTGCGCAGCCACTTCATGCAGTACGGGTTCGCGCTGGACAGGGACGGCAACGTCATCGATGAGGTGCTGCGGCTCTTTGCTCGCTATTGGTTACTGCTTATGTTGCTTAGTGTGAAACCTAATCTTGCGATTTCTGAAGGTTTCGGTGGTGCCTAATTGCCTATGTTGGCTCTAAGATCGTACACCCGGGTGGATGTGGTGAAGCTCTAGTGCCATGGGAATTATCTTTGTTTGCGGCGTGTGCTCAGGGCCTGCTTGGAAGCTGGTGCAAGGCTCGCTGACCATGGTTAGCTGCTTGCTTGCTCGCTCCCTACCGTTTAGTTGTTCAATTGCCGTTATACAATGGCCATTTACCGGTAGAATTATAGTTATAGAGAAACGGTTCTTTTAGTTACGGTCTTACTCTTAGGAATTCTTTTAGTTCGAAGAGCCAAGTCATCAGTCAAGATATGTTGTGATGTACGATCAGTCTACAGATTCCTCACCAAATTTACATGTTTTTTCCAGGTGAGTTCAATCTTTGTGCGTTCCTGAATGGGAGATTGGATTTGGCCCAAGCGGAGAATGTGTCGAGGCTCATTTCAGTTAAATCTGCAGCTGCGGCGGATTCGGCATTGGCTGGCATCCAGGCATGTCACAAGCTTATGTTGTGGACAACAGATTTTTTTTATGTAGTCCTTCAAAAACGTTATGCGTAAGCCAGACCCTGTTAGGAAGGTTTTGAGCTTAAGCTTGGAGATACTGGAGGCCTAAGCCATTCAAAATAGGCATTAGTTGAAACAACTTCCTTTATAAGATTAAAACCCTTTTACATTGGGAGGCTTAACTCCATCTTCTTTAGCTTCTTCGAGAAGCCCAATGTAGGATGCTTTCTGAAGAAGCCAAGTGCTCCAAACAGTGTCTGAATTATCCGTATGTCCTAATGTAGGGAGGTTTTTCTGCTCTAGTAAAATCATTGAGATCAAGGTGCATAGAGTTGCTTACTGAAATTGAGGCTCGTCTAGATTTTGAAGATGAGTTGCCTCCCTTGGACCCAATGATGCTGATCAGCAAAATTAATGGTATGAGGCAAGAGGTTCAGGATGCTTTGGACACTGCTAATTATGATAAGCTGTTACAATCTGGTCTACAGGTACTTTCTTCTTTGCAGTATATTTAAGGGTTAAAATACAAAACATGGTGAAGATTGAAAAATACTTGTATAATTTTGTGCAGATAGCAATAATTGGCCACCCAAATGTTGGCAAGTCAAGCCTCCTGAATGCTTGGAGAAAGGTATGTTCTTAGATATCCCTTTCATGTATCTCTATTGCATATTGGACCAGCATATCTTTCTTGGTCTTCTCTTTTTTATGTTAACATGCTTGTTAACCATTTATTGGTTTCTACCGTCATGTAAGAACTAAGAAGTTGCATGAACTATATCTTATTACTGCTGTGAATTATAATAAACTATACCAAAACAGCTGTGAATCCCCTAATGCCATGTGATTAGTATGGTGATGTAAAATTATCTTTCTCTCAACATATTCTGTCATGAACACAGAATTATCTTTGTTTTTGCAGTGCTGGTTATTTAGGAATACCGGTTGTAGACTTGTAGTCTATTTTTCGATATACCATATACAGATGTAATATACACTTAAAGAATGTTATGGGTTGGTGGATTTCTTTTGTATTGGACCCATAATAGTTGATATTGGAATTTAAATGTTTAGCTTGCAGAGTGAAAGAGCTATTGTTACTGAAATAGCCGGAACTTCAAGGGATGTAGTAGAAGCAAATGTCTCAATTCAAGGCATCCCCGTTACCCTTCTAGACACTGCTGGGATAAGAGAAACCGACGACATTGTAGAAAAAACTGATGACAATGTAGGAAAATGATTCCATACTTCCGGGAGTACGTATTTTCATGTCTTATATACCACTTAAATGATGTTGTTATACCTTTTTATCATTTTGAGTATATTATACCTTTTTATCATTTTGAGTATATTCTAATAATGATTATAAGATATTTCAAAGTAGGTTTCATGAAAAAAAATATTATCAATGTTATGGCTACTGACTAAACAGTAAAGTGAGAGAGTATTAGTGGAGATGATGGATGAACAATGTTTGCCCCCTTCCCTATATCTAGGGTGGGCATATATATTTTCATGAAAAGTATTTTACAATTATATCCTTACATCTACGTGCCGCCCAGGGGGGTATCTATGTCATTACACATATCCCATTTTGGGCTTTACAACTCTTTAGTAGGCCAGATGGGCTTAGGTGGGGGCCATCCCTACACGTGAGTGACGAGACGGAGCCGCACCCGGAGGAGTCAGAGACAGCAACAATTTATGGCTGTGTGGAGTTTTAGGCAGCAATAATAACACTATGATTAAATGATAATAATGCTACTAAAAACAATTTATGGCAAATAAAATAACTCGAGCCTCTCCTTTGATAAGCCATGCATACTATTTATTTGCATTCTGTGTATTGGCTCGTAGAGCACAGTGGTTTGTGCTCACACTCGCTCTCAAAATAAATCCAGAAACAGGAATCAGATCACTATGCTTCAGCAACACTCTTGGTCATGATGGCAGAGAAGATGAAGATGTCAAGGGCTAGATCGCGAACCTCCAGTTAGTTGCCTGTGGGCATGTCCTGAGGGTCCCACCTGTATGCTTCGTTTCCGCAATTGCATCCTGTTCATTTCGGCCTAATCAGCCCATGAGTAAGTCTACTATTATATTTACGCTTCCGCATGATATGAATTTTGATATTCAGAACTGTATCTGTGAGCACTATCTACTGATCTAGGGAATAGTGCGATGGAATCACAGCGGATTCCGGATGGTAAAATCTGGGTCCGACAGCTGGCGGTGGGATTTGTTGGCTCCGATTCTCTTGTATCTCCCGCACAGTTCTGCGGAGATCTGCCAGTTCACACCAGCGTGCTAAGGGCCGTCAGCAGGGCATTCTCCACCGTCAAGGTGGTTGCACCGGCCTGAGCGCTGGCACGAACCGCCGGGCTGGCGGCGACTACAGCTTGTGCTCCGGAGTTGCTCGGCGCGCCGGTGCGGTGGGCTCTGAGGTCGCTAACGAGGCTGATGTTGCCGCCAGAGCCACTCGCCGCTCCCACACCGGGTGCGGGGTCGTTGGGCATGCCGGCACGGGCATCGACGTCGCCGCTCCCGCCAGCTCGGTCGGTACTACGAGTGCCGACCGGCGTGCCAGCAGTGGGGTCAGCCGCTATGCCACGAGTGTCGACATCGGCGGTCGCAACACCAGCGTCATCATCCGCACCAGCTGCTGATGCAGAGGCCTGGGCGTTGGCGAGCGCCGCCGTTGTGCTCCTTTTCTTCCTTGCTGCCGATGAAGCTTTCTTGGGTGTCATCACTTCTCAAATCTTCAGGGCTTGCTCTCTGTCGTCCCCACGGACGGCGCCAACTGTTGTGGCTACTGACTAAATAGTAAAGTGAGAGAGTAGTAGTGGAGATATGGATGAACAATGCTTGCCCCCTTCCCTATGTCCAGGGTGGGCATATGTATTTCCATAATAAGTATTTTACAATTATGCCCTTACATCCACGTGCCCCCCGTGGGGGTATCTATGTCATTACACACATTCTATTTTGGACTTTACAACCCTTTAGCAGGCCGGATGATCTTAGGTGGGGGCCACCCTTACAACAATCAAAGTTCACTTTTTATAGCATAATTTATGTATATACTCTAGTTATATATCGAAAAAGCTATATAACAAAAATAATGGACTTTTTTTCAACCAAATTATGTCGAAATATCTTATAATTAGTATTTAAGTATACTAAAAGTGATAAATAAGTACAAAATGTCCGTAAGTGGTATATTGGAAATGAGAGTATGTACTCTCAGGAATACAAAAAAGGCTTCCTATATACAAACACACACACACATACACACATATATATGACATTGTAGAAAAATTGGTTATATTTTATCACATACGTACGTACATACATACGAGGCTGCTAAGAGACAAGTTTGGGTAGATCTAGATGATATGGTTAGAAGTAAGCTTTTCTTAGGAGATGATTTCAATGGTCATGTTGGTACAATTAGTTGGGGGTTTGGTTATGGTGATAGGAACCAACAAGGAGAAGATATCTTGAACTTTGTCATAGCCTATGATCTCCTGATAGCTAGCCCCTTTTTTTAGAAAGAGTCATATTTAGTTACCTTTAATAATGGTTAGTATTCTAACCAAATCGATTTTGTCTTTATCAGGAGTGACGATAAACGAGCCTACATAGATTGTAAGGTTATACCTGGAAAGTGTGTTGTCCAGCAACATAAGTTGGTAGTCTTCGACTTTAGTTTTAGGATACGGGCTCGACAGGCTAAGATTGTCAAATTCACGAGAACGAAGTGCTGGAAACTTGAAAGGGATGCCTTGCAGGCGTTTAAGGAGAAGATGATCACGGAAGGGACATGGAACGTGGGAGAAGCGAATAGTTAATGCATCAAAAATGACACTAATAGACTTTTGGTGAAAAACAATAAGATCAAGCATAGGTGGAGAGATTACTTCCATGAGTTGTTCAATTGAGACTGGTAGAACGGGGTCCTGATCTTCCAACAGGTTCTGGGTATGTTCGATTTGGTGGAGGCGCGACACAAATCGATCCGGCTTCCGGCTTCCGAACAATACGTTCCGAACCCCGCAATCGCAGCACCACGTCTCCTCAGGTTATCAACCGTGCGCAGCCCGGTTGACCTTGCCAAGAAGGTTAATCCTCGCTTGCGAATCGAAGAACACAAGCAAGAACAAGGAAGAACACAACTGAATTGCAGATGTATTGATTTAGCACTCGAAAGCTGGGGTCTCACAAACCGATGAACGACGAAACTGTTCAAAGACAGAATAATCTAAGCAAAACTCAAACCCTAATGGTGGGGGTGGCGGCTGGATATAGAGGAGTGAGGGGCGTGCAAAACCCTTGGACGCGCCCTAATGGGCTCCAACATGATACAAAGCCGAACGGCCCAAAAGACGGTGGCGCAGCACCCTGACAGATTCTGAATGCCCAATTGTTTCAACGATTCCCGTTGACTCAGAAGGAATTTTGACATGGGACCATAGCCATTGGAAAGGCCGCCTTCTCAGCTTTCCATCCATATGTAGAACGTCCAAAACGGAGCCCGGATGCGATCTGGGCGTCCGTTTTAGTGCGGCCTGGTCCTGGACTCCGAATTGGATTCGAAGTCGGCTTGAGTTGGGCATCCAACATGATTCGACCGCCCTTGCTGGACTTGTGCGCCTCGTAGCCCTTCTCCAAGTACTTCCTGGTCTTCTCCATGGTTCCTAATCATAATTAAATCATTAGGTAGCAATCGATTCTCAATGAACAAAAAGAAGTACTTAGGAACGAGCTCACCTGTAAATTCAATTGTCGGGCGCGAGCTCTAGTGATTGGTCCTTGAATGTCAAGTGGAGCAGTGTTGTGTGTATCCGAAGAAGTGATGTCCTCATCATCCTCCCCCTCTTGAAGCGGAGTTGTCCTCAACTCAGCCTCATCTTCTTCTCCCAAGTATGGCTTCAAATCTGAAATGTTAAAGGTGGGACTAACCCCAAACTCGGGAGGCAACTCAAGTTTATATGCATTATCATTTATCTTCTCAACTATCTTAAAAGGACCAGCAACTCTAGGTATCAATTTGGACTTTCTTAACTCAGGAAATCTATCCTTTCTCAAGTGCAACCAAACAAAATCACCCGGTTCAAGTTTAACTTCCTTTCTACCTTTACTACCAGTAATCCTATATTTTTCATTCATTTTTTCAATGTTTGCCTTAGTAATCTCATGCATTTTGACAATAAAATCAGCACGCTCCTTAGCATCATTATGAACTCTCTCACTAGTAGGCAAAGGTAAATATCAATAGGGGCACGGGGATTGAATCCATACACTACCTGAAAAGGACTTACCTTGGTGGTGGAGTGTTCCGCTTGATTATATGCGAACTCAACATGCGGCAAACACTCTTCTCACAGCTTCAAATTGTTCTTCAAAACAGCTCTCAACATGGTAGATAATGTGCGGTTCACCACCTCGGTTTGGCCATCAGTTTGTGGGTGACATGTTGTAGAGAATAACAACTTTGTACCTAACTTGTTCCATAGAGTACGTCAAAAGTGACTCAAGAACTTGGCATCACGATCTGAAACAATAATAGAAGGCATACCATGCAAACGAACTATCTCTTTGAAAAAGAGGTCAGCAATATGAACGGCATCATCGGTTTTATGACATGGTATAAAGTGAGCCATCTTAGAAAAACGATCCACAACAACAAAAATGCTATCTCTCCCCCCTCTTAGTCCTGGGCAATCCTAAAACAAAGTCCATAGAAATATCTGCCCACGGAATAGAAGGAACAGGAAGAGGCTTATATAAACCATGTGGATTCAAGCGAGACTTAGCTTTTTGACATGTAGTGCATCGAGCTACAAACCGCTCAACATCTCGCCTCATCTTTGGCCAAAAGAAGTGTGTGGCCAGAACGTCCTCCGTCTTCGTAGCACTAAAATGTCCCATCAAACCGCCTCCATGCGCCTCCTGCAACAACGAAAGACGAACGGATCCAACTGGAATGCATAGGCGGTTAGCTCTAAACAAAAATCCATCATTGATCATGAATTTATTCCATGCTTGTCCCTCTTTACAATGCAACAACACATCCTTAAAATTAGCATCAAAAGCATATTGTCGTTTAATAGTTTCAAGACAAAAAATGCGACAATCAAGTAGAGACAACATGGTATAGCGTCGAGACAAAGTATCAGCAATCACATTATCCTTCCCTTTCTTGTGTTTAATGACATAAGAAAAAGATTCAATAAATTCAACCCACTTAGCATGTCTACGATTCAAATTGGTTTGACTACGAATATGCTTAAGTGATTCATGATCGAAATGAATAACAAATTTTCTAGGTCATAAATAGTGTTGCCACATCTCTAAAGAACGAACATGAGCATACAATTCTTTATCATACGTGGAATAATTAAGAGCAGGACCATTCAATTTTTCACTAAAGTAGGCAACAGGTTTACCTTCTTGCATCAAAACACCACCAATACCAATTCCGCTAGCATCACATTCCAGCTCAAAAGTCTTACCAAAATCCGGAAGTTGGAGCAATGGTGTGTGTGTGTGTAAGCTTGTCCTTCAAAAGATTAAAGGACTCCTCTTGTGATGGCCCCCAATGGAACACGTCTCCCTTCTTTGTCAACTCAATCAATGGTGTCGCAATGGTGCTGAATTCCTTGACAAAGCGGCGATAAAATCCTGCAAGGCCAAGAAAACTCCGCACTTGGGAGACCGTCGTGGGCATGGGCCAACTCCATATCGACTCCACCTTGGCTCTATCAACCTCAATTCCCTGTGGAGTCACAACATAGCCAAGAAAAGAGACTCGATCTATGCAAAAAGTGCACTTCTCAAGATTACCAAACAAACGTGCATCTCTCAAAGCACTAAAAACAACACGTAAGTGATTCAAATGTTCATCCATGGACCTGCTATAAATCAAGATATCATCAAAGTAAACGACCACAAATTTGCCAATGAAAGGACGTAAAACCTCGTTCATTAATTTCATGAAAGTGCTAGGTGCATTAGTTAAACCAAAAGGCATGACTAACCACTCATACAAGCCGAACTTAGTTTTAAAAGCAGTTTTTCATTCATCGCCAAGTTTCATTCTTATTTGGTGGTATCCACTACGTAAGTCAATCTTTGTGAAAATTATAGCACCACACAACTTATCAAGCATGTCGTCTAGCCTGGGAATAGAATGACGATACCTTATAGTAATGTTGTTAATGGCTCTACAATCTACACACATACGCCAAGAACCATCTTTTTTTGGAACCAAAAGAACAGGAACAACACAAGGACTAAGGCTCTCACGTACGTACCCACGGTCCAAAAGGTCTTGGACTTGTCGCTGAATCTCCTTAGTCTCTTCGGGATTGGTCCTGTACGCCGCATGGTTTGGCAAATTCGCTTCAGGGATCAAATCAATCTGGTGCTCAATCCCTCGAATGAGTGGAAGTCCTGGAGATATCTCATTAGGGAAAACATCTCTAAACTCCTGCAAAAGGTTAGTGACAGGAGCAGACAAAGTGCAAGGCATATTATCAAGAGAAAATAAAGCATCTTTGCACATAAAAGCATAGCATGTATCATTAACATCATCAATTGCAGCAATGTCTGATTTTGTGGCAAGCATAACAGAATTTTTCAAATGGATTACTTGCTGTTTTTCAGATTTATCATGTTCCTTTGGATCATTAGCAGCAGCAGCTCTCTCCCTATCGGCCTCTATAATCTCAGCTGGGGTCAAAGGCAGTAAAGTAACTTTCTTTCCTTTATGCATAAAAGTGTATTTGTTACTATTATCATGGTGTAAAGCATCATTATCAAATTCCCAAGGTCGACCCAATAAAAGAGAGCATGCTTGCATGGGAACCATATCACAATCAACATGATCAGCATAACCACCAATGGAAAAATGGACTCGGCATGTTTGCGTTACCTTAGCTTTTCCAGAGTCATTTAACCACTGAATATGGTATGGATGTGGATGCGGTCGCGTGGTCAAGCCAAGCTTCTTGACCAAATCAGAACTCACCAAGTTGTTGCAGCTTTCTCCATCAATGATGACACGTGCGCGCCGGTTCTTGATTGCGAAGAAAGTCTGAAACAAATTATGGCGTTGAAGCTTATCGGGTTGTTGTACCTGTGTGCTGAGGACGCGCTGCACAATGATGCTTCGTAGTGTCGCTGTGGACGCCCCACCAAGGACCAGGTCGTCATCACCACCGCCATTGTCGTCCGAGGCAGCAGCAGCAACATCATCATCCTCCTCGACATCCGAAGTGCTAATGTAGCCTCCATCTTCTGTGGCGATGTATGCCCGTTGGCTAGGGCAATTCTTCTGCACATGACCAAGCCCATGGCAGCGGTGGCACTGAATGTAGGAGGAGCGGCCCGTTGAAGCCACGGAAGAAGAACTCTTGGCTGGAACTTGCAAAGAATTTTTTTTGTAGAATCTGCAAGGCGTGTCGTGGAAGGTAGCTTCGGTGGCGCTGCTGCAATCTTGTTCACAGGTGGTGGAGGAGAACGAAAACTCGAAGAAGACTTGGGCAGTCCCGTCGATGTAGTCATTCGCGGCTTGTAGAAGGGTCGTCCGGTGTTTGCCTTCGTTGATTCCTTGTGTTCCTGCAATTCTTTTTCTGCAAGCATAGCAAGGTGGAACAACTGGTTGACAGTAGTAAAATCTTTATAATCAACAATGTCCTGAATTTCACGCCGTAACCTCCCGTAGAAATGACAAATCTTATTTTCCGTTTTCTCAACAACCCCACAACGCACCATACCTTTTGAAGTTCAGCATAATAGTTTTGAACAGAACTATCACCTTGTTCTAAGCGCTGCAATTTGTTTCTCAAATCACGTTTATATGAGGAAGGAACAAAACGATTACGCATAGCTTCTTTTAACCGCTCCCATGTATCAGGTTGTAAGCGCATGGTACCCAATTCATTCTACCAGATAATAGCAAAATCCTTAAACTCACTAGTAGCTTGTCTAACTCTATGTTGTTCAGGAACCAAGTGAGAATTAAACTACTGCTCTACCGTCATCTCCCAATCAAGATATATTTCAGCATCATAAAGACCAGAAAAAGATGGAAGGGTAAACTTGACTTTAGCAAAAGGGTTGTCGTTACCATGACGGTTCTGGTTATTACCTCCCATACCATGACGGTTCTGGTTATTACCTCCCATACCATGTCAGTTTCGCTGAAGAAGCCGACGTAGTTGTGCATCTTGTGTTACCCGCTGATCAATGTTGCCATCCGCATCATACACTATGTCATCATCATGATGATGACCGTCATTGACAGGTGGCAGGCGTGCCTCCAATGTGTCCATCCGACCAGTGAGGTCAGCCATCCGCCGCTCCACCCGCTCAATGCCTTCCGTGGTGTTCAACTGGGCAATGGCGGCGACGATGGTGTCCATTCTCGCGCTGAGATTAGTGAGTGAAGCATTTTGTTTGTCGAGCGCAGCTTGTAGCTGGGCGCGACTAACACACGTTGAAATCGCCCGGTGTCCCATCCCCTTCGTCTCCTGCCATGGTTAGTGGAAACACAGGGAAAACAAAAGGATTATTCCTATCAACTACAAATTAAGGGCAGTGGGAATCCGCAAAGGAAGTGGCTTACCAAGCTCTTACAAGTGTTCTTACCAAAGCAAGGCAAAGGATACCTGGAGAGTGTGATCCGGCGATTGCAAGGGTCAAAAACTGTGTTATCCGGAAGTAGGTATATGGAGCTTGGCAGGCCAAATATGTTAGTGGAACACAAATCAATAACAGATAGTAATGCTAAATAAATGTCCAAAGCACTGGTCCTAGTTGCTGGTCTAAGTGTGTCCTATATCAGTTATGATATAATGAACAAGGAGTCAAGACCAGAATAGTAATGCAAAGACAGCAACAAAGATTGCCAGGCAATGAGAAACTTAATTCAGCATAAGCACAAAACAAATGAAGCTCTGTCACCTAAAACTGTGCTCTGTCACGGTTGTTTTTCTTGTCACGGATAGCACTCTCAGCGCTATAACCCCAGGTGCCGAAATTTTTCTTTTTTTCCTTTTTTTCACAAAGCAGAGCACAGAATTAGGAACCACACAAAGTTTCACCTCAATCTGATGTAAGGTGTGGCCTACAGAAAATGATGAATGTGCTGTAAATTCTGTGATGAAATTTCGGAGCTCGAGTACTGAACTTTCCAGGCCGAATTTGGGCAAAATAAATTTGCCAAACCCGACGAAGCGGGGAGTTTCGGATGCACAATTCAATTTCACCCTATTTGAAAAAAAATTCGCCTGATTTCGAGTCCGTATGAGAAAGTTACGGCCGTTTGAAGGAGGGCCTCCGAGTTATAGTTGCTGTGGAGGTCGAAACGAAAACGGGTGGAGGAAATTGGGGGCGGAAGCTCGGGGAAAGGTGGGGGATGGTGCTGTGTGATCACGAGACGCGATGGATGACCCAAAAACAGAGGGTGGGATATGGATGGGAAAACAAAAGTTGACGGCTAGGGTTTGTATGAGAGGTAGCGGAAGCAAGACAACCCGAAACAAAACACGATCTAAACCAGCAACACAACTCGACTAAGGACACAAACTCAACACTACGGACTCTGGAATCAAATTGTGCAAAAGGCTAAACGAGATCTGGGACAGGAAACAACCTATGACTACAAAAAAAATTTTGTAGGGCTTTTTCTTGGACTCTAGGATGAAACCGAAAATAACAAAGGTAGGATAAACTCGAACTTGAAGGAACACCTGAAGCTCTGATTACCACTTGGTAGGAACGGGGTCCCGATCTTCCAACAGGTTCTGGGTATGTTCGATTCGGTGGAGGCGCGACACAAATCGATCCGGCTTCCGAACAACACGTTCCGAACCCCGCAATCGCAGCACCACGTCTCCTCAGGTTATCAACCGTGCGCAGCCCGGTTGACCTCGCCAAGAAGGCTAATCCTCGCTTGCGAATCGAAGAACACAAGCAAGAACAAGGAAGAACACAACTGAATTGCAGATGTATTGATTTAGCACTTGAAAGTTGGGGTCTCACAAACCGATGAACGACGAAACTGTTCAAAGATAGAATAATCTAAGCAAAACCCAAACCCTAATGGTGGGGGTGGCGGCGGGATATAGAGGAGTGAGGGGCGTGCAAAACCCTTGGACGCGCCCTAATGGGCTCCAACATGATACAAAGTCGAACGGCCCAAAAGACGGTGGCGCAGCACCCTGACAGATTCTGAATGCTCAATTGTTTCAACGATTCCCGTTGACTCAGAAGGAATTTTGACATGGGATCAGATCCATTGGAAAGGTCGCCTTCTCAGCTTTCCATCCATATGTAGAACGTCCAAAACGGAGTCCGGATGCGATCTGGGCGTCCGTTTTAGTGCGGCCTGGCCCTGGACTCCGAATTGGATTGGAAGTCGGCTTGAGTTGGGCATCCAACATGATTCGACCGCCCTTGCTGGACTTGTGCGCCTCGTAGCCCTTCTCCAAGTACTTCCTGGTCTTCTCCCTGGTTCCTAATCATAATTAAATCATTAGGTAGCAATCGATTCTCAAATGAACAAAAATAAGTACTTAGGAACGAGCTCACCTGTAAATTCAATTGTCGGGCGCGAGCTCTAGTGATTGGTCCTTGAATGTCAAGTGGAGGAGTGTTGTGTGTATCCGAAGAAGTGATGTCCTCATCAGAGACAATGAAGATAGTATGATTGAATTGGATGTTTTTGACGACACCGATAGGCGGTTTGTTCAAAGAATTCAAGAGTTGAAAGTAAGAGAGGTCTTAAAAATGATGAAAGTGGGTAAGGTGTTGTAGCCTGATAACACTCCTATCGGTGTCGAAATACCTTGGAGAAGTGGCGATCGTTTGACTAACTAATTTGTTCAATAACATTTTTAGGTCGAACAAAATGCCTAACGAGTGGTGAAAGAGTACTGTTGTGGCTACTGGCCAAACAATAAACTAGGAGAATAGTGGAGTGGTTGTGATGAATAAACAATGCCTACATCTTCTCCATGTTCAGGGAACACATATACATCTCCATAAAGCGTGATTACAATATTGCCCTCACAGTTGTATGTCTCCTAGAAGGGCACACATATCATTACACATATCATATTGGGCCTTAAAATCCCCCAAACAAGCTGGATGGGCTCAGGTGGGGTCACCCCTACTACAGGAGCCCCTCATGGTAAAGGGCTTCTCATGGGTTGAAACCATGCCGTCTAGCCCTTTGGCCCCCTCCGTCCTTGCGGCTTGTGATGTAATTCGTCTTGGGCCTTACAGGCTGAAGGCGTGTTATGCCTGACCGAAGTCGTATCGCCTCGTCGTGCGTAGTGGGACATGCAGCGGAATGCTGCTGGTGTGCCGTGTGGTGCCAGTTGAAGTTTGACCATGGTCGTGCAGGCGTTTGTGGCGTCGTGGGACACGTGTGTCTGGTTGGCGGGTCGTGCGATGTCAGTTTTTGCCCGTTGCGCTTCCCAATTGTGGGGGAGCCGAACGGGCTTTAAAGCTGTAGCAATCGTCGCGTCGCTGTTCTTCACGCTTGACCAGTTGCGAGCAACCGCCATGTTGTTGTTCTTCACGCTTGACCAGTTGCGACAGCATTGCCTTTCAACCACCGATCCCGTGTGCGCTATTGCCATATACGCCGCCCGTTGCCGCCATCCGCTGCCACCATACCTCTTCCTTTTGCCGTCTCATTTGGTAGACGGTGTCATGAGAGGTCGAGCCATAAGCACGCCGTCGCTTGCCACCGTCCGTTCTGTGAAGCATTGTAGCAAAAATGGCCCGTGGTGATGACCGTTCCGTTGTCGACGACCGATGCGGAGTACGAGCTGGTCGGGTGCGACCCATCCCTGGCGAACAAACAGTGGAGTGTGGCGAGGAAGCTCAATGGCATCTGCTCGAACGTGCTGGGGCAGAGCTTGGTGACGGAGGAGTCCATCCGATCGCTTGTCCGCGAAGGGAAGATTTTGGGCCGCGATGCGGTTTGGCTGCCGTACGCTGACGAGATGGAGCCCCACCCAACGGAGTCGGAGGCTATGGTCTTCGTCGCCTATCTTGAGGCTCGAATCCGATTTCCCTCCGCCATGTTCGTCGGTGAGCTGCTAAGGATGTATGGGCTGGAGAAATACTCCACCACTCGTCGGCTATGGAGATGAAGGGATCTCTTTGTCTCTTGTTGATGTGTTGTTGTTTCCATTGCTTGAGGTGTAGTAGTAGGTTGGATGGATAGTAGTAGGTTGGATGGATGGAATGGGAGAAAGGGAAGGAGAGGTGGGCATATGAGAAGGGTACAGTGTGATATGGGTTGTAGCATTAGAACTGGTGGACTTGTATGTGGGAGGCTGACCTTGTGAAGGGAACCAAGAGGATAGCCATCAGGTTCTTTCTTATGCCTTTTTTGTTACAAAGTTGAGAAGAATATTTTTCCTTATTCAATTAAGGTAGGTTCTCTTTGGCATTGCATTGCTGTCCATTCTTGAAAACTCAGTTTATTAATCCTCTGACAACGAAAGAGTGTGTTTTGGACCTAATCAAAATACTACATTCATTCTTTTTTTACTTATCGTTTTAGATTTCGATATGGTCTCATAGAAGTTTCAAGATAGCCAACTATAGCAGTAATAGTGTTTTTCTAGTAATAGTATTTTTCTATCTCTCACCGGCAATATGATAGGCTATCGTAGATCGACAACTTAGCATTCAGTAAACCGATGAGTAAGTCCTATTAGCCCCCCCCCCCCTAAATTTTAATCCTGAGTCCGCCACTAAGGTCTATGACTACCGACCGCTAAGCCTTCAACTACAGTCACAAAGTCTACAACTATTAACCACAAAGTCTACGACTATCGGCCGCAAAGTCTACGAATATCGATCACAAAGTCTACGATCATCGACCGCAAAGTCTACGAATATCGATCACAAAGTCTACGACCATCGACCGTAAAGTCTACGACTATAGATCACAAAGTCTACGACCATCGATCGCAAAGTCTACGACTACCGAGTATCGACTAGGTACTATAGCTATGACCATAGAAAAGTACTGTAGCTATGACCAATTCAGTGTTAGAGGTCGAAATATATGATTACCTGTCGTGGTTGAAATATCATAGTCGAATTGTTGTAGTCAAAACACCATAGTCGAATTGCTGTGGTCAAAGCTTGACATGGTCGAATATTGTTGTTGTCAAAGTTTGCCGTGGTTAAAGCCAGACGTGGTCGAGGTTGAAATGTCGTTCGATCCTCTGATGTCACTCGAACATCGTCCAATGTGCCAATGCTACTCGAAAGCTGTCCAATACAACTCGAACCCGATGGAAACCACTCGGACTAGACCAAAACCACTCGGAGCTGATTAAAATTACTCGGACTAGACCAAAACCACTTGGAGCAGACAAAAATCACTCAGAGCAGACCAAAACTACTCAAAGCCACTCAAAACTAATCGAAACCACTCGAATTCAAAAACCTTTAACTGCAATCGATCGAAACTTTCACAAACATAAATTATAATGAAACCCAAATATCAATTATTCAGGCTATTATCTGTAAACTTGGCCAAAAGGTCACACTTTGATAATTAATTAATGTTTGAGTATTTCTTTTGGTTAACCATGTGTATGGTTGATATTTCATCTATGTTTTACTGTGTGCACTAGCGTGATTCGGAACTAGTGCAGAATACATAAGAGTTTGGATTTACATATTTAGGTCTCAACCATAGAGTTCAAAGATTTCACCATTTTGAGGTTTGAGGCTACCTGTTTCACTGTTTTCCAGAGTAGCTGTGCTGTACCTGCCAAATGTTCCAAATTCATACACTCGGAGGTGTTTACTTTATGACCAGTTTTAACTCTATAATAGAAAGATGAGTCAAGATCATTTGTACTGCTTCGATCATGTGCACGTGTTTTTGATGAATGCATTTACCTGGTTGTTGTGATCAAGGCTACTGGTGTGCTTCGGTTGCCCATCTACTTGTCTACATGCAGTGATTCCACTTATTCGTCGGATACTAACAGCTAGCGAAATGTTACTGAAATCACAAGCTGATAAATAGTAGAGATTTCAGATTTGGATTTTCATTTGATTCATGGCTCAAAAGTGCCAAGCATTGTTTCCTTCCATGATTTGTCTAGACGAACACGTAACTTATGCCTGCGAGTGAAACCTCGGGAGTCAAAACTTCAGCAATCAGCAGTACAGACCAGGTTACATAGGTCTGTTCTTTTTTGCTGCAGTTTGTGGCTTTTGGTTATGACTTATGGCTTTTGGGCTGTTCGTACGAGATATTACAGAGTAACAAAAATTCACGTGCGGTTTTTGCCGATATAAATGAAGTCAGTAAAGTATATACTATAATTAACTAGTAGATTCTATCTTTAAAAAATACTCTGTTTAAAAGTTAGTTACTAGTTACTGTAGAAAAGCAGAAAAACAGCTTTTAGAAGCTGAAAAGAACAGGTTACATAGCCATGGCAGCATAGGTATGTAATCTAAGCGTCCTCTAGTTTTCTGGTGTATCTGTCACAGAGAAAGTAACTCTTCCTATTATATTTGCTGCCTTAATTATCCGCGTCGAACGTATGAAGTGTTGAGGCCGAGCGACTCACCGCAAGTGGTAGAAAAGGAGAGGGAAAGGAGTCAAGGACCGGAGACTGGTAGGCACACGTAATATATAATTTTTTTTCTTCCGTCCAAGACATACCGACCTTAGCTCAGTTGGTAGAGCGGAGGACTGTAGTCGTTGCAGATAAATCCTTAGGTCGCTGGTTCGAATCCGGCAGGTCGGACGTCTTTGCTTTTATTTTTTGTGAATTTTCCTTTTTTTCCCCCTCCCACCTGCGGAACCTAGTAAATCAAAGTAGAGATTCTCTTTACCCCCTGAGATCTGATATGCTTTTCATCATTGCTTACATGATGATTCGAATTTGCACCATTCGCAAGCGCAAATCGAACATGTGCAAGCAACGGGAAATCAAAATCCTACCTGAACCCAAAAAAAAAAAGGTGAAAAAGAAATACTAGTTGGCAAGTTGCGGCAGCGGTAGCAGCGAAGGCAACGTGACACACGACAAAACGGTCGACCCATCGGGCGCTACCCGGCGACAAACGTCGAGTGCAAAAAAGTAAGTCAATAGTCAGGTTGCAATAGCTACGGCCCCGGAAAAATGCGCCAATGGAGACGGCAGAAGAATCCACGGGGACAGCCGTCAGCCTCAGCTTCACAAGTACTTCCAGATGCACGCATCATACATGCGTGCACGACTTGGTCCGTGCTCGGTACCGATCAGCAGGAGCAATTGACGAAGTGTTGGCTGAGCTGTTCTTTTGTGATAGGGTTAACGTATTTTGGTTGTGATTGATATGTTATGTCTATAGTTTTAAGATAATAGTGGACGATTAAGACGTTGATATACATAGTATATATAATTTTACACTCGAGAAATCATTCAGAGAATACACTTTAAGAAACCATTTTATTCATTTTGATTTTAAAAGAAGTCAAAAGATAAAAGCTTGAAAGAACAGGACATCACAGTTATGGCTCCTCGTTGCAGCTAGTGGCCTCTATGGACTGAACAGTCTGAACTGCAGTGCACTTTGGGGCATGCAAAAGGCAAAGCGTAGATGAACTGAGTGATCTACCACTCCACATCATGTTGACTAGTCTCTCCTACAATAATTCTGCTCGTAGTGGTAAATAAGCACTCATGCGATTGGATGGTTGATCGTATGGCGGACTTCCGGGCTCGAGGCTTTGGGTTCAACAGTTTAAGCACTCTTTAGTGTATGTATTTGAACGAGGAAACTTAGGGCCTGTTTGGGACTGTTCTGCTCCAGGTTTTTCAGCTCTGCTCTCAGTTTGTCTAGCCAAACAGATTCAGCTCCAAGAACTCTGCTCTAAGAAAAAGGTGGAGTTGAGGTCCAACTCCACGTTTTTTGTGGAGCTTCTCAAGAGATACTCCAGAAACTAGAGATTCATACCTCATCATGGAGTTGAGAGAAAATTACCCACCTATGCCATTACACAAACATACCCCTTCGTTCTTTTTTCTTTCTTTCTTTCTTCCGCCCGGCTCCATCCCAAAACAGCCGCCTTCCAGGCTTCCACCCCCATCCGCCCGCCCGCGCCGGCCTCCTCCTCTCCGCCCCCACCCGCCCGTGCCGGCCTCCTCCTCTCCGCCCCCCCCCACCCGCGCCGCCCTCCTCTCCGCCCCCCCACCCGCGCGCCGCCCTCCTCCTCTCCGCCCCCCACCCGCGCGCCTGGAGAGAGCGGCCTAGGGCGGGCGGCCAGCGGCCAGGCCCCGCTCCTCCTCCCGCCCGGCCTTCTCCTCTACGCCGGCCGCTCCTCCTCCCGCCCGGCCTCCTCCTCTACGCCCAGCTCCTCCTCCTCCTCTCTGCCATTTCAATCTGTTTTGTGATCTTCCTGGAAATGTGTTTTGTGATCTCCTGTGGAAGTGCTTTCCATGGTTATGCACAGCTGGTGATCTGAATTTTGTGAAACCATTGACCGCCGCTTATGTTGATCTGAATTATGTGAAACCATTGAATTATGTTCATGAGCAGTATTTGGTGCAATATTTGGAGCAGTGGATGTATGTTCATGAATTGATGTTAGTTTTCTTGTTTATTTGTTTGTAGGTTGAGATGCGGGCATTTTGCTCAAAGCATTCTACAGTCCGAGGCAGCAGCTCCATACATAAAGACAATAGTGCTGCTGATGCAAACCCGGTTCCTGGGAAGAAACAACAACTGAGATTTACCTCGCCATCTACTATTAGAAGTGTAGAAAGTCAAGAAACTCAAAGAGCAGATATGATTGTTGAACGACCTACAGGAGATGAGAATGTTACGAGCAATGTATACTTTCCCATATACATGATGCTGGCAAAATTTGATATATTATCCTTGCCACAATTAATGTTTGACATTTCCTACTATATGTTCTTTACATGTAACACAGCTTGTAGTTTTATATTAAAAGCATAATGCTAGAGATGCAGAAAATTGTAATTTATAAATTCGACTGGTCTGAAGTTGAAAATCATCAAGTTGCTGCAAAAATCTGTTCATGTGCCTTCTGTTCAAGTGAAGTATGTTCATGTTCATGAATTGTGTGCTTCCTGGAGCAGTGGATGTGTGTTATACTAGTGATGAAAATTGGCCAACTGCAGCCTTGAATGCTAAATAAACCTCTTGTTGGTAGATAAACCTCTTGATGAAAATTGGGATATCATTTTGTTAGGACTTGCTTGAATTCTCTATGCTCCAATTAATGCAGTGAATTATGCTCTTAAGTAAATATTTGTTTTTTGGTTTTCTCGAATAAATTAATTACGATTATAATATTTTACATCATATTTCAATTAGCAATAAAAAAATTCAGTTACATATGCTCCGCAGACATCAAAATATACACCAAACATCATTCAGGGGCACATTGGACCTTTCTCAGGGAAACCTCACATTCCTGGAGCTGGAGCTAGTTGCGTGCCAAATAGGACCACCTGCTCCAGGAACTCCACAGTGGAGCTGCTCCATGGTGGAGTTGGTGGAGCAGAGCTGGAAAAACTGGAGCAGAGCAGTCCCAACAGGCCCTTATTACTCGATCGTCTGGATGTTAGGCTGCGTTTGAAGTAAAAGAAATTGCATTGTGTCTTGCAAAATAAGAAATTGCATTGTGTCTTGCAAAATTCCTGAGTTCAAATTAAAATTCTGAAGTGATTAGGCTTTCTTCGGCACTATGGTTTCTTTATAAAAGCGTTTTTGTTTGCACTTTTGCTGTCTTGGGTACGTGACCAATTAGTAACCCGTATTTTGGAACCAACCAGGAATATTTTACTAGAATTGTTAAAGATTTGTTCCATGATACTACTCTCTTCATCCCGCAATATAAGTTTTTATTCTTAGAAAACATCGTCCCACAATACAAGTCTATTATAGAGACTAAATGTGTAGTTATTGCAATATTTTTATCATATATCTTTACTTTAATACTAAGAAATGAGTGAGTGCTTATAGTACACCATTTAACAAGGTATACACGGTCAAATGGTATTATTATTTTTTAATTTGATATCTTCTTGATCTGTACGTGATAGATTTGGATTTATATTGTAAGACGAAGGGAGTAACAACAAACTGGCTGTTAGTCTACCGATAATGCCAACTTGCACTTACAATACCTAGAGTAACTAAACAAAGAATAGATCCGACCCAATATCATGAAAATTAGCCCCATAATTTTCCCAACCACAAGTGAACAAGTATAAAACAACCGCTACACACCTAAAGCATGGATTAGTAGTTTAGTATTCCCTCCATTCTTTTGTATTTGGCTTTTTTGAATCTGTACCATCAAACTTTCTAAAGTTTGACCATAAGTTTAAAACTATCTAGATTAGGTATATAAAAATTATATCACTAGATTTATTGTTAAAAATATTTTATAATATTATAATTTTATTAGTATATCTTAATATAAAATTATAAAATATTATGGTTAAAATTGTATCTTAAGAATTGTAAAAAATAAAAAACATCAAGTAAAAAAAAGGAAGAATAGAAGGAAGTTCCAGCATAATGCACATAGGTGATGGATGCAAGCTAGGCTAGCTATCTAGCCTTAGGGACCACCTCAAAGCTAAATTTCTTTTTGAGAAGCTGATCTGGCGACAGGCAACATAATCCAGGATAATCAAGCTCCCAATGATGATTGCACACTCTCCCTGCTCCCTGTCACCCCTGCATCATCTGTTGCCATCTCTTCAGTGTCTGCTCCTCCTTTAAACAAAGCAGGAATTCAGGTTTGCGTCGCTAGCTAGCTCGATGCAGCTCACATCACATCACTCTGCTCCAAACAAATTGGTCCAAAGTGCATCATACCATTTGGGTGTAGTCCCGGCCATTGTAGCTTCACATGACAGGAAATTTACCAAATTTATTTCAAGTTTCAGTGTCACTTTGGAGTGCAAACCTAATGCTTACCAGACGATGAAAGCTACAGCCAATGGAAACGCTTCACTTTTTTTGTTTGGGATGGAGAACAACTAATTGCTGACTCAGATAGGTCCCAGTTGCTGAAGATATAGAAATATTCTTGTTACGCTATGCATACGAGATTGTATTTATATCCTCTGTCGTGCCATTTGTCAAAGAACCAATGATATGAACTCCAGGACCATCAAATTAGGATCTGATGCAGCTTATTAATACCAATCAGTT
The DNA here is from genome assembly GCA_017311315.1 of Dendrocalamus latiflorus. Classification (NCBI taxonomy): domain Eukaryota; kingdom Viridiplantae; phylum Streptophyta; class Magnoliopsida; order Poales; family Poaceae; genus Dendrocalamus; species Dendrocalamus latiflorus. The sequence goes on along the minus strand of CM029654.1, from coordinate 13,481,470 downwards.
CATACAAAAACTAACTTTTTTAATAACCGTTGCTAGATTTGCTAGTGCTCGTCGAACAGACATCACAACAACAAAACCAGATCTTGCACTCCCCACATATACACTGATCCTAGCTAGACATGCATGGATCCATCATGGATCATCTATCCAACTTGCGCAGTCTCCCAATCTCCTTTCAGCCATTATCTCGGAACAACTTATATACTACCAACTTATATACTACCGGACCAGCTTGCACATCGGAAGCAAAAGCTCACACATCTTTGCAAGTTGCAAGATAGACAAAGAAAAGGCTATTTCTTTCGCATGCAAAACCGTCATTCCTTTTACTTTATCTCTCATTCGCCTGCGATGACGCTAGTGGCGATCGAAGGCATTTATTGGTTCTGGGGTCCACACAGCCTTTCACAAGTATCCCCGTAATTAGTGGAGTTTATGTATAAATCCGCAAAAATATATAGAAATGATACCGCAGAAATATGAAACGGTGAGAAAGACAAATAATTCCTTCAACACGTAATGAGAGAGATTTTTTTGAGATGGTACAAGGCAGACGAATGAACACTCACACCCCACACACTACACAACGAGAGAGATTGGAGGTATGCGGAACTGTAGAGATGCCGAGAGCGAGGAATAGGAGAGCTTGGAAGTGACAAGTGGACGGTGCTGAAGAGAGGAGTCCCAGTACGTAGCTAGGTGCGGTTGGACGTGAGTGGGTCTCCCGCCAAGCCAAGGGCCACCGGTGAGTGACAAGATGAAGAGGGGAGGAGAGTACTAGCTGCTAGTGCATGCATCGCACTGAAGCCTCCCTAGCTCACAAAGCAAAAGGCACTCCAATGAGATGGTTAATTCATATAGAATTTAGAGCTACTAATTATTGGAGTTAGCTCCTCGGACAAAACTAATCACCACAATGAACACTCCATAATCAAATACTTAAATCTTTGGAAAATCCAAGAGATAGAAATAGTCACAATAGATGGTTGAGAGATGTGGAGTACTTACTCCGGCCCTAAATAAATATCGTTTTAGCCGTTTCCTCTCGCTTTCCAATCGATTCGATGGGCACCATTTCGCGCTCGTATTTGTTGCGACCAACTTGCCGCGACAGCGGTGCCCATGTGAGCAAGCCCCACGCCATTAGTTCCATTATTGCCAGGATTATTAGACAAGTGCAATAATTTGCATGCATGCATGGACGGCCATATACTATTTAAAAGCTCATCGACGCTCATATAATATCTAGCATACGGTTCTGATAATCGGTCAATTATCAGAAATATCGGCCTTACCCTCCTTGCGGTAAAAATACAAATCGGTTTCAAAAAATTTATTTTGTATGAATTTTGTCGAATTTAGAAAAAAATTTACCAAAATTTGTTTCAAAATTTTTGGCCGATATTTTCAACTGATTTTCAGCTGAAATTAGTTTGAAGTTCATAATTTGTTTGAAAATTTCCGCCCAAAATATTCTGAAAATTTCCGATAATCAGATTTTCGGTCTTACTGGTCCCCTGTAAAATATTTCTTCCAATAATATAAACCCTGATCTAGCATGACCTAATTAAGTTTGCTGTTATGACCTAATATCGACATAATTAAGTTTGCTGAGTGTTGACACAATGCGTGATTCTTGTACGCATGAGATCGAAGTCATCGAACTGGAGCTCAAGTGATATGGGGCAGATCGATTTTCTTGACGTAAGATCAAGATACTCACGTAGATTTGAAGAATTATAGTGATTCTCTGATACCAATGATGATGACATCTCTACTACATATTCATATTCCACTTCAAGTGTGCATGATAAAACTAGTAATGATGTTTCAACAGATCCTATGACAAAAGTAAGAGCTAAGCTGCTGCAATAACATGTGATTTTGTTTCTTAGAGAATTCTCTATTGCTTTAAATGAGAATGGTATACTAACTAATGCAAATACATTGTGTTTTATCATATTTAAAGCAGTGAAAGAATAAAGAGGGAAGGACCAACCTGCCAGCCCCAAGGAAAAAGATAGTCATACAGCCACAAGGGAGAGGAGGCCCATGCAGTCACATGTCAAAAGGAGAGAAAGCTCCATGCAACCAAAACTAGAAGAAGAGGCCCATACACTACTCAGCCAAGGAGATAAACCGAACTTGTCAATTGAGGAGTTTGCGGGTCTGCGTGCCAATAATGGGCTGAGATTGCTTAATTCAGCCATATAACTAGTTAGTGTTTAATTCCGAATTGCTTTAGGATCTAAATTGGTTTCAATGACCGAATAGAATAGGAATCGGGTTCAAGCCATTACGTGTGCATTTAGAGGACATCCTTTATAAGGCAGCCGTCACCCCATGGAAAAGATAGACCACTTTGATAATAGATTGATTTAACAAATTTCTCTTGTTCTTTCTATTGGCCGAACCAACTTAAGGAAAAAATTAGAAGTTCATCAAAATCAAAATCGTTCAACCTTTCTGCTGGAAATTGGGAGCGCAATAGAACTTCCTCTAGTGGTCGTGAAGTTCAACACGTGTGATTAGGCGAATTATAGAGTTCTAACTCTTGCATTGGCATCGAATGATCGCTACAATTCTTCAAATCCACGTGAATATCTTGATCCTACGTCGAGAAGATCGAATGACTCCGTATCACCGAGAAGCACAAACGCACCTATAATGGAGTTAATTATTCACACTCATAATAATTGTGTTGTAATACTAATTAAGCACATAGTATAACATGAGGACACTACGGCCGGTCTCTAACCATCCGATCGATCTGTCAGTGACCTAAAAGTGATTAGACGGTCAGGTCTGGATCCTCATGTGAGAACAGTTCCCGGTTCCGGTCAAAAAAAAAAAAAACACAGTCCCTCTTAGAATGGCCATGGCGAAGTCTATGCCTAGCTATGATCTAGTGGTTGTTCTCCCGTCTTTTCTCCCATACATGGCGCGCACGCACATGCGAACACCATGCATGCACCATGATGATCAGAATCACACGATGTGTTGTCTTGTAGTTTTGCATATTGACAAGAAGAACCTAAGTCGATCGATGAGCCAAGCACCCCATATAATTATAAAAGTAACGTGTGACCTGAGAATATGGGTTTTTTTTTCGAAATATAGCTGAGAATATGATTTCATAATTGAACCATAAACAGGAGGCCGGGGTGATCAAAATGCATGGTCGACGACGCATGCGCGCAGATGAGTAGTACCAAGTGTTCATCCCCCAATGGTAATACATAGGCGCACAGCTACATAATCAATCGTGGGCGCGCGCGGCCAGGCTGAGGTATATGTGGGTGTGGCTAGCCATTAAGCCATAGAAGCTGTCTCGTTCCCCTCAGGCTGCTGCAAGGGTGCCTCCGGAGGCGGCGGCGGGCTTGTCGGAGCCAGCGCTCGACGGCGCCACCGGGTCGGCCATGGACGGCGGCTGCGGCGTGGCGAGCGCGCACTTCTCCTTCCACTCCTCGAGCGTCATGTGCTGCTGCCTGCACTCCAGGCTGCAGAACGCCGTGTCGCCCCTGCACACATATCGAGAAGAAGAACAAATCAGCACTTTTGTTTGCATGGGTCACGGGAAGCCATGGATCTTTGCAAGAAACAACCGAAGGAAAACGGATGGTGTTTTCGACGCACGCACTTGTACATGAAGGTGTCGCGGCCGGGGCCGAGGCGGCGGTTGCAGAGGCCGCAGGCGCGGAGGAACGCGGCGGTCTCGACGGCCGAGAAGTCCGCCGAGTTCCGCCGGTGCCCCACCAGCGCCGGCGCCGCGCGGGCCCGGTACGCCGCCAGCCAATCCGCACTCCCCGCGGTCACGCCGCCACCGATCCACCCGTTCGCTATCTCCTCCGCCACCTCCTCCTGCACCTGCAGCTCCGTCTCCTCGTCCACCTCCTCGGCCACGTCCGCCAGCACGCCCGGCGGCGTGAACTCCGTCATGCTCGTGGTACGCCGCATAGGGTGCCGCGCCGGCGACGGCTTCCCAGCCCTCTTCGTCCCCAGCATCATCTCTCTCTCTCGCTCTGTATACCTATGTACGACTATGTACTGACTACTTACAGTACGTGGTGGCTGGCTAGAGGAAAGGCTAGCTAGCGAGCGAGTGAGCTAGAGGGCTAGAGGAGGAGGTGGCGTATGGATGTGGAGTTGGAATGAGACGGAGGAGAGGAGGTGGCGGCGGCCATGGCCATGGCTGTGGAGGAGGCAGAGGTGGGTGAGGAGGTGGGGGATCTGGGTGATGGGAGGAGGGGGAGAGGAGTGGAGGGAGATAAAAGAAGGGGAGGGAGGAATCGGGGCCTTTGAAAGGGATCTCCGAATCCATCGGATCCACATCAGCCACCACTCAGCAAGGGCCGTTGAAAGGGATCTCGTTCGCTTTGATTGATTGGTAATTGGGTTGATTTTTTCTCTCAATTTTTCTTTATTGGGTTAATTTTAGGTAAACTTCTGTGATTTAGGGGGCTTAAACTTTGATTTTTTTTAGTACATACCTTGAAGACATCAATATGAGGTTACAATTTCAGGCTCGATCAACTGTTTATCAGCAAATGGGACAAGCGATAGCCCATGTTCCTCTAAAAACACATGATAACCCACATAAATACGTGGGCTTTATACTCTTATGTGACTTTAACTCCAATATGCAATATAATCAAGAAACTATTTGGGGGGTCAACCAAATGGCCCTGATCAACTCGGCTTCGGCTTCTGGTTTCTGGCTTATTTTTCACTATTCATAAGTTTCGTCTTTTTCTGAACTTTTGGCTTTTTGTTGAGCTTTTTTGCCGGTTCTTTTTTTCCCGTATTTGTTTGTATTATACGTAATGGGCTAACATATTTTTTTTATTTTTATTTTTTTTAAATTTAATTATGCTAAATAAGCCTCTGTCAGCTACAGTGCTTTTTCAGCCAGCTACAGTGTTTTCAGCCATAAGCCACGAGCTTTTCAGCCGAACCGATCACCACCTTAGTTTTTCACCTGTAGGGTTGACATTGTTCAACTTGTTGTGAAAATTGACGAAGTGGAGCTCAGGGCTGGATTTAGCTTTCAATTTTCATTGGTGAGAAGGAAGACATGTAGGGGTGGAAAAAAAACTCGTTAGTGGGGCTCGTTAGCTCGGCTCAAAAGTACTTCAATTATGCTTGTTAATTGATTAAACATTTAAATGAGTTGATTTCAAATGAATTTGAATTTTGCTCAAGCTCGGCTCGGCTCGTTAGCTCATTTCTAAAAACACTTCTAAATTATATATAAAATGATATTATATCAAACTATATCAATTTTGAGAAAAGCTCATTAAGACAAGACCTTGGCTCGATATCCGGACATGCATGCAGCAGGGACTTATGGGTAGGCTAATGGGTTTGTGTTGGTTTTATTATTGTACTGGTGTTTTCGGGTGGAGGGTTTTTATGGTATATTTATGAAGTTTATCTATTCCTCATGTGGCATGGAAAGCACGGAATTAAGAGGCTTCATTATTTTCGACACGAGGCATGTTCATGAAATTTATCTATTCCTCGTGTGGCATGGAAAGCACGAACATCAGAGGCTTCATTGTTGAAGCCTAAATGAAAAACTCGCCCTCCACAACCGTGCTTCAATTGTGGTTGAACGTATAGACAACACTGAAAATGAGGCATGTCCGAAGAAGATGAAATGCAATTTTTGTTTGTAGGATGAGAAAAAAAAGACCGTCGAGGATTTCAGGCCAATCAGTATCATCTCGAGATTCATCAAAATCGTTTCAAAGAAGAGGAACAAACATTGGCCTTCGCAGAGCTTAGGGGGGGAATAAAGTTTGTGGTCTTGCACATGGAAAAGTCAAGTATTCTACGCAGTCACTGCTGGCGTTTTCATGATAGCAAGGTGCTCCCCTTTATTTGAATACTCACCTACGGCTTTGATTGTTATTACTTTTGCAGGAGCTATGGTGGATCCATGGTTTGGATGAAGCTATGTACCCGGGTAGAGATGATTTGTCTCAAAGATGTTCCGCTCATCCAAGAATCCACAAGGGCAAGGGTGGGCAGCTGACGGGTCGGCTTCGGGATCCCACTATTTTGGTAGCATCGCGGACATCCACTAATTTCTATTGGGAGATAATTCCGCGTCTGAACCATCCACTCCCACTCCAACCCCCCCCCCCCCCCCCCCCCCCCCCCGCGGCGCAGTGGTTCCTTTGGCTGTCGAAGTGAAAGCCCCAGACCTTGAGAATGAATGGGAGCTTGCTCAACCAAGGAGAGAGGAAAGAGACTAAAAAAAGTGTGAATGAGGTGTAGAATCGTGCAGGGTTTAGGGTTCAGGGTTCGGCGGGGTGTGGCTTGTGGATGGTTTGGACACGGCATTTTCCTCCGATAAGTTGAGGTACTTTTGCCAACTCTCAGAGGTGGATCCCGAAGTTGACCCAGAAGAATTCATCCAATTTATGAGAGCGGATTTGCTACCGAAGAAGATCCCCAAGAGAGAAAGAACAAGCCAGGCAACTTCAACAAGAGCACTACTTGGTTAGCTCTTCTTTCACAAAACGAAAATCCTTTTGGAACTTATCCTTCGTACTCTCTTCTGTCCGTTTTAACTCCTTTTAGCTGCTGGAGCAGTTTAGCTTCCTTCCATGCGCAATAAGAAAAGGGAAATACCACCGGTTCCTGGTTCCTGGGATTCAAAGATCACAAAAGTTCAGATTAGCTTTTGGGGAGCAACAGTAATTACAAGCTTAGCTAGCGCCATACCAGTAGTAGGAGATACCATAGTGACTTGGCTTTGGGGTTTCAACATGAGATACGTTCATAAAATTTAACTATTCCTCGTGTGGCATGAAAAGCAGCCTCCTTTGGTTCTTATGAAAAAATATATATTTTAGTGTATATCTCAAATAAATTATTTATACCATTATGTAAGTACTCTAGCCAACTCTTTCCGCATACGGAACATGTAAAGAACTTTTTAAGTTGTGTGGCAAAGTGCGGTTGAGTTGGATAGGCACAATAATGAAGCCACTGTTTGTTTAGTATTTTTTCCTGTGAGGAAGTTCCCCAAATGTAAGAATTCTAATTATTGAATAGGTGGCATTTGCATCTCAAGAAATCATATAGAATTTTGTAGTATATATAACATTGCTTTCTTTCTGTAAAAAGAAAAACATTTTTTGGACTAAGAAGAACATGCACCAATTGTAATGTACTTGCAAGCGACCTCCAACCTACTACCGATATGTTCACTTATTAATATTCCTTGTATAGTATTACATATTCGATTGTGCTAGTTTTTGTTTGCCAAAACTTTTTAATTTCTTAGCCACCTAAAATTATATAATATTGAGCCTAGAATTGCAATACCAAGTAATATGCAATTTTAGCACAATTTTACTGTAAATTTACAGCAGTGTTATCCTAGGCGGCTACCTTGGGCGCTGGGTATAGGTCGATCGCCGTGACTCGGGCAAAGTTGGCCCTCTGTGCGCTCGGCCCGTCTAGGCGGTCAACACTGATCCCAGGCGGACCTAGGCGGGCAAGGCGTGGCGGCGCTGGGTGGCTTGGAGCGGCCCAAGGTGGCGATGGGTGCATGGGGGAGAGCTGAAAAGGTGAGGCACTGAGGCTAACCCTACCTACCCCATTTCATCCCGCCTTCCCATGCCTGTCGCCTCCTCTTGCTCCTCCTCGGTTCCCTGTGCCCACCGCCTCCTCTGGTCGTCGACGTCACCCTCAAGTAACCTTTCCGCTAGCGTCCGAATCAAACAGCGCCTCCTCTTCTCCTCCCATTCATTCCACCCCTGCAGCCTCCATCTGAATTGAATGCTGCAATGGTGACAGTGCCCAAATCAAATAGCATTGGAGAAGAAGGAGAAGAAACGGAAGCAGCAGCTGCGGCGGCACCAGCATGTGCTGTAGCCCCGCTTGGGGACACTTGGTGGTGAAGGAACGGAAGGCAGAGGAGGTGGGAGGGGAGGGGAAGTGGTGAGGATGGGAATGGAAGGAGGTCGGAGGGCAGCAGCGGTGGGGGAGGGTGGAGGAGGAGGCGGCGGTGCAGGTTGTGCAAGGCTCGTCGTGAGGAGGAGAGTGCGGCAGCCATGGGAGGTGGGGGATAGAGAATGGGTTTGTAGGGATGAGAGGAAGAAAGGAAGGATGGTTTGGTAAGACTCGCTGGTTTAGAGCTGCTTGGACACAATTTGCCTCGGCTTGTTTTCTGATTTTTTTTTACCCTTGTTTTTTTGCTGGTGCTTTGAGCTACATGGTGTAGCTTCTAAGGTATTGCCTCCCATTCATTATTATGGATGTCTAGTATAGTTGTATTCTTATCATGTCATAAAATATATTTGCATCACACTAAGGTAACATCTCTACATAATTACACATATACATATAGGTAACATATACATAAGCTTAGACTGATGATTGCTATTCTATATTCATCCCGTTTGCTTAGAGTGATGCTAGAATAGCGTCTAGGTAAACACTGCTTTGCAGTGACTCATCCAAGTAAAGTGAGGGAGTCATGAGAGTCGTTAGATCACCATTCAATAGTTCAGAAAAGTGAACGTCGCTCGACAAATAGACAGACCCTGTATTCCAAATCTGTACGTGAGATCTAGAGTTGGTACTTCAGTAGCATATGTGCAGTTAGCCACAAAACTAACGAGAAATGCCACCGCAGGTCAAACAAACCCTCTAATCAACAGTAATACTTAGCACCACCCTATTTTTGAGACCTTAATGGCTCCTCCTCCATTATTTTACAGATTCGATTAGAACAAGTATGGGGATATGCACGTGCACACTTGCAAGACTGTAAAATCAACGTTTTGCACTGGAACGGATGTATATGTTTAAATTTTTGTCCTACTGTTTTTGTGTAGCATATATATTGATGAAAAACTAATTTGTCTATTATATTTCTATGCACAGAACATTTACAGCTATAAACTCCCAAAGTTTTTGCCTCGATAACCTTGCAGCAATCCCACTTTGAAGTGGTGGCTTCACAAGTAGTTACTTTCTACAATTATTATGTATAGTATATAGGGAAAATCACACTATAACGCAAATTTACAGTTAGTACTGTAAAACGAACAGAGAAAAACTAACTCTGTTCCCTTGGTAGCAAAACTAATGAGATAGCTACTGGTCATCTAATTCAACCCCCCTATAATAATCCTATCCATCCAATTTATATATAGCCCTTATCCATCCAATTCATATGTAGTCCTTATCCATCCAACCCAAGCATTCACGTGCATCTCTCTCTAGTATCCTTTCCATATGAGGTAGCAGTGTACAACAACAAGCGAGCTGGGAGCTAGAGTTGTGGAGGCGTGCATCTTATGCGACGGGGCAGCCAAAAGCTCGCCCAAGTGCATCGGGCCCCACCACCTCCTCCTTCAACTCCGACAATAGTGGAGCAGTCGTAAGCTCATGCGGCAATGTGGACACGGGTTTGCACGAGCACGACGGGCCCCTCCACCTCCTCCTTCGACTCGGCGCCACTCTCCCCCTCCTCCTTCCCATCCAGCTCAAGATCTGGCGCAAATGGTTACACGGTGCTTCACATTTAGCTCCGGATCTAGTGACGATGTGGCTCGAGGCACACGAATCCGGCAGCGGCACAGGGCATGGGCTAGAGATGAGGAAGAGAGAGAGTTGGAGGCACGATGCAGAGCTCAAGTACAGATTCGGTAGTAGGCAACGTTGGTCGGCTCCATAGCGGCAGCGGTAGTCGAGGCTAGAGCTAGAGAAACGGGTGCGTCGGTAGCGGACGGTGTCGGATGGCCCTCGGCGGCGTTGTAGTACCATCGTAGCCAGGTGAGCTCACCGAAACTAGCTGAAATTTTTTGAAATCTATTGAAACTTCTTGAAACTTTTAGTCGAAACTTACTGAAACCTATTGAAACTCATTGGTTAAAACTTGGTGAAACTTGAGTTCTAAAATATGAAGCTCGTTAAAACTTTGGCTTGGAATCTTGTAGAAACGCGTGAAATTCACTAAAACTTGAAACTTTTCAAACATTCTCTTGAAACTTGCTAAAACTATATGAAACTTGCTTTTACACCGTTGCAATGGTATACCGTTCTCTAGTCGCCTCCAAATGAATAAGGGCCAATAATGTATGTATGTTTTGTCCTAATTTTGTAACCACCTGTCTCATTTTTCGATTATAGTAGGCTGTCAACTTGACAAAGCTTGCGTATTGCATTCACATGTCATGTTTTTTGTTTATACTTGCAACACCAACAAAGCAACAAACTACAATTATAAGCCCCCAATCCCACATTAATTGGAACACAGTGGTGCCAAAAATTGAATTGGCCCATCACTAGAGAATGCTTGTGTAAGTACAAACAATTTTCCTTTAAAACAAGTGAGGACAACAGATGCGGGTACAGGTATCACTTAATTTCCACCTTTTGGTAGAGCCCAATGCACAAAACCTTTGGATGGCATCCGTAATACAAAATTAGCACTTTTTTATATGGTGGGAACAACTGGTTAGTGCAATCATTTTAACGTTATAACCCACAAGTTAAAGGTTCAAGTCCGAGAAAATACTAGTGGAAATCCACACGTATAACCCACCCAACTTGTAGTTGGTGGGAGTCAAGGATTCAAATACTAGATACGGGAAAATTTCGGAATCTCCCTGATGCTAGTTACCAGTTTCTACTAGTTTTAATCCAGCCAAATTTCATCAAATAAATTTTGAATATTCTAACAAAAAATTAATGTATGACCAGTTATTGGCCGGAATTGACTGGTTGCTGGCTGGTTGTGATCAACAACAACAATAACAAAGTCTTTTGTCCCAAACAAGTTAGGGTAGTCTAGGAATGAAACCTTCTCAAGATCAAAGAGATATGAGCCTTGAAATAAAACCTACAATACTAAAACCCTAATCTATATAACCTGCTATTTGAGCCAAGAGCCTAAAACACTGTCCCTAACTTTCTTATGGTTCCAGTACGTGGATCGCTAACTTCCATGCACTCCTATCCAAAGCTAATTCTTTAGATACATTCCAATCCCTCAAGTCTCTTTTAACTGCTTCCTCCCACGTCAGTTTTGGTCGACCTCTGCCTCTTCTTACATTTTCAGTGCTCTTAAAATTCCATTACATATTGGTGCCTCAGGAGGCCGTCGTTGGAGATGTCCGAATCATCTCAAGCGATGTTGGACAAGCTTCTTTTCAATTGGTGCTACCCCTACCCTATCATATGTATCATCATTGCGGATGCGATCCCGCCTTACATGACCACGATCCACCGCAGCATCCTCATCTCCGCTACACTCATTTTCTGTATATGTTATCTTTTAGTCGTCCAACATTCTGCTCCATATAGCATTGCGGGTCTGATCGCCATCCTATAGAACTTACCCTTTAACTTTTGAGGGACTTTTTTTGTCACACAGGACATTAGATGCATGGCATTATTTCACCCACCCCGCTCTTATCCTGTGGCTCACATCTTCATCAATCTCACCGTCCCACTGTAGCATTGATCCCAAATAACGAAACGTGTCCTTCTTAGGCACTACTTGTCCATCTAATCTAACATCTCCATCATCTACCCTAGCACCACTGAAATCACACCTCATATACTCCGTTTTAGTCCTACTAAGTTTAAAACCCTTCAATTCTAAGGTCTTCCTCCATAACTCGAGCTTCCTATCAACACATATCCTACTCTCATCATGTAGCGTGTCCCAAGTCAGGAAAAAGGAGGAGGGTTGTATTAGGCTTGGCAAGCCAACGTAAAAATCATGCCATCTTTCCATGAAATGAAACCCAAATTACTGGCTGGTTGTGATAGCCCAAAAAATTTCAAAAATACATAAAAAAATTTCGCAAAGTCTCTCGAGTTGTTTGCTACTTTTTCCTAAATTCCTTGAGTTTTTCATGTGCAGGAAATACTATCTTCTTTCTCTAAAAATCATCTAAATTCTTCAAAACCCTTTTTTCCCTCTTTAAGGTTGTTTCTAGCCTGGCCGACATCCATCTCTCTATTCTTTCCTTCTTTCTCCCTTGTTTCTTTTATGGGCCCTAGCCCATCTCTTTTTCTCCTTTTCTTTCTTTCGTTGGCTGGCCCACCTCCTCCTGACCTAGCGTCTGAGCTAGCCCACCATGCTTTGGCTTGACTCCCACACCGCCCCAACTCTTGGTCCTAGCCATCCCACTCACCCAGTCAACACTGACATCGCGAAAGCTTCACCTCGCCAACCACCTTGCTAGTCACGCGCCACCACCATCACACCCTCGCTCCTACGCTAGTACCGCCACAACTCTGCACGATGACTTCCGTGCCACTACATGCCGGCTCGCCCATGCTGACGCCCATGCGCTGCCTCTACCTTCATCACACCATGTGCGCAACCACCTTCGTAGTGTCTCTAAAACCACCACCAGCAACTAGCGTCTTCCTATTCTTTTCGTAATCACCTTGGACCCCCTCATCGCCGCCGCTAGTGCCAGCATCACCTCTAAATCCAGTGAGAGCACCGCCCTCTTACTTCAGTCGTCTGGGTAATTTGCCCAAATTAGTTGTGACATCATCCCCCTCACTTTCTTGCAGTTCTAATGGCACCTTTCCTATGTCGGGACATCACTAGAGCCGTAGTTATCGTTCGTCACGTCGTCAACCATGTCACCGTCACTGTCGATCCACAACCTCCATCATTCCCTTCCCTTGCCATTCACGTCATGAGGTGTGCCTCAACATGCCATTACAGAGCCCCACCTCCATCAACCACAATGTCCACCGTGCGCAGCCACCAGTGAGCTTTGCCTCACCGCCACCACCGTCAGCCTTCCCCCGTTGCACCCCAGACCAAGCTATCACCATCAAAGAACCCCCTTGCCCACGCCATGCTCATGCACCCGCTGTTTTCACCGAAGACCGTAGAAGCTCACCACTAATGAGTTTTCCCCTTTTCATAGTCACCGCCCTCGCTCTACCTTTTCTGACCACTGCTATCCTCCACGTCATCCCAAACTACCCAAAATGGGTTTGCGGTGCCCAGGAACACACTATGCATGCTTTGTCATCGCCGTATCGCCACCGTGTCATCGTCTCTTTCCTCTCTGTTTTCCTCTACTCAGCTGAGAAGAAGAACAGTGCTAGTTGACACTATGCTATCGTAGTTTGACTGAGCCAAGAAGAACAGTGCTAGTCGACACTTTGCTATCGTAGTTTGACCGAGCTAGCTAGCACAGTTGACCCAAGCCACTCACATCCGATCGAGCCAGTGCGTAGCATTGTGCACACGCGGTCAAGCCAAACACCTTGCGTCAAGCCAAACTAGACACAAACTAGTTTCAGACCAAGTCCAACCAGAGTCAAACCTATTTAGCTCGAGTCAAACCCGATTTCCATTGGTTCAACCTGAGTTAAGACAGTTCATCATCGATCTATGGCTGATTTGCATAGTTTCGTGCTGTTTCTCACCGAGTTAGCACTGGTTCTACATAGTAGACTAACCTAAACTCCAGTGCACCCTCTAAATATCACCTTCATCCATTGCAAATTCAAAGCTTTCCAAAGTCGATTCTTCATCGGTTTTCCCTTCTGATAACTTTTGGCTCCATTTTCCCATTTTCTGTTTGTAGGATTTTATTTGCAGGTGTTGCAACTCTGTAATAGGATTATTTGTCTTTATTCATGTGTGTACGCTAGATTACAGAGTGGAAGCCCTTAGGATAACTGGAACTAGAAGTAACGACCCTGAAGCCTACGAAGGAGTAAGTGTCAACTACGAGTCATAAGGCAATTCATGATTCTTGATCAGATTGCATTACTATTAGTTGGGTTATATTGTATATGGGTTAATTTCTGTATTATTTATTTGTCAATGCTAATTGTTATAGTTACTTTTGAATAATGCTGCTTAAGTAGTTAATACCTTAATTATATTATTTACTTGACCTTGACAATAATCTAATCTAGTTTTCCTTGATTAACTTAGAGTTATTATATCATACTTTAGATTAATATAGTAGTGAACATGGACAAAAATAATCTCATTACATTGTGATCCGTTGTCACGAGTTGACATGTCAGAATTTATGACCATTATGATATGATGAATAAAAATATTGGATCACTCGTCTAGAGTGATATTGTGAAAAATGCTAGCTGAGGGTGGAGATTGGTGTGTGGTTTGGAGGTGGATATGTGCATATGCTACCCGGTGGTTGCATGCACAAGTTTCTATTGAAAATGTGGTTTCATCCAAAACATATACAAAAATTAACTTATGTCATGAGAAAAGACATAATTACCACCCATCTATAGGATCGATTACTCGAACTTGATTCAGCTACTGTAGTAGTTTCATTGGTACCATGGGTAGGTTCAATGTTGGTGTAGACCATAGACCAGTCTATGCCACAGTATGACCCCTAAGAGCAACGGAGCGGTTACCCGTACCTAGGCCTACTAAGGGACCCACTACTAAGAGGGACACACTTTGTACTAGGTAGTACTAATGTTGTGAATCAGTGATGAATTCTCTTATCCCGTCTTTGATTAAGTCGTGGATATCGTGTGGGTAAAGATGGGCATTCCCTGCAGAGATTAAATCAAATCATTCGAATATACCATGCTTCTGGTTAATTGAGCTGTATTAAAAGGGTGATTCCTAAATCAAGCTATAAAAGGCATTATTGATTAAAATTGTGATAACTTGGGAGTGAAATAACTTGTTAATATACAACTTAACAAAACTTTCTTTATGAACGTATTTTGATTTAAGTCAAATGTTTACAAATAAAAAATTTTGTATGTGTACTAGTAATGATAGGTCCAAAACAAACCCTTCTTGATAGATATTTTTCTTGAGATCCTCGATTGCATTATAAGACTTTATCACCATGCCTTGTTGAGTACGAATATACTCATTCTTGCATATTTTAGTTTAGACAATAATCAATATGAAGAGGATATGCCAGTAAATGATGAGTACTACGATGGTGAATGTTACATATTCTAGGTCGAGACTACATTCAAGCGTAGTCTGCGATGTTGCCGTCTTTTGTTTGTAATATAGATAAATTTGGCTTGGAAGCATTGAAACTCTGTAATTGACAGCTATATCATATTTTATCTAAGATATATGTTATGGTATTATAATCGTAAGCAGACTGTATATCAATCTGCATACAACTGAAATCCTAGACAGTTGCATGAATACAAAGATTCTTGGTAAATCCAAGTGTCCCCACACTGGTCACTGGTGAGCAAGGACACAAGATGGACACAAATTTCTCATGTTGATAAGAAATCGATTGAAAAGTGAGCTTTCATGTTGTTGCTTCATTTAATACAATTTAACTTCATTACCTTAATTAGCTTTAATACTTTCATTAGCTTGCAAATAAGTATATAGTAACTTTTTTGCTACATTTTGAATTTAAAATACAAATTATAAATTTAAAAATGTTAGGACCAATATTATTTGGTATGACCAGTAATCAGCTGGTTACCACCAATTTTTTATTTTATCTTTCGTGGAGGTCAAACTCTGGACATCAGTTAGAAAGACAATATACCATACCGTTAGGCTATCCTTCGGTTGGCCAAAATTAGCACCTTTTTTGTCTTACTTTACAAAAAAAACATCTTTTTAGAGAGTACATTGATAACACATATACATGTACACGTCACTCACACCACACATTGTATGTGCCCTAACTAGTTTCATTAATTTAATATGATGTGGGTGCACATCAAAGAATTTTTTAAAAACAAGTACTATGTAGTGCGTTATTTACATAGCGCACTACACATGCTTAAAGACATTGAGGAAACTAATATTTTTGAATTATTCCATGCCATGTTGAATTGTGTGGGCCAAGCTCATACAAAAGAATAATTCCTTTTAAATCTGAAAGGCTCACTCATGCAAAGGAGGCATGCATGTGAACTTTAGTACCACATTGCTAGTTCTAGGAGATGAAGACCACTTTAAAAGGGATGGTGCACTCCTAGCCACTTAAGGCATGTGTGGGAGAGAACTAGAGGATCACACGCGCGCTCTCGCCTCGCCTCGCCGGGGCGGGGGGCGCGGGTGCATGGCACCTGCGTGAATGGTCCGCCAAAATCGGCTCCAGATGCTTGCGCAGACGCGGCTTCCTTTTGCAGTTTTATTTTTGCTGTTTTGAGTAGCGGTGAATCCGGATCAGTTACGCGCAACTAATCCGTTTCGGTTACGAGTTATGGAGAACGTGCAGGCGTCTTGATCACACGTCCTGTTTTCTCCATAAATACTGAGTCGCCGACTCCATATAGCAGACGCGAATCAATCTAGGGTTTTTGCCTCCTCCATTGTGCTGCGCCGTCCCACGTAGTCTACTCCGTCCCGTCCGCCGGTGTGCACTGTCATTCGGGAGAGCAGGTCTCCGGAACCGTCGCCTTCGAAGTCCTGCACCGGGAGAGGGCGAATAAGGTTTTTGGGAAGTGCTCTGCGCGACTGCTTGCTGTAGCTCTGGCTCGTCTTCCTCGTCGTTCGGTTTCGGCGAATCATCATCGACCTCATGTCATCCACACCGTGCCTGCAGCGTCAACATCGCCAAACCGGTCAGAACAGAATCATCGGTACGTAACAGTCATGTTCTCCGTATTAGATCTGTCCATGTATAGTTTCCTGGTTTACATGTCTAGATCTTTTATGCCTGTGATGGTTCTGTTATTTTGCGTGCATGATGTCATGATTTATTTATGGAATAAATTGAACCTACATGTGCTTATATTTCCAACATGCCATACATTCTATTCTCTCCCTTTTTGAAAAATGAAAATTGCACGGTTGCAACTTGAGTGAATGATATTATTACACGAAAATCTTGATATAGTGCATATCAAAATGTGGTATAGGTATCTCCTCTAAAGTTTTTTTTAAAAAAGAAATGCACTCTTTGGACAAAAACAAAAAAATGACACATTATTTATGTCTGTACATTGCCATTGTGTTCAGTGACGAAACTATGATCAAAATAGAGATGGTGCTTATATGTTGAAGCTAACATAAGATAAGCATACTATGTATTGGTGCTCATGTGTTGAAGCTAACATAACGCAACCATGCTGAGTCTTCTTTGCTTGGGCTGTGCTCTTATTATTACCACTAGTAGGTGCATTTTTTTGATAAATACTATTACGCAAGGTTCGCTTGTTCATTTTTGTAAATCTATTAACAAGTAAACAACAATCAATCAGACAAACTGGCTTTTGACCTATCGTCTCTGCTCTCTATCCAAACAAACTTTGCAAATTGCCAAATTGGCTTGCCTCAGTTACCTTGTTACCTGTTGGCAGTTGCGGTCGGTCGGGCCGTCAAGCAGTCACGCCATCGCCGCGCCGCCTTGCCCAGTTGCCCTCTCGCCGCCACCGCGGTTGGTCGCCGCGGCCCGCAAAACCGCCGCCGCGACCTCTGCCTCGCCCGCCCGCCCCGGCTCGCCGCGTCCTCGCCGACCAGCGTATAGTGTCTGGGGTTCGAGCCTGAGAGACGAACCAATTACCAGCAGGCAGCAGCCTCCCGTCCCACGCTTCCATGGGCTAAGTGCCTAAGTCAACAGTGAGTTGGGCCGGCACCAGCGCCCAGCTCAGCCCGCTAAGGTGCCAACGGCCGAGAAAGCAGCCCACGCCCCATAGTTCTTCATCTTCTATCTCCGGCCTCCGCCGCCGAGACTACGCCGGCGCTGTGTCGCCTCCTCAATGCCCAGAAAAACGGCGCAGGAGTAAGAGGGTACCTGGGATCCGGCAGCTCCATGTACCCATTCGTCGCGCGCGCGGCCTGCTGCTGACCCCTACATGTTACTGCGCCACTCCGAGGTCCCACGTGTGAAATGAAACGAAAGCAGCAACTGCTTCTACGCTGGATTTCGGCGATATTCATGCGGCCATTTTTTTTTCTTTTTTTTGCGAGGTCCGGCCGATGATCATCGTTCGTAACTTCGTATGGGCCTAGTGATGGTGGGTCCGCTTCTCCTCGGATGCGATGTCGAGGCAGCAGTAGTTGCTGGGCCACCATGTCAGGATCAACTCTGAACCAAGTCTTTCAGACTGAAGTTGGCGCCCATCTTACCGGTTGGCCGTTTTCTACCCTACTCTATAATACACCAAAATTATCTTTACTAAATCCACCCCCTCAACCACCCCCACAGTCATACCTAATCTAAGTCCACCCAGATTTGTGTACCAAAGTAATCCAACTTCATATAAATGAATGGCCTGGATCTCTCCTCAAACCTTATTCTCTTACTCATTGAAGATCCTAAGGTCAATATTATTTGGATCATGCAAAACGGTAAGCTGCCCACCCCGCCCCCCGCGCGTCCTCCCCCCCAAAACCGTGCGCCCCCCCGCAATCCGTGCGGCTGCCTCGCCTCCCCTCTTCTCATCGCGCAGCAGCAGCAGGGAAATGTGATCGCGATGCCCCCCTTCCTCCCCGCGCCCAGCCTTAACCCTAGCCCCGCTTCCCCCTCCTCCACGCGCCGCTCGCCGCCACCCCGCCCCGCTCGCCGCCTCCTCCAAGCCCACGCCGCGCCGGCCGCCTCCCACCTCCCACTCCTCCGCTGCACTCCGCCCTCGCTCCTCCTCCCCCGCTCCGCCGCCGTCTCCTCCTCCCCCCACCCGTCCGCTCCGCCGCTGCCTCCTCCTCCCCACCCCGCGCCTCCGCCGCCTCCTCCTCTTCCCCACCCCGCCCCGCTCGCCGCCTCCTCCAAGCCCACGCCGCGCCGGCCGCCTCCCACCTCCCACTCCTCCGCTGCACTCCGCCCTCGCTCCTCCTCCCCCGCTCCGCCGCCGTCTCCTCCTCCCCCCACCCGTCCGCTCCGCCGCTGCCTCCTCCTCCCCACCCCGCGCCTCCGCCGCCTCCTCCTCTTCCCCACCCCGCGCCGCCGCCTCCTCCTCCCCCCACCCCGCGCCGCCGCCGCCTGTCTGTTCCTTGATCCAGTCGCCGTGCAACGCGTGCGGGATCCGGTACCAGAAGAAGAGAAGGGAGGCGCTGGGCCTGAATGCCGCCGAGGGCGCCGAGCAGCAGTAGCAGCAGAAGAAGACAAAGAGGGAGCGGGAGGAGGTGACGGTCGAGCTCCGCATGGTGGGGTTCGGCAAGGAGGTGGGATCCGGTACCAGAAGAAGAGAAGGGAGGCGCTGGGCCTGGATGCCGCCGAGGGCGCCGAGCAGCAGTAGCAGCAGAAGAAGACCAAGAGGGAGCGGGAGGAGGTGACGGTCGAGCTCGGCATGGTGGGGTTCGGCAAGGAGGTGGTGCTCAAGCGG
The DNA here is from genome assembly GCA_017311315.1 of Dendrocalamus latiflorus. Taxonomy (NCBI): domain Eukaryota; kingdom Viridiplantae; phylum Streptophyta; class Magnoliopsida; order Poales; family Poaceae; genus Dendrocalamus; species Dendrocalamus latiflorus. Next base: position 13,462,207 of record CM029654.1, on the reverse strand, counting down.
CGGCGGCGGATGCGGCGGAGGAGACGCCTCGGCGAGGAGGAGAAGGCGGCCATCCTCCTCATGATCGAGCAATTCGTTAATTTCGTCATCAGGCCCCTCCGGTACCGCCTGCCTCCCTACGCCGTGCTCACCTGCACTAGCCCAAGCCACCGCACTTCCGCCTACAGCTAGGCGCTCGGGCATCGCTTCTGCGCCGACGACCTCAACCTCGAAGCGTCCCTCCACCTTAATGACTTGCTAGCTCCTGTCCTTCAAGGTCCGTAGTGGCGTCTTGTCTTCATCCTCACCCCCTGGTAGTTTATTGGTTAGATGATTCTTGCATTTCTTGGTTCACGTGTTGGCTTTTGGTTTAAGTTTTGTTGCTTAATTTGCTTTGCTCGTTCGATTTTGGAATTTCCTTAGTAGAGCCAGAACAATCTGCTTACAACATTGTCAGCCAGAACAATTAAGTGTTTACACAGGTGAGAATGTGAGGCAAATATATTGGGATGATTTTTTTTCCATAAATTTGTGTGATTCGGAAGCATCAAATTTCAATAAAACATGCTAAATACTCAAGCATTTTACTTGCCACAGTGCTTCATTTTCTATGTGAAATCAAACTGAAGACAAAGAAATCGATTCTGTTTGTGATATGTTGTAGATTACCACTGGAAAGAGTGACAAGGGTCTTAAGACTTATGATCCTGGTTATCTCAACACCGCCCCAGTGCGTTCGTCCATCTGCTACATCGATGGGGATGAGGGAATTCTTCGCTACAGGGGTTATCCAATTGAGGAGTTGGCTGAGAGCAGTTCATTTGTTGAGGTGGCCTACCTCTTAAGTAAGTACTATTGACCTTGCGTTCCTGTTTAATATCAGGGTATCTTTTCCATCTTGTAATTGTTGGTTGATGACTTATTGCATTCAGTGTACGGGAATTTGCCTACTCAGAGTCAACTGGCAGGCTGGGAGTTTGCAATTTCTCAGCACTCTGCTGTTCCTCAAGGACTCTTGGTATGCTTTGTTGTTTTTTTTTGGTAGCCTTGATGATTGCAATGTATTCAGACATGTTTCGGGCTTGACTTGGATTACAAAGTAATATATTAGTGCTTTTTAATCTTGACAGGATATCATACAAGCAATGCCTCATGATGCTCACCCCATGGGAGTCCTTGCCAGTGCAATGAGCACACTTTCTGTCTTCCATCCAGATGCAAACCCTGCTCTTAGAGTAAGTACTTTCTAAATGCCCCAATTGGGGCAGATGGTTCTTCACATAAATCTACGTAATGTGATAGAATCCACTGAAATTTCGAATTTATAGTTGTCATTATTTGCAACACCACGCCCTCGCGAATCCTCCCCCCCCCCCTCCCCCTTTTGTGTGTTCTCCCATCGGTTCTTGATTTGGGTTTGGATTTTGCGTTTCATCTTCTCTCGCAGATGAGACGGCCAAGTGGGAGAAGATCACCTACGTCGGGATCGTGACTTGCACGCTTTTGGCGGCGTACAACCTCTCCAAGGGCCACCCCCACCACGAGGAGCCGCCGGTCAGATCTCGTCCCTCGTTTCTTCGAGTTTGGATTAGATATGGTCTGAATCTGATGTGTGGTCTTTCTTCTTTGTTTGTGCTGTTGCAGGCGTACCCGTATCTGCACATCCGCAACAAGGAGTTCCCCTGGGGTATGCATTTTCTATCTTTTCCTGTGTTCATTTGAATACTTGTTATTGTAATGTTCTTTGATTTGATTGGTGTCGAAATGATTCCCCTTGATTCAAAGTGACATGGTCGATTAATACATGCATGTGGATTCTTGTATTGTGTATGAGGGTTTTGTCACATCCTGATGGGACTAATGGTTTTGGTTAACTGATGGGATTCTTCTGTCGGATAACTCACTGAATAATGTTCGTGATGGGCGTACTATCTGCGTGTTTAGGGGTTGTCTTCCATCCGGTAATAAATTTTTTGTAGCCAGGAATAGACTGAATATTTTCTGCCCCAACAATAAGATGGCTTTAGCTGGGTACTTTTGCTAGCTTTAGCAGTTTAAGCCCAGCCATCACATGAAGCAACAATCACTCACATCAGGATGCAGTAGGTGTCTTGATGATAGATAAATAATTATGGCCTACAACCTACTTTTTTTTTGTTGAAGATGTTAGAAATGATATTGAGATGGTTGTTACACTACTTCATTTCTTAAAAAAAATGAGAATGTTTTTTTAAAAGAAGACATTGCTTCTAGAAAAAGTGCTGAGGTACTTATTATTGAAAAACAGGTTTGACTTTAGGAAACAAGCTTTTTGATATTTGATCTATGATGTATAAGTTGCTTGATTCCTCTGTGTATTCACTATCATTTTTTATTTAAGTGAAAAATTTGCTCGTAGCACTCCGAAGGATCGCATTTAGCTGGGTAACATCGAAGTCATACTTGATGCAGTACAACACTCAAAAAGGGCCAATTTGCTGACAAATAACACTTCACATCCATTAGTCCTGTAAAAAGATGTAAAAAGACCAGGTGCCCTTTCACTCATTTTGGTGTTGGTGCCAATAAGCTTGGCTGTTTGGAGCCAAAACTTTCAGCACCCCCAAGGCTATATAATGGCAGCTCTCTTCTCTCACAAGATGGCCATTATGCCATCAATCCCCCCCCTAGATTCTAAAAATGGACAGGCAATTTGGTCTTTTTACAGGGCTAACAGCTGTCAGAGACAAAATGTGACAACAGTGTTATTTGTCAGAAACCAGATCTTTGAGTGTTATAATGCCGCTGATTATGAATTCGATGTCATCTAGCTAAACACGATCCTTTGGAGTCCTGCTGAGCAAATTTTCTATTTATTTAATAGTTCTTAACTGTTCAAGTTATTGAAGCATGTTTCAGGGTTTAGAAAATAGCCGAGATCTTTATTCAGTTTCGAAGATTGTGGTGGAGATGAAATCATCACTTCTTTGAATTGATAGGACTGCCTACACTGCTATGATAGATGCCCTGCTAGCTTGTGGGTCCATTGACGGTAAGCTGTATAGCACTTTTTTTAGTGGGATAGTTTGCTCGGTAATACTACAATGAGTTTGCAAGTTGGAAAATAACTGCGGTATCTCACTAACAAGTGGCGTAGGCCCAACTTGTTATCCTCACATTGGATGTTATTTTTCAGTTGACACACCTTTACAGTGTTACTGAGCTAACTTTCCCTTCCTTTCTATTTTGTATCCCAATTGGTGAAATGGTATATCCAATTCTATAAAGGAGATTTTATTTGGTCTATCCAATTTACAAAAACACTTTTTAAGATACAATCACATCTTGGATATGCCTAATCAAGCTTTTTATTCCAAACCATCGTATTCAGGGATTAGAACTTGCGCCAAGATAGGGCTTCTGTTGTGAATTATGTATGGATTACCTGCTCTTAGTCTCACATTACTATTGCATACCTTTGATAACCTACCAGGTACCAGTACCAGCAATATTAATAAGTTGACACCTTGTTTTCCTGACCTGTGGCTTAAATATTTTGCTCCATTGTAGCACTTTGACAAGTTATCACTATGTGATGTTTGCTTGCCTTCATCTAGCTGTATCAATTGCTTGCCTTCATCTAGCTGTATCAATTGAGCATTACTTCTCATATAATTTTTAATTCCTGGTTGGTCCAGGGATGCGAATCTTATCTCAATGGTTTAGGTGAATATAAATGTGGACAAGACAACCATGATCATCATATTGAAATAAAAGAAATGTTATTTCATCGTTTTTTTACATCAAAGAACGCAAGAAAGGGAGAAAACTGCCATTGAGATGAGACACTCTTGTTGCACACTTATTCGTCACCTATTACAAAAATCTCCTTGTATATTGTACTTATAATTGTACTTTTGGGTTAGAATGTGATCTTGTACATGATAAAATATGTTACTACCTCTACTGAAATCTGTTTTAATATGCTTTTGATTTTTGTTTTATGTTATTGTAGGGGCCCTTTGTATTTTTGGTGAGATAATAAAGCAGGCTGGCAACAACAAAGACTTGAGGCCCAAACCTCATCTTTATCTTTCAATCATGAGGGCTTTTGCTATTATAGGTAATTTTGATATGGTCAAGAGATTGAACAAACGCATGTGGCCAGATTCAGTTGGATCCATTAGTCATTCGGCAAAAGAAGAGGCTGATGAGCTATTAATGGATTTGTGTGATGAGTTGTTGCTTGGCAAGCAACTATATGTACAATACAAATGAGAAGCTGCTAAAGTTTACCCATAGCACTCTCTTTAGTTTGGAGTTTGGACCAAATAACTGAAATGCAACCCATAAGCATCGAAAGCAATAGTTCCATTTACTTTGCCACCATAAACTTAGAAAATGGCTTGCAAATGCAGGGTACTGTTTAAAATACTCTGATTTTTCTGCTTTGTTTCTGTTCCATTTGTACATGGCATTAGCCTAGGTAAGCAAAGACATACTCCTTCCGTCCTGTAATATAAGCCCTCATTCTTGGAAAGCGTTGTCTCACAATATAAGTCCATTGCAGAGATCAAAAGTGTAGTTATTATAATATTTTTACCATGTATTCTAAATTTAATTCTCGCACCATTGCTTTTTCAGAGTGCCTGTATTGGGCCTTGTTTTGGCAGGTTGTACTGGAATCCTAATCCACAATCAGCAAAATACTGAGAGAAGACGAAATTTTATCTTGTTTTGTATTTTACCGTAGCGTTAGCACGGGCACACTACTAGTCCTCTTAAAGAGCAGCAATGGACAAGTATGAATCAAGAAGAATTAGAAGTATAATCGGACGGCATCAAGAGGATTTAGTAATTACTGTTTAGGGTATTTTGTCTTGCCCATTCCTTTTCACTCTCCAAATTAACTGAAGATTGTAACTGAGATTAAACTCCTTTTTACCTTTGTAATGACGGCTTAGTAAGGGGTTTTATAAACCCTAGCCAGAGGAATGGAAGAAATGAATAAAATATATCAATATTGTCCCTTATTTCTTCGTAGATTAGAACCCTAGCCGCCTTAGCAGTTTTCTTTTCTATTTTCCCAATTTTTCTGTCTGAGATCCATGAGTAGATTCATTCGCACACACCGGGTCCTAACAAAGGTATCAAAGCGTAGTCAATTCTCAGAGCTACAATCTGATTTCGGGTAAAGGTTGGGGTGAAACGAGTATTTCTTCCTGTAAAATCCCTAAGCCCAAGCCGATCGGAAGCTTGGAGGCGAATCTTCTACAGAGTGGATCTGGGTTGGTAGATAGGCTGTCAAATCCCCAGATCTGGTGAAGACGGCAATGCAGATATGTTGTTCTTAGAGAAGTTTAATAGTATAGATAGCTGCTACCTCCAATATATTTCCATGTCATCAAAAGGTAAGATGCAGCCAACTCATACAATAAGCTGGCTATAAGTTGTCTCTACAAGAGCTCTCAATCATTTAATACATACATGGGTATTGGTCATTTAATACATGCATGGGTATAGCAGTTAGTTCTATTGGTACATGCATGGATAACACCTCTTTTCCTGTGCTATAGCCTGACTCTTGCATAGGAGCCGGCTTGGCTCTCTCTCTCCTTTTCTCTCCCCTCCACATAGGACTATGCTGACATGGATTCCCTTATAGCTAGCACAGTCAGCCTTATTAAACTTGCTCTTATGGTGGTGAGCACTCATTCTCAATCCCAAGAATCCATGGCTGGAAAAGAAGAGGTGGCAGAGATTAGAAGTGAGATTGCGGCACTGAAAGATGATATTGCAGAGTTGAAGAACAAACAACTGGAGATCTAAGAGATGAAAGTAATGATGACTCAGATGTGGACAAAGATGATGGGAGGAAATTTTTCTATTGACCTTGCCAAGCCAGGCTCGCAAGGGGTGAACCAGACTGCATTCTCAGGTGTTAACCTAGTGGAAGGAGCCGGAGTTTTGGCAGCAATTGCTAATGAAAATGAGGTAATTCCCCCTGCACAAATGGTTACTACTATCTCTACTGTTGGTACCATTCCTTTGAGAAGAACCCAAGAGGTGCAATTCATGATAGAACCAAATGTGGCTGGTCATGAATAGTATCCAGTATTTTCTGATGCTGTGAGACCGACTGTTAATTCCGCCATTCATCCCACACCCAATGTAATGAGTGGTTTAAAAAACCCTTCACTGCAGCAGTTTGTACCCCAATTTGGTATTGGTAACACCCCAAGTTATGAAAATTTCTATCCAAGAGTACAAGTGTTTGATTCACAAAGGAGCCAAATCATTAATCCCAGCAATCATAATGTTCCTTATGCTAAGGTTGTAATCAAGGGCCCAAGATTGGAGATTCCACTATTTGAGGGAGAAGATGTACTCAATTGGTTAAAATTGTGTGAGTAGTTTTTTGGTTTATCAGGGACCCTATAGATCAGTAGGTAGGACTAGCAGTAGCTCACTTCCAAGGTCGGGCTGCAAATTGGTTTAAGGGAGTGAGAATTCCAAGTAGAGTGTTAACTTGGCCGCAGTTCTGCTCGATAGTTAGTGATCGCTTTTCTGGAGCAAGTGCTCATGATGAAGTGGAATCCTTGCAAAATATCAAGTAGTACCAATACATGGTATCAAGTTATATTGATAAGTTTGAAGAATGTGTGGCCCTAGTTACAAGAGATCATCCTTATTTGCAAGAACACTTCTTATTGAGCTGTTTTATTGGTGGCCTTAGAGGGGATATAAAGCATGATGTTTATGCCTAGAGACCTCAAGGTTCGATGGAGGCTTATTGGTATGCTAGGGTTTATGAGAGGGCGTCTTCTGCTCGAAGGATTTCTCCAGCTGGTGGCTAGAATAGAAGCAAGTTCAATGCCTCTAACACCCCAAAGTTCACTGGGCATAAGGGCATAAATCCAGTTAAGATTGAGCAACAAGATTAAGTTCTAGACAAGGACAAGAAAACATGTTGGTACTGCCAAGAATCGTGGTCACCTCAACACAAATGCAAAGTGAAGAGGGCCATCCATGCTTTACTTACAAGGGATGAAGAAGAAGAGGCTAATGTGGTGGAAGTGGAACCAACCCAAGAGGCCAGGTATGTCACTGCCCCAGGTAGCCTAGTTCACCCTGAACTTCTGGAGACTAAGGAACAGTTGATGCTGATACCTGCTCATGCTGTCAAAAGGGACGGGTGGACCTTCAACTTTCTTCCGAATTACATCAATAGGGGAAATGAATAGTTGCTCTGGTGGATAGTGGTAGCACTGATACTTTTATGAATTTTGATTTCGCTCTAAAGATCAACTGCCCTTTGAGGAAAACGAACCAGACGAAAGTGACAGTGGCTGGAGGTGGGGAGTTAGTGTCTGAAGCAATAGCTGACTTGGTTAGTTATAACATACAAGGGGTTTTCTTCACAAGTTCATTTAAGCTTCTAAATTTACAAAGCTATGATGTGATATTAGGAGCAGATTGGATGTACGAACATAGTCCCATTTGTTTGGACCTAAAGTAGAGAACATAATCCGTCAACAAGGATGGGAAAACCATTTGTTTGCAGGACCACACCATGCCAAAGAGAAGCATCAGCATTGGATCTAAAAAACTAAAGAAGATGGTTCCTAAGAAGATTATGGGGTACATTATACAAGCTAAAACCCGGGAAATTGAAGCAGACCTTGCAGAATTAAAGGAAGTGAAAGACATTATACAAGAATTCCAGGATATATTCCAAGAACCTCATGGACTACCGCCTCACAGAAACTGTGACCATGCTATACCTCTGAAGGCTGGGGCTAAACCACCCAACCAGAGACCGTATATGGTTCCACATTACCAGAAAGCAGCCATGGAAGAGATTATTAAACACCTGTTGGCTTTTGAAGAGATGAGACCCAGCTTGAGTCCTTATCCCCCCCCCCCCCCCCCCCCCCCCAGGCCGTCATGGTGAGACAACAAAAAGATGGGAGTTGCAGACTTTGTGTGGATTATCGGCAGTTGAACTCAAGAACAATCAAAAACAAGTTTCCCATGCCTATCATCGAAGACCTGCAGGATGAACTTCATGGAGCAACTGTTTTCACCAAGTTGGACTTGAGGTCCGGTTATTATCATATTAGGATGAACGAAGATGACATCCACAAGACAGCATTCAAGACACACATGGGACATTATGAGTATATAGTGATACCTTTTGGCCTTACTAATGCCCCAGCTACTTTTCAGTCTCTCATGAACAATATTTTTGCTGAATACCTGAGGAAATTTGTATTACTATTCTTCGACGATATATTGATCTATAGCAAGAATTTGGAGGAGCACAAGCAACATTTGAGACAAGTGTTTCTAGTCTTGAGGCAGCATCAGCTTTCAGTAAAGCTCAGCAAATGTACTTTTGCTATTGACAAAATCGAATATCTGGGCCACATTATCTCAGGAAAGGGAATTACCACCCATCCAAGCAAAATTGAATATGTTCTCAAATGACCTACTCCCACTAATCTTACCAAAATCAGAGGTTTTTTGGGGTTGAGGTACTACAGGAGGTTTTCAAGGATTACGGCAAAATCTGTAGACTTCTCCATGACATGCTTAAGAAAAATGCATTTAAATGGGGAAAAGAACAAGATGAGGCCTTCTGTCAACTGAAGAAAGTCATGACTACTTGTCTAGTGTTAGCATTACCCAATTTTCAATTGCCTTTTATTATAGAAGCGGATGCTTGTGGAAGCGATTTGGGGGTTGGCTTAATGCAGAATGGGAAACCTATAGCTTATTTCAGCAAAACTTTGGGGGAAAAGGCAGTAGCTCAGTCAATCTATGAGAAGGAAGCAATGGCAATATTGGAAGCAATCAAAAGGTGGCGACACTACTTAGTGGGCAATACCCTAATCATCAAGACTGATCAGAAAAGTCTGAAATATATCACCACCCAGAAACTCACTGAGGGAATCCAGCACAAACTGTTGCTTAAGCTTTTGGCATTTGATTATTACACTGAATACAAGAAAGGGAAAGCGAACAAGGCAGCAGATGCGTTATCCAGAAAAGAGGAGCCACAAGGTGAGGAAGTGAATGCCATAACCACTCTGATTCCTAAATGGGTGGAAGATATCAAGGCAAGTTATGTAGAAAACACCTGTGATGTACTCATGAGTAGGTTACATACTGCACCTTATGAAAATAACCCATATACAATTGAGGGAGGGATCATTAGATATAAGAACAGAATATATGTGGGGGAAAGGGCAGAAGTCAAGAAACAGCTATTACATATTTTTCATACATCTGCTATTGGTGGACATTTAGGGAAAAGGGCTACCTACCACAAAATTAAGCAAAAATTTTACTGGCCCAAGCTGAAATAGCAAGTTGACAAGGTAGTCTCTGAATGCCCAGTATGCCAGATCAGTAAATCAGAGAATATTCATTCCCCTGGACTACTAGAGCCATTAGAGATCCCATAAATGTCCTAGTCACACATCTCAATGGATTTCATTGAATGATTGCCAAAATCAAAAGGAAACGAGGTCATTCTAGTAGTAGCGGACAGACTAACCAAATATGCTCGCTTCATATCTATGTCTCATCCGTACACGGTGCAACAAAGTCATCCAATTGTTCATGGACAACGTTTACAAACTGCACGGCATGCCCATGGCAATTGTGTCTGACAGGGATAGAATCTTTACTAGTCGGTTGTACCAAGAACTATTTAAGACCTTAAAGGTGTCACTGAGGTTTAGCACTGCATATCATCATAATCCGATGGAAAAACCGAGAAGGTTAATCAATGCATTGAAGCTTACCTCAGGAGTATGACTTTTCAAGAACCAAAGGAGTAGTACACTTGGTTGCCTGTTGCAGAGTGGTGGTACAATACTTCATATCACACTTCCCTTGAATACAACTCCTTTCCAGGCTCTTTATGGGTATCCTCCACCCCAAGTAGGTGAGATTGTTATTCCAAGAATTGTTTGTCCAAAGGTCAGGCTGACCATTGAGGATAGAGATGGAATGATGGAGAGGCTGAAAGAAAATTTACAGCATGCCCAGAACTGGATGAAATTCTTTGCTGACAAGCTCAGATCAGAGAGAGAATTTGCAGTAGGGGATATGGTTTATCTGAAGATGCAACCATACCACCAAATGCATTTGGGTTGCAAGGCTCTTTGAAATTAAGAGCAAAGTACTATGGGCCATTCAGGGTGCAAGACTGAGTTGAGAAAGTGGCTTACGGCCAAGGATCGAAAAACCGAAACCGGGTCAAATCCCGCGGGACGGGCGGTACCGGTAACGGCCGGTTACCGGAAAACCCGGTTAAAAACCGGTCAAAATTTACCAAATGGAAATTTGTGGGGGAGCGGGATGTATTACCGGTCGGAACCCGGGAAAACCGGTGAAAAACCGGATAAACTCAGATGAATATGCTGATCTGTTGCTGCTCTTCTTCTATTTGCTGCTAATCTGCTGCTGCTCTTCTTCTATTTGCTGCTGCAGCTGCTCCTCTTCTCTCCTAGCGTGTTGCTGCAGCTGCTCTATTAGCATTAGTCCTATGTGCATGTAGTCAGTCCCTTAAATTCTGCATGAATGCTGCGCATGCCTCTTAGTATCTTTTGCATGTAGCATTTAGTATCCTGCATGCATGCTGCGCATGCCTCTTAGTATATTGTATTGCAATTATTGTTATTCTGCATGTATCCATTTAGTACTATGCATGCATGTTGCGCATGCCTTTTAGTTTTCTGCTGTATCTTTTAGTATTTTGCATGTATCCCTTAGTATACTGCATTGCAGTTATTGTCTAGAAGCTGTTAAGCTATAAATAAAGGTGAGAGACCATATGGAGGTCATCCCGTGTGTGTGATGAGTAATTGACATCGGTTTAGGGAAGTCGAGTTTGGTTTGAGTGGTTCGGACCATGTCATTGCGCGGTGCAATCGGCGTCGGTCGGACTTGGTCAAATCTGGTCAAGGTAATTAGAATGCATATTCTGCTAATTTGACAGGTTTGGGCTTCTTCATGCGTAAGTATGGTTTGTTGATGTCACTATACTTTCATGTATCGAGTGGTGCTATTTGATGTGTTTCTTGTCTGTGTTGGCTGCAGGACGTCGAGGTGGAGTCGTGGCAAGACACGAGGTGACCGGACTAGGCGCATGTGGCGTTGAGGTCAGAATGTTCGGGATGTGTCGAAGACGGCGGAGACTCGAGGTGGTTGCGAGGCTTGGACGACAATGAGCGCGGAAGCTTCCCGGAAGGTGCAGGAGGGGCGAATCGGGAATTTCGCAAGGCTGCACAAGCGGGAGCGGGCTCCGTTGGATTTAGCGGGCATAACGGGGTGGAAACCCGTTAGCCAAGGGCTATATATATATATGAGGTGGTGGCTGCATGCCCACTATGGTACTCCAAGGGTTTCTAGGGTTTCCTTGAGTCAAAATGGGCTTTAGAGAGTTGCTTTGGCTTTAGGCTTTAGTTGGTAAGAGTGGTTGTGGGTAGCAGGGTTTGTCTCCCACGTTCATCCCTTCTCTGTGTCTGTTCTTCCAAGAAGCATGTAGCAGGAGAGAGTTCTTGGCTTGGGAGAGAGGAGAGGATGGTTTGATACTTCATGTAATCTTCTTTGTTCTAATGTCCAGTGGTATCGGGACTCCTATGTATTCCTTTTGCTTCCATGAATGAGAACCTGAAGTTTTTATCTCCCATGCTCTCTCTGTTCAGTTTTTCCTTCGATGCTATTTTCTGGTGATTTGTGAGTTTTTGAGTTTCTTGTTGTTTCTTGCTGGGAAGGCCCAAAATGGGTTGCTCTGTGATGGGATAGTGCTTCAAGATCATTTGATCGATTTCCCAAAGAGCTAACTTTGTTTAATTCTCAGATTTCATTTTTGAGCCTCTCTGTTCATCAGTTCATTTCTAGGGTTTTGAGGGTTTTTGTGTTTCCCTTCATGAGATGGAATGAAACTTGATATCTAGGGTCTTGAGGCTATCTATTAGCTATCCTTAAAGTTTCATAAGCCAAGGTTCAAGGATTGAAGAGAAATTGGGTTTTTGGTGTTGGCTCTGTAAGTTTTTGGATTTCTAGGGTTCTTGTTCCCCATGTGATTTTCTTTGTAAGATAACCTGAGGTTTGGCCTGGAGGGTCCTGTGGCTATTGCTAATATATCTACAAAGTATCTTGGCCATAGGATCAAAGACTTGGTGGCAATCTAAGTTTTTGTCATTGTCTCTGTAATTTTCAGGTTTTGCCCCATTTTCTGAATTTCTTGCTCATGAGTTGGATTTCCTTTGTCACTAGGTCTCTCTGGTTATGGTAGTTATTTTCTTGCTCCCCTTGTCCAAAAATAATTGTAGTGTCTCATTAATTCTCTTGGTTTTGGCAAGAAAAAGGGGAGGTTCAATCTGTTGTCTGAAAATTCAGGGTGTCTGGACTTTTTGCCCAAGGGGCGGCCTTCCACTGCAGTGCCTTGTTTTCTCTGTGGTTTTCTTCCAGGTGCTTCCCTTGATTTAGCTTGGTTCCTTTTGCTGTTATTCATGCCCTTTCAGTAGTCTCTTTAGTTGGCAATTGTTTTTCTTGTCATAGCTTCTCATAGCTATTGGAAAGGAAATCAATTTGGGGGCAAGGTCTAAAGTATCGACATTCAACCCCCCCTTCTGTCGCTATTTCGGTCCAACAAAAGGGATGCTGCATGTATCCTCTTCTCCCTAGCGTGCTGCAGCTACTCTTCTCCCCTGGCTGCTGCTCTCTTCTCCCCCTTCATCTGTGGCTACTGCTGCTGCACTTTCTTTACTGCTCTACAAATCTGTGGTTGTGGATGTTTATTCTTCTGCTGCAATTTCTGCTCTCCCTGTTGCTGCTCCTCCTGCTCTGCAGCAATTTTTGCTCTCCTCCACTCCCTGCTGTTGTTCCTACTACTTTTCTCTCCACTACTTGCAGCAGCACCTCTATTTTTGTCCCCCACATGCACCACTTTACTCCCTTCACATGCACCAACAAAAAACAACCACTTTCCACTTTGTACCATGCCCCATTGGGCCCTGCATGCTCCTAACCAGCAAAATGAAGCATCCAATGCTTCATTTGCAGAACAGGAACAATTTCAAATGCATACAAATTCAAAATTTTGAATTGCAAATTTCGACCGGTTTTTTTGCTACCAGCTCGCACCGGGTTTTCGGTTACCGGCCGGTAAGCCGGTAACCGCCGGGAAACCGAACCCTGCTTACCGCTACACTTTTAGGAAGGAACAGCCATTCACCCTATTTTTAATGTGAGATAGCTGAAAAAACATGTTGGGTCTCAAGCTATACCATTGTCGTTTGCACCATTGGTTGGGCCAAATGGACAGATCAAAAATGGACCACTTGCTGTGCTAGACAGAAGGATGATTCCTAGGCAAGGGGTAGCTATGACTCAGTGATTGATTCATTGGCAGAATTTAGACCTAGAGGATGCTACATGGGAAGACGCCAGTTTTATTTCTGCTACTTTTCTAGAATTTAAACCTTGAGGATAAGGTTTAGTCTCAAGGGAGGGGAATTGTCAGGATCAACTTTGAACAAAGTCTTTTAGACTGAAATCAGTGCCCATCTTACCGGTTGGCCGTTTTCTCTTAAAGAGCAGCAATGGCCAGGATTGAATCAAGAAGAATTATAAGCATAATCGGATAGCATCAAGAGGATTTAGTAATTACTATTTAGGGTATTTTGTCTTGCCCATTCCTTTTCACTCTCCAGATTAACTGAAGATTGTAACTAAGATTAAACTCTTTTTTACCTTTGTAATAACTGCTTCGTAAGGGGCTCATAAACCCCAGCCTGAGGAATGGAAGAAATGAATGAAACATATCGGTATTGTCCCTTATTTCTTCGTAGCTTAGAACCCTAGCTGTTTTCTTTTCCATTTCCCCAATTTTTCTATCTGAGATCCGTGAGTAGATTCATTCACGCACACTGGGTCCTGACACACCATGTCCATGTTGGAAGTGCATCCCAATGTACCTTTCACTACAAAAGCTCAGTTTTTTTTTTCATTTATGGTTTATTACTTATGTTTTTTCTAAACAAATAAACGGGATGACTTCTCTGTTGTTATTTTGAAACATCTGTTATTATAACAGTCTTTTCGAATTAGCTTAAAGGCATTCAGTTTATTCGCATAAATGCTTGCACTAGGGTCAAAAATCATCCGTCATAGCTATAAACCATTACCACAGCCGAAAAGAATGCTTCGAATTTCTTGTTAGATACTATGGAACTCTAACTTTGTCTTTCACTTTGATATCAAGAGTACAATCTTGATCGGACAATCCTCAAAACTATGCCTTTGGTGTCATGTGATGCACAAAGGCAAAGCATATGCTTGTGCCCATGTAGCAATGGCACAATGAGCGACAAGTATGGATGTCAAATTTCTTGTGGCTTGTTTGGCCACGACTTCTAGATGGTCTTACAGGTGTGCTGTGTTTTTTCGGGGGAAATTGATCTACACAACTGTTACATTCATACAGTCGTAAATCCAGGCAAGACCGCTGGTGTGTGTGGGTGGGGGGTGTTATGCTAATCCCATTGTAGGAGTTCTTTACGAAAGGTCACTGATAGGCTTACTCTCAATAGATTAGAGTAGTCCTTACTTTTTAGTGAAGTTTCACACAAAACTCTCTAGTTTAAAGAGGTGAAAGAAAAGGAAATGCTCATTTCTTGAAAGAGGGCTACTACCGCATGGTATCCCGTTGGTCCCCAATCCAACGGAATAGCTGCTCCCACTCCCCTCCCTCTTAATGCTACTCCCCGGCCTCCCTCCCCCGCCGCTACCACTCCACCCAACCTAATATTCAGTATCCCTCCGTCGTCGTGCCTCCCTCCATCGCCACCCTCTGCCACCACCCAATGCCCTCCACCGCCGCCCACCGCTGGACCACCACCTGCCCGACCTCCCTCTATGTCCAGGGGGTGCAATGAACCTATCATCAGAGGTGAAGGAGGAGGGGAGGGTGGCGCCAAAGTTGAAGAAGGAGGTGGAGGGGTGGCATCGGAGTTGAAGGAGGCTGCATCGGCAAATCCCAACCAAATGGCTACGAATGGTATACCATTTTCTAGATTTTTTCTTCTTGAAAATAGAGAAAATGTAATTCCTCACCTACTGCCAGGGAGGCGTGGCAAGCTGCATACTTGCCCTAGCGTGCATGCATGCCACCTTGGCCATGAACCCTGCAGAAGACAGCACACAGCTACCCCACCTACTCCACTTTTCTGCCACAACCTCAAGAACAAAGCCAACCGAAGCACACCCCTCCACTCCTTCTCACTGCCAAGCCAAGAGCCACCCCAATACTCGAGCACATCCGAACCACCGCAAGAAAGAGAGGGAAGGCAAGGAGGAAGGCAAGGTGAAGAGGAGGTCCCAAGGAGCTCAGAAGACCGAGAGTGAGGGCTTCGTCGCCGACGATGGGGAACGTCGACGGCCGTCGAACCCACACCAAGCCACCCGTGAGTGCAAACACCTTCCCTCCACAGCACACCATAGTAGAAGTAGAGCATAGAGTTAGGGAAGGGGAGGCAAACCGCCCTGGTAGCAGTGGGGAGCAGCCGGCCGGCTGCAAGCCGTGGCCGGTAAGCTCAACGCGTAGGGAGCGGCGGATCTGGCCCGGGTTGGCTGGGTCCGAGGCGAAGAGCCGAAGAGTGAGGGGGGGGGGGTAGGCAGCCGACGGCAGGGCCGGCCGGATCTGGCCACGGCCGGCTAACCTAGCAAGAGCCGCCGACGGCGCGCCCCACCTCCTCGGGCCGGAGCCCCTCCACGCTGCTATCCACCAAGAGAGAGGAAGGGGTGGGGGCGTGGAGAAGGAGGAGTGGCCGGCGGAAGCAAGGGGCCGGTGGGGGCCCTAGCACGGCTGTGCGCCGCCGTGCCGCCTGGGGGAGCCCTCGGCGCAGTCGGCGAGAGAGGAGGCGCGCAGGGCCGACCGGTGGTGGCTCGGGGCCGGCGAGCTGCGCTCGGCCACGCGCCGACGCCGCGCCGCGCCGCCGGCCAAGCGGCCGAGGGGGTTGGGGGTGTCGCCGAACGAGAGAGAGAGAGAGGAGGAGGCCGGTTCGGCCGAGTGGAAGTGAGGAGAGAGAGGGTTGGGTGGGGAAAGAAAAGAGGAAGGGGGCCGGCCGGGTAAGAAAGGAAAGAAAAGGAAAGAGAAAGGAGAAGAGGGAAAAAAAGAAAAGAGGAGAAAAAGAAAAAAAGGGGGTTTTGTACCTGCTTGTCGAATCTTTAATTTCGGGTATTTTACGCCAGAATCGGGTTATGCGGGTAGAATCGTTGTTGCCCATTTAATCTTTGGTTTCAATATGATGCGTTGAATCAGACTATTTGCTTGTCCAGATGGAGGTCCCGAGTCGACGCCATCCACGCGTCGTTCCGCTCCGTTTGGTTGACAGGCAAGTGCATGATGGAGCGGTAGACCAGAGTTTATGAATATGCAATGTTTACTTGATGTGATAATGTTTTTGTGGAAATGCGATGGTTACATGATATCTATGTGGAAATGTGATGTTTACATGACATAAAGTGGCATGGTAAATGAGGGTGATGATGGAGTAAGGTGGGCAATGATGCTTACCTGCTAACGATGTTAAAGATGAGCATGATTATGACAATGGGCATATGCATTTGCATTATGTGCACTCAAGAGTGAGGGCGGTGAGAAAGTCCCTAACTATGAGTAAAGCTAGTGGACTAATCCGGAGTGCTCTTGAGTAAGTCCTACCTCGGTAGGCCTCCACGGGAGTGGAGAGACCCCCGTACCGAAATGGGCGGGCCCAAGATTATGGGTGAACATCAACGGGTGTTCACTCGGCAATACCGGTATTTGCAATGAGATGAGCAAATGTGCATGTAGAGCAGGATTGCATTGCATTGATGATTTGGCAATGTTGGAATATGACAATGCATGTGGAGTATGTTATGATTAATGTGGAAACATGAGAACGATGATATGAGCATATCAATGCATGCGGAGAAGGTTATGGATGGTTGATTTGCTTACATGTTTGGTCGTGTTTATCGTTCTATTGTGTACTTGCTGAGTCTTTGGACTCACTCTTGCTTTGTTGTTTTATTTTTAGGTAACTGTTGAGGACGTCTTGCAAGGGCGGGTGTAGCACATGAATGACTTCACATTCCTGCAGCACTTCACATATCTAGCTTTTGGTAGTATGTTTAACTCCACTAGTAAGCTAGCATAGTTGCTTAGAAATGGTATGGTGTAAGTAGTTGCTGCTTCATGAACAAGATAGAGTGTGCTTAAATTGTTTAACAGATGTCTAAAAGTGGTATTAGTATGCAATGATGGTAGCACGCTAGGCCCAGAGGATGGGCGGGGTGTTACAGTTGGTATCAGAGCGGGCGTTAGATCCGTGGTAAAGAAATTTGACAATCTAGGTTAATTATTCAACAAAAAATTGACTTAGGCCTAATAATTAAATTAAAATTTGACACACTGGTGCACCATAGGTTGGGGAATGAGTCTTACATTGCATTTACTCTTTCGCAGCCTTGATGTTGATTTGTGCTGTTGAAATAGATGTTTGTGAGCTAGCTGTGTGATTGGCTACCTGTCTTGAACAGAGATGCCGAGAGCTAGATGACGCGGACGTATGCACAGTAGGATGGGATTTGGGTCAAGCATTGCATTTTCGCTTCTGTTAGTCATGTTGTTGATTTGTAATGCTTGATGTTGATGCTTGTGAGTTGATAGCAAGCATTTGAAATGGTTATTTGTGTGTCCTACGGGACTTTGCCGTGACTGTGTCGTGTACCGATGTAGTAAAGACTGAGACCGTGGCCACTGGAGAGGCCTGGTCATGTTGCCAATTGTGGCATTGGGGTAATGATATTTTGCTTCAGTTTCGGGAAGTTGATTCCCTTTGGTTAGCAACTTATTGAGTTGTGTGGTAAATACCTGATAGTGGGGAGTGTACCATGCAAATCTGGTGTTCGGGAGAATTTTGATTATAAGAATGATTGGAGTAACTTGCATGATGAGACCAATAACTTTTGTTAGAGAAGGCAAAATCCAATAGTGGTTGAAGTGTTGGATTAAGCATATGTGGGATTTGGTGGTTAAAGTAACAAGTGGGTAGGACATGGTATTCTAAATTGTGAGAATCTAGGAGAGTAATTAATTTTAGTTATGGTTGTGGGATCAAAGTTGATTTGAATCCAATGGGGATTTAGTAGTTACATGAGAAGTAGCAGTGTAAAGCATATCCATTTCTGTTTAATAGTTGGATTTGAATTATTGGTGAACCAGTTGGTGATTATAGTTGCTTAGACTGTTGAGCCACATTGAATGACTGATATCATGATGGTCCCAATCGATTAGCCTAATCGTGCAATCTAGGCATGCTAAGAAGTGTGCTAATTTATGATCTTGGTGGAAAATCTCTCATCTGGAGTTATCCTTTCAATTGGTAATAGGTGAATGGTTATAAAACTAAGTCCGCCAACCCCGCACCATGATTGATTATTTTAATCATGATTGATGTTCAAATAGTCATGATTTTATAACTCTATTGGAATTCGTTGGGGGGACTAGAATAGGGATCTTGATGTTGGATAGTCTCCCAGCCAAAATGAATGGAGAAGAATTGTTGTAAAGTCGTGTGAGACTTAAATTCTGAGGGATGAAGTTAACGACGTTTTAGTGAGATTTGGTAGCAATATCTAAGCCTGAGTTGGTGGAGTGGCCACTGCATTTTGTAGGAAATTATATGCACGCCTACGGAAGTAGAACAGACGGATTCTATGCTTAAAAGCAATTGTGGTTTATGAAAGTACAAACGATGTGTGCTAAAATCCGGGTGATTGATCATCCTTAAAGTTGAGCTGGCGGAGATTAGTTAGCGCCTTGGAATTAGGTGCTCATGGGATTATTTATTGGTAGTGGACCTATTGATCAAAGAGCCTTGACCACATCTTGTGGTATGCGTGCTTGATAGCTGTTATGATTGCGATGTTTTGTACAGTAAGGTAGTAGTGTTTGATGAACTATAGAGTAAATATGGAAGAATAAAGTATCCGGTGAGCCGTGGAAAGGTTCAAGATGGGATACTAAAAGTCAATGACTTATGTATTAGCGAATTGACATTTGCTAATCTGTGTAAGCAGTACAAGAGGTACTGGCTTGCTGTGGTTATGGGAAGAGAATTTTAATTGGTTTCTATGTTGGTATTTGGAAGAAACACTTTGTGTTTTGGCGGGCATTATCTTTTGGGGTTCATGACTTCGAAGGAGGTCATGTTCAGTTCTAACAATGGTGAATGCTTGGAGGTACGGTAGGAGATCCGCATGACTCACAGATTGATTTAAGTGCATGTGTCGTGAGTGCTACATGACTTCCCTCACTTCTGCATATGAGATTTCCTGGACGAGTGGTCCGTGGCGCTCCCGAACGCGTAAGTTTCGGGCGTACCTAGGAACAAAGTCCTAGGCGTACTCAGGAGTGAGTCCTAAGCGTTTCCCGAACATGTAATTTCGGTTGTCTTGAGTTGAGATTCTAAAGTGGGCCTGGGTGCGTCGACTAGGGTAATGTAATATTTGGATTTTGTTGCATCTCTCCGTTTTCTTGGGGTTAATTGCCTAATGTGTTTGTTGTGATGTAATGCTATAGCCAGAGGGAATGGTTCTCCTGTCTAGGTGTTGCATCATTGAAAGAGTGAACCCCTTGTTGGGGAGTTTTGTAGTTGTTTTGGGGGGAGTGAGTGATGAACTCATTTTAAAGTCCTGTCTTGTTGGAGAATGAAAGTTGTTGGGATTTTGTTCTGTTTTTGGATGTTTAAATTTGGTAGACTTCTTAACTTTGGAGGGTTGCTGAAGGATTGGAATCCCTTGCTCTCGAAACGAGTGTTAAATTCATAATATGAAGCTCTATTAGGCCTAGATCTAGAGTGAGATGGTTGATATGTTGGTAATAGGGTGATAATAAAGATTTGTGTGGCTAATAGAGTATTGGGTTGATCTTATGCCATAATCCTGGTGGAAAATTGATTAGGGATAAAATTGGCCTTAAAGGCGAAACCGATGGTCGATTGTGTCTTCGCAACTAGTAGCGTCTATGGGAAATAATGGTGACCGATGTCACATTTAAGCTGGTAAAGCATGGGTAGCGATGAGAGTATGAGATTTTGGTGAAAGAACTTCCCTGACTCATGTTTTTTGAGGTAATCAGCGTTAGGGGTTAATGTTTTAGATTGCTTGATTCCCATATCATAGATTGAGGTAAAGTTGAAGAAGAGCTATTGGAAGATTTAGCTATCTGATGTTAAATGAGATCCTAATGGAGCTTACCTTATTCTGTGGATGTGAGAAGTTGAGAGTTGGTATGTGAATTATTTTATCACCATATTTGGTGACCATTATTTAAAGTAGTCAGGGGTGTAATCCATTACATGGGTAATTGGAATGTTTTGACATGTCGAAACATGGGAACCTATTATTCTTGTTAAGAGAGTTAGTGAGAACTGTCCTTGCGGGTTTAGTCACACGGATGTGTGATCGGTACTGATTTTTTTAGGGACACGATGTAAAATATCTCTCATGATATCGACTAAAATGATTGATCGATAATCAAAGGAATTATTTTGGGTTCCTCTGATTTGGGAATTTGTTTATGGCCACTTTGAGGGATAGTGGATTTAAGTGGAAAGTTGCGGTATTTCCGCATTTTACTTGTGGTCTATGTGGTTTTTGGCTAAGGCGTTATCTTACGCCTAAAAGAATATGCTTTCTTTTCTTGGAAAAGAAAAGACTGATTTGGGGAATAGAAATATTTCGCATGGTATATGCGGTATAAAGTGGGTTGTTAGGATGAGGATTGATTTCCTATCCAGTTTTCACTCTGAGTGGATTTATTGTGATGAAATGATTTCCTGTGGGGAAATGAATTCCCTTCTGTTTTGGGAGAAGGGTTGATGTTTGTGGATGAATGAGTTGATTCCATGAATGTTGCGTGATATTTTTTTCTTGTAAAAGAGAAGAGCTCTCCTTGTTGCAAATAAGAGTAGCCTTGTCTCTTTTGTGCAAGCTATGAGAGTATTTTTCCTAAAGGATTGGAGGTTTTCTTATGCCGAGGCATGAGAATTGAATCTATGCATGGAGTGCACAATGTGTTTCATGTGTCAATGTTGAGAAAGTTCCGGCGAGATCCAGAGCATGAGATTGTGTTAGAACTGGTGTCCATAAAGCAAGACCTCACCTTCGAGTCCTGTCCAGTTCGTATTCTGGAGGAATCAGAGAAGGTGTTGAGGCATAAAAACGATAAAGTATGTTAAAGTGTTGTGGACGCATCAGTCCGAGCGAGAGGCGACATGGGACTTGGAGTCTTGCATGCGTGAGAAGTACCCAGAGTTGTTCTCCTCGGGTATGAGTTAAAGTTATGTTAAGTGTAGATCATTTTATTTTGTTCTTCCGTGCGATTGTTGAACGCCAGAATTCGGGGTCGAATTCTGTTAAGGGGGGTAGAATGTAATACCTCACCTACTGCCAGGGAGACGTGGCAAGCTGCATGCTTGCCCTAGCGTGCATGCATGCCACCTTGGGCATGAACCCTGCAGAAGACAGCACACAGCTACTCCACCTACTCCACTTTTCTGCCACAACCTCAAGAACAAAGCCAACCGAAGCACACCCCTCCACTCCTTCTCACTGCCAAGCCAAGAGCCACCCCAATACTCGAGCACATCCGAACCACCGCAAGAAAGAGAGGGAAGGCAAGGAGGAAGGCAAGGTGAAGAGGAGGTCCCAAGGAGCTCAGAAGACCGAGAGTGAGGGCTTCGTCGCCGACGACGGGGAACGTCGACGGCCGTCGAACCCACGCCAAGCCACCCGTGAGTGCAAACACCTTCCCTCCACAGCACACCATAGTAGAAGTAGAGCATAGAGTTAGGGAAGGGGAGGCAAACCGCCCTGGTAGCAGTAGGGAGCGGCCGGCCGGCTGCAAGCCGTGGCCGGCAAGCTCAACGCGTAGGGAGCGGCGGATCTGGCCCGGGTTGGCTGGGTCCAAGGCGAAGAGCCGAAGAGTGAGGGGGGGTAGGCAGCCGACGGCAGGGCCGGCCGGATCTGGCCACGGCCGGCTAACCTAGGAAGAGCCGCCGACGGCGCGCCCCACCTCCTCGGGCCGGAGCCCCTCTGCGCTGCTATCCACCAAGAGAGAGGAAGGGGTGGGGGCGTGGAGAAGGAGGAGTGGCCGGCGGAAGTAAGGGGCCGGTGGGGGCCCTAGCACGGCTGTGCGCCGCCGTGCCGCCTGGGGGAGCCCTCGGCGCAGTCGGCGAGAGAGGAGGCGCGCAGGGCCGACCGGTGGTGGCTCGTGGCCGGCGAGCCGCGCTCGGCCACGCGCCGACGCCGCGCTGCCGGCCAAGCGACCGAGGGGGTTGGGGGTGTCGCCGAACGAGAGAGAGAGAGAGAGGAGGAGGCCGGTTCGGCCGAGTGGAAGTGAGGAGAGAGAGGGTTGGGTGGGGAAAGAAAAGAGGAAGGGGGGCCGGCCGGGTAAGAAAGGAAAGAAAAGGAAAGAGAAAGGAGAAGAGGAAAAAAAGAAAAGAGGAGAAAAAGAAAAAAGGGGGTTTTGTACCTGCTTGTCGAATCCTTAATCCCGGGCATTTTACGCCAGAATCGGGTTATGCGGGTAGAATCGTCGTTGCCCATTTAATCTCTGGTTTCGATATGATGCGTTAAATCAGACTATTTGCTTGTCTAGATGGAGGTCCCGAGTCGACGCCATCCACGCGTCGTTCCGCTCCGTTTGGTTGACTGGCAAGTGCATGATGGAGCGGTAGACCGGAGTTTATGAATATGCAATGTTTACTTGATGTGATAATGTTTTTGTGGAAATGCGATGGTTACATGATATTTATGTGGAAATGTGATGTTTACATGACATAAAGTGGCATGGTAAATGAGGGTGATGATGGAGTAAGGTGGGCAATGATGCTTACCTGCTAACGATGTTAAAGATGAGCATGATTATGACAATGGGCATATGCATTTGCATTATGTGCACTCAAGAGTGAGGGCGGTGAGAAAGTCCCTAACTATGAGTAAAGCTAGTGGACTAATCCGGAGTGCTCTTGAGTAAGTCCTACCTCGGTAGGCCTCCACGGGAGTGGAGAGACCCCCGTACCGAAATGGGCGGGCCCAAGATTATGGGTGAACATCAACGGGTGTTCACTCGGCAATACCGGTATTTGCAATGAGATGAGCAAATGTGCATGTAGAGCAGGATTGCATTGCATTGATGATTTGGCAATGTTGGAATATGACAATGCATGTGGAGTATGTTATGATTAATGTGGAAACATGAGAACGATGATATGAGCATATCAATGCATGCGGAGAAGGTTATGGATGGTTGATTTGCTTACATGTTTGGTCGTGTTTATCGTTCTATTGTGTACTTGCTGAGTCTTTGGACTCACTCTTGCTTTGTTGTTTTATTTTTAGGTAACTGTTGAGGACGTCTTGCAAGGGCGGGTGTAGCACATGAATGACTTCACATTCCTGCAGCACTTCACATATCTAGCTTTTGGTAGTATGTTTAACTCCACTAGTAAGCTAGCATAGTTGCTTAGAAATGGTATGGTGTAAGTAGTTGCTGCTTCATGAACAAGATAGAGTGTGCTTAAATTGTTTAGCAGATGTCTAAAAGTGGTATTAGTATGCAATGATGGTAGCACGCTAGGCCCAGAGGATGGGCGGGGTGTTACAGAAAAAGAGGAGCATATGTAGCTTGATGATTTGGATTACTCTGAAATAGGAGTTGATATAGCTGTTTTAGAGGACGGAGTTTATACAGTTAGGATATTTTGCATTTGAAAAACCAAAAATGTTTATTGCTAACCCAAAATCGGCCTGACATGGCTATCCCACTGCTGCACATAAACGAATTCAAACAGCAAAAGCAAAGAAATAGGGTAATAAAATAGTGTTGGGCTTGCATTCTTCTATTACTCTTTTGATCTTTGGCAGCTGCTAGTTGTTGATCCAAAAAGAAGGGAGAAAGATGCACCCTGAAGCTAGCGTTCTAGTCTTGGTAGTGTTTAGATCACTTAAATCGGGTTAAGATATCGATGCATGTATCCGTGTCTTGGAATTAACCTCTGCATTTATGCGTGTAAGATGGGGATTACAGAGGAAGGCTCAAGTCAGAAGTGTTATTGTGCTGGTAATTGGGTGGATCGCAAGAGGGTTGTGGGGATCTTTGAGCATTGTAATAAATACTAGTTTCTTCTTTGAATCCTTGCTAGTTTTTAAGTAGTAATGCTATTAGCTAGTTTTCTAGGAATTCGAAGCATTAGCAAGCTGTGGTGTTTAGTTCTTTACCATCTACTAGATGTTTTGTGGCCCATGCGCTACTCAGGATGAATATCATTTTTTTGTGTACATTCTCCAGGAATCAATCTGCAAAAGGCTAAAAGGGTTAGTGTGGGAAATTTGGGGTCTATTGCTTTCTTACCAAACACCTAATGTCATTTGAATTTCTATTTCAATATGCTGCTAATAGTCAACATGGGAGGAAGTCTTGCTTTTGTTCTAGATTATTATGTATGTTTTAGGTCTACCACATACAGAATTTTGTTATCCAGGGAAAGTTTTTCATGTTCCCTTGACATTGCTTTTTCTAGTGTGCCAACTAGAAAACTCATGAACCTTATATTTTATGATTTTGTAGATCTTTGAGTTTAAAAAAAATGAAGAAGCAATTTGCATATTCGAGGTTACAAGTACTCTATCCAATCGATGACAATACCATTACATTATGCGTGTAGAAGCAGTATGCTGCCCTCATATAGACTTCTCGCTCACTAACGAATGATGACCTACATAATATTTCTCTTATAAGCCCATGAGGGATATGGTATGCCAGATTTGCTAACCACTAAGAAGAACCAATAGAGCTGATTGATGTTGTTCTTTGATTGCTTTGTTGGATAAGTTACTTAAGTTAGGTTTTAATATGGACAGTGTTTCACCAGATCACCGAATGCTCCACCTTTGTTTTTAACTGGGGTGCAACTTATTCTAGTCTTTTCCAATGGTTTTGTAGCTTCATGTAAGTGGAAGAGAACCTCACATATAGTTCAGAGAAGGTATATAACTGTCATTAATCTCTATAATTTGTTATTTAATTCATGTCATTATGCTCACCTTATGTCGCCCATTTCTTCGTAACTATAATTTTTGTATTTTTATTATACTATATACACGTATCATTGTATTGGTATTTTGAGGGAAATGGTGTATCACGGTATCAACGTATCCAAGCAACCTAGTTTTGAAGTTCGAACACCCATCAAAAAAATCATGGATCTGCCACTGATGATGAGAAACATGACAAGACTGAAAACATGCTTCTATCAGCTCTGTCTTTGCTGAATTCCTTGCCCACATCATCCTTGAGCTCACAGAAGCGCACCTTTTAGTCTTTTGCTCATCAAGGGTGCCCTTTTGGAGGTAGAATGCATCGAGGCCGTCAGGCGAGTCATCTTCTAAAAATCTGTCGAGCACCTGCGTGCAGTTTGGGAAGTACCGACGTCCCAGCTCCACTGCAAGCATTACGTGTTGGATTTGTGATCTCGGCTAAATCTGTTGGGGTTAACTTGACGCCTAAGTAATGGTCCACCTGTCATGTGTCTATCCAATCTAATTTTCTGTTGCTGCGATCGGTGGCAATTCTAATCAGTTTAGGATGAGGCCCCCTGGCCCACAGCGCCTATAAATAAAGGGTGACACCTCTAGGGTTTCACCTAAGGTCACATCTTTGACACCCATCTACAAACCGATCTATTAGAGCGCTGGAGGGTTCGGGAAGGTGCTCATCCCGTCCAGGACAATCTCGTTGGCGCCCGGAGGGTCGCCGTTATTCTGCAGTCCCGTTTCTTCATCAACAGAGGGCATCTAATCCCTCAAGTGGTGAAGCCAAATCATCTGCTGCATCTCCAACAACTTCAGAGGCTCCTATGGCGAACAACAGCTCTGGTGATCTACTTATTTCCGCACTAATGTAGTAGATTAAATTTGTGATCATGTTCTAAGGATTAGGGTTAAGATCTTGTGATGTTTATGTATGAGACAATCTGTTAGTCTAAGTTATATTCAACAATTGGTATCAGAGCATACCCTAGATCCTGCATGATCCTACCCAGAGTATTAGATGCGTACATGCCTCTGTTTAGATTGGATCAGTTTCGGTTAATTATGATTAGATGGCAATTAGTTTTAATTTAGATCTGTTTATGATAAATGTCCGTATTAGATTAAGTTTCTTTATCTAAGCATGATTAGACCTGTAGACAGATCAGTTTTGAATGTTTATGATCCTAAGTGCCTATTAGATGCAATCTTGTTGCGATTAGGGCAGATTAGTAACTAAGCTCCTCGGATTAGAGAATTAATTCATGATTAGGGTTAGGGTTTCACTCGGTTTTACCCAATTTAACTTCTGTTTAAGTTATTTCCATGCAATTAGAGTGAAAACCATGAGTATCTGAGATCGGACAAGAATTTAGAAGGAGGTGATTGGGCAAAACACGATTAAAAGTCCCAAAATTCAGAAAATTCCCCAATTCAAAAAAAACCCTAACCCTAAGATAAGATCGACTCACCTTGTGGTCGGGGTCGAGCCGCGCGTGGCATCAGGATGAGCCGCGCATGCGCATTCTAGAAATCTCACCGGCCGGCGGGTCCTCCGCGTGCGCCCGACATCAGTACGGTCGGCGTGCGTGCCCGCCGGTGTATCCCGCCCGCACGCCTTGAGTCCGTCGTGCGTGGCGTCCATGCACGTGCCGGCTCGCCGTAAAGACGGGTGCGCCGTCGTGCTGCGCCGGAACCGATGGTGGTTCCGGCCGCCGTTTTTCTTGCGCCTCGCGTCGGGCCTCACCATGAGGGTGCTGCGGAGGGGCCACTCAACGGAGCCGCGTGCGCCTTCCCGCACGCGTACACCGGCGAGGGGACCCGTCACGGCACCGGCGGCGGCTGTTCGGTGGCATAAGTGGGAGAAGGAGGGGAGCAGAAGAGGGTGAGAAACGGGAGAAGGAGAGGCAGTGAGGGAGTGAGGCGCGGCTAGGGTTTTTCCTGACCGCCCCTCTGGTTTTGTTGCCTCGGCGCGTAAGATGCTGGCCGTTGATCTCGATCGGACAGCCAGGAGTTCCCTGCGCCTAGGGTTTCTTTTTGATGGGCCGCAATTAGGCTAAATGGGCAAATCTGGATCGGTTTTCAGCCTAGGCCGAATAAACTTTTATTTTTCCAGAGATTTAAGTTCCTGTTTTCTTATTTATTCAGTGCATTATTTACTGATTTTAATTAAGTTTTAAGTTATTTACTGATTTTTCCCATGATGTTTTAAGCTAAGTTCTGTTCGTTGCTCATGAATTTTTATTAAGATCCACCCTGTGCATTTAAGATGGTCTTTGATTAGATGGAACCAACGGGAAGTCTAATTGGAGATTTTGCTCGTAATTAAATTCTGACCAACGTTGATTTTAATTATGAGTTATTTAAGATAAATTTCGTTTGTTTTCTGCCCAACGGTGATGCAAATTGAAATTTTTATGCATGTTATTGATCAGACCAACGTAGGGTTAATTTCATGCTAAAGTTATGCATCTTTTGTACAGTATTAACTGAGACATTTTGGTATAATTTTCAGTGAGCAATGTTGTGGGTTCCATCAACAACATTGAGCCCCTCAATGGCACCAACTATCCAGCATGGAAGGAGATGGTTCAGGTCGTTCTCGGGGTTTTGGACCTTGATTACGCTCTGAGTGAGGTTAAGCCAGTTGCTCTTGCTGAAGGTGCTACACCTGAAACAGTTAAGGAATACACCACTAAGCTTGAGAAGTGGGAAAAGAGCAACAAGATGGCCAACATGATCATTAAGCGCTCGATCTCTGTTGGCATCAGGGGAGCAATCTCCGATAAGAAGGATGATGGTACTGAGCTCACTGCTAAGGAGTTCTTGGAGTCAATTGAGGAGAACTACAAGAGCTCATCTAAGACTTATGCCAGTACTCTCATCATGAAGATGTGTACCTCACGCTATGAAGGGCAAGGTGGAATCAGGGAGCACATTATGAGCATGTGTGACATGGCTGCTAAGTTGAAGGCACTGGATATGTCCATCTCAGAGGGCTTTCTGGTGCACTTCATTATGACTTCTCTGCCAGCTCAGTACAACCCCTTTAAGATAAGCTACAACACTCAGAAGGGGAAGTGGAGCATTTCTGAACTCATTGGCTATTGTGTCGAGGAGGAAGAAAGACAGAAAACTGAGAAGAAAGACACTGCTAACCTTGTTGGTTTTGGCAAGGGGAAGCATCAGGATGAGTCTGGCAGCAGCAAGCAGCCTAAGAAGAAGTTCAAGCCAGCTAAGCAAGATATTGGTAAGAACAATGGTAAGAAAAATGCTCAGAATGCAGGTTCCTATAAAGTCTGCAAGTTCTGCAAGTCACCTAAGCATCTGATGAAGGCTTGTGCTGGCTTTAAGGAGTGGCTTCAGCAGAAAGGTAATGATGTTGTCGCATTTATAGATGAATCATTCTTAGCTAATTTTTCCCCTGATACTTGGTGGATTGACTCAGGTGCCACTGTGCACATTTCCAATTCATTGCAGGTATTCCATTCAATGAGAACTATAAGAAGGGGGGAGCGAAGTCTTAGAGTCGCTAATGGACATGAAGTTGAAATCGAGGGCATCGGAAGCTTCTCATTAGACTTACCTAGCGGCTTCAGTCTTCAGCTTGATGATGTTCTTTATGTTCCTAGTCTTAAGAGAAACCTTATTTCTGTTTCAAAATTAGATGACACTGGATACATTGTTGAGTTTGGTAATAATAAATGCATCATCAAGTTTAATTATATTCATGTTGGTGTTGCTCCACGGCATGATATGCTGTATATGCTCTCTCTTGATTCTGTGATGAATGTGTGCGATAAATCATGTAAGCGTAAGCGTTGCTATGAGACCTCGTCGAAATTATGGCACTGTCGTTTAAGCCACATTTCGAAGGGGAGAATGGAGCGTCTCATCAAAGAAGAGATACTTCAACCATTAGATTTTTCAGACTTAGAACAGTGCATCGACTGTATTAAGGGAAAATATGCTAAGACAATTAAGAAAGGAGCTACTAGGAGTACGGGTCCATTAGAAATAATTCACACTGATATATGTGGACCCTTCCCAGTAACAACAGTGGATGGTTTTGATTCATTCATTACTTTCACTGATGATTTCTCTCGTTATGGTCATATTTATCCCATTCGCGATCGTTCCGAAGCATTAGATAAATTTAAAATATATAAGGCTGAAGTGGAAAATCAGCATGATGTTAAGATTAAAGTTGTAAGATCGGATCGAGGTGGTGAATATTATGGGAGACATGTTCCATATGGTCAAATTAAAGGACCGTTTGCTAAGTACCTTGAAGAAAATGGTATAATGGCCCAGTATTCTATGCCGGGCGAGCCTCAGCAAAATGGAGTGGCAGAGCGTCGCAATCGCACTCTTATGGATATGGTGCGTAGCATGCTTAGCTATTCCACTTTGCCAGTTGAGTTGTGGATGGATGCATTAAAGACAGCTGCTCATATACTCAATAGAGTTCCTAGTAAGTCAGTACCCAAGACACCTTATGAAATATGGACTGGGAAAAAGCCTACGCTTAATTATTTACGTGTGTGGGGCTGTCCTGCTGAGGCTAAATTATTTAATCCACAGCAAAAGAAATTAGAATCTAAGACAGTGAGCTGCCATTTTATTGGATACCCTGATAAGTCAAAGGGGTACCGCTTCTACTGTCCTAATCGTGCAACTAAGTTTGTTGACACTAGACAGGCTGTGTTCCTAGAGGATGCAGAAATCAGTGGGAGCTCATACAGGTGTGAGATTGATCTTGAAGAGATACGGGCTGAGTTACCTGTTCCGATGATTGAAGAAACAATTCCAGTGATACATCAGTTTGTGCCACCAGTTACTACACCTCCGCCTCAAACTGTCAATGCTACAATTCCTACTGAGAATTCTAATAATGAGCAAATCAATGAGCAGCACAGGAAGAACCAGTAATTGACAATCAAATTCAGGAAAATCAGGTTCCCGTACCTGAGATTCAGGCACAAGAGCAACCACCTCAATCAGTTTCTCAGCTAGTTGTGATCCCTAATGAGCTAAGAAGGTCACAACGGGTGAGGAGGTCTGCCCTTCCAGACTGTTATGAAACCTTCTTAAGTGAAGATCAGTATGATATTGGAAAGGTAGATGATCCAGTCTCTTTTAGAGAGGCAATAGCAGATAAGAATTCGGATAAGTGGATTGAGGCTATGGAAGATGAGCTTAAGTCTATGAGCACTAACCAAGTATGGGAATTAGTTGAAATTCCTGATGGAGTCAAAACAGTAGGCTGTAAATGGGTCTACAAAACTAAGCGTGACTCTAAAGGGAAGGTTGAGCGATTTAAGGCTAGGCTTGTAGCAAAAGGATTTACCCAACGAGAAGGGGTTGATTATAATGAGACATTTTCCCCTGTCTCTAAGAAAGATTCTTTCAGAATCATCATGGCGCTTGTAGCTCATTACGATTTAGAGTTGCATCAGATGGATGTTAAGACTGCGTTCCTAAATGGTGACTTACATGAGTCAGTTTTCATGGCACAGCCGGAGGGTTTTGTTGTGAAAGGCAAGGAACATATGGGATGCAGATTAAAGAGGGCTATTTATGGACTTAAGCAAGCGTCACGACAATGGTACCTTAAATTCGATGACGTGATTAAGAAATTCGGGTTTAGGGAAAATGAGGTAGATAACTGTATCTACATTAAGATAAAAGGTGGAAAATTTGTCATTCTAGTACTCTATGTTGATGACATCCTATTAGCAAGTAGTGATAAGAATATGCTACATGAGACAAAGGGATTTTTGTCAGCGAATTTTGATATGAAAGATCTTGGTGAAGCCTCTTATGTTTTGGGTATTGAGATACATCGGGATAGGACCAAAGGAGTATTAGGATTATCACAAAAGGCATACATTGAGAAAATGCTTAAAAGATATAGCATGGATAAGTGTTCTGCCACGCCTGTTCCATTTGCAAAAGGTGATAAGTTTGGTGATCATCAATGTCCTCAAAATCAATTAGAATTAGACGAGATGAAAGAAATTCCATATGCTTCAGCTGTCGGAAGCCTTATGTATGCTCAAGTCTGTACTCGTCCAGATTTGGCATTTGTAACCGGGATGCTTGGCAGATATCAGTCTAATCCAGGAAAGGTCCACTGGAAAGGTGCAAAGAAAGCTTTACGCTATTGCCAAGGCACCAAAGATTTAATGCTCACATATAAGAGATCTGACAATCTTGAAATTGTGGGATATTCAGATGCAGACTTCGCGGGGTGTGTGGATAGTAGGAAGTCCACATCAGGATATATTTTCACTCTTGCTGGAGGAGCAATTTCTTGGAAAAGCTGCAAACAAAGTTTAGTTGCATCGTCGACAATGCAAGCTGAGATTGTGGCTTGTTTCGAGGCAACAGGACAGGCAGTATGGCTTAAAAATTTTGTCCCGGGCCTAAAAGTTGTTGACAGTATTTCAAAACCACTTACTATGTACTGCGATAATCAAGCAGCAGTATTTTTCTCGAGTAACAACAAGTCAACCAGTGGTTCTAAGCATATTGACATTAAGTATTATGTTGTGAAAGAAAGAACCCAGGATAATACTATAAAGATTGAGCATATAAGTACTAAGTCAATGCTCGCGGATCCGCTTACTAAAGGCTTACCACCTAATCTGTTTAAACAACATGCAATCAGTATGGGTTTAGTGGACAGCTTTTAAATCTGGGTAACAGGGCCGTATAAGTAACTCCCAAATAAGTTAATAAGCGTTCTAACAAGGTATTTCAGTGAACTGTGGGTAATAGGGTCCCAGTAGCGATAAATGCTGCTGACGACGCATTGGTCCGGTCTCATTGTTTTACTAAGTGTGAACATAAGTTTAATGCGAACATAAGTGTTATTAGCCGTTCGATCAAGTGGGAGAATGTTGGATTTGTGATCTCGGCTAAATCTGTTGGGGTTAACTTGACGCCTAAGTAATGGTCCACCTGTCATGTGTCTATCCAATCTAATTTTCTGTTGCTGCGATCGGTGGCAATTCTAATCAGTTTAGGATGAGGCCCCCTGGCCCACAGCGCCTATAAATAAAGGGTGACACCTCTAGGGTTTCACCTAAGGTCACATCTTTGACACCCATCTACAAACCGATCTATTAGAGCGCTGGAGGGTTCGGGAAGGTGCTCATCCCGTCCAGGACAATCTCGTTGGCGCCCGGAGGGTCGCCGTTATTCTGCAGTCCCGTTTCTTCATCAACAGAGGGCATCTAATCCCTCAAGTGGTGAAGCCAAATCATCTGCTGCATCTCCAACAACTTCAGAGGCTCCTATGGCGAACAACAGCTCTGGTGATCTACTTATTTCCGCACTAATGTAGTAGATTAAATTTGTGATCATGTTCTAAGGATTAGGGTTAAGATCTTGTGATGTTTATGTATGAGACAATCTGTTAGTCTAAGTTATATTCAACATTACGAACAAGTGTCATTCGAATGATCATCAAATTCTTAAGCACATTTTATTTTACGAATCAATCACCCAATTTAAATGAAAATAGCCCAGTTGTATACATAGGCTGGGTTCTTTTCCACTTTGACTTTAGCTTATTACTTCTTACTACAGTAACTAGCTTTTAAACAGTACGTCTTTTTAAGACGAGCTCTACAAGTCGATTGTAATAAATACTATAGTGACTTCATTTATATCTACCAAAACCGTACGCGACTTCTTCTCTTTATGTACTATCTCTCGCAAACAGACATAATTCATAAACTATAAACCAAAAGGCAAAGCCACAGTCCAAAAGAACTCGCCTATAATCTCTTGTTTTAGCAGCTAACTTTATAGCCAATGATATAGCACTGGACGAAAATTCCTAATTGTAATCAAGCAAATCGATTCATAAAAAAGATAATAGTTTGAAAACAGCTATTTTGTCGTAAAAGTAAAATGGAAAGGTCGACTTAGTTGCCTTCCTACCTGTTTTCAGTGGTGCATCGACCCTTGAACGGAGCCTTTTGTTTCGTGTCACTGGTGTCTCGTTCAGATCAACTTCCCTCAGTTTACCAGAAGTACTTGCTGCCGAAACACAGCCAAATTCTGTTGTGGTGTCTGCTTGTGCAATTTGCATGACAACCTTGGCTTCAGAAGGAAAGAATAATCTTGCAAATGCAACTGCAGGGACAACACATCATTTTAGCATAGTATGCTCCAGGTGAATATATGTGGTTGAATAACGCTAAGTGTCTTATAAGTACAGCATAGCTGGTTAGTGCTAGAATTACCTGTTCCTACGACATATGTGTAACACTTCTATTGCAGAAAGGGAGACAAGGATTTTGGGGGTGGGCTTGGTGGTTTCTTTCATCTTTTTTTTTCTTTTTGAGAAAGGGTTGAATCAATCCCCTCTACCCACATACTACATCTTTTTAATCTTTAGAAAATTTTGGAAAGCTACCTATAAGTGCCATTCTATCAAGCATGAAATTAAGGGGACTTCACCTCTGTTTTCCAGGAAGAAGTTTCATGTGAAGATCATCACCCAATAAAGGTGAAGTGGCAGAATCTTCCATTGCCATAGGGTTCCTCATCATCTCCCTCTCTAGGATAGCAATACACATACTATCTTTATTTGACTCTTGACGCTGCTCCATCTTTGCATTGTAGTCTTTTGCTCGTGTTAGCCTCCGGCAAATACTAATTGCACTCCGGCCATCAGCTGTCAACTGTGACACCACCGCCCCTTTGTTTAGGAGACACATAATAATAGCTGGTTCTCTCCTCATAGCAGCCAGTGGCTGCTATGAGGCCAGCCAGGTGGAGTGCTGTGTATCCAAGTCTATTATTCAGATCAAGTTGACCAGTCCCAATTCTAACAACTCTGAAAAATCTTTGGAATCACAGTAAGCAGCAGCATAGTGCAATGCATTGGCATCATCTATGGTGATTTCAGACTCATCAAGAAGCAATTTCACAAGCTCGACATCATCGGAATCCAGTGCTCTGTGGATTGCTCAAAACTCTTTTCTCATGTACAGGGTCAGAAATGACGGTGTGACCATCAAATGGCTGGGAGTTCTGGCGAATCTCTTTTATCTCGTCAGCAACTTCTCGAGGGAGTTCCTTATCCAAAAATATATTGTCAGGATCGGATCTTGCAATCCTCTGAACGCATTTTTCGAGCACTCGAGTCTCTGAGTGGAAAGCAACTCGTAGAATAGGAACGACATCTTCCAATAGAGTCTTGTCGACAGAGTTAAGAAGCCGTCGCTGCAGTAGAAAACCATCTTAACCCAGACTAGTACTCCACTTGAGTAGCAAGGGGTCATGAGAAAAAGAGAGATAAAAAGTACGAATGTTTTTGACAGGCGATGGATGCACAAACCATTGCGTTATGGAGTATTAACAAAAATAACTAAGCTATACTAAAACTAATAAACATCAGTAGTGCAACCCAGCAACACTAGTCCAAACTAACAGATTTAAAGCATATTTGTTCTAACTAATAAAAGCAGAATCCTACCCAGTTTCCTCCCAAAAAAAATCCTACCCAGTTAGCAGGAAAAATGTACAATGGAAACGTGAAATCTTCACAGCACTTATGTAGCGAAGACTATCTCGACTATGTGTTTCAACGAAGTCCAGACTCATTCATCTTGCATCCTTTTAGTCTGTTTCAAATATACTATTTCCACTAGGTTATTAGCATGAAGAATAGATTGGAAATATCTGTGTACCATCAAATACACAAATTGGAGAGATAAAATCACGAATCGAACATTTTCTAGTTTGAAGCTATGCAGCACCGAGATTAGAATAAAACATGGGCCTTGCTTCGACTCGACTACTAGGTGAGAAGTTTATGAATCTTAAAGCTACTTTTTAAAAGGAATCTTAAAGCCGTTTATGAAGGTTAAATTAGTAATAACAATGATTAACTAATAATTAATCAGTTTGAGATATTGGGTGGTTTAATTCCAGCCACTACCAGGAACTGCTTAGTTCCCGAGTGTCGGAAACACGCGGGAGAGACTTAAAAACTCTCAGGAACGATGTTCCCGAGTAGCGGCACTCGGGAAAATTATGTCAAATTCAATACCCAAATATCATGTTTATCGTTGTACCCTGCATTAGTCCTATTCAATACCCAAATCTCGTGTAGTCGTGTTCATCATTGTACCCTAATTTTGACGGCGGCCACTCAGCACTTGCTCCACTTCGATGTGGTCGCACGGTGCCCGGCTCCACGGTTACAATATGCTATACAATTGCCTTTTTGGTGCACTCACGTAATCAACTTTTGGTTTTGGCACGAAAGCAACATGAAAAATTCTGCAAAAATTGACAATGGAGTCTATAGAATGTTATAGCACCGTTTAAAATTTTAACTTCAAATTCAAAATGAGTTAGAAGAAACAAAAAAAAATGTTGCGAATAGTACATTTTTCTTTTTCTTGTTTTCCTTTTATTATCGTTTGACATATATTTTCTCATTTGTGTTGCTCTTAACATAGGTAGAGTAAATTGATAAGTACATCTAGATTCATTTCGGAAAATTTCCATGATAATGCGGTGCCGAAACAGAAAGCGATTGCTTGGGTGAGCTTACAGCCAAAGGCCAGAACTAACCATCCCTACCGCTTTGACACAGCCGCCGTCTTTGTGCATAGATTCGTTAGTGGTATCGTTGGACTAGCTACGTACCTCACGTGTGCTAGATTGTTGTCTTCATGCATGGCATGATTTGTGCATTTACTAGCACGGTTGATGGAAACAATCTCTTGCAAGTTGCAATTAGACTCTATTGTTATGGGGCAATTTTACCATCCTTGAGGGGGAAGAGGTACCAAATTTGAGCCGTTGATCACACTGATCGGACGGCTGAGATTTGGCAGTACCTGGTGGTACCTCTTCCCCGAAAAGTGTGGTAACTCCTCTCCTGTTGCAAGGTGGAAGGGTAGTCTGGTAATTTCGCATTAGCACTTCATCCCATTGTGCTCCCCCGTAACCCTAGAACAGCCCATTCTTATCTAGCTCCTCTCTCTCCGCCTCCCATCCTTGCCGCCGCCGCATTCTCCATAGCTCCCATCTCCGGCCGCCGGCGCGGCTTCCGCGTCTCGTCCCCGGTGGCGTCGTGAGGACACCGAGGCTCGCGTCCCCGGGCACACCGAAGC
Organism: Dendrocalamus latiflorus; assembly: GCA_017311315.1. NCBI lineage: Eukaryota > Viridiplantae > Streptophyta > Magnoliopsida > Poales > Poaceae > Dendrocalamus > Dendrocalamus latiflorus. The sequence goes on along the minus strand of CM029654.1, from coordinate 13,425,941 downwards.
GAACTCCGCCTCGCCTCCCCGGCCGGCGACGCGGCCTCCGCCTCGCCTCCCCGGTCGCCGACGCGGCCTCCGCCTCACATCGTCGCCTCGCGTCCCCGGCCGCCGACGCGTCGTCCTCCTCCCATCCCCGGCCGCCGCGTCCTCCTCCTCGCATCCCTGGCCGCCGACGCGTCGTCCTCCTCCCATCCCCGGCCGCCGCGTCACCAACTTTACCTTCTTAAAAGCTCTCGGCGTGAATACATGTGAGGCATGTTTCTCAACTGGGCTAGCATCACTGCTTGTAAATTGTACTGATTGTGAAGCTTTTGCATCTAACTCAGCTTCCCGGTGTCTAATACGTGACAGGCAATGCTCGTAGTGCTCCACAAGAAGAACTAGACTCATCTTCCGACCCAAGAGTCTATGAAATGATGAGTTTAAACTCTCACTTCTTTGATTACTTTTCATGCCAAGGAAAATCCTTCCTTTTGTGTAAACTGCAGCCCACTTCTTTCTCAATTTGTACATCCTTTTCAGCCATAAGTTATCATCCGAAACATGATGATTAACTTTGAACTCCTCCCACTTTCTCTCAAACTCATCTACATCTATCGGGGCATGGACAAGGGTCCTAAAATCAGCAAGCATATCTGCTCGGAGATGACGTGCCATGTTCTGCTCAATATGCCATGTGCACAAACGATGATCAGAATTGGGCATCACTGCTATGATAGCTCTACGCATTGAATTATCTCCATCTGTGATCAAAGACTTAGGATGCTTCTGACACATACAAATTAAAAACTGCTTGAGTATCCACTCATAAGTTGTTACCTTCTCATCTGAAACAATAGCACAACCAAAAATTACTGTGCAACCATGGTGGTTGACACCAACAAAGGGAATGAATGGGAGGTTGTACTTGTTCACTCGATATGTGCTATCAAACACGACGACATCACCAAAAGTATCATAGTCAATTCGGGACTGTGGGTCCGACCAAAACAACCTTTTCAAACATCTAGCATGGTCAGTCTCATAACCAAAAAAACTCCATGTCATCCTTTTGACGTGCCTGCATATACTTGATAACACGGTCTGCATCTCCCCCTTCTATCCGTTTCTTCTTCTGTCTAACAAAATAATTGTACAAGTCTCTGGTTACAAATCCAGCAGCTTCAAAACCACCATGATCCCTTTCCATTACATCCATCACTTGGCACTGACGTAGACCCACATCCTTTAATTCGATTACCTTGGCCTTCTGTGCATCTGTCAAACCACAGTGTGATCGGAGGAAAGCCACTTCATCAGGTTTACACAACTCATGATTATGCCTGCCAACAAATTTCAGAACATACCATTCGCCTGTCCGCTTATCATGCTTGATCTCAAATTGGGCCTCACATCCACAACGGGTAAGTGCTCGTGGCTGCCTACTTCTATTACAAACATCCATATACATGTCTTTCCTGTACCCTTGTCTTGAGCATGTGTATCTCCTATGAAATACCATTTTTGTTGAAGAATCGCGTCTCGTGTAGTCCTTTCTTACACTAAAACCCTTCCCTTTCGCATATTTATTGTAGAAGCCAAAACCTTCCTCCTCATTCCTAAATCTCATAGACATCATCATATCATACTCCTCTTTCTCCTCTAGAGACATTCTATCCTTAATCATATCTATTCAGAGCCATACCAAAGCAATGAAAATTAATTACCACATGTTGTAAATACTAAAATTATTAAAAAAAGGTTCAATACAGATGACATACTACTTGTACTCGCGGCCGGGGATGGGAGAAGGAGGACGAGGCGTCGCCGGCGGCGGATGGGAGGAGGACGACGCGTCGGCGGCCAGGGATGCGAGGAGGAGGACGCGGCGGCCGGGGATGGGAGGAGGACGACGCGTCTGCGGCCGGGGACGCGAGGCGACGATGCGAGGCTCGGAGGCCGCGTCGGCGACCGGGGAGGCGAGGCGGAGGCCGCGTCGATGACCGGGGAGGCGAGGCGGAGGCCGCGTCGCAAAACGGGGAGGCGAGGCGGAGTCCGCTCCTCACGACGCCACCGGGGACGAGACGCGGAAGCCGCGCCGGCGGCCGGAGATGGGAGCTATGGAGAATGCGGCGGCGGCAAGGATGGGAGGCGAAGAGAGAGGAGCTAGATGAGAATGGGTTGTTCTAGGGTTACGGGGGAGCACAGTGGGATGAAGTGCTAATGCGAAATTACCAGACTACCCTTCCACCTTGCAACAGGAGAGGAGTTACCACACTTTTGGGAGAAGAGGTACCACCAGGTACTGCCAAATCTCAGCCGTCCGATCAGTGTGATCAACGGCTCAAATTTGGTACCTCTTCCCCTCAAGGATGGTAAAATTGCCCATTGTTATGATACCAACAAATGGGATCACAACTAGCTAGGATCCCATTCTGTACGAAATTCTAAGTTGTAACAAGCCAAGGAGCAGCCTTTGCATGTCACCTGGAAGGCTGGAACAGCGGGATGAGCTCGGGGATCTTGAAGGTCCATGCCGCGTACATGAGCTCGACGGTGAACCTGATGGCCGGCGGGCACGAGTCGTGTGGGCACACGGGGTCGGCACAGAACACGGAGCTTGCTCGTGTACATGTACCCCAGGAACGACAGGAATGCCGCGCGCCCCACACGGCCCACCGGCACGAGCTCCTCCATCTTGTACCCAAGGTTTTAAATCTCCGGCTATAGCTGCCGCTATAGCCCGCTATAACTGTTTTAGACTGATCGAGCTATTTGAGTCCATGTACAATTTAGCCACTATAGCCTCATTTAGCTCCGCTATTAGCTGTTTAAGAGGTCATCCGCTAAACGTCATAGTCGGAGATTTAAAACACTGCTTGTACCACGGCCTCCCAACACCCTCCCTGCCGCCGATGGCGGGGGTGGCCCCATCACCACGGCCACATGGCGCGAAGAGGTCGTAGAAGAAGGTGCTGCACGCGGCGAGGATGCAGCGGTCGACAGGGACGGGCGGCCCACCGTCGGCCACGTCGACGTCGGCGTCGCTGCAGTCGGGTTTCAGAGTGGAGAAAGAGCCGCTCAAGGTTGGTGCTGAGCCGATTCAGGCTCACCACCTCCACGCTGCTGCTCCATTCGCCGCCTCCTCCGCCCTCCCAGCCGAGCAGCGGTGCCGCCGCCCCCGGAGGCGGCAGAGCGACGGAGCAGGGGCTGTTGCCGTTGGAGAGGTAAGACGACGATGACGCGAATCTGGGCTGTCAGAACTGCTAATAGCTGAAGAATTGAAGAAGTGGCTGAACTCTGAAGATACCGTTTCGCTGCGCTGCGGACTAATTGCAATCAACGGTCAGGATGTCTTACTACCTTGAGGCTAGCTCCAACGGCCCAGATGGATTCCAACTAAGCTATGTTTAAGCATTTAAGTACTTTACTTTTAGTATTGTTAAGTGTTCTGTTAATTTGGTTAATCACTGTAATTATAAGGTGTGGCCTTGTACTCTTATATGCCTTCTGAACTGAATGGAAGGATATGCTATTGCCATATCCAAAATACTGTAGCCCTAGTTCTTGTAGCTTAGCCGTAGCGTCTTGGCGATTGTCTGTTCTTGGCGATTTCTCCTACCAAATCCACTCAGAGATTCCACTTCCCAGTCGGATTCCTACCGGGATCTGACAAAATGGTATCAGAGCTTGCCTATCCTCGGCAAGAATCGGTCGGGATTGATTGGGTTGGGAACCCATTTTCCGTAAAATCCCCAAATCTCTTCCGATCTGTGGCGGCGGACTATGGCGGCGTACTACAGTTTCGTGCCGCCATTCATCGTCGTTGGCAGGAATTCCGAGCCCAAGCCCTCCATCGCCCAGCGGCTCTTCCCCGTCTGATCCGATCCCCGACGAGACCCTATTCCTCATCCGGTTTTGGCTGCGGACCAAATCGGTGCGTGGTGAAGGTTCCGGGCTCCACTCCGGGTAAAATCCCTAACCCTAGTTCCGATCTGGGAAAGATGAAGAAGTCGGTGGTGAGGTATGAAGCGGATGCGTCCGATCCCACGGCGGTCTGGCGAGTAGTTCACTTGCGACCATCAGAGGAGCCAAGAAAATTACCAGATATGGTTCCACCGGCCGAATGGGAGAATGAGAAGACCAGAAGAAGTGAAGATTTGAGGCGGATTAATTTCAATAGCACTCAAGAAATCCAACCGAGGGGAGCACCAGAAGGTAACCTCCACTCTCCTCTTACTGGTCTTTCTGAAGTAGTCGCAACGGGTTGGGAACAGGACTCAAAGGATTCTGATGAAGTTTTTGGGAAGCATGAGGTTCGGCTCGAGGAGGTTATTGATGGTCTTGATGGTGCTGTGTCGGGGGATTTTGGAATTCCCTCTTGGCTGTTTAGAACTCCGGATTACATGGCCCTAGAACAATGGAATCACCAAAAACCTAGCCAGGGTCCAGACTTAGCAAAGCAGTGGCTTCAGAACCCTAGAGGTCACTTGAATCCATCTCAGTTTCAATACCCTGCTAGACAATGGAACTCTAATTCCAGCAATGATAGGGCTCCTAGTTTCTTTAAGTCTCTAGCTAAAGGTCCTATACTTGATTCCCCTGAATTTGTTGGAGGAGAACCTTTAGTGGAAGCTCTTGATTCCCCTGAACTTGTGGGAGGAGAACCTTTAGTGGGAGCTGTAGTTCAGAAAAAGGAGACAAAAATGAAATCATTCACTCCAGGAGCTTGCAAGTATTGCGGGTATAAATGGGTCTTAGGGTATAAGTGCAAACAAAATCAGCAGGTTAATTTAATGGCTGGTGATGTCTCCGATGAAGCCCAATTTGATTTAGCTCAGTGGTATGTGGGGAATACTGGACTGTTTTGGAAACTTCCACCTTGGCCTGATATCTGTACAATGAATTGTGATAGTTTTGCTCAACATTGCGGGTATGAAGTAATAGAGAATTTTTACTCAGTGAGGAAAGTCATTCCTATAATTCCTGGAGATTACAGTGATTTGGAACTGAAGTCTGTCGGTACAGTGGAAGTCAATCTTGTGCAAGCAAGAGATTTGACAAACAAAGATGTGATAGGAAAATCTGATCCTTTTGCCATTTTGTATGTTACACCTTTATCAGACAAGACTAAGAGAAGTAAAACAATTAACAAAGATCTGAACCCTATCGGGAATGAATACTCCGAGTCTATTGTTGAAGATGCTGATACTCATAGTGTGACAGTGAAGATTTATGATGATGATGGTATTCAGGGATCTGAATTGGTGGGCTGTGTTCAAGTTGTGCTGAATGATCTACAAAAAGGCAAAGTGAAGGATGTTTGGTTGAAGCTTGTACAAGATTTAGAGATTCAAAGGGACAGGAAAAATTGGGGTCAGGAGCACCTTGAGCTACTGTACTGTCCATTTGACATGAAAGATGAGGCTATGAATAACTATGGGAAAAATTTTGGTCAAATTTCCTCATGGGTGAAGATCAGATCATATGAACAGTGCAAGGTATTTTTCAGCAAGGCTGGGAAGTCACTTGGTCTGGACTTGATCCTTCAAGGGACTGTTGATGTTGGTTTGCCAACAAGTAATACGAATGGAGGGAGGAGAGATACTGATGAGGCCTATACTGCTGAGAGGGATGTATGTCCTGTTGCCGAAGGAGCAGTTCAAGGGAATGCTCTTTCCGTTGTCACCTTTAAACAGCCAAAAGTTGATGGTTTAAATGGGCCTGATGTTATAGATGTAAAAGTTGAGAAAGGTGAGATAAAAACATATAAAACCACTCATCATTGTGTTCCTATTGACATCAATTGTCCTAAAAGCACAGAGGATCCACAAAACTCCGATGCTGTTAACCAAATGAATATGCATGGCAATGGTGCTATGGCTTCTTCAATTGAGCAGGCTGTGGCAGCACACTTGGAAATCAGATCCAATTTACATTTTGCTGTAGTGATCCAATCAAGCAAGGCCTCTAAAGAGGTTTGCATTACGGTTTCCAGGATGGAAGGATCTTCGCACCATAACCCTGAGAATGCACTTGGTGGTGTTTATGGTATTCTGGACCAGAAGAGAAGGCACGTGTTTAAGGGGAGGCTGAAAGTCAACATTTCAAGCCCACCTTTTGAATGGCAGCGAAAGAGTGGTGGAGGATTTCTCATAGATTGAATTTCACATATACTCTTAAAGGGGTGTCTTGTTGTGAAGTTTGCTGGCAATTTTAGCATTGGGGAAGTATGCAGTTGCTTGGCAGATTCTTATGTGGTGGAGGTGGTGAGCTTTGGCAAGTGCGAGGGGATTGTGAAGAAGTATGAGCACCTTGAGGACTTCCATTGGGCAGTGAGGCCGTTGCTCATCGCTATGGGTCTCTTTACTGCTATGAGGCTAGATATCTTTAGGTGGGAAGAAGCTGATACTATGGCAAAATGTCTTGCTGATGGTAATCTCTTCACTACAACGGCTTATGATGCTCATCCTGAATTCATCAGCCTTTTTGTGGAAGCACTTGGAGGCTCTGTAGCAGGCTTAAACAAAAGAATATGGTTTCTTTCGGGGAAATACTTCTTGGCTGGTGTGGTGGATGGACTTAACAGTTGGGCTGATGATCTTGTTGCATTTGTTGGGAAGAATAAGCTCGTGGGGTCGACTTATTACTCACTCATGCACACGGTTGTGGATCTTGTAAAGGAAACTGGAATGATACATGGATATGGCTTTGTTAGTAAGATGGATGAAGCGGTGAAATTATTTGATGGCATGGTCTTGACTGGCTGGAAACCTAATGCATTTATCTATAGTACTTTGCTTGATGGCTACTGTAAAGAGGGTAGGACGGAGGATGCAACAACTCTTTTCAAAGAAATGTTGGGCAAGGGAATTAATCCTGGTGCTATCACTTATATCATAATGCTGGATTGCTTATTTAAGACTTGGAGAACAGCTGTTGCAAAGGAGTTCCTTAAGTCTTTAAAGGTGGTATACAAGTTACAGCTGCCTGAGGGAGTGGGAATTTACCCAGTGTTCAATGCCAGTCAGCTCAAGATACACTGCGATTCTAAAGCAATTTCCAGCCCAGACCTTTCCCTGGAGAGTAAGGATAGCAAACTGAAAGCTGAACCAAATTCAATACTAGAGAACTCAGTGGTAACTCAGTGGTTAATTCCGTGGAAAAGTCTGCCCCTGATGATACTTCATGGGAAGATACAAACTACTTCAAGGGTACATTTCCTGAATTTTGTGCGCCGGCCATCAAATCATGGTTTCCAGATTTCCATACTTGAGGACAAGTATGTTTTTGAGGGGGAGGTAATGTCAGAACTGCTAATAGCTGAAGAATTGAAGAAGTGGCTGAACTCTGAAGATACCGTTTCGCTGCGCTGCGGACTAATTGCAATCAACGGTCAGGATGTCTTACTACCTTGAGGCTTGCTCCAACGGCCCAGATGGATTCCAACTAAGCTATGTTTAAGCATTTAAGTACTTTACTTTTAGTAGTGTTAAGTGTTCTGTTAATTTGGTTAATCACTGTAATTATAAGGTGTGGCCTTGTACTCTTATATGCCTTCTGAACTGAATGGAAGGATATGCTATTGCCATATCCAAAATACTGTAGCCCTAGTTCTTGTAGCTTAGCCGTAGCGTCTTGGCGATTGTCTGTTCTTGGCGATTTCTCCTACCAAATCCACTCAGAGATTCCACTTCCCAGTCGGATTCCTACCGGGATCTGACATGGGCTCCATGGCTACCGCTGCGCCACAGGCTGCCAGGTGCGAGGCGCATGCTCCTAGTGCCGAATCACCATGGCTATGTAGCACGCGGTTTGGGAAGCCAAGGCGGGAGCTTTCTGGCCTCTTCCGGCCGAACTGCGCAATTCGGGCTCCCTTTATTTTGTTGATTTTCACGCAGATCCACGTCGGCACAACCTTCTCTGCGCAATTCGGGCTACCTTATTTCACCCAGCTTTGTTTGAACCTTGCAAACAATGGCGGATTTAGATGGTGCCCCGGGTATGCACCGGCACACCCAAAATGTGCGAAATTTGCCAGGGAGTACGCACTACGTAGTTAGGCCAAAAGTTGAAAGCTCCTCGGTGCGCACCCCTTTCGGAAGCCCAGCCGACAATGGCGTCGGTAGCGGAGATAATCGCTGCGACGGCGCAGTGGCCGGAGCCGAGCTCGGCGAGGCGCCCGGACATGGCGACGCGGCGGAGGAGAAGAGAGAGGGCGAAAGGAAGATGGGTAGGAAATTGGGGAGGCCAGAGAAGCGTCGTTCAGGCGGATTGAGGCAGGGAGGAGCACGGCGGCTGCGCGACCTCGCGGTCGCCATAAGTGGAAGCCAAAAACAGGTTCATGCATTTGGTTTCTAGAAGTCACCTTTTAAACGGAAGGCTTCTTTAATTAGTTCTTATAAATTATTTGTAAAAGTTACTGTACAAAATAATACAAACTATTTTAAATAAAATGTCTTCTCAACATAAATATCTTTTACTTTCTCAATCTCTTTAATCAGTCAAAAGTAGAAGCTATAATACTTTTTAACAAAACTAATATGTGTCATGCCTGAGCCGAAAAGAAGGTAACAGGAGGGAAAAGAGAACCGGCAGATCGCTGGGATTTGGGCTTGGCCCAGTTCGGTTGAAAATTGGAGTGTGAAATAAAGAAGAAAACTAATAACTTCGGCTCAACCCAATATATTTTATAATTCGGCCCAATAAAATAAATGAAATTATTATTTTTGTAAATACAGAATGATATATATACTTAAGAAAAATTTAAAATATTATGTACTAAATAAAAGTATGATGCAATAAGAGTCTGTTCTTTTTGGCTGCGGCTTGTGTTTTTTAGGTTGTTTGTACGAGAGATTACAGAGTAACAAACATTCACGTGCGGTTTTTGCCAATATAAATGAAGTCAGTAAAGTATGTACTACAATTAACTAGTAAACCCTATCTTGAAAAAATACTCCGTTTAAAAGCTAGTTACTGTAGAAAAACCGAAAAACAGCTTTTAGAAGCTGAAAAGAACAGGGCCATGTCAGATTATGTAAAATTCATAATACAATATTTTCATTGCACAGAATAAGCACTACACTTATAATCTATTTTCTCTACGTCTCAACTTGCTGAGTACCTTTATGAGTTATGACATTCTGTACTCATCCTTGCTAGTGATCTATACAAGTATATGCTTAGATCCACCAGACTCAAGGCAGATCGTGGCGAGCCAATGGATTGATACTTCAAGAAGTTCAACCAAACCATTGGGGTCCCTAAGGTTAGGGGAAGACTTGGCTAACGCTCAAAGAAGGAGAACCATCGAAAGGACTCCCTACAAGACTTTAGTTGTGTTGGAAATGTGGGCAATATTTTAATTCCAAGTTTTATTAGGAGACAGAAATAATAAACTAATGATGGAAAACTCACAACCAACAGCAAGCTACTCATCATACTTCACAAATTACACAAGAAAAACAATATAGTAACAAAGTCGAACGTGCGCACGAACGACTTACTTGTTAGCCTGATGAAGAACAGGAAGCCGCGCAGGCTTGACGCAGTGCAGAACGAAGGTGTCGCAGTGCAGTGAGCGGTCGCGCAGATGCGCTGCCCAGAAACCTTATTGCCGCCCCCGTGCAAGTCTTCACGGCAGCAATGGTTCGGAGATACCGCTCCTCTTCTTCGCGGTGCACGCCGGGAAGAAGAGTCGACGAAGTTCAGACGGCGCAGCACAACAGCACAAAAAATTTTGAGAAAGAGAATGGAGGCAGTCAGTTTGTCACACCTACTCTGGACGTCTCCAGGCATACAAATAGACAGACTAGTAACTGACATGATTAAAACAGCCATTTACCCACTGGTAACTGACACATTCAACCAGTCAGTTACACTGTCTGTCATCAAACCCAATAAAGCCCCATTCAAATGTTTGAATCTCATTCAAACAGAGAGATAGTGGTGCAGGATTTAGCAAAAATAGAGATAGACTTGGTCTGCCAAGTGGCGCGCCATGTCACGGCACGGTCACAAGTCACAAGTCACGCGATTTGCACGCGAAAATACGCGGATACGCGCGCGCGCGTGTGTGTGACTAGCCAGAGCCCTCCTAATACCATCTCTATCCATATTCAAGGAGTGGTGAGAACTCCACCTTATAAATTGGTCTTTCTCACCTTGCCTTAGCAATATGGTACTAACCATGCATGCTTTGGGATTCGCGAAATGGGCCTTGCTCATTGGGCCAATTTCTAACAATCCCCCACAATACCTTACGAGTATGGGTTTGGAATAGTAGTTAAATAGCCGGTGAGTACAAAACCACTCTGTAATCAGCCCACATAAGGATTTTTGTAGTTTTCCTAAGTAACATATCACTTGTCACACTCCTTAGTGGGTGTGCCAAGGCACCACAGTTCTCCTCGCACAAGAAGTCCCTCGAGCATTCCCTCTTCACCTCCCCTCTTAGAACGTCTGTCGTCGCGCTCTCCTGTCTTCGTCGTACGCGCTGCCTAGCACTGCAACGTGAATATCGTAGCAATCCTCTTTGACGACCGCGCTAAGTACCCTACTCCAAACCAAACCAAACCAATGTAGATTGGAGGGAGCTTTAGCCGATGAAGAAAGCCAACATGAAGCGGAGGAGAGAAGAGCAAGGTACCCGCATGGGTCGCCGGATGACATCCCAAGCGACAACGTAGAGTTGGTTGAGGAGATCGTTGATGGAGTGGCAGTCGGAGAAGAGCAAGGTTCTGGACAGGGTGCTGTCGGCTGCCGACATGCTTGCAGTTGAGTTCACCCCCGTACTCCACACATTGCATTAGCGCGTCAAACATGCACCCGGGCAGCCTGACCTTGCTTTCTTGCTAGGAGTATCAACGGATCGAATACGAATTAAATAGGATTTTTTATATTCTTATTTGTATATTTTAAACAAATATAAATTTAAATTTAAATTTAAATATGCTTGAATACAAATAAAATATTATAACAAATACAAATACTTACTTAAGTCGGTTGCATGCGAATATCCTATGACACAATGAAGTTTACCAAATTGACACCGGTATATAGTAATATTTATGTCCATTTTACTCTAGTTTATCACGTAATCATTGATTATGGTACTATTTTATCACTAATCCTAACTAATTCTAGATATATTATTGATAAATATGTTATAAACATATTGAATTTGGCTAAAAAGAACATGCAACAAGGTTTATTGGGGGTGTAACAAAATAAAAAACATAAAAATACCAAATTAGAGTCCACCATGACGAGGACTCGTCAAGATGATCGATATGCATATATAATATGAACAATTTGGATATCAAATACAAAAGATACGTCAAATATTTCATGTACCACATTCGAATCCGGTTAATATCTGTATTCATAGTCGTTTAGCACCGTATTTCGCATACCACATTCGAATTCGTATTCAGGGATCCATATTCATTTTACAATACGAATGCATTTACACTTTTCACGCTCGCTACCAACCAAATTCGGATGCCAGATAAAATGAATAATTCAAATTTGATTGACACCCTTACCCTCTGTGCTGCCCCGGCCCCTCCTGTAGACCCTACCAATGGCTGAACACTAGCAGCTCAGTCTCTCTAGTTGCGCACATCTTTAGGCTTTGTTTGAGAGATCCATTTTCCATCGGGATTTATATAGATGGACCAAGAATTTAAACTAAAGTCTTGACTTATCTACGTGAATAAACTAGAATTGTGATCCAATCTAACTCTTGGTTCTGTTCTTTTTTGGCCTTTGGCTTTTACTTTTGGTTTTTATCTTCTTCGAAAATTAAAAAGCTAAATATTGAAACAGGCGGTCTCTTGAAGTGGATTTTTTAAATAGCTTCCTGAGCTCAAAACCGTGTGCGCCATTTATGTCAGCGTCTGCTATGGTAATAAAAAGTACTGACAAAAGCCATTAAATGTTTCTAAGTGGGTTTGTCACGGTTACTAGTAAGCCATGCATGGCAGCCTGCATAAAATCGTTTGAGTTAACAGTTAGCCCAACACATCCACTAAAAATGCTTTTTCCCTACTCCAGGTCATTCACTTTCGAAGCTATAATCGAATACAAGAAATATCTAACTCGAAAATGAAAAGAAAATAAGGGGACACGGCCTCGAGCCGGTGGGTCGACTTCTCCATTACGAGTTTAACCCGTTCTGACCCGGACGTCGCACCCCGATCCGGGCGGACCGTCATCCCGTACAGGTACGGCACCGGCGCCGCCCTGCCCACCGCCCCACGAGCCACTGATAGAGAGGGCCCACCATTACCCCGCTTGGTCGGTGGGGCGTCCCCATCCCATTCCATCCATCCGCGTATAACACCCTCATCCGCTTCTGTTCCGCCTCCGCGTCGCCGCCATTAGTTTTTTTTTTCGTGCGCCTTTTGCAATTCCCACACCCCCGAAACAGAAAAAAAAATCCTCAATTCCCCACGCTTTTCCGCTCCGCGCCCCCCCCCCCCCCCCAATTCGCCTCAGAGCCCGGCTAATCGAGGTGAGTTTCTGGATGACTTGGTCTAGATTCGGGTGATTTTTCGGTTGTTCTCGGCCCCCGTTCCCGAATTCGTGGCCCGATTTTGAGTGTTTTCTCCTGGATTTTGGGTTAGGGTAGGTTTTGATAGGCAAATTTTCCGCCGCTTTGCAGGGTGATTTTTGGGTTGGGATCGGAGAGTGAGAGAAGATGGACGAGTTCGAGCTGGAGGATAACCTAGAGTTCCTCCTCCAGAGCATCCAGGAGCTCATAGAGGATCAGGGGGAGGGCAACCCCTTCGTCGAGGCCAGCCAGAACGAGCTCCTTGCCAGCCTCGTCAACTATGACCAGGTACGCCGCGCCGCCGGCGGGCGCTTCTTTCGATGGTTGGTTGCGCGCGTGGTTTGAGCTGTTGGGGGTTGCGGTTCCATCTGGTGAAAAATTTATAGGTTTTTCTTGTTTTGTTTTGCAGGAGAACACGCAGCCGGATGTGTCCGTGGCGGATGTTGTGAACGGGATGGACATGCAGGGGATCCCATGGGAGAAGATGCTGTTCCCGAGGGATCATTACCGGGAGATTAAGTTGAGGAACTATAGGAATTATCAGAACCTTAGTTATACCCGGGAGGATGCTTTGCAGGTACTGAGCTCTTGTGCAGCCGCGCTGTTATATTCCTTTTATTCTCCCTGTTCACTCCCGAGGCAAACGATAGTGAGTTAGTTCCCTGATGGACCGTTAAGTTTTTAGAATGTGAATGTCCAGTGTTACAATCTCTGTCATTGATTTTGAGTGGAAAATTCACAATACATGGTGGTGGGGCATGAGACTACGAGAGTATGACACAATCAGACGATGGTGCAGACATGGCCATGCAGTGTATTGTGGATACACAGATACACGTATATACATGTTTGTTGGGAGTTGGAATTCTTCAATTGCCTACAAATACAACATGGTAGATGAAGTATATTAGTGTAAGAGGGATCATGGTTAGCTGTCTTTCTTTGTGAGGATGAGTCTTCCTTGGTTTAGCATTTGCTTCATGGAAATTTAGTTTTTGGACAATCTTAGAAATTTGGCTTGTTAGGTTATATAGAATCTGCAATAATATAGGTATCAAGAAAAATGCTGTAGATGGAATGAGACAATTGAGATGCTATTTTATTGTAGGAATGCTAACTTGTAGACAATTGAGATATATGTAAACAAAGGCTTGTTATGTGGGAGTTGGAATGCCTTAATTGCCTGCAAGCACAACATGGTAAAGGAAGTATGGTAGTGTATGTGGGTTGAATGCTCATGGTTTAGTTATCTTTCCATTGTGAACATGGTTGTCACGGCGTTGCCAAGTCGTCACCTTGGCGATGCCTAGGCGTCGTGGTGGCCCAGGGGGACACCATGGAGCTCCGCTGTGACAACCCCCCGTCTTCCTCGGCTCTAGCCAACGGGAACGGTCGGATCTGGATTCGGCGGAGACAGGGCGGGAGGCGGCAGAGAGGGGAGGCGGTGGGGAGGGGAGGCACCGGGGAGAGGAGGCGGCGGGCAGGGGGAGGAGGCGCCGGGCAAGGGAAGGAGGCACCGGGGAGAGGAGGCCGTGGGAGAGGAGGGCCGGGGGGAGGAGGTGCCGTGCGGGGAGGTGAGTTCGAGAGGAGTCGGGACTCGGGAGTTTTATACAAGGGGACGACTTGTTTGTGTATGTATGAACATCATATTTAAGTACCTGTCTCACCGTATTCTCGCCTTGGCGTTCTGGCGCCTCTTAGGCGCCATGGTCACCAATTACGCCGTGACAACCATGATTGTGAAGATGAGTGCTCCTTGGTTTAGTAATGTTCTTCATACTTTCCAGGAAATCTTAGAATTTGGATTTTAGGTTACATAGATAGAATGTACAATAATATAGATGGTTTGCAAGAGAAATGCTGTAGCTGGAATTAGACAATCGAGATGATATTTTATTGTAGGATTGCTAACCTTAGAAGACAACACCCAAGCTATTAATATCGTCCATGCAAATTGACTTTATCTGAGTTAGATCGCAAATGTTCATTTTGATTAGTGTGTTGATTTATCATCCATGCAAATTGACTTTATCTGAGTTAGATCGCAAATGTTCATTTTGATTAGTGTGTTGATTTCTGTACTACTGATAGTTTGTCAAATATAGACTCAAGCATGTCAGGTCATTCTTAGGGTTTGCCCTACCATTACTTGCAAGTTGTTCACATAATAATTGTCACTCATGGAGTAAACTTTTTCCATGAAAATTGTCCCTTGCTACCAGCCCTCAAATTTAGAATCAATGACGCCGGGAACAAACCTTCATAAAGCTACACTATGAAAATTGTATGGTTCACACTTGCATTATATGAAAATATGCTAGACATATTGACAAAATGATGTAAATTAATAAAGACCTACTAGTTGGGGTATAATTGATTAAAAATAGACCGCTGAATGACCAAGAACAACCAAATTAGGGTGTGAAGGAGGTCAGGATAACACCAGCATGGCAATGTTTTGCTGAAACATGTGATGGCATGCGCATGCGCGCACACACAAACCTGTTCTTGTCCTTATTGCATTGCATTGTGGAAGGATGAGTTGATGTTGCTAGGGTATATGCAAGGTAGTTAATTAGTTAAGTAGGAAGTGTTTAGAGTTTTTTCTTAGGAATGTTTACATGTTGTTTGGTTGATCCAATGAAGTGTCAAGTGTGCTATAACAAACTGTACTAACCATGACTAAATTAACACTATCCTAAATAAAAACACTACTGAACAGCACTAGTTACCACTAACAGAGTGATGAATTGCGCAATTGTTTGTCAATTCCATATGAAATAAGCCTAGATGATCTTGTGCAGGTTTAGGACTCCTTTGTGTGGGCAAGTAAACGCCATGGATGAGCCCAGATCCTACATGAGCTCATGCAACCAACCAAACACAACCTTAGGTGAGGTAGTGTGTGGTTGGCTGTATGTGCTCATCCATAGTGATGTGGATCACCTTATCCTGTATTAGATGGTGCTAGGGGTTTATTTGGTTGGGTATATATGATGGTAGTATGGTACAAATCTTGTTTGGTTGTTTAAGTTGATTTTGGGTGGGCTGAAATGGTACCATAGTGTTTAGTTGATTAAATAACTTGTCTAGGTAGAGTTGTGTTTGGTTGGTTGCATGAGCTCATCCATAGTGATGTGGATTACCTTATCCTGTATTAGATGGTTCTAGGGGCTTATTTGGTTGGGTATATATGATGGTAGTATGTTACAATATCTTGGGTTGTTTAAGTTGATTTTGGATGGATTGAGATGGTATGACAGTCTTTTAGTTGATTAGAGAACTTGTCTCAATAGTTATATGCTTGAAATTCAACTGTTTAATTCAAATCGCAAATCGATGTATAAAACCATCACTAATCACCACTGGCTGAGATGGCTTTTGGTTGATTGAATGGCTTGCCTTAAAATTATTTATTGTGAGCCACTCCACTGGTGGTTGTTACTGATCAATTAATCATCTTTTAAGTACTACTCGTCACCACTAACAATCAATGATCACAACTGATTAACAGTAAGCACCACCAAGTGTGCATGGTTAATTGTGCCTGCATGAGCTCATGTAGTATGGAAGACCGAATCTTTTACCTGGCATAAAGCTAGTTAAGAGAACACTCCAAAATCCTTCATCCCCTTATCCTGCATTGTACCATTTCATGTGGTTGGTGACATGAAATTTATACATTGAAGGAAACATATAAATGTATTGTAATCCGAGGAAGCTGTAATTTCCTAAAAACATATTTCTTTGTGAGAACTCGGAAAATTTGTCCTCATAAATAATAGAAACAACCATAGCTTTCTTGTTGCACTATAAACTGGGTTACATGGCAAATATAAATGCTGCTAAAAACTGTAGGTTTGTTTCTTTTACTTTAAATGCCATGCGGCTGAAGATGTAATTGTAACGAGATGCAACTTGCTGTAGAACAACTAATTCTTAGGGATTGGGGAGGAAATTAGTATGGACTCCAGCTAATACTGGTAGGTGTGATTGTTAAGGCCGATCAACAACGACAAATTATCGCATGGAAACATAGAGAGACATCTTTGTGTTTGATCCATTTATTTCAAATGAAATATGTGGGAAGTCAGATTATCAAATACTTGCTTATTGGCATACCGGCATCTATAGATGACCATATTGATTTTGTTGTTGTAGGCTTGTGTCATGCTATACTTTGTTGCTCATTAGAAAATGATTGTATCAGCAATAGTTTTTGCTATAAAAATTGACTCAACATTGTTATTATTATGGTCACAGTCCGGTCTTTAGTATTGAAAGTTTGCAATACAAGCAAATTCTGAAAAATATTTATATGATCAACTTGTTTGTTGGCCAGCTTTCTGTTTTTCTTATTATTTGGTCTTCCAGGAGTGTAAACAAGTGGAGAATGATAGCCCTTACTATGATTTCCAGTACAGCACAAGGCGTGCTCAGCCATCAATCATACATTTTCAGGTTTGCATTTACTCCGTTGATATTCTAGTACAATGCTTGGAGCATAATTATTGCTAAGGATGATCTTTTTTGAACTGGTCATAGCATGTTGTCCTTTAAAACTTATTTAGAACGGTGTCAAGAAATGAGAAACTTCTTCCCGATATCTGGCTTGTAGAGATAGAATAGGAATTGGAGGAAAAGGGCCAAAAGGTGGTCTACAATGTTGGAGGCACTATATCACAAGCAATGATCTAGAAAATTGTTTTTGGTTCCAGTATATTTAATATATTTGTCTGTTTGTTAAAAATATGAAACTGCCTTTTGTTCTTATATTGCTGTTACCCAGTGAAAGTGTTACTAAATAGGAATGTCAGCACGAATGGCATACCTTTTTTGGAGGTGATGAAGCAGCACAAGCTTGAGGAACACTCCACTTTGCTGCTACAAAATGGACAGCACAAATCGTTGAAGGATCTACTTCAACATGCTGGGCTAGATATCATTCTTGAGATATAGAAAGCCAAAGATAACAATCTACAGCCGGAGACAACAATTTGCTACTCTTAGGCTCTCTTGGATCACAGGATCTACTCCAAGATCTCAATATAAGGATATTGGATCACAGGATCTACTCCAAGATCTCAATATAAGTATATAACAGTGAACAAAGTTGTACATAGGGTGGAAAATGAAATTGCATAGTTACCTTACAATAGAGAGAGTACAACTACTTATAATTAAGAGTCTTCTCTTGAGTTCCCCCCAGGTGCGAACACATTGGCATTTAGGAGGCTAACATAATAAACAGGATAGCCATGGAAAATAGGCCAAAATTGATATGTGAATGAAGCAACCAGCCATACAACTTATAATTAGTCTTATGGGGCTATGGGCTAATTTTTGTTCCATGGACATGTCCCAAATCAGGTGAGGATGGGGAGAAGGGGAGCAGGCCATGAGGATGGGGTAAGTGATCCATGAGGACGGGGTAAGGGGGCTACGCCTATGTCACTGGGTTTGTTTTGAGGATGGCTTGTCGGGGGTGGTTGTGGAGAGAGATGAAAGTGGTAGAGAACTTTTCTTATAGACAAGTAGACAACATATAACTTGCCTATTGAAGAACTTTCAAGTTACTATCCTGTGGATCATCCAAATATTATTTATATTTTAAGACTAATTTTTGTGATAGACATGGAGTTCACTAGCACATCCAGAGCCCATCAGTAGCAGCACTGTTGAGATTAGGAAATTTACTTATATTGACAATGTCAGCCTAGAAAGAAAGAACCTTTTCCCTCGTCAATCACCATATTCCCTAGATGGGAAAATTTTCCCTTCTATATGTTTTTACTATTGGAGTTAATTTCCTTAGATGTTGTAAATTCACCTAAAAGTTCTTTTACTCAGATGTTAACCTACCTCTTTATAGTCGCATCAGAACAATTATATGCACATTTGGCATATTATCTGGAAGTCAGCATGCTTATGATTGATGCCTGACATTGTTGCACTAATAAATATAGATAGAGGAATGTAGTTCTGAGTTCTGACATTCAAGTTTGCAGCTGAGGAATCTGGTCTGGGCAACAACCAAGCATGACGTTTATACAGTGCACAACCAATCAGTGACACACTGGTCATCATTGGACCAAATAAGCACTGAGCTACTCAACGCTGATGATTGCATTATACCAAAACAGGTACGTTTTTCTCCATCCACAGGTCCAAGGTCTGTTTGTTGTTGATTCACCTTCTGTTTGGCCTAAAATATTTAATCAAATTTTCTTGTTGCTGGACAGAGAGGGCATGGTTCACAGTCTGTCGCAATGGTCCAGGTCACAACTATGGTTGTAGATGATAATTTATTGGTAGTTGGTGGTTTTCAGGGGGAGCTTATATGCAAGGTATGTTCATGGCAACATATAGCCTTGTGTTTTGCGGTCTCGTCTATTGACAAGTTTCTTCGGTTTTTAATAGCGCCTGGAAGATGATGGGGTTGTTTTCAGCACAAGAGTTACAGATGATGAGAATGCTATCACCAACTCTCTAGAGATCTACCAGGATCCCAAGTAAAATTTGATGTTTTTGAAGCCATTATATGTTACTTACAGTTTCTTGTTAACAATTTTCTAACAAAATGTATATTGTCAGTGGATCAAGAAGGTTGGTCGCTGCTAATAACGACTGCTCTGTCAGAATTTTTGACACCGAGTACTTTGACCTCGTTAAGCACTGTGTCTTCCCGTGGTCTGTGAATGTAAGTAGCTCATACCTGTTTATCCCCTATAGTTATGTCCTTTTTTGTTTGCTAAAATTTACTTTTCGTACAGTGTGTTTCGGTGAGCCCTAATGGGAAACTCTTTTCTGTCCTTGGGGATCATGAGGATGGCTTGGTAGTGGATCCCAAGTGTGGCAAGGTAAGTGTGTGGGTATGTTTTGCTTAAGTTTCAGGTGATTAGTGGTTTCTGGTTAAGATTAATCCACTAACCTTTTTCTCTATTCCTCTAGGCAATTGGTTCACTTAGGGGCCACTTGGATTACTCATTCGCGTCTGCCTGGCATCCTGATGGCAATATCTTGGCCACTGGGAGTCAAGACACAACATGTAGGCTGTGGGACATTAGAAACCTATCACAGTCCTTAGCTGTGCTTGGCGGAAGGATGGGTTCCATACGCTGTATCAAGTTCTCTTCAGATGGGCGGTTCTTGGCAACGTCGGAGCCTATGGATTTTGTCCACATTTATGATTCTTATGCAGATTATGGCAAATCTCATGAGATGGACTTCTTCGGCGAGATAGCTGGTTTGTCATTCAGCCCAGACACCGAGGCCTTTTATGTTGGCATAGCAGACCAAACATATGGGGGCCTCATAGAGTTTAACAGGAGGCATCAGCATCATTACGTGAACTGCTTGTGGTGATGCCCGTTGTTTAGCGAAATGTGCTTTCGCAATACATTCCTCAGTGGGAGAGCATCAGTTACGATCGTTCAACTTGTATTCGAGAAGGCAAACCGTAAAGAAGCTCCTTGAAGCATTTGCTGCTCTTAGTTTTTCGCTGCAGCACCGGAAGCTTCTTCAGATGAATGATCTGGAGCTGCATAAAATTCTGGTTTTTTGTTTCTTTTTTGTCTGGATTAATTTGTTGGTGTTTAGGAACTGATGGATGGAGGTAGTTATAGGTAGTTATATGTATAGCCTTTCTATTTCACTTCACCAATTTAATGCACATATTGGTGCTTTATCAGTTTATCTGGAGGATGCTTTTCCCGTTGTGGTTGTCTATATCTTGCACATTGGCAACAAGATGACACTTGGCCCAAAATTGGTATGTTTTGTTGGGAGTGTCCTCACAGTAAAAAAAAAAGAGAAGAAATTATGCAAATAATAGCAGTGTTCCTTTTCTGACTAAATTGGGCAGGTTGTTAAAAGTTCAGTAATAGTATATGCAGAGTATACTATTAGTTAGCGTGTTTGACTTGCTCTACTCGGCTGCTCGGGCTTGTACTTTTCAATCTCTAAAAGCTATTTTTTAACTTTTCTATAATAACTAATTTTTAATTTGAGTGTCTTTCTAAGATAGTCTACAAGTTAATTATAATATATACTGTAACAACTTTATCGGTTAAAACTATACGTGAGTTTTTGTTACTTTGTATTGTCTCTCATGAATAATCTAAAAACATAATTAAAAGTTATAAACTAAAACTAAAAAGACCAGACCCGTCCGTTTTTATTCAACGCAAGGAGCATTCCGAACTTCACAAAACGTCAAGCAACAAACAAAAAGGCTCAAGAATCTCGAACATCGCATCGGTGCACTGCATGCATGAACCCAACTAAACAAGAGACAAAACAAGCACTAGTAGTACTTTATCAACACGATGCAAAAGATAGCGTACAGCCAAGCCAAGGGAGGACTGGAGACAAGAAAATCCGAAACCTCGAGCTCGGTAAACTTCTCTCGCTCCGGGACGGGGTTCATGCACCTAGAGATGTGCAGATATAGTAGCGCTTAAATTAGGAGGTACGAGCTGCACCGGATACGGCGTTCCATGCATCTCGCAGCTCCGGAGTCATTGCTCACATGGCCGTGGAGTGAAGTCCTCGCCAATATTCCCAATGCCTCAACTAAATCATCGTCGACTGGGAGCAACTAATCGTCGTTTCATTTGGTCCGATGGTTGAGGGGGACCGAATGGCAAACCCCTGCCTTTCCCCCCAAAAGGCAAAGGATGCGCTTCAGAGCGGTTGGACTGGGTTTTTGGCAAGCTTTGTTGTTTGTATCAGTCAGTGTAACAAACACAAACAAAAAGTTCCTTTGATGTACTGGAGCTTCATTCTGTATATTCAAATATGACATGTTGCTTATAAAAAGTGAAGGGGAAAGATGTAGAAAACGCATTGATGAATTTTTTGTTGAGACGAATAAGTATTCAGTGAGCTATATATGGCCTATGGTCCTCTGGGGAGCCATGTCTGGTCCATGCTGTGGTCATAACGGTTGAGTTTCCGGCAGGGCAAGCTCCTTCCGCGAAGGCTCCGCGGGAGGAACATGGAGCTTTCTGAATAAATATTGAGTCATCCAATGACATATATTCTGGAACAAGAGCAAGATGTCTAATCAAAAGATTATGAGACCCACCATGTGGATGAATGAATTTACAATCGGACTTCCTCATGATATTTGACTATTTGTTGTCTTGCGTTGATTTATAGAAACTTGACTAGCTCGTGATTCTTCTGATAAAGTGTCGTAGGTTGAAATCGATCCGGATACCTAGCAAAGATGATGTAGAAGTACGATAGCAAAATACTGTGGCTCGGGCACTGTAGCATATGGCTGTAGCATCTGATCTAGAGCCCTCTTTGCATTTGACGAGTGAAAATCTTCTAAAGTTACAGTCAATCTGATACGATGATAACGATGATAATTAACCAGAGTGGATAGAGAATATCAATCTGATACGATGATAACCAGAGTGGATAGCAGGAATTTTTCTCCCTTTTTTGTGAGTTTGTTCTCGGAGAAAATGAAATCACTCACTGGTATTTTGGAAAAATGACTCTCCCGCCTCTCCAACTTGCATGTCTTCCACTTGCCTATGTACTGGTCTCCCCTTCTCCCGCTCTTCCTTCCAGCGAGACGGTGCTCGACGAGGAGGCTCGTGATTTGGACAAATGGAAATCTCGGTGAATCGATGACGACCGCTGTGAGGCTCCGGCGATAACCGAGAGCTCCCTCGACGACGTGATCGGAGTTCACTCCCAGCGGCCGATGGCCACGGAGGCGAGAAAATTGCTATAATGGGACTCGAAACAACGTGTTTCGTTATAATGGGACTTCTAACGTTGACATCGCTAAAATGACACCCGAAACATTGGCTTCTCGTAATACATGACATTTGGCTAATGTTTCGAAATACCCGAACATTGGAATTAAAAGAGCCAAATGTCATGTATTACGAGAAGCCAATGTTTCGGGTGTCATTTTAGCGATATCAACGTTAGAAGTCCCATTATAGCGAAACACGTTGTTTGGAGTCCCATTATAGCAATTTGCTCCACGGAGGCCAATCGAGTTTCGAATATTTCATCTCAATAACCTTTGGAGCTGTCAAAGCTACCTCCATGTTGGTTGTTTTTCTTTTTTCCGTGAGAAGGTGAAGAGAACAGTGCATATATCTAGAAAGTGATCAATTTTCTTGATGCCGAAGGTTTTTAGCTCGGACACGA
Organism: Dendrocalamus latiflorus; assembly: GCA_017311315.1. Classification (NCBI taxonomy): domain Eukaryota; kingdom Viridiplantae; phylum Streptophyta; class Magnoliopsida; order Poales; family Poaceae; genus Dendrocalamus; species Dendrocalamus latiflorus. Next base: position 13,403,230 of record CM029654.1, on the reverse strand, counting down.
GATCTCAGATGAACTATTTAACATGCTTAGGGATCTAAAATATACTTTTCATGAGTTTGCAGACCTATTTGGAGGCAAGTTTAAAGACATAATATGTATTTTACACTACTACTAGGTGAGCCCTCGTACATTGCTACGAATAAAAATAGAGTCACATTACACATTCTTAAATCACATTGTAGATCATCATTTTTTCATTTCAACCATTATATTTTTACAAATTACTCTTTGTACAAAACTTCTACTTTAAGAACAACTAGCATGGTGGCCCCGCGCATTTGTGCGGCTATATTTATTTCAAATTTTTTAGTATTATAACGTAGATATTTGAGAATATGTTTATGTATCCTGCAGGCTATTTAGGATTTTAATACATCATAAAACATTAATAATAATGGCTTAAAGGAAAATACAATTTGAAAAATGTAATTAAAGTATGAGCTTGATGGATTGATGCTCTTAAAAACATACACACTCTTCATCATTCATGGATCATGTAGTCGCATGCCTCTATTCTTCCTCCATTAATTACTCTTTTTCAAAATATATGCATGCGCATGTACCTATATTTAATCTCAAAGTAATACATTGATTATATGTGCGGCAATCTTATTAGTTTACATGATATTAGAGTATATTGCTCACGTATACACTGATGTACCATGGGTGACCTACCTTGAATTTATAATCTCTCACACACTGGCTGCTGCACCGAACTGTGTGTCTTCTATGTCTTCTCGCCATTACAACTTTTCTGCTTCAACCTCCACAGCACATCCAATTCTTGATCGATCTCTCTTGACTGCTACCCATTCCAATACAATCACTTGGTTGCTACCAATTCCAATACAATACTCCAACACATATTTACTTCTAGTTCTCTCAATTATTGCTTAATACTGACCGTTGCAATATCAAATATGCATACACGTACAACCGTCATTGATCCCTGCCATAGACGTTAGTCACGCTCTCTCGGGTGGCCTTAAGCATATTCTCTATGGTTGCACCATCTCTACTTCGAGCTCTTTACTTCTCTGCTTCTATTTATACATATGCATGCAAGTATATACACATGCATGATGATATACATGCTCGATGTCCCTCTTCTCCCATATTGATCACTCTTCTTTAACATTAGCCACCTCAACACTATGGCTTCCTCACTGACCACGGTGATTTAGCATTTTACTAATGTCGATATGTCTACTTTAGTCATTGTCTAACAATATAGAGAATCTTTTCACCATCGTAGGTGATGTCGTGCCTTTACCAGTGATAGCACGCTCTTAGCTACCTGATGGCCTCATATCGTTATAACTCATCTTTAATGCAAAACTTCATCTTCTCTCTGCCAAATCTTCCTTATTATCAAGCTTATTTGTACACTGGCTTTTTCAACAATACTGACACTCACCACTCGTCGTCGTGGTCCTTGGCTCCTTTGACTCTGGCTTTTTTCTTCAATGACTTCAGTGAGTAGTACAACATTGTCCTTATTGAATAGCTAAGGTGGGCAGCACAACATTGTCTTTATCTTCCCTGCCACCACCTCGCCTCTTCGCTTTCTGGTGGGTCATGTCTTCTTGTTGGACAAATCGACACCATTGCACTTTTTCATGGTCTCATCCAAACACAATTCATGCTATCCTTCTTATAATATTTATTTTTACTAAAACTTTTAGTTGTTTTTATTGGAGTTCGTATACAAATCAAATTGCTAATTTTATTTAATTTATATTGAATTTTAGTTATTAAAGGATTTTACTTTGTAAATGCATGGAAATTAAATTACAAATTTTAGTTTGTTTTTACTCCAAATTACAATTATTTTTTATTGAAATTTGTATACAAATCTAATTTCCAATTTGTTTAATTTTTATATGGAACTATATTTATTTAGGGATTTCACTTTGGATTTCGTATCGAAAGCAAGTTGCAAATTTTATTATATTTTTATTCCAACTTTCAATTATTTTTTGGTTGGAATTCGTGTACAGATCCAATTGTTAATATTTATTTATTTTTTTATTCTGAATTATATTTATTTAGGTATTTTACTTAGTAATTCATATGGAAACCAAGTTGCTAATTTTATTTAATTTATTCTAAGTTTTAGTTATTTAAGGATTTTACTTTGGAATTGTTTGAAAATAAAATTGCAAATTTTCTTTTGTCTTCCATTTTGAATTTTAAATTTATTGGTTGGAATTCATACACAAATTCAATTGCTATTTTTAATTTATATTACAATTTACAATTATTTAGAGATTTTAATTTGGAATTCATATCATAATCAAATTGGTACTTTTATTTTATTTTTTATTCCAAATTTTGTTAGTTTTGTGGAATTCATATAGAAATCCAATTGTTATTTTTTTAATTTTAATTCCAAATTATTTTTATTTAATTTTACTTAGAAATTCTTATGAAAATCAAATTGCTAATTTTATTTTATTTTTATTCTGATTCTAGTTATTGTTTATATTCTATTTGGCATGGACTCTTTCTTTTAATCTGGACCATTATAATCTTGACCCATCACGATCAATGGTATGGATCTTTTTCTTTTTTTCTTCCGATTAACGTGGGAATTTTTACACCAAACGTGGTGACTCCTTTTGTCTTTACTCTAATAATACAATAGATCTCCGCTGTTCCTCACGGGAGAGCTCAACTCAGCCTACCCGAGCATGTCAAACCGTTGCCGTCATGCTCAGCCTACGCCGCACTCCCGGTCGTTGCCACACACAGTCAAGCTTCTCATATCTATGTTGTTGTGCTCTACCTATTCAACTCCTTCGGCTCAGCTACGCTACCACCAGTAGCTGCACCACCTATGCGGCTTCGTTGCTACCATCCTTGGGTGGGTTTTTTGGGATGGTGTTTTATGGCGTAAATATTTAAATTCTGACTGTTCGTGAGAGACAGTACACAGAGGAAAATAGTCGTATGCGATTTCGACCAGTTCAGTTGAACTCAGTACATTTTTTACTATAATTTTTCTATTGACTCCGACTTAAAAAAATATATCGTTTAAAAACTAGTTATTATAGACAATACAAGTATAAGCCAATTTTAAGCAAGAAAACCCTGCCCTTGTGTCACACCACCCACAGCCAAATGGGGTCTCGCTTCACTGGAGGATTATACGCAGCAGCTTCCAAGAAGCACTTAACCCCATTCCCATCATTTTGTTCTCCCTGTTGCAGCATTCCTTAACCCCATTCACATCATTTTATTCTCCCTAGTGCGGCGTTCCTTCCATGTTCTGTAGGAAGGAAAATGCCTGTCATTTGATGCTTGCAAAATAATGAGAAATAGCTTTCAGATAGCTGTTTCTCTTAGCAGAATATACATATGGGTTATTTGCATAAAAAAGTTTGCCTTAGGCACAGGTTTGCCATGCAAAAAAAGAAATGCTTGAAGAGCAAGGGGAAGGCTCAGATGGTCGCCAAAGTCAGGCCTTCGTACATTACGCTTCATCCGCCAACCTATAAGAAGACATGTAGGAAGCTTGTCTGGCAGACATGCCTCAGTCTATATGTGCAATTGTTCAGAATTTTCTCCAGTAACATTCACATCAGTGATAATCTTGTACCATGGATACCAGCTAAGCTAATGTGACAGGAAGGCCCAAGATAGTAGAGCGCCTTGTTGATATTACAGATGTGTTCTTGCAGATGAAGTCACAGAAAGCATATTAACTTAACTGAAGACTCATATCTTGATGCCAGCTTCAATTCATATACTTATAAAATGGCGTTCATGTATATAGGTGACTCCTTCCAGTTTTCAATTTTAAACATTTTGTAAAACTCCCATGCCAACCATTCAATAAATCAGTATATGTGCAGCATGTGGGATACAAAATTGCCCAGCCAACGGTACTTTATGCTAATGACATTGGCATAGAACGCCTTCTGCACCTCTGGGTAGTTTAGGGGCAGCATCCTTTGCTGAGATCACAATCATTTGTGTGTTAAAACCTTGTTGAACTTGTTAGAGATATATGTATAGTTGTTATTCCCCATTGTTATGAGGGGTTCTTTGCATATTTGTCACCTGTACTTTGTGTATATATACCGGCCCATTGGCCTCATATGAATACAAGAGCTATTCATAACATGGTATCAGAGCGTACCTAGGGTTTCCCGTCGCTTCGCCGCCGCCGCCGACTCTAGGGTTTCCCGTCGCTTCGCCGCTGCCGCCGACTTCCCCGTCGCCGCTGCCGCACCTTCCGCCGTCGGCTCCACCCGACTCCGCCCGAGCCTGCCCGCTCGAGCCCACCGCCGTCGGCCCCGCCGACTCCCCGGGCCACCGCTGCCGCCGACTCCCCCGTCGCCGCTGCCGCACCTTCCGCCGTCGGCTCCACCCGACTCCGCCCGGATCGCCGTCGCCGTCGCCTGCTCCTCCGGCCGCGCTGGTTTGCCGCCGCCGTCGCCTGCTCCTCGGCCGAGCCGGGTCGCCGTCGCCGACGCCCAGCCCGCGCCGGGCCGCCGCCGCCTCTTGTTGCGCAGGGCCGCCGCCCGCGCGCCTCCGCTCCGCCCGCGCCGGGGCGCCGCCACCGCCGCCTGCGCAGGGCCGCCTCCCGCGCCGGGCCGCCGCCACCCGCGCGCCTCCGCTCCGTCCGCGCCGGGTCGCCGCCGCCGCCGCTAGGGTTTCTGCTTCGGCTCGGTCGGCTCAGTCTGGTGAATACCGACTGAGTCGGTTTCTTTTGTAAACCGACCGAAGAAAAGAAAAAAAAAGAAAAAAAAAGCAAAAAAAAAAACGTTGTCCTAACCGCCGCGCCGTCCAGCGCCGCCTGTTAGACTTCGTTGTCTTGGTCGCCGCGCCGTCCAGCGCCGCCTACCAATGGGCACCGTTTCCCTCCCTCGTTGCCCAGTGATCTTTGATGGTGTTAATTACACCGACTTCGTGTCTCACATGCGCATCCACATGCATGGTCTTCGTCTCTGGGGCGTCCTCTCTGGCGATGTCACCTGCCCGCCTTGCCCTATTCCTCCGACGGAGCCTACGCCTGTTGCATTGCCTCCGACAGCCGATAAGGCTGCTGCTGATGAAGCTTATGATAAAGCTGCCTCTGCCTACCAAGAGGCTCTGGATTCCTACAAGGATCGTCTGACCGTCTACACTCAGTGGTACGATGACGACGCTCGGGCTGCTGCTGTCTTCATTGCCAGTGTCCAGCCTCAGTTTTCTTCTGAGGTTGTGGGACTCCCTTCGGCTTTCCAGATGTGGATTCATCTTCGTCAGCGCTACGAGCCCTCTGGTGATGCCCTGTACCTGTCCGTGGTCCGCCAGGAGCACTCTCTTCAGCAGGGTGATGCTACTGTTGACGCCTTTTACGCTCAGAGCTCTGCTGTTTTGCGTCAGTTGGACTCTCTCCGCACTGCTGGCTGTCGTACCTGTCCGTGCTGCCTGGATGTACGTGCTGACCTGGAGTTTCAGCGGGTTTACGAGTTCCTTACTCGCCTTCGTCCTGAGTTCGAGCAAAGGCGTGCCCAGCTCCTTGCACGCCACCCTCGTGTCACTCTCCTGGAGGCTCTTACCGAGATACGCGCAGAGGAGACTCGTTTGAGTGGTGCTGGTCTGATGCCACTCCCCTCTGTGCTCGCCGCTCGTCCGCCTGCTACACTGCCTCCTCCAGCGGCTACCACAGGTGGTGGTGGCCGTCCTCCGTCTGGAGGTGGCCGTCCTCACTGTTCCTACTGCGACAAGGATGGCCACACTGAGTCCCAGTGCTACAAGAAGAAGCGGCATCTTTCACGCCGTTCTTCTACTGGCACTAGTGCTTCTACGACGACGTCTGCCTCGACCTCTTCAGCAGCTTCTCTCACCGAGCAGGAGATAGCCAGACTTCGACGCCTACTTGCCGCTTCAGGTTCTCCCTCGACAGGTTCTGCAGGTTCTGCTACTGACTCTTCGGGCACTGAGAGACCACCTCCTACACAGTCAGGTACCTCCCCGTGGATTCTTGATTCTGGAGCATCTTTTCACATGACTCCTGATCCTTCCACGCTGTCTTCTATTTCACCTCTTGATTCTCCTGTCAGTGTTCTTACTGCTGATGGTACAGCTCTTTCTGTCTCTGGTCGAGGATCTCTTAGCAACTCATCCTTTCATGTTCCTTCTGTTGCTCATGTTCCTCGCCTTACCATGCAGCTTCTTTCTGCTGGGCAGATTACTGACCTTGGTTATCGGGTCATTCTCGACTCTGACTCTTGTTGTGTTCAGGATCGTCACACGGGAGCTCTGGTTGGTTCTGGCCCTCGGCGTCGTGACTCACAGCGTCTCTGGGAGCTTGACTGGCTTCACCTTCCTTCCGCTGCCACCATCGCCGCCAGTCTCTCCGCTTCTGCCACTTCATCTACCGGGTCCTTCCAGCAGTGGCATCACCGTCTTGGTCATCTGTGTGGATCCCGTCTGTCGTCCTTAGTTCGTCGTGGTCTTCTGGGGTCTGTCTCAGGAGACGTGTCTTTAGATTGTCAGGGCTGTAAGTTAGGTAAACAGATCCAGCTTCCTTATCCTCATAGTGAGTCTGTGTCTCAGCGCCCTTTTGATCTTGTTCATTCAGATGTTTGGGGTCCGGCTCCCTTCGTTTCGAAAGGGGGTCATCAATATTATATCATTTTTATAGATGATTTTTCTCGCCACACTTGGATATATTTCATGTCTTCTCGTAGTGAGGCCTTGCCTATCTATAAACAATTTGCCACTATGATTCACACACAGTTCTCCACTCCTATTCATGTCTTTCGTGCTGATTCTGCTGGCGAGTACCTCTCTCGTCACCTGCGCGGCTTCCTTGCTGAGCAAGGCACTCTCGCTCAGTTCTCCTGTCCTGGTGCTCATGCTCAGAATGGTGTCGCTGAGCGCAAGCATTGTCACCTCCTTGAGACTGCTCGTGCTCTGATGATCGCCGCCTCTATTCCACCTCACTTTTGGGCCGAGGCTGTTTCCACTGCCACCTATCTCGTCAACATCCAGCCCTCTTCTGCTCTTAAGGGAGCGATCCCTGTTGAGCGTCTCTGTGGTCGTCTTCCTGACTACTCTGCCCTTCATCTGTTTGGCTGCGTTTGCTACGTTCTCCTCGCCCCTCGAGAACGCATCAAACTGACCGCTCAGTCTGTTGAGTGTGTCTTTCTGGGATACAGTGCCGAGCACAAGGGCTATCGGTGCTGGGATCCTGTTGGTCGTCGGATACGGGTCTCTCGGGATGTGACTTTCGATGAGTCTCGTCCATTCTACCCACGTCCTGCTTCTACTTCGGCTTCCTCTGTGGAGTCTCTGTCTTTCTTGACCTTTCCAGATACATCTATATCTGTTTTGCCCTCGTCCACCTGTCCCACTGAGTCTCCACATATTCCCCCTGTGGCCTCTCCGCCGTTGTCGCCGCCTGTGTCGTCTCCTACGACTCCGCAGGCTCCTCCCACTACAGTACCTTCTCCCCTTATCTTCTACACTCGTCGACCTCGTATTGAGGATCTTCCAGATGAGCCATCTTCTCCTGATGTTCCATCTTCTTCTGATGCTCCATCTTCCCCTGATGGGTCATCTTCTCCTCGCTACGCTCTCCGCGATCGTCAATCGATTCGGCCTCCTGCCCGTTTTGCCTTTGCTGGCGCAGCTACTCGTGAGCCTGTCTCCTACCGGGATGCTGTTACTCATCCTGAGTGGCAGCTTGCCATGGCCGAGGAGATTGCTGCCCTCGAGCGCACTGGTACTTGGGATCTTGTTCCTTTTCCATCTCATTCTCGTCCCATCACATGTAAGTGGGTCTATAAGATTAAGACTCGCTCTGATGGCTCTCTTGAGCGCTATAAGGCGCGTCTTGTTGCCCGTGGCTTCCAGCAGGAGCATGGTGTTGACTACGACGAGACTTTTGCTCCTGTGGCCCACATGACCACTGTTCGCACTCTTCTTTCGGTGGCGTCTGTTCGCCACTGGTCTGTTTCTCAGCTTGATGTCAAGAATGCCTTTCTTAATGGCGAGTTGCGTGAGGAGGTCTACATGCATCTGCCACCTGGGTATTCTGTTCCTGAGGGCATGGTCTGTCGCCTTCGTCGCTCTCTCTATGGCCTTAAGCAAGCCCCTCGTGCTTGGTTTGAGCGCTTCTCCTCTGTGGTCACTGGTGCTGGTTTTTCAGCTAGTGATCATGATCCTGCGCTCTTTGTCCACACTTCGTCTCGTGGTCGGACTCTTCTTCTCCTGTATGTTGATGATATGATCATTACGGGAGATGATTCTGAGTACATTGCCTTTGTCAAGGCTCGTCTTAGTGAGCAGTTCCTTATGTCGGATCTTGGTCCTCTTCGTTACTTCCTTGGGATTGAGGTTACTTCCACTCCAGATGGTTTCTTTATGTCCCAAGAGAAATATATTCAGGATCTTCTTGATCGCGCCTCTCTCACTGATCAGCGTACTGTTGAGACTCCCATGGAGCTCAATGTTCACCTCCGACTCTCTGATGGCGAGCCTCTTTCTGATCCGACTCGCTATCGTCATCTTGTTGGGAGTCTTGTCTATCTTGCTGTTACTCGTCCGGATATCACTTATCCAGTTCATATTCTGAGTCAGTTTGTTTCAGCTCCCACTCAGGTTCACTACAGCCACCTTCTTCGAGTTCTGCGATACCTTCGTGGGACTATCTCTCGCCGTCTCTTCTTTCCACGTTCCAGTTCGTTACAGCTTCAGGCCTATTCGGATGCTACTTGGGCCAGTGATCCCTCTGATCGCCGGTCTATCTCTGCTTACTGTGTTTTTCTTGGTGGTTCTCTTATTGCCTGGAAGACGAAGAAACAGACTGCAGTGTCCCGTTCGAGTGCAGAGGCTGAGTTGCGAGCTATGGCTCTCTTGACAGCAGAGATTACTTGGCTACGGTGGTTACTTGAGGATTTTGGTGTTTATGTCACTACACCGACCCCTCTCTTGTCAGACAGTACAGGTGCTATCAGTATTGCCCGTGATCCTGTGAAGCATGAGCTCACCAAGCACATTGGTGTTGATGCTTCTTTCACGAGGACTTGTGTGCATGATCAGGTGATTACTCTTCAGTATGTGCCTTCGGAGCTTCAAATAGCGGATTTCTTCACGAAGGCCCAGACTCGAGCACAGCACGGCTTCTACCTCTCCAAACTCAGTGTTGTTGATCCACCATGAGTTTGAGGGGGGGTGTTAGAGATATATGTATAGTTGTTATTCCCCATTGTTATGAGGGGTTCTTTGCATATTTGTCACCTGTACTTTGTGTATATATACCGGCCCATTGGCCTCATATGAATACAAGCGCTATTCATAGCAGAACTAAAATTGCCAGGTTAATTTATGTAGAATAATTATTCATTAATGTTGTTAATCATAAAAGTGTGTAATAGAAACTGATTTCAGAAGCAACTGCTTAAGGCTATCTTTTCTTTGTCGACCTCGACCCATCCCCAATCTATGCAGTAGCAGAACAACACTACATTCCACATAGTTTCATTCTCGTTTTCATTTTCGTTTAGCCAAGGATGCTCCAAAACACCATCATATATGCTTTCTTGTAGAAAAACAAGAATAGCTCCATTTCTCAAGGATTGCCAAGTTTTGTGCTGTTACATTCTCCACATTGCTAATGATTTCCTATTCCCAGTAATGGAGCATGGCATTTGAACATTTTGCTACAAGATTACATTTCTTAGTTTTAAATTAGTTGTTGACCTAAGCAAAATATGCCATGTGGTAAGCACCCTAAATCAGAAGCCAGCGTTCTAGCGGCCACCACATTGATGGAATAACACGCCTACTATTATCCTTCAATAACACCCCATTAAGTAACAAATAATATTATGACACTAAGATTTGGAACAATAGATGAAATAGAAATCAAACCCCCTAGGACCATTCACGCGGTCAAGCATTAACCTAATTGGATTAAATGATCAGTTGGACTTATCAAATTGCATATAACTTGTTTCGTCGCACACCATTCTCATGGATAAAATGCTAACTGTACTACGATCCAGAGACAACCAATTTTTTTAAAGAACAATGGTCAATAACTGCAGAGAAAAAAAAATATAGGGAAACCAACCAGAGTGATCTGTGACAATGGGCAACCAGAGTGATCCGCAACGATAGGCGATGCGGAAGGGAGCTACCACTGATTACTTCGGTCGAGCCTCTTGAAACACCTTAAAATTTCAAATTCTTTGAAATTTTTTCTTTAATTTTGATCGAATTCCAAATCCTTCCTAATTTGGCAACTCTCTTTGAAATTCCGCTTTCCCCTTTTGGATTTCCCGTCTTCCTCTCTCGCTGGCGCCCCCCTGTGCAGTCGCTATCGCCAAACCGCCTCACTGTTCGGCTGTCCACGCACCACGCGGTTGTCGGCCGGGATTGCGGCCACCCGACCTCGCGCGTTCACACCCGCCTGACCTCGTGGTCCCACCGTCCAGTTACCGAGCCCTTGCTCTCTCCTCGCTTTGTGCGCCGTCGCTCACGCGCTCGCTTCTCTCGCTGCGGCGCTCCGCTTCACTCCATTGTTGCGTACGCCCGCGCCATACTGCGTTGTCAAATCCTCGCGTAGCCCTTGCAGGATGCCAGTGCCACCTGTCCCTCTGCTCTCTGCGCAACGGCAGAGCCCGCCTTATCACCTCGCTCGCGCGCGAGAGATGAGCTCGAACCGCCTCTCTGTAGCCACCGACACTCACCGCGTTTTAAGCCCAGTAGCCACTGCCGAACACTTCTCACCACTCCCACATATCTCCCTGAGCCATCAATTTGAGCTCCAGCTCGCCACATCGCCGCCGGAGACCTTCCTTGCGCCCGGTGAGCCCTAGCGGCAATCTTGCATTTCCATCAACTACTTTTTTATTCCTTCTGCTGACACGATCCTCTTTGTTCCCTGAGCACACTAGTGAACTTCCCTAGGGGAGAGCGTTCGCCGGAGCCTTGGCGACTAAAGCTACCATCGGTCGAAAGGCTTCTTCCATGGACAACCTCACCGACTTTCTTCAACTCAAACCACCGCCACCACTATGAACCTTGTACCCCATAGATGGTCAAATCACTTCCCAATTCACCGGAAACTCACCGGAGTAGCTTTGAGCCACAGAAAAGCCTCCGACATCTCTCCTACTGCTAGCCACCACTGTTCATCTCCTCACATCCCAAAGCCCCAAAATGAAATCCCAAGCTCAAGCCACTCCCTTCTGCACCGTCAATTTTTCGGGGAATGCTTTGCTGGTGTTGCTCCGCTCAAGCCTCCGCTCCCCTGTTTTCCCGTCGGCAGGGATAGCTGGAGGTTGAAGACGACCCGAGGACACGACGTGGCCCGATCTCAGCCGCTCACATGCCGATGTTGTCTGATCTTAGCCGCTTGTGAGCGTTGCATCCTGGTCGTTTGCATTTATTACCACTACCTCATTCGGAGTGTCGGTACCCGTTGAATCCGGGACACCCGTGCGCGTGCGCGCTGGGCCTTGCGGCTGCACGCGGCGTGGGCCGAAAGGCCGGTCGGCCCATTTGGCTGTGCAAGAGAAATTTTGGCCGGGTCGCACTGTGCCAGTGGATCGGCCCTTTACTGTTCACCCGAGAGAAGAAATTCAGAAAAATCAAGGAAAAATTAAGAAAATTCTAAAAATCCCAAAAATACACCATTTCGATCGTCTCGATGTCGCGAATTCATTTTTGACCTCCATTTCACCAAATCAAATTCCAAATAAATTCAAACCCCTCCATTTAGATTTTATGCATTGTTCTCCTTTTTAATTTAGTTTATTTTTCCTAGTTTGATTAGATTCAACTGTGGACTTATATTGTTATTTCATATGTTTTTGCTGGCTTCTGATCTCTCCAAAGCGATAGTTCAAGGTTCAAACCCAGGCACCAAAGTTTACGAACTCGTAGAAGTTTTAGAGCAGCAAGGCAACTTACAAGTTTTTGATCATTTTGAATCCCATGAAATTTAAATTATTTAATTATAGTAATTCCATTATTGTTAATTGTGAAATATTATTTGATTAAAATAAATGGTTAGAATGACATGCTAATTAGTTAAGTCCTACCACTGATAAATGCCATGTTTAATTTGAGACCATGTTCACCTTGATAGCCTTAGTAATAATTAAATTATTGTATAAACAACTGTAGATCATCTCACTCAATTTTTGGTACTACTAAGTGACTTGGCCGTTGGCCGGTAGGGTTTGTAAAATTGGTACTAGGGGGTGTACAATGGAAGGCCACAAAATGACCTTCGTCCATGACCTTACCCTAGGGTGGAGGCTTGAGCAGATGGTTGTAGTGCCGTCGAGCATAGTTGGGAATGTGGTTGGTGCCTCAAGTGAAAATTAAGGCCGAAAACCTTATACTGAGTAAAAAACACAGAAATCACTCAACCATAGGAGTTGACTTGTCAACCCTGGTTTAGTAGCTGCTCAACTCGATTGAATCTCTATAGGAGGTGGGAGTGTTGATGATGGGGAGTTAGGTATGCGGAACGATAAAACCATATCTAACAACGATAGAGGTCACTCAGAGCGGGCAAAAGAGTTTAGGGTTAGTGTATGAATTGTGTCTGAGTGATTCTGTCGGGTAGAGCCTATATAAAGAATTGAGTAGTGAAACGACCCGGTTTCCTTAACTCTGTCGTGGAGTTAAGAAATCTTGTGGGTAAAGTTGGGCAACTCTGCAAAGTGAAATTAATGGTATTCGAATACGTCGTGCTTCCGGTTAATAAAGCTATGTTAATTGGGTGACTTCAGCAACGAAGCATAAGTAGATTTCATAATATTTTAATCTGTGTAGTTGTGTAAGTAACTGTTGAAAGAAAACCCCTTAAGGAAAACTATTTTTGTTTTACTTGTTTATAAGTAAAACTGCATCCACTCAATGTAATAGAACCATTATATTTCCATCCTTGAAAATCCTTGCAACTAGTAACTTAGGAATTATTCTTGTGACTTGCTGGGTACGATTGTACTCATTCTTGCTAAACACAACAGAAGATCAATGGAATCAAGAAGCCCCAACTAAAGATGAGCTTCACGAAGAGCCTTTCTTCTCTGAGGATGAGTGGTTTTAGGTCTCAGCTGCGCTCAGGTTGCCTGAGAGTTTTTGTGTTGTAAGATAGTTTTGGGCTTGCACGCCCGCTGTGTAAAAACAGATTGTTAAACCTTATGTTGTAATAAAAGTTGACTCTTTTGCTGTAAACATGTATTGTTGTGGTACGCACTCATGTACAGTACTCCGCAATTGTTCAGTTTTGGATAGTTGCAGGGATTACTAGTGCCTTCAGAAATGGGGGCGTTACACCTCTCCCCCTTCTTCGTCCTTTCCATATCTGGCGCCTTTGCATCAATATCAATCAGCACGGGAACTTGTGAGTGGCAGCCGCAACCGTCGAAGCATCGTGGCCACAAGCGCGCGTGAAGAACGGTAGTTCATCTGGATCTGATTGTGATGGGCGGGAGAAGAGATGAGTGCCTCCATGGCTAACAATGTACGAGTAGAACGACGACGACACGTTGGCTTTGACCAGAGCTTAGTCAGGCAGTAGGAGACGATCCATCTCAATCTTGTGCCCAAATCTGATGGAAGGGGCGTGGTCGGGCTAGAGGGTGGAGGCAGTGTGGTGCCTAGCTAGGGTTTGGGAGTGGCAGTGCAGCTTCTTGATCCCAGCCAGATTTGAAGGGCTCGGTGGTGGCGGCGACTGATGGGATTATGAAACGGTCGAGCGGGAGTAGCGGAGGCGGGCGGATGGTTGAGAGCATATGAAGCCATTGCGTGTGGGAGAAGCAAGGGAGATGCGAGAGAAACAAGAGGCAGAATGGGCAATGGTTAAGGACGTGTATAATAGTATAGACGACGGCGATACGTAGTACATCTCTATATCGCCTATAAATAGAACTAAAAGCAATTTATATAATGAATTGTCTATATAGTTATTTGTAATGGTCTCATACAATTAATATATTATCTATATAATGATATACATAGTAAAAAGTTATCTATAAAACTATCTATTAAATAGTAATCATCTTTTTTGTCTCTTTCTTTTTCTTCTGTTCATATCACCCAAAATCCTATATAGCATAACTAACATGTATTGGTACCATAAATGGGGGGCGTGGGTTTCGGGAGGCTAGAGATGCGACTGACTTAGGTAGTGCTCAAAGTAACTTCTGGTTTTTGGTTAAATAACGGGAAATTTAACTATTTACCACCCTTAAGAATGCCACCTATTCAATGCCATCTTCTTCGTTGCAATTAACAATTTGCCACTCTTAAGATGTGGTTGACTAATTTTTTGCCACTTTCGAGCCCACGAGGCGCCAAATCATGCCATGTCAGCGCCTCCCCGCCCCGTTGGCCCGCGCCTGCGCATCCGCCTCCGTCCCCGCGCCGCCGCCCGCGCCTCCCCGCTCGCCCGCGCCCGCGCCTGCGCCTGCGCCTCCGCCCCCGCGCCGCCGCCCGCGCCTCGCGGACCCGCACAAACTGCCGTCCTTCGACGGCGCCTTCGACCTCGTGCTCTCCGACGACCCGGAGGCGCTCACCGGTGCGCCTTCCCGTCCCGATTCGCGGCCAAGATCGAGCGCACCTGAGCTCGCCGTCGACCGGCGCGTCGACCTCGCCATGGTCGCCCCGTCCTCAAAAACTCACGCGTCGCGGAGGTGAGGAATGCTACCTTGGATGGCTCCGTGGCGAGCGTCGTAATATTGAGAAATAACGGGGAGGCGCGGGCGGCGGCGCGAGGACGGAGGCGGAGGCGCGGGCGCGGGTGAGCGGGGAGGCGCGGGGACGGAGGCGCAGGCGCAGGCGCGGGCCAGCGAGGCGGAGAGGCGCTGACATGGCATGATTTGGCGCCTCGTGAGCTCGAAAGTGGTAAAAAATTAGTCAACCACATCTTAAGAGTGGCAAATTGTTAATTGCAACGAAGAAGATGTCATTTGAATAGGTGGCATTCTTAAGGGTGGCAAATAGTTAAATTTCCCCTAAAAACACTATAGCGGTTGAAAACACTGTAGCAACAATTAACTTTTTCTAGCAATTAAATTTAAAAAAATAAAAAATTATATCATCACGAATAATACAAAGAAATAAAAATATAAAAAAACAAAAAAAAGCTAAAATACAAAATGGATACAATTAAGAAATTAACATGTTTCAGAAGCCTGTAACAACGATGTTTAGAGCGGCATGTTCTAAAGCCAGAAGCAACAGTGTTTAGAGCGGGCCTCTACGTCGAGTTGTCGGCGCGCACAGAAGGTGAGGGACTGAGATTGGAGACAGAGGGACAGTGTGGAAGGATACGAAGAAAACGGACCAGCACCAAATCTTTGTAAGTATAGCAGTGGCGACATATCAACGACAATCCTTCGCGCCATGGGAGCGCCGCACATTTTGCGTGCTCATTAGACAAACCCGCGCGCAACGCCTACCGATCAGCAGGTACCATCCATCGAACAGCCAACACCCAAAACGCCCACTTAGACGTTGGATCCGCGCCACGTAGCGGGAACCGACACCACCCGGTCGCCTCCCCCACACGTGCCGGTGGTCACCACACGTGGCGCCACCCCACTGGACCCGAGGCCTGTTTTGGCACCGCGCCGAGAAGGCGCGGTGATCCAACCGTGTGGGGCCGTGGTCCACCCGTCAGTGAGGCGAGGAAGCTTCGCGCGTGGAGCCTTTGGACAATAGAGGCGATTAGCCGGGTGATTAGTACGCTAATGAGATAAGGTTAAAGAAGAGCCGGTTGATGGCTATAAGAGAGCTCCCTTCGTGTCCCTGAAACCCCCAAGCCAAGATTGAAACCGCCACAGCACCAAGAACACTTCACAGATCAAGCCAACCACCCAACCAAGTCCTCATCGCCCACACCATCCGCCATCTCCGTGAGGTCTGAGCGAGGTAGGTAAAGCTTAGTTAGATCTGAGCGACTTCTTGCGTCTTCCAGGTACAGTTCTCTCTCTAGCCCTCTCGCTGCTCATCTTCTTTTTTCTTACTTTTTCTTTGTTTCAAGAACAGAGCTCCAGAGCCTTTTAGTTTCTAGGTTTCTGATCTGTTCTTGATATTTTTAGGTTCCTATATTTTTTTCTCTAGATTTTCAGACAGAAAAGGGGGGTATTTTCTAAGCCTCCTTGTGCAGTGATTACTAGATCTACAAAAAGAACCTCCGTTTTTTTATTTGTCTGCCTGTTCTTGGATTTTGGTAAAGAACCAGGCTACTACTGTTTTCTTTCTTCTGATTTGAAAAAAAAGCCCGAAAAGAATTTGCAAGTGGATTAGTTGATTTGATGGCGGCAGCTATAGATCGGCCTGGGGATCTGATGCGAGCACTCGAGCCTTTTATCCAAGACGCTCCGTTGACTCAGATGCAGAAGATCCAACCGCCGCCGTTTCCCTCCACCTTGCCGCCGCCTTTCCCTACCGGAGCCCACGGCTACCATTCCATGGCCCAGGCCCAGGCCCAGCTCAGCCCGGCCGAGATGCAGTACATCCAGGCCCGCTTCCACCTACAGCGGCAGGCGGGGCTGGGCCCGCGGGCCAAGCCCATGAAGCCCACGGCCGCCGCGCCGGCACCGGCGCGGCCGCCGCAGAAGCTGTACCGCGGCGTTCGGCAGCGGCACTGGGGCAAGTGGGTGGCGGAGATCCGGCTGCCGCGCAACCGTACCAGGCTGTGGCTCGGCACGTTCGACACCGCCGAGGAGGCCGCGCTCGTCTACGACCAGGCCGCCTACCGCCTGCGCGGCGACGCAGCGCGGCTCAACTTCCCCGACAATGCCGCGTCGCGGGGCCCGCTCGACGCCGCCGTGGACGCCAAGCTCCAGGCCATCTGCCAGACCATCGCCGCGTCCAAGAACTCCAAGGCCAGGGGCGGCAAGGCCACGCCCATCAACGCCCCCGCGGCGGTGGCGTCCAGCCACTGCTCCTCCGAGCACTCCGGTGGCTCGGTCGTGGACGACGGCTCGGAGACCTCTTCGGCCTCGGCCTCTGCCTCGCCACTGGCGGAGATGGAGCAGCTAAATTTCAACGAGGTGCCGTGGGACGAATCGGAGAGCTACGTGCTCACGAAGTACCCGTCCTACGAGATCGACTGGGACTCGCTGCTCTCCTCCAACTAGTATGATGTAATCTATATAGCTGCCTGGCCGGTGCAGATGAGGTTTTTAGACATTCTGCACGGCCAAGTGATCGATCATGTTTGTTCTTGTACAGATTTTTCCGTTGTTTCTGTAGTGGATTGGGTTCCCGGAGTCTGCTCGCCGGTGTCGTTTTTGTGTCCGGCGTCTCCGGATGTAATTGTGTCTAGCATTTAGCAAGGTGGAGTAACTGCAATAGTTGTGTGCTACCGATCTTTGTAGGCTGTAATCTAGTGTTGTAAATGCAACTAGTAGTGAAGTAATGTAATCTTGTCTGTTGATGCATGATCTCTGAAAATTCCAATTTGCACTAACGTTGTGGATTGAGTTGGCCGTACATGCTGTCGATGCTAAAATGAACCGGAAGTTCGATAATTTGCCGATTCTGTCAGGAACTAGTCCAGAGAAACGAGTTCTGGCTAAGATCAAGAAACAGTCGCACTTGTGTTTGAGACGGGGACTCACGGTAAGATTTTGGTACCAGACAAGGCTTGCTAAGAATCTGCAAGGGGTTTGTGAATGGGGACCGGCTATTCGCTGCTTCGATCAGCACCTGCTGACAAATGGTTTTCAGATGAATCAATCAGTATGGTTTGAACAGCACAACGCACTCGCGGGTCGTGGGGTTTCTCATTCCAAAGACGGATTGATCTCAACTCTGACTGTACTGTATGAGGAGGGTCCAGCTTGATCACATGGCCGGTCTTGTTGCTGCAGGCCAAGACAGCCCACTCCATTTTGCAGCATGTTGTCTTAGCAGCGCTGTGTGCATTCTGTTCCCAGGTGACAAAAGGCCTAATATTCCAAATCCAATCCAGCAATGTGTGCATTCTCTTCACTCCTATGCGCAAAGTTGGGCGCAAAGTGTGAAGGCGGTCCTTGCCTTCAAGAAAAACAAGAGGAAGTGTAGGAAGTCATACTGCAAGCAGAGGGGATTGAATGATTGCCTTTGCCTTTTGGACTCTTAGTACTCGAAGAAAGTTTCGACCGCTCGGCGCACAATCGATCAGCTGTCGTAAACTTGATGATGATTTCGACCGCTCGCTCGGTTTGCACGTGCTCGAAGCCTTCGACACCGAGAGCAGAACCTCTTGAATACCTATGTCTTCAAGAAATCAGCACCTTTGAGCGCTCGTATTTCCTTTGTCTTCCAGGCAACGATTTGACATCTTTGCAAGTAGTCATAAACTTCAATTCGACTTTAATCATCAGTATTTTTGATGAAATCAAGAACTAGATTGGTTCAAAATGATGTTTATTGCTGAATTTTTATAGATTTACAAATTACTCTCACAAGCACCCCTAAAAACCTAGTCAAAACTAAAGTCTCTTCAATCTTCTCCTAAAAACCTTACGTTAAGCTTTAGTCTCTCCTTAGTTTTATAGGCTAACGCTCCAACCTGTGTCCTCATAAAACATGGACACCAAACTCTATCCGTTCCAAAAGTCAATAGAACCAAAATCCTTCCAAACATGGGTTTTCCTTTATCTCTAACCCTTTCAGTTATGGACACCTTTTATAACTCCTTCCAACTCATCACGTGTTAAAACCTCCAGGATCGCACCTCCCGTAGCTTCTCCATGCATTAACCACCTTTAATCTACACGTGCTTCGGCGAGAGCTTGACCATCACGTGACATCCTCAACCGCTTGGACCTCAGATTTCTCCTCCTAGTCCTGGTCTTCCTAGTCACCAACCATTATCGTCTCCACGCCCAACCTGTACATGCAAAGACCAAAGAAATTTCTCCCTGGCACAAGTTCTAAACTTGATTGATCAGTCCACATACGCATATCACACCCTCATCCGTCAATAAATACGAATCAGATTATCCACAACCTTAATATCAACGCTTTCTAAAAATCAACTTCAGACCACTAAGAAAAGCTAGTCTGACCGCTGTGCATAGGCTGGTCAGATCGCTGACCCAACACGAGTACTCAAATATCACAAAAATTGAAGCACACAAAACCTACGAGTACCAACTGTGAAGTCTACGATTACCGATCACAAAGTCTATGACTACCGACTGCAAAGTCCAAGACTACTGATTACAAGTCTATAATTACCGGCCGCAAAGTCTACGATTACTGACCATGTACTATAGCTACTATCATCGACAAGGTACTGTAGCTACGACCATCGAAAAATTACTGTAGATACGACCATCGATAGCACATAGTTACGACCGGTTCACTGTACCTTCGACCATCCGTGGTTGTTCTGCTGTGCTCGACATATCGTGGTCATTTTGTTGTGCTCGACATACCATAGTTGATCCACGGTGGTCGACCTGCCGTGATCGATTTGTCGTGGTCGTTCTGCCGTGATCATTTTTCCGGTTAGACCACCCAATACAAGACGATTAGACCGTTTAATTTGAGTATTCCAATAAATCCAGATTTCCAAAAGCGCATCGACCAAAACTTTAACAAATATAAATTTCAATGCAATTCATATATCAATTATTCATCATTAATAAATTCACGACCAACTCATATGGTCTAACAGGAAGATTGCAAGGACTCAGGTGAAAGAGCTGTGGCTCAAGTCTTACAAGTCATCTAGCGCAGGATTCCTAAAAAAAGGATTCGTGGGGAACCCCATTTTGCGACAGTGGAAGTTTCATGATTGGTTCGAGCCAAACTGTTAACTTGGTTGTCCAATGTTTACGAGACATTTTCCATGTTTTTTAATTGGACTCGTCATGGTGAAGTCTCAAGTTTTGCCGAATGAAAGAATTGTTCATGTTGATCAGATTGTCCTTATTAAGAGTATGGAGGTATTTTGATGTAACCAAAAACATTTAGCACCGGTTTCCCATTATCTCCCAAAGAAAGTACAACATTAAGAGTTTTGTTGAGAAAATGGGCTCATGATGAGCAATATCATGGATTGGGAGATACTGGGCCAATTGGGCCAGTAATGGATGAAATGTTCTTTTGTGAGGTTGTCGGAGAGAAAAATAGCCCTGAATGTCCACTGAATTTCTGCGTTGTTGGGCTGACGACTATATAGGCTTGGCCGTCATTCGTCCCCTCAGACCAGACCAAGGCAAAACAAACGAGAAATTTGCTTAAGAAAATTAATGGCGTGAATTCTTTTGCTGAAAGATACGGAGTATTAATAATTTGAATGGGAATATGAACATGTTACCTTCACCTGAGTAGAAAATAGAAGTGGATGTACACCGGGACAGCAGGAGCCAGGAGATGATGTGTGAAAGGAACTAAGGAAGAGAGCAAGCTCAACAGTGCCCTAAAAAAACAGAGAGATCAAGCGAATTTTTAAATAATTCTTTTTTATTCAAAAATACAAAATTATACGTGTGTTTTTATTTTCTACAAAAGTAACCCCTATAGCCCAGCCGTTGGGTGACTGGACCCTGTTGCCCAATGACTGAGTGACAAGTAGGCAGCTCTACCGTTGAGCGACAGGGATGCAGCCACCCAACAGTTGGACGACAGGTGTTGTCACCCAACGGTTTGGTAACAATACCTCCTGTCGTCTAACGGCTCGGCGACTACAGCCCAAAGTAAATCTATTTTTTATTCGGATGCGAGATTGGACAATGTCTATTGATGGTTTTGTTAGACTATAAAGTAATGCTATATGATAGTTCAGAATATTTTAAGCAGTTTTTTGTATGTCATATGGTAAAGAAGTAAGTGTTTGAGTTCTTAATTTGTAAATAAATATAGTAGAGTTTGAGTATCAATTTCGTTGTCATGGTTCGGAATTCTTGGATAAAAAATATATAATGCATACAAATCATGCTGTACAGTGCGAATACACCAGGAGATATAAGAGTGATGAAATGTTCTGACCAAAAATAAGTTGAGAGACAAGAAACATGTAATATATTGGAGTCTTTGAACCGACGCGCATACGATGTGGTTACATGATATAGTGCTTCCGATAATTGCTTTGAGTAAAGATCGATGCTACTGCGGTACACTATGACGGAAGCATCGGACTAATGCCAGAATACATGTTTGTGCATAAAGGAACAATATGGTCGGCAGGGGGTTGCTACGGAATGCTTCGAACTACTGCATGGATCACGGTCATTTACCTTTCCTTGCGAGCTTGGCGTTGTACTCCTTGCCTGTCGCCCTCGCCTTGGCCGCCAGTTCGTGCTTTCTCTCACGCTCCTCGCGAGCCTCATGCTTCCTATGCTTGCATGCCACTAGGATGCGGGACACGATGTGATACGCAATGTAGCTGATCAACACGCTCATCCAGCGGCCGAAAGGCCACTCTGATCCGCAAAGGTCACGAGCCATACCTGCAAAACAACTTGAAGTTAACCTTTACGCACAAAAAAACATGCAATATAAAGCAGGATTAAATTTAACTTGTAAACCATAAACGAAATAGTACTAGGCTAGCAGGACACTACTTATAATAGTAATGAAAAGGGAAAGTAACACAATAGTTACGTAAACGATACAATCAACATACGATACATTTACTAAGGCACTACGTACATAAAATGTAGCAACTAATGAAGTACATATGACAATGTACAATGATTTACAATCTTAGTGCTACTCTGCACACTCGAAGAAGTGGTACCGCAAACCATGCTGGTGTGCCTACTCATCAGCAGGTGCCTTGCATCGTCTGGCTGTGTGGCACTCTTGGCCGCAACGCCCACAGTGTCTACCCAGCGCTCTGACTTGCGCTTTATCCATATCATTGGTAATATGAGGACTCTGCCAAAGACCTTTCCCACCCTTCAGTATGCCAACATCCAGAATCTAGGTCCTCTGTGCAATATCCAAGGTGGTGAAGTTGCCCACAACCCTGAACCCCCCTAAGGTCGCCACACAACCCTGAACCCCCCTAAACTAGTTCTTGAATCTTGCTATAGATGTGATCTAGATGGATGAGAGTTGATCAACTAGGATCATCTTCATCACTTGCACATCCTTGATCACAACAAGGACAAGAAGAAGAAGGAAGGAAAACTTGATTCAAGCCACCATGCAAATCCAACTAAGACCAAGAACAAGTTGAAGCAAAGGTTTGATGTATTACAACAAGATGACGAAGGTTACATGGGAATGGATGATTACAAGGTGTAGCCAAAGCGCCACTCTTTTCTCTCTCAAGTTCTCTTTCAAGCCTAGGAGGAGATGAGGTGAAACCATAGATATTCCTCACAAAACCTCCAATATTTCCCCTCCATCCTCCTCTCACATAACCAGCAAACTGTAGTGGGTCATACCCATTAAGCCTACCTAGCATTATTTTAAATAGCGTGTAGTGGGAGTGTAGTGGGTAAGTGTTTAGCATATATCGGTAATATAGTTAATGCAACAAGCTTAGCTATATTTGTAGACATACAAAGTTAAAATAAATCAATTTTGAAGTAAAATGACTTATCTTGTTTTTGGATTATTTGTTTGTGCATATCTCAAGTTTTGGAGTAATGATTCAAAATAGAAAATGGCAAGAGCATGCAACAAATGAGCCATATGAAAACCTAAAATGTATTTGTACTGAATCACCAATACACACCATACACTATAGCAGCCATAGCCGGCTGTAGCAGGCAATAGCAGGTCGTTGCAGTGTGCAACTGTACAAAATGCTACAGACAATTGTTACATAGCGGCCACTACCCCTTGACCGCTATATCAGGGCTGAAGTGGGGCTATATCAGGCTATTTAAAATAATGCTACCTAGGAAACCCGTCAACCACACTAACTCGGGTTTCAATTCACTCATGCTTCTCAAAGTATTTACACATCTATTACCCACTATGAGATACACATTTGATCCACATAGCTTCTCAACACCTCCTTGACCTCAACTACTTCCCTTGTTTTGATCAAGGCTTCAAGTCCAGTATTTGGCCAACTACCAAAATATGCTTCCTTGACCTGATCTTCATCTTCACTTGTAAGCAATCATCATGCTTATCATGTATAGGTTGATCAATGGCTTCCCTCAAGTTGGCAAGTCTCTCTCACTCTAGTTCCCACTGGACCACACCTTACTTGAACTAACGAAGCCACTTGACTCAACCCACCACTTGAACGTTGCCTTCAATGTCCCGTGTCCTACATATGTGCCTTGCCTGAGCTCAATCATCTCACCTGCCATCCTCAACCATTCTAGATCTTGGTTCTCTCTACCAAATCCTGGTCCTTCTCACTGTTGACTATAGTTGACTCCAATCCACCTGCACATCCACAAACCAAGAAACTATTTTCGGGCACAAGTTCTTCGCAACTTGACCCACGTAAGCGTAAACATGCAACATATACAACCAATGATCAGGATCAACCCTATGACCAAATTCCCAATGGAACTCCCAAGTTTATATTTTTTAGTGTTTAGCACTAGTCGGACCACCTTGTCTAGGCTAGTCTGACCGCCTACCTTGGCCATAACCTAGCCCTAGTAGCACGGGTGTGGTCTGACTGCTCACTCCACGCCAGTTAGACTGCCACACAATGTCTGTTTGGACCAGACCTCAACTTACCCAACCAACCAGAAATGATCCTCTCTAGAAAATTACTACTGTCTTAGCTGGTCATACCACACATCAGTCAGATCACACCTCGCATGCGTGGTTTGATCGGACTTGTAAATCAATCAGACTGGCTCTAGGCTAACAATAACTCTGAAAATTGCAAGTCCTTTACAAAACCATAGATCAACTCATTAATGTGCCAATTGTTCATCACCAATGCTCCAGGACCCTTCACATGGTCCTTCATAAATATGGCTAATTTATATCATTTTGGATCATTATAATCTGATAGGTCATCATCATCATCCTAGAAAACAATATGGTAGCCAATGGCAATGCAGTTTTGGACTGCTTATGCCAATATGCATGTATAATGGCCAATGAGTATAGTGTGATTCAGTACACGCCATTGGGACCCGAATATATTTATTAATATCTCAAATAATCTATATTACTATTGGGACCCGAATCTACAAATTCAGACCCTTTGTGTATTCTAAACTAGTCCCAAAATCAGTAGCTAGTCATATAGTATCAACATTGATGAAATCATATCCATACAATGAAACATCTAAGAGTAAGACAAATTTTATTAAATATTAGCAATGGACTTTATGGTCAAGGTTTTACAATTATTGTCACGCAGGGTTAAATGATAGAAAATAAACTTACAGCAGAAGAAACTCTTGTGGCAGCCTTCTGATATGCCCACAGACAATCGAGTGGAGAGCGCACCCTAGTTCACATAGTCCTCGAAGTACTCCTCGTAGAACATGCTATTTCTGGGTCTTCTTCGATGACTGATCAACAAATGGCATAAAGCCATGAGTACATAAAGTACTCAGTAAGTCGTAGGGAAATGTATGCAAATAGTATTCATGCAAGGCTTGAACAAGAGTGGCTTTATGGTTATCTTGCAGAAAGCAGTTTTGATAGTAAATACAGTAAATAGATTGAAAAGCACAATTGAAAATATTACATAGATTAGTAAACAAGTAATTTAAAACAACTAGTGAACTACTCGTTCACTTTCCAACCATTCCACCAACCACAATTTCTTTTAAGATAAAATTTATTTCCCATATGAAATCACCAAGCATTGTTCATAATTGGGGACACGACTATTCAAATAATTTTTTAATACTCTGCAGAGGTTGTATATCTTGACCCACAAGAGATAATCAATTTATAATGTCAGCCAAGACATGCTTTCGAAGGTGTGCGACTAAATAATTATCACAAGGCTTTTATAAAGCTCTATTTTGACCCAGTTCTGCTCGCTAAGGTTTCGCCTACATTCGGCCCCCTCTTGCGCTAATTGTGAATGTCCAATCCAAAGTTTGCACTTCAACCCAAACAAAACTGAATTAAAACATTATTAATTAATTAGTCAAGTCTATCCTATACTGGACATGTGATTGTATGATAGGGCCCAGCTTAATGGCGCATAATATTAAGTCTTTAGTGACTACTCAGGCAAAACAAGCTCGTCCAAATTGTGCTACCCGCACCCCCTTTACTGCACCATCATTTGCCTGAGTATGAAGTTGATTTTGTTTAACTAGACTCAATGGCAACCCCTGCCACGATACAACAAATTTTATTAATAGTGGCTACCTGCCACAATACTTTACATGAGAATTGGCTACTACCTAATGCATATGCTCTATGTATTATTAGATTTGAAAATGAAGAAGCATTTGAGGCCAAGGAGAGCTTGATCCAAGAGGAAGAATCTGAGAGCACGACCATGGAGACCAAAATGCGTTTCACGTTTGAAAGAGCTGACACATGCCAAATATAGAAGATCATGAAGCTACAGAAGATCATCATGAGTGTGATGTGACCGCATATGTCATCATAGCCACAGAAGATCGTGTAGCCACAGAAAATCATTATGAATGTGATGTAAGCGCATATGTCATCATAGCCACAGAAGATCATGCAACCATGATGTAAGCGCTTATATCATTTCTTTCTTGGCCCCCAAGCCATGTAACCCTATAAATAGGAGGGTACCCCGCTCCATGGAGACATAAGTCATGCTTGGAAATATTTGTAGAACACTTGTTCCTCTCTATGTGTGAGCCATTTCCACCACTAATAGGGATTGGGTGTTAATTCCAAGTTGCCACTCTGTTGTTCTTGTGATTCCTTGGGGATTGTTTGAACGTGTTTGCTCCACGATAGCGAGTAGACGAAGGCCGTAGCATATGGTTGAGTAATTTGAGTGCTGCAGGTTGTCGTATAGAGATGGTGGTTAGCCGCATCAATTGCTAGGTTGCACGAGCTATGTATCCATAATCCTACATCGTGAAGACCGGGCCACCCTATCTCCCCGCATCATTTGGTTTATCTCCTTGGCCGAGTGGCGTATAGGCCTCGTCTTCTAGTTTTGGGCTACATGGAGCTTCCCCTCTTTTTGACATGTGATTGCATGGGCCTCCTCCCTCGTGACCGCAGGGTTCTCTTTCTCCTTGGGGCTGGCCGGTTGGTCTTTCACTTCTTGTTCTTCCATTGCTTCAAATATGAGAACACACAATGTGTTTGCATTAGGTAGTATACCATTCTCATCTAAAGCAATAGGGAATTATCTAAGAAACAAAAACACTTGTTATTGGAGCAGCTTAGCTCTTACTCTTGTCATAGGACCTGTTGGAGCCTTATTACTAGCTTTATCATGCACACTTGAAGTGGAAGATGAATATGTAGTAGAGATGTTCTCATTAGATAGCATGTGCTTCCTGCATTTGCTTTAAATCATCTCAGATGCTTTTAGCAATATGTTATAACTATACTTCTACTAGAGTACAATTTTTTGTTTGGCGGGAAACCAACATATACCCCATAAATTTTGTCTTACAGAGTTCTTAAGCAAGAAAAAATGTGGTAATGGGTGGAATCATATAGACTTCAAGTTTATAGGGGCAAGTTATTCTATACTTGCTCGAGGATCATGCTATTTTCTTAGCCAAAAATGATACCTCAGAGATAGACATAAGGCTAATAAATTCCATTTGTTCATGTGTTACTGGGAAGTAATGTTTCCCTTTTGCCTACTAGGCACGAGTGCACATAGAGAAATAGTGGATAAATATTCTACGTGGTTAATTGAGGCTTAGTGGATATGAAGAGCACATTTTTGAACAATTATTTCTAATAGGCAAGGCAATATGTTATTTACATTGTTAGGCAATATAAGTCATAATTTTATTCTATGCAAGATTAAAGATTTTACTAAAGGTAAGAGATGCTACTCACAAGCATTTACTATAGGTAAGATATGCTATTGGCAAAGGGCAAGATGGGTAAGGTAAGAAATCCTATACAATAGGTAATTTCTACCATTTTCAATAATTTGCCATATCATTTTGATAATAGACATTAATCTGATGCAGAAGATTTCAGCCTAAAGCAAAAGATAAGAACTTGCTCTACATAAGCATGACCAGGTTCTAGAAGTTCTATATCTAAACTAATAATGCAACCTGTGTAGGTAAGTAACATCTAATCATAGTTGAGGGTAACCACGAGGATACTCTAGGTCTCTATATATCTCTGTGTGGACTAATCTATACTCTAAATGCACTTGCTTTCTTTTTCTTCCACTATCGTACCCATGGCCTTTTTTTTTGTAGCTATGAGCATTCTCTTTTGCTCTAAGTAGTTGTATGTTCTTCTCGAATAGGCGTATTTACTAGGGGATTAGTAGTGTGATTCTTTCTTAGGAGATCACTCTAGTTCTCTCCAACTAGTAGGGTAGAGAGCAATTAAGAACACTCAGCATAGTTGGTGTGATGATACTACTATTTTAAAGTCAAATTCCTAGGGTGGAAGGTGGACATAGTGTTTTCAATCATATCAGCTTCGGTAAACTACCTGCTTACATAGACTAGTTGATAAACAATATGATGCATGACAGGGATATAATTCATTGAGGATTTCTTGTCCCAAAAGCAGCAAATTGATCTAGTTGTGCTGTGTCTATAGGAGCACAATTGACTTTAGACAATGGTGCGTGAGGCCACCTTTCCTAGGAGATGGTAGCGGCGGCACTCCCTATGCCATGGCTTGATTAAGTGATAAAGTTATATGATTAATATCAACATTAGGTGTCCATGTGAGGTGGTTATTGCCATCGAGGGCACTCAATATCCCTCTTAGTGATGTTTAACAGATTCTACGTATTTTTCATGCAATTTTCTATAGGTTTACTGCAAGTAAAATAATTTAGATTCATGAAACGAGTGAAAAATAGTAAAGATTGGTTTAGTCTATTCAATAGACAATTTTCCTAGCAATTTTTAGGATTTTTCTACTATTGACTATCACACTTATGCTTGGAGGCTTGTGCCCAAGAGCATTCGAGGCCTCGTGCACGAGAACGCTAGGAACCATGCGCTCGACTGGGAGCAAAAAATCAATTACACCAAACAAGTGCCAAGAAAGAAACCATAAAAAAATATGATGCTTCCAAAAGTGGTATTAAGTCTAAGGTTTAACAAATTTATGAAAACTCATATATCTAAGAAAGTCTGTATCTAGGATTTAATATGAAACTTCAGAATTTTCTAATGGTCAAAGTTAATTAACCTAAATTGCAAGGTCTAATTAGCAAAAGACCTTAAAATCTCTACAATTATTTAGTTGTTAAGGGAGTAAACTGTAAAGTTTTTATCATGCCGTGAAATATTACCAACTTCAGGGATTTTCCGGTAATTTTCCTTAAAGCCGTACTGTTCCAGTGCAAATATCCAGAATGCGAGAGGTTTATATGCAAGAATACAAAAACTCGAAAACACCGCAATTTCCCAAAATTGTAGGGGATTATACACAACTTTTCCTCTTACCACATGCTATTTACGTAATTTCCACTAATGCTGAGGGCCTTTTAAACAAATTACCAATTCAGGCCAGTTCGGCCAATCAGTCCGTAACTGTATTAGACCGGATCAAATCCGGCCCAATTCTGTTCGGCTGAAAGGGGCACGTGGCCCGTGCGCCAGGCGCTAGGGTTTCAAACCCTAGTTGCCTTGGTGGCGACGGTGGCGCAGCTAGCGGGCGCGATAGTGCGGAGCCGGGACGACGACGGGTGCGCTGGCGGGGACGATGGCGGATGGCAGCGCAGCTCCGAGCCAACGATGGTGATACTACTACGGTGGCGCGACGTGCTAGCCTAGTGGTGGCACACGGCTGCAGGGCGGAGGCAGCGGTGGCGAGGAGTGCGTGCATTTCCAAGCTGGCGAAGTCGAGAATGACGTGCAGGCCACAACGCGGCGGTGCATGTAGGCGCGCGGAGACGAAGCTTCAAAGGCGTCCTGACAGCTATTCGGGCCGAGGTGGTGGAGATTGGCGGTAGTGCGGCGCTGACGGGGACAATTCCGTGCCTGTGGCTACGGCAAGTGGCGATGCGGCGGAGCATCCAGCCGTGAGCGGCTTTCAACGGCGGCAAGCCGCGATGCGGCCCAGGCGTCAACGGATGGCGGAGGCGCATCGTTTAGGCTCGGATTGCAGCGATTCGGCGATGGCGGGCCGGCGTTGCGGGCCGTGGCTCGCGACAGTGGGTGATGGCGGCGCGGCTTCGTGCATGGTGCCGGCGGGTTGCCGCAGTGCGCGTGCACGTGCTGGCCGGCGACGCGCACAACACGGTGCGATGCGCTGGCAGCTTCTGCTTGGCCTTCGGCGGTGAGGGCACAAGCCTTCTTGGCCGAAGGTTGCAAAGCCCTAAGTCAATTGGAATAAATCTAAGTTTCAATTTCAGATTGATTATTTAATCTTATCATGCAGTCTGGCCCCGCTCGTTTTGGTTTCAGCTTCTGGTTTCTGACTTATTTTTCATTATTCATAAACTTCGTCTTTTTCTGAACTTTTGGCTTTTTAAAGCTTTTTGCCGGTTCTTTTTTTCCGTATTCGTTTGTGTTATCTATGATGAGCTAGCATTTTTTTTCTATTTTTAAATTTTTTTAAAAAATTAATTACGCCAAATAAGTCACCTTCAGCTATAGTAAAATATCAGCAATTACAGTGCAGTTTCAGCTATAAGCCACAGCTTTTCAGCCCAACCGAGCGGGGTTAAAGTGATTCAATTTTTCATCTACTAGACAAAAGAAGTGATTCGGTGGTGCATTAACTGATTGAACAAGAATCATGGAACAAACTCAGAGTGCTTAAACTCAAGAGTGCTTGCAGTAGCTTAGATGCTTGATGCCGGTCGGTTTGCGATGCAATGCAGATCGATGCAGTGCAGACAAGGTCCTCGACATACGCCATCACCGTCCCAGCTCCCAATCCAAAGATGCGGCCAAAAGAAGTCGAGACAAGCAGAACAGAATTAGTCGATGAATTAAAGAAGGGTATTGATAAACATCATCCGAATATTTTCTTTCTAACTATCATTCAAATTTGTGGTCATTGGATTAGAGATCTAACCAAGAAGAAACAAAGAATGAGCAGTGCTGCTTCTCTTTGTTGCACTCGGCGAAACGTGAGTACGCGGCTATGCGACAATGGCAGTGATCTCCTCCGCTAGGCAACATCTGACGAGATGCAAGAGTAAACTGTGCTGATAACGTATTAAATAACTAGTTTTGTCGTGGTGCTGATGAATAGATCAATTCGTACACAGAAACAGAAGAATAATAAACACAGGATTTAAGAAGATAACTCTTTCTTATTAATATATTTTTGGTACATAATAGATATATATAAACCCTTCTATATTTATAGTCTACAATTCTTTCTGCATGGGTGAGAAGTTTTATTATACCACAGTGATACACTCAAACTTGTATAATAAACCAATCAGCTAGTAACACCTGTAAAGTAAAAAAGCGCACAACACCTGCTCCATCTCCTTTCCCTCTCTCCTTCAGCGCAGGGGTTTCCCCACTCCATCCTCCCACCAATGGACACTGACCTCGCCGGCGCCGTGGAGCTCGACGACACGGAGGCGGGCTTCTTCATGCGCCACCGCCAATGGTGCTGCTGCTTCCCCTGGCCCTCGTACTCATCCTCTTCCTCCCACCAGCGTGTCGGCGCGGCGGCGTCGGAGGAGGAGAGCTTGTGGCAGCGCGCTGTCAACACGGTCCTCAAGGTGTGGGAGTGGTCAGAGCCATGCGTTGAGGGCATCAACGTATGACCTGTGAGCAGCGACCCATATCTTGAAGTTAGATGAAAAGCAGTCTATCTCGTTCCACAGGTGCATTGTTGCCTAGCGGTGGCGCTCGCCTTGCTGCACCGAGGTTGAACTTTTGACATGGTACGCCAATGAGATTGTGATGAATTGTTTGTGGTGGCATTCCAGCATTGCTTTCCACATTCTGATTAACCTGCATGAGGCATGTATGGTGGTCAGTTCAAGGTCAATATGGACAAGAAAAGTGTAGCACGCTGTTGTAAAATCAACAAGTCCAAAAATAGATTTTGGTCAGTCCAGGCTGAAGTTCAAATGTAGAAATGAGATTGTTCATCAGAACTAGTGTTCTTTCGAGAAGAACTCGTAAATTGTAATCTTCTGAGTTTTAGTATTACACTGCCATTAAATTTAGAGTAACATCGACAGTTCAAAAAATGATATAACATACACTAAAAAGAAGTACTAAGCAGCAACGAAGGCATTGCATTCAACGGTTTAGATTAAAAAAATGCGAGACCAAGTCTATGTAAAAAATATTTGCTATGTGCTATATTAGGTATATGCCCTTGAATTAGCCGAACAAGTTGCGGCTGCAGTTCTTCATCACCTTCTCGATTCTTTTTGAGATTGCATCAACAGCCTGGATTGCAACAGATACTCTGGAATGCAGATACTTTACAACAGCTTGAGTTTTATCAATCAGCTGTGCATTTAGACCTCGTGCAAATTGGTGCCTGAGATGGTTACACTTCTCGTCGTAAGTCTTTCTGACATTTTCACTTGCCTATAAAACCAAGTAATGCAGTATCAGTGATTCACACTACTACAGAAAACCGTATTACAGACGGTTCAGAACCGTCATCACAGACGGTTTTGTGAACCATCTGAATTTATAGGTCAGTGATAATCGAATGTTATCACAGACGGTTGTCGAACCGTCTGTGATATATCAATATCACAGACGGTTTTTAACTACAAATCGTCTGTGATAGCTGATTATCACATACGGTTTTTAGTTAAAAACCATCTGTGATATATAAATATCACAGACGGTTTTTAACTAAAAATCGTTTGTGATAGGTTATAATCACAGGCGGTTTTTAACTAAAAACCGTCTGTGATAGGTTATAATCACAGGCGGTTTTTACTTACAAACCGTCTGTGATTATCGTCTATCACAGACAGTTTTTAGTTTTTAGTTAAAAACCGTTTGTGATATGCTTTTCTACCCCTAAATCTTATTCTGTTTATTGGCTAGCCTCAGGAAATGCTAGCCATGCCCTCTGAAACAAGCAGATCAAACATGTATACATACAATTCACATCTCAATTCATTTCAGATACATAAAACATCCAATTCACATCTCAATTCATTTCACAGACATAAAACATCCAATTCACATCGCACTTCATTTGACAAACATAAAGCATCTATTTCGCAAATCAATTAATTGAAATAAAATAAAATATCCATTAACAAATACAGAATTACAAAAGATCTACACTGCATTTGCACTTAGATGGTAACATTGCATTTTTTATTGCTCTATCACTTCGGAATCGAGGGCTCGCGAAAGGAATAGATACATAATCAACAAACTTGTCAGGTGGCATCATTGTCATTCAAGTATTGCTTGTGCAGCTGACAAGTTCGTTGATTATAGCTTTGTTCCTTTCATGAGACCTCGATTCTGGAGTGATAGAGCAATAAAAAAATGCAATGTTACCACTGCGCACAATGTTCTTTTATTGCTCTTATCACTCCGGAAATTGAGGTCTCGCGAAAGAAACTTATCCATAATCAACGAACTTGTGAGGCTGCACAATCTATACTTGGATGGTGCATCATTGTCATTCAAGTATTGCTTGTGCAGCTCACAAGTTCGTTGATTATGGATATCTTTAGCGAGACATCGATTCCGGAGTGATAAAAGCAATAAAAAATCATTGTGCGCAGTGGTAAAATTGCATTTTTATTGCTTTATCACTCCAGAATCGAGGTCTCGTGAAAGGAACAGAGCTATAATCAACGAACTTGTCAGCTGCACAAGCAATACTTGAATGACAATGATGCACCATCCAAGTATAGCTTGTGCCGCCTGACAAGTTTGTTGCTTATGTATCTATTCCTTTCGCGAGCCCTCGATTCCGGATTGATAAGAGCAAAAAAATCATTCTGCGCAGTGCAACTCTCCATCTGATCTTATGACTTTAGTCCACAAAACCAAACGAACTCTCCTCGAATTTTTGCAAAGTCTGGCTGTTTCAATGCAGATGTAGAGATGGGCGCAGCCTGTCGATAGGAATATCAACATGCGTACATATAAAACCTGACATGTATGAAATAAATGTAGGAAGATTGACAAACCTTAGAATTGGTGATCTTGGTGGAATCGAGGAGTAGTCTTATATGGTGGCACACGTAGTATCCACACGTGTTGCTCGGCTGCTGCTGGTGGCACTGCAAAAAATAGAATGTGTTAAATCAAAAGGCATTACTACTAAGTGTTGTATATGATTAATTAATGTGTAGCTAGCGAATACCCGAAAATTGCGAGCATGTTTCAAGGGCTTGGCCCCTGTCGTCGAGCCACGTGTTTGTTGAACGTATGTGACAAACGACATTCGTTATTCGAAAAAGTTAGATTAGTCATTCGGAAGGAAAGAAAGAGTACAATGTACAATGTACTTACCTATCGAGTATTTGGGCGATAGCTGTGTACTTGAATTTGTTCTTACTTAGAGAATCAAGGTATATAGCCTTGTTCCATTTTGGTATAATTACAATTAAAATCCAATGGAAGTGCTCATTGTATGGCATAAGAACAAATTCCTTATCGCGGTGAGCCAGCAGTGCTTTTGTAATATAGTTCTCGATGAAGGATGCATCCTCGTTGATGGTATCAATGGTGACCAAGTGTGGGTCCAGGAAACCAATTGGTGATTTCGATGATCTAGCTTCGGTCAGCATGAATCTATATATATACACAGAAAAGCAACAAATTGTGACATATATCGGTATTACGTGAACAGAGACTGTGATTGTACAGACTTACAGCGTCTAGCATCGAACGAGTGAGGCGTCGAGAGTGTTGAGCGTGAAAAGACCAAATATATCGTCAAAGGTCATTGCAAAGACACAATCCTGAGCTTCGTGCACGAAATGTTCCGGCTTGAATTTGACAGTAATACCTGAGCGCCGTTCAGCCTCTGGCCTATTGGACTATTCCATATACCAAGTGTGGAATCTTTGGCAACCAAGGCCTAGGGTTAAGAGGTGCTCTTCCGGGAATATCATCGGCTCGCCTAGCACGAATTTGCGGGCCAATGGCAGGTACGGTATATCGTCATCATCCTTCATCTTTGATTTGCCCTGGCCACTGCCTTGACTGTAGGTCAACTTTATGGTAGTCGACTGTAATGGTACATACGGTGCAAGTTGCTTTGGCGAGAATAGCACCCGTGGAGATAGCACCGGTGCAGGTAGCTCTGCTTTGCACTGCCCTTGTGGAGATGGCACCAGTGCATGTTGCTCTGGTTCGCACTGCCCTTCTGGTCCTGCCATCGGTGAAGAAGCCTCCAGGGAGATGTCGCTTTTGGGCCACTGGATGAATGTTCCAATGGCCTGCCCTAGAGTCACGATCTCGTCGTTGGAGGGCTTCGGTAGTGACATGACCTCAAAATTGACATGCACACTATCCACATTAACTTTTGCGAAACCTGGCGCTAAAGCTTGACCGTGCAGCATGGCTCCGATACCAGACGGATATGCCTGGCCTCAAGCAGCGTGCAAGGGAACGGAGACATATCTCACTTGGAGCCTGCACTTCGTAGGCTCCTACATAATGATACAGAATTAGGTAGTCGAATAGGCCTATCAATGGAGCAAGCATTCAAGAGATAATAATTATTATCAGGATGTCGTCCACAGGAAATCTGGCATCGGTTTGCGTTGGATTGGACGCGCAACTACTCGGACGGTTGTGCGGGCTAGCTAGCACAGGAGCGGTGGCGGCGGCCTGCTGACTTTCTGTATGTTTCCTCACCTCATCTCTAACTACATCAGCCAGCTCACCCATTAGCTCCTCTCTAAGAGCAACTCCAGCAGGGCCCCTACTTGGCCTCTCAAACTCAAATTTGAGAGCCAGAGCAAAAAAACTCAGCTCCAATAGGGCCCCCACTTGGCTCTCAAAAATAGGAGGCCTCTCAAATGAGGTCTCCAAGCCCTCATTCCTAGGGGCCCTCTCCTGGCTCTCATCCTTCGGTTTTTTCCCGCTCGGTGTAACTTCCCCCGCGCCCCCCAAAATCCGCCGCTTCTGCTCGCCCCCCGCCTCACCTGACTCCTCCGCCGCCGCCCGTGTCCCCCGCGCGCCGCCAAAATACCCCGCCTCCGCCGCTTCCGCTCGCCCCCGCCTCGCCCAACTCCTCCGCCGCCGCCCGTGTCCCCCTTGCGCCGCCGAAATCCCCCGCCTCTGCCGCTTCTGCTCGCCCCCGCCTCGCCCGACTCCTCCGCTCGCCCGCCGCCTCCGCTCGCCCGCCGCCTCGCCCGGCTCCTCGGCTCACCCGCCGCCTCCGCTCGCCCGACGCCTCCGCGCGTCGCCGTCGCCTCGCTCGTCGCCTCGCCCGACGCCTCCGCCCGTCACTGTCGCCTCGCCCGTCGCCACGCCCGTCGCCTCGCCCGTTGCCTCGCCTGACACCTCCGCCCGTCGCCTCGCCTGTCGCCGTCACCGCCAAAATCCCCCGCTCACACATATGCATTGTTATATACATATATGCAAATGCCCACATATATGTCGCACATTCTCATTGTACTTGCTTATTTCCTTTAAAAATTAGCCCTTCATCATGATCAATGCGTACGTAACAAGTTTCGTCACATTGTTCGTCGTCGACCCTTATGCCATTTCCAAAAGGAGGTAACTCGTCAAATTGATTGTATTCTTTCTCGTCCACTACATTCTCTACTCCGACAATTGTCCTTTTTCCATGAAGAACTACATGGTGTTTCTTATTTGCCGGGTCGGTTACATAGAAAACTTGAACAATTTGATTGGCGAGTACGAATGGTTCGTCTTTGTACCCGACACGTTGGAGGTCCACGGTAGTGACACCGTACTTTTCAACCTTCACCTGTGGAAGATGCACCCAACGGCAGCGAAATATGGGAATCTTGAAAACCACATAGTCGAGCTCCCAAATCTCTTCTATGAAGCCATAGTAGGAGTTTCTCGACCCATCAGTATTGAACGCATCTATGCGGACACCGCTGTTCTGGTTAGTGCTCTTGACATCCTGAGACTGCGTATAGAATTTGTACCCATTTATGTCATATCCTTGCCATGTCACAACTGTAAATGTCAGCCCTTTTGCCAGCCATGTCAGCGTCTCACTTGGCGAGCTCCTACCAATTTGCTCCTTCAACCATTGGTTGAACCGACTGTTGTGTTGCCTCATGATCCAAACATTCGGCCGCTCCAGATTTTGTTGCCGAAGCACATCCTTGTGCTGGTCGACATAAGGTGCCAGTTCAGTCATGTGTTGCAACACCGTGAAATGGGCTTGAGTATACGTGTCCATATCTGGAGTGACTACTTTTCTTCTGATAGTTCCGAGACCTTTCAGCCTCCCCTTATGACGAGATTGAGGCACACCTATCGGTTGAATCTGAGCCATATAATCGACACAAAACTCAATAACCTCTTCACTTGCATAACCTTCGACGATATTGCCCTCCGGCCGAGAACGATTCCGTACGTAGGACTTGAGAATTCCCATGAACCTCTCAAATGGGTACGTGCTACGTAGGAATACGGGTCTGCACATTTTTATCTCCCACACAACGTGAACAATGAGATGGACCATGATATCGAAAAACGAAGGAGGGAAATACATTTCAAGGTGACATAGAGTCATCACCACCTCGTCCTGCAGAGCATCTAGTCCTTCGGGATCGATGACCTTCTGAGCAATTGTGTTAAAGAAATAACATAGCCTCATGATTGTCTCTCGGACTTTGATTGGCAAAATATTTCTAATTGCAATAGGGAGCATCTGTGTCATCAGCACATGACAATCATGAGACTTCATGCCATTTAACTTCAAATCTTGCATCGAAACAAGTTTCTTCACGTTGCCGGAGTAACCAGATGGAACTTTGACACCATGCAAGCACTGGCATAGTTCTATTTTCTCAGCCTTGGACAGAGTGTAACACGCAGGGGGAAGGTACATTCATCCATTATCAGTGCATGTCGGTGCTAACTCAGGCCTGATGTCCATATCAGCCAAGTCAAGCCGTGCGTTCACGCCGTCCTTTGTTTTATCACGAATATTCAGTAAGAGACCAATCAAGCTGTCGCATACATTCTTTTCTACGTGCATGACGTCGATGCAGTGTCGAACATCTAGGTACTCCCAATAAGGTAAGTCCCAAATATTGATCTCTTCTTCCAGGTGTTCTTCTCATGAGCCCTCAATTTACGTCCCTTTCCGAGGACAACATCTAAATCCTTAACCATATCATAAACCTCGTGTCCCCTTAAATGCCTTGGAGCTGAACCGTCTTCATTCTCTCCGTCAAATTGTTTCTTCATCTTGCGGTATGGGTGAGCCCTCCGAAGGAACCGGCGGTAACACATGTAGACGGTTTTGCGTGAGTGTTTCAGCCACACACTCTCGGTACCATCTAAACAGTGAGTACAAGCTTTGGCACCTTTTGTACTATGGCCCGATAGGTTACCAAGGGCAGGATAATCATTTATGGTGCAGAACAATAAGGAGCGCAGAGTGAAGTTTTCTCGTTTGTATGCATCCCATACCTGTACGCCTTCATTCCACAGTACTTTTAGATCTTCCACCAACGGTGCTAGGAACACATCAATATCATTCCTAGGTTGTTTTGGCCCTTGGATAAGTATCGACAGCAAAATATACTTTCGCTTCATACACAACCAAGGAGGAAGGTTATAGATGCAGAGAGTCACGGGCCATGTGCTATGTCGGCTGTTCATGCTACTGAAAGGATTCATTCCATCTGTACTCAGTCCAAACCTTATATTCCATGGTTCTACACCGAAGTCTGCAAAACTCCTATCGATGTTTCTCCACTTCGCGGAATCAGCAAGGTGTCTTAGCATTCCATCCTTCTTGCGCTCCTCCGAGTGCCAACGCAGCAGTTTTGCCTCCTTTGGATTTGCAAAAAACCTTTTCAAACGGGGAATTATAGGAAAATACCATGACACCTTAGCAGGAGGTCCTTTCTTCGCCTCTGTTCCCTCGCCATCATCTGATTGATTGTTACATTTGTATCGGGATGCGTTGCGCACCGGACATACATGCATGTTTGCATACTCTTTACAGTAGAGGATACAGTCGTTCGGACATGCATATATTCTTTCTACTTCCATTCCCAACGGACAAAGAACCTTCTTGGTTTAATACGTGGTTTTAGGCAACTCATTTCCCTCCGGAAGCATGACCGCTAAAAGACCTAGCAGCGCCGTGAAACTCTTGTCGGACCAACCGTTGCTTGCCTTCAATTTCAACAGTTCAAGCACGACCGACAACCTCGTGTACTTGCAGCACGTGAACAAAGGTTTCTTCGAGTCCTCCATCAAGCCCCAGAATTTAACATACTCTCTCTCATCATAGTTCTCTTCTACATCGCGAAGCATCTGATCCAGATTATCATCATGCAACCTATCCGAATCCGAACCACAATCGACATCATCCGGCGGCATGTCATTCACTTCACCGGCGATGTCATCCGGCGGCATATCATTCACTTCACCGGCGATGTCATCCGGCGGCATTTGATCATTGACTTCGCCATGACTGGTCCAACACGTATAACCCTTTTTGAAACCCCTCCGAATCAAGTGCGCTTCAATTTGCCCTCGGTTCTTAAACATCTTTAAATTCTCGCAGGCAGTGCATGTACAGTACATATATTCCACCCCCTTATTCAACATATCCTCCTCAGCAGCTCTTGTAAAAGCAGACACGCCATTAATATACTCTTCACTCACACGGCTCGTGGCATACATCCAGCTTCGGTCCTACGTTACGTACATATATAACAACTTAGTATTAAAAATTAAATTAACTAATTATTACTACATATATACCGGCCACATGTATTATATTAAGGCTTAATTTGCTACCTCAATTCATATTATAAACACAACATCTATTATATAACCAACAATTTTGCAAACCATCTTCAATTAATAACACTGATCACCAATTACTTAAATCTAAATTGTAATGCATGCAAAGAAAAAAATAAAATTCATTACTAACCATATCTAGAGCAACCAAGAAAGTATAAATATTTAAAGCTCAATATCTGCCTCCTCCTACCAAATTAACTGGCCTGAAATCGCCAAGCTTGCCTCCTGAGCGAAAGAGTAAAGCACCAGCTAGATCTGGATCGAAATGAAGACAGATGCGGTCTGAGCAGCGCAATAAATGCCTAGTGAGTATTATCACAGACGGTTTTTAATAAAAAACCGTCTGTGAATTATCACAGACGGTTTTTTGTTCGAAACCGTATGTGATAACCAGCTTATCACAGACGGTTTTGTATTAAAAACCGTCTGTGGTAATCTGGGATTATCACAGACAGTTTTTAATACAGACCGTCTGTGATACTTCAGTATCACAGACGGTTCATTGGTAAAAACCGTCTGTGATACTCGTTTTCTCCGCCGTCGCCAACACAGACGGTGTCCAAATTAAAACCGTCTGTGTTAGTGTTGGTCACAGACGATTTTGTCAAACTGTCTATGATTGGCCGTCTACTATTAGGCTTTCTGTAGTAGTGTCACTGATTCATTATGCCAATGGCAATCATACTGGCGGGGCAAAGATTTCCTAATAGCCATGGACAACTCTCAGCCTTCATGCTATTATTTGCTAGAACAACTGATCTAAAAACTACACTTGAACTATTAAGCAAATAAATTCTCGGATTAATACAAATCAAATACTAAGTATGTTTCAATTTGCCAACACTTCTAATAAGGGACATCATTTGTCTCATAATCTTGAGAATGGCAAGATTTATTTGCACCAATTTTACTTGAATATACGAAACAAATGACATTTTGTGTACACAAGCTACAATAATAATGAATTCATGATCGCTAGCCAAGAGTTCAGTTTCACACATTATGCTAGAAGAGCATACTACATATGTCCTGAAAATGTATTTTCTCTCCCACGCGTGTAGCCTATCCAACGTAGAAAGTGCCTTCCAGATACCATGGCAAATTGCTCAACAAAATCGCTATTACTATCACCCACATCATCTTTAATTATCGATGTTGTAAGTGACTCTTAAATGATGATGAAAGAAATGATACCGAACGTTTCCAAGTGACAATCTTTGAAAAATGCTGTGCAGTTTCTACAGAAACCCTCAGAAATAGTACTTCAAGCAAACATTATGGTAACAATAAATAAGAAGATGCCAGTTGGAACATCCTTCTTACCCTGGTTAAGAAGAATTTCACGATTGCAGCAGACTCGAAATGCTGACACGAATCGGTCAGTAGGCGGCTTGCCTAGATAACCTACTATTTGACGAATAAAACAGATAAAGTTTCAACCGACCATGCTGGTAGAATCAAGGAAAAAAAGAAGACAAGTCATTATCTCCTCATGATTATCGCCTGGTATTTTAGCACATATGTCAAGTTTTATCTTCTTAGTTTCAAGCATTTTAGAAACCTCATTCTCTGCTTCTGTTGCACAT
This sequence comes from Dendrocalamus latiflorus, assembly GCA_017311315.1. Taxonomy (NCBI): domain Eukaryota; kingdom Viridiplantae; phylum Streptophyta; class Magnoliopsida; order Poales; family Poaceae; genus Dendrocalamus; species Dendrocalamus latiflorus. The sequence continues at coordinate 13,362,720 of CM029654.1, read as the reverse complement.
ATAAACCTGATTTCTGTTCGCCTAGCCAAAAGAAGAGACCCAGATGAGCGAAGAACGGGTGAAACACAAGAGGGGCTTCTTTTTCAATGACACACGCTTTTTCTACCTTTTTCTTCTATTCACTCTGTTTTATCCCACTCTTCCGAGTTCTACAGATTTACATATTTTAAATAGGCTTCACACACAAACAATTACACCACCTATGCACTCATACTCTAATGGCCACTCGCTTTAATCTGGTTTTTCCGGCCTCAACTACCATGCCGTCTGCCCACGTCGCTCAGCCACCTGCCCACGCCGCTCAGCCACCTGACAACTGCTACAGTTATCAACCACCTGTCCACGCCGCTCAGCCGCCTGCCTACACCACATAGTATGCTGACGACTGCTACAATGACTAACAACAACTATAGTGACCAACTGCACATGGCTGCTACAGTACCCCTCGCAGCTACGACTGCGACCACGTATTTCGACTCCACACATAGGTATCACAACCACGACCACAGGTTTTGAGTCCTCCAACTGTAGCTTTGACTACAGCTTTGACCACGCCTTCGACCACGATGTCTTTGACCACACCTCACGACCACGGCTGCTCGACCACGGCTTCTTGAGCACGTCTTGTTGATTACTTCACCAACTACGATTTGTCGACCATAGTTCTTCGATCACATCTCCGACCACACAGGCCTTCGAGCACCGAAAGTTTTACTGTAGCCGCGACCGTGGCTTCGACCTTAGCATCGACCACGACTTCGACTACTACTTGTCAACCATGCCTTCGACCGCTGTAGCTACGATCATTGTAGCTATGTCCACTGTGGCTACGACCACAGTCTTTGACCTTTAGCTACGATCACTGGCTTCGACCACTAGCTACGACCACTGTCTTCGACCACTAGCTACGACCACCGCCGTCTTCGACTGCGCCTTGTCAACTACTTCATTGACCAAGGCTTGTCAACCACGGCACCTCGACTACATCTCCAACCACACAGGTCTTCCAGCACCGACTGTCAACTATAGCTATGACCATGGACCACTATAGCTATGACTACTGATCATCGACCACTGTGGCTATGACTACCGACCATCGACCATTGTAGCTACGACTACCGACCATCGACTACTATAGCTACAACTACCGACCATCGACCATAGCATAGTATGACTAACGACTGTGACAGTATTCCTTCGAGTACCGACTGAGTTATTATAGTTTCGACCACTCCTTCGACCATGGCATCGACCACAATTCAACCACGGCTTCAACCATGGCATCGACCACGGCTTATCGACCACGCCTTCAATTGGTCCGGAGTCTCCGACAGTTCTCCGACTCCAGGTTTTCAACTCCTACACATACTCAAACACGTTGACTATACAATACTCGAACACATCGAGTACTCGACTACGACCACGCAGTACACGAACACACTGAGTACTCGACTACAACCACATAGTACTCGAACACACCAAGTACACAATACTGACCACACGGTACTCGAACATATTAGTACTCGACATATGACCACTCAGTACTCGAACACACGAGTACTCGACACATGAACACACTCAACAACAAAACTATATCCAACAATTTCAATGTCCTTCATGCTTGACACAAAATCTTTTGCTCGATGAGTGACGAACTCCGAAGGATCTTCTGTCTCTGTGCATGATTCTTTTTCCATCTCATCCTCCTCCACCTTTGCTATAACCTTCCCAGAAGAAGTAGCTTCAGCTGAACCATCAACTGATCCACTTGGTTTACTCATCCCACTTTGCCTTGGTCGGGTTTCCTACTTAGGTGCCACAATATAATCACCTTGAGGACCGAGTCAACTATGCGTTGCCACTAGCTCTCCTCCTCTGACGCCGCCGCCGCCACGCCGATGCGCTGGTGGGAGGAAGAGGATGAGTACAAGGGCCAGGGGAAGCAGCATCACCAGTAGTCGTGGCACGCAAAGAAGTCCACCTCCACATCATCAAGCCCTACGGCGCCGGCGAGGTCGGTGTCCATCGGTGGGAGGATGGAGTGGGAAACCCCTATGCTGAAGGAGAAAGAGGGAAAGGAGATGCCGCAGGCTGGGAGTGGTGGGCCCTTTTACTTTATAGGAGTCACTGGCTGATTGACTTATTATACAATCTTGAATGTATCACCATGATACAATAAAATTTCTCCCTGAGGGTGTTAGTTTCACATTGAATATGAAACCAACCGCCACATCCCTTGGCATAAATTCCCACTGACAACGGCCAATATTATCGTCACCTGTGTGCGAACGGTGGTCGATCGCTAGTAGACTAGCAGTACGTGATGGCTTATGGCTTAAATAATTGAAATCTGGCTATTCGCAAGAGACAGTACATAGAGTAAAATAGTCGCATGTGATTTTGGCCAGTGCACCTGAACTCAGTACACTTTTTACTATAATTTTCTAATTGACCTGCTTTAAAAAACACACTGTTAAAAGACTAGTTATTGTAGATAGTACAAGCATAAGCCAACTTTAAACCCAAAGAACCCAACCAATAAGTCAGTCATATTCTAAATAAAATATTCTGTCACACACATGCACGCAGGGATGAGAAAGGATAAAGGATAATCTATTTTATCCGATATTCATATATAAAAAATGCGAATGTGGTAAGTAAAATCCGTATTCGAGAATGTTTGTATTTGTATTCGAGAATGTTCATATCCGTATTTGAGAATGTTCATATTCCTATTCATATTCGAGAATGTTTGTATTTGTAGTTGTATTCAATACTATTTGATTCGTATTCGATTTGTTTCCATCCCTGGCGACCTCCCTGGGGATGATTGTAAAAAGCAATTTTCTGATGAACCAAGGTTCACAAGTAAGAAGTAAAAATTATTTTGCATAATTTTCAACTCTATGCACTACACTGCTAGCTCGTGTAGACGTGCAGTCATGTTACATAAATTTGTTCTACCGAGATTTGTTACAAATGTTTTAGGATATTCGCATTTGACCGAATTAAGTACATTCGATTTAAATTTGTATTCATTATGACATTCGATTCATATTTGTATTCGAGAATATTCAAATTTGTATTTGTATTCACTTTAAAAGTATGAATTGTATTTGTTTTAAAAAATATGGATTCATATTCGTATTTGAGACTATTCGATTTGTATTCGATCCATTTCCATCCTTACATGCATAGGACAGGCCGAGACAAACACACGCGACCAATTGTCCAATGCTCCAATTGAGCCGATCCAATCGGTATTCCACACCGTCAGTGTCAGCACCGAGGTATGTAACCACCCTATTTTTTTTAGAACAGTGTTGAGAAGTTTCTCGCAACAGCTTAGAAGTTCACTTACAAATAGAACGAATATCATATCTGCACATAAGTATTTAAAGAGGATTAACTTAATTAAAATATAACTTAAAGGTCAATTACAACATTTTTATGGGTGTTTAAACTAAAAACTTAACTTATAATTAAGAAGAATCGAGAAAATCCCACAGAAACACTTAAGTACGATCGTAACTCTAACACGAAAGCTAAATCAACATTTCCACTTCTGATGTCTGTTATGATGATGATAATAGGCAAGATTGAGCACATTAAGTACTCAACAAGCCACAAGAGAAGGCTACATAATTGATATGCAAGGAGTTCAAATAGATAGTCACAGATTATATAATATGGTAATAATAGATGTAAGTTTGCTGGTAAAGAACTTTGTATTTAAAACAGTAAAACAATACTTAATTAACATGGGGTTTGTCATCCATAATCTTCGTATTAAAATCCTCCAAATTCTACTTATGACTTGTTACCCATAAAACACAACTCTAGTAACCAGAACCACATCATATTTAAATATCATTTATTATACTATACAGAGTTGCCCAACTTTACCTATAAGATATCTCAAACTCATAATGTCAAGCTGCAGACACGCAACATGTTAGCACACGACTGAGCTGAAGTAACAAGATTGTTCACTGCTCTATTTTATTCTAACTTTTACCTGGTAGGCTTCAGGTCAAACAACATTGTCAGGAACCCACAGGCTAGAGTTGAAATCGAAGCCTAACATTGAGTGGACCTACCATTATGAAAAATGGAAGTGGCTTATTAAATCCTAACATCCATTCCATCCCTTTTTCGCGGGCTATCTCCAAATCTTGTGATAGCTACCCCTCCTGTAGACATTCGATTGAATTGAGCAGCTACTTAGCCAGGCCTGATAAGTCAAAACTTGTGGTTGAATGATTTCTGTATCTTTTGCTTAGCATAAGATTTTAGCCCTTACATTTCACAAGTGAGGCAACCAGTCACAAACCTAGTGCGTTATGACATTGAACCACCAATTCATACTAAAGTCTCCATCCTATGGCAAGGTCGTCAACTTCAACCATCTAGTGGCTTTTCACAAACCATCCTTAACCTTAGTACCATTTTATAATCTATCGGCAAAACATCGAAACGACTTAGTAGTGTAGAACATTTGATTATCTAATCTAGTGATGATTAATTATATAATAATTTATTATTAATAGACTGTCAAGGTGAATATGGCATTCAAGTAAATCATAGCTTTTTTAGTGGTAGGACTTTAACTAATTATCATGGTTTTATAAATTATTATTTTGAATAAATAATAGTGCACAAATAGTAATGATGAAAGTACTGATAATTAAATAATATCGTAGGAACAATATAATAAAAAACATATGAATTGTCTTTTTATCCAGAGTCTTTGATTATTTCTCTGTAGGCTTTAGGTTTACACCATTCACTCTAATTGCTTCATTAGCTTTTCTGTTGGCCAACTAGTCAAATCTGGATGCTAGCACAAAAGAATGAAAAAAATAAGTTCCAGCTTTGCAGAATACAAGCTAGGAACAAAATATAATAAAATATCCATAAAAGATATAACAGAAAGTGGGTTTGGACAAATAGGGTTTAAATGATGTTTGGTTGGATCAAACAGAGTTGAAATATGTTAAACGGCTCGAAACAATCACAATAGATATAAATGTGCTAAATGGGCTTAGATGAATAGTAATGAATTAGCACTATTCCTAACAAGTCAGGTTGAGTGAATAGTAATGGGTTTTGGGCTGGCCAATTGGGTTGAACAGTGTTGGGCTTGGGTTTGAATAGTGATGGACTTTAGCTACTGGGCTCGGCCTATTTAATTTATTGGGCTTCTATTCCATTTGGGTCAATGGCCAGCTCAGGTGCACGCCAATGGTGCTCGGGTAGAGCAAGGTGGCGGCGATGGCAATTTGATGGTGGCGAGTGATGGTGCGGAGAGGGTCAATGGGATCCTAAGGTTCTATTTTTGGCATGCGTAAGGCCAGAGGATCATTGGAGATGGCTAGCGGTGGAAAAAGCTCATAGGAGCAATACCAAGGCACCGCGGAGCTCCTATGGGATTCCTACGAGAGTCATGGTGGTTTAAGTATCTATGAGATATGGGAAAGCTTATGGCGGTGGCGGTTTGGCTGGGCGTGGCCTATACACAGCTGTTCATGTTGGCCCAGCTCGGATGACGATTGCGTACATCATTGGCAACCTAGGGACCATGGGAGGGCACGCGCGTGCCTAGGTTTGGATTCGTGGTGTCTGAGTGGTGTTGTGGTTATAAGGAATTTGATTTTGGTTGAGGTTATTGGGGAATTGGGTTTTAGGGGCTCACCGGCAATGTCACTCTGGCGGTAGCGCTACTTTGGTCGAAGCTGGGAGGAAAAGACTTGGGCGTGCGATTGGATACTAGAGTATGTTAGTTGAGAGGTTAGCATGGCTTTATAGGTTACGAGAGGTGGTGGGAGCAATGGCATGTCCACAACGGAGGCAGCGCATGGATAACGGAGCTGGCGGCCGGGAGTCTTCAGTGGTGTTGATGGCGGGGCTGGCGTTTGCGGTGTCACCTTGGGTGCAGCACATCCTTTTGGTGTAGGCGAGCTTGCTAGCAAGGCGAGTCAAAACACGGGCGCACATCAAGTAGGTAGTGCGCGAATTGGCAGCGAAGAAGTCAACAACGGCTGGTTGGTGGTGCGTTGCCGGGAGGCAAGGTTAGAGCTGGGACTTGGGCCGTGCCGTGCCGGCACGGCCCAGGCCCATCGTGCTTCGTGCCGTTTCGTGCCGTGCCGGCTCGGCCCAGTCATCTCGTCGTGCCGTGCTGTGCCGGCCCACGTCATCTCCGGCCAGGCCCAAGCCCGGCCCAAAGCCCACCGTGCCAGCGTTCGTGCCGTGCCAGCCCAAGCCCAGCCTGAAATTACTATACGCGAACGCGAAGGCGATGGCGACGGTCGTCATCTTCCTTTCTCTCGTACCTGCCTCGTTTAAAACTAGTTGAAATTAAATTAATTGCATAAAAATATAGGCACGCAACAACATAAATATTTCAGGAAAAGTGAAATTTCTTTAATATTTTAGAAATACAATGTTACTGCCTCGTTAAAAACCTTACACCCCAGAGTGGGGTTTCCCGAGTAAGGAAAAGAGTACAGTAACAATATATGTATATACAAAATATTACAACATACGTAGATAATATCTACTCGGCAATGTCTAGGTCATCATACGCCTGTACGATTTCGGGATCCTCCAGTTGATGTTGTTCCCGCTCTTTGGCTAATTCCAAGTCTTTGGCACATGTGATTGCCTCCACCATCCTGGGCGTAAGGGATGATCTTCTCTCTTCTATTATTCTCCCTACCGTACTGAACGTCGCTTCTGAAGAGACAGTAGACACTGGCACCAGGAGAACATCCCGTGCGAAATGTGACAGCACAGGAAAAATCCGCTTGTTGTTCTTACACCACTCGAGCAAGTCTATCTTGCTTCCATCAGTAAGATCAGGATCAATGTTTGCAAAATCATGCTCCAAATAGTGGTTCAACTCTGAGATAGAATTCCAATTGGAGGATGCCTGAGACTGAGAGGACGAAGAAGTAGACTTGCCCTTTGATTTCAGTTTCTTCCACAAGTGTCCGAAGCTTGTCTTCCCCTGTTGCGTCTGCTGTGAGGCCTCCGATCTTCCGCTGCTGGCAAACTGTGGGCAAAAGCCGCGTTGGATCATTCTTTCGAACGCGCGGCTTTCACCCATCCTAATCGGCTGATCTTCTGAAACTATATATCTAGCAATTTCCTCACGTGCATTAAGCGGGTTGTACACCCAAGTACTTACAGAGCCATCGGCCTCGAAGTTCAGCTGTGTTTGTACTCCTCCTCCCCCTCGGCCCTGTGCCGCCATCTTGCGTAAGCATGCTTTGTAGTGGCGGTTCAAGTGTCCTGTTCCTACAGCTGTACGAGCACTTAATTTAGCATTACAATGATTACATGTTGCGATATCTACCGTTTCACCGTCTCGGATTTCCTGGCTCCTGGTCATGTGCTTCCAGCATTCCGCCCTTCGTGCAGATCCGCCAATGTTGGCGTCCGTGGACGGCGGAGAGAATTCTGGTGTGCCCGTTGCGCCCTGGTACTCCTCATAGCCCTCTGTACCATCCATATGACGGTCATCCATGCCGTAGTCTCCCATGCTTGGCGAGAGCCGACGAGCATCAATGGGGGTTGGAGGAGGACTAGGAGAGCGACGGCGAGAGCTTACACTAAGTCTTCCCGCCGTCTTTTTCGAGCTTCGATTCCTCTGCACACTGCTTGACTGCTCCCTGGTACTGCGACTTCTTGGTAGCATAGTGATTAGTTAATAAGTAAGAAGTACAAATAAATAAATAAAGAATATAAATGCACAAATGAGAAGGCTCTGTGAAGAAATGAGAAGGAAAGGAGAATGCTTTGCGAAGAAATGAGAAGGAATGTCGCTGTAATTCTGTGAAGAAATGGTGAGCACTGGAGGAGAGTGAAACACGCTGTTATTCTGTGAAGAAATGAAGAAATGGACATCGTTGTGGATTTATAGAGATGATAATCCGAACGTTATGTGACCGTTTAAGTGGCTGACCGTTGTCATCTGCTCACTGCGAAAGAATTTTTCCAGCTTTTCCCATGCGAAAGAATTTTTCAGCTTTTTTTTCCAACCGTTTCCCCTCTTTTTTTCTGTCCGGACCTTTTTTTCCCACCGTCTAACCACTCAAACGCCGCCACGTCGCCCGCTCCCTCAGTCCTCCCGCCGAACCGAGTCAGGAACCGACCGACGGGCCGCGTGCACGTCAAATCACCGTCACCTTTTCTTCACCCGGTGCCGCACGCCTCCCCGGCTCCCCCGCTGGCGTTGGCCCCTCCCGGTCTCACCCACCGCCCCCGCCCCCTCCCGGTCTCCCCCACCGCGCCCGGCTCCCCCTCCCCCCCCCCCCCCCCCGCCGCCGGCTCCCCTCCCCCGCCGCTCCCCTCCCCCGCCGGCTCCCCTCCCCCGCCGCTCCCCCTCCCCGCCGCTCCCCCCGCCGCTCCCCTCCCCCGCCGCTCCCCCTCCCCCGCCTCTCCCCCTCCCCCTCCCCCGCCTCTCCCCCTCCCCCGCCGCCCCCCCCCCCCCGACGCTCCCCCTCCCCCGCCGCTCCCCCTCCCCCCGCCGCTCCCCTCCCCCGCCGCCCTCCCCTCGCCGCCCTCTCCCCCTCCGCCCCTCCCCCGCTGCCTCCCCCTCCCGGCTCCTTCGGCGGCGACGCCCAGCTCCTTCGGCGTCCGAACTCCGACGTCCCGGGCCGGCTTCATCGCCTGACGCCTTGCCGCAGCACCACGGCCCACGGGGTGATGCCGCCGCCGGCGGGGCGGAGCTGCCGCGCTACGGCTCCGCGCCGGGCACGCTTCTGGCGGCCATCCCATCGCCGCGCCGACTACATCACCCGCGGCGGCGAGGCGGCGGCGCTTGCGTTGCCGGGGGCCGTGACCTTCGGTGAGTTCGGTCCTTCCCCTCTCTTTGCTCCCTCCCTCTGCCTGCTCTGTGTGGCTGTGTGTGCAATTGTGCTTGTGATTGTGGGAATGGGATTGGGGAGATGGTGGGACTTGGGAGGGTGACGGGACGCCGTGGCTGCCACGGTGCCATGCCACCGGCGCTGGCCGTGCCCCCAGGCCGGGTGTGCTCACCGTGCCGGGCGTGCCCCCGTGCTGACCGTGCTCACACCGGGCCGGGCCGGCCCAAGCACGGCACGCCGCGCCGGGCCGTGCCGTGCCGCCCATCGTGCCGGATATGCATGCCCAGCACGGCCCACTATTCGTGCCGGGCCGGCACGGCCCGCCACATGTCGTGCCGTGCCGTGCTTGGGCCGGGCCGTGCCGGCCGTGCTTCGGGCTGGCCCAAAGAAGCCCGGCCCAAGTCCCACCTCTAGGCAAGGTGATGGGCATTGATGGCACGGTCGGGGAGGTGGTAGTGCACTGTACAGGTGTTGACAATTTTGGCAGTAGCTAGGGGCACTTTGGTGGCAGTAGCGAAGAGGGCATGGCCGGGTGGCACAGTGAATAGAGATGGAGGCAGAAAATAAAGAAAAAATCCAATGGTGAAACTCAAAATCAAAGAAATTTCAAACTGTTGAAATTTTTGGTTCGTTTCATAATACACTCGAATCGCGCGCACGCGCACGAGCAAAACCACCGAGATCGATCGTATGTAGCCGCCCATCGAGCGCCGAAAGGCCATGCACGCGTGCGCGCGACGGGGTAGGCGCGCGCCGGGGTCGTCGTCAAGGTCGTCTCGGCTCGGCATCTCCAATCATGTCTCGGGTCGGCTCGTAAAAATCGGGAGGAAAACGCGAAGAAATATACGTGCCGGTCGTCCCGTGCTCGGAGCCGCGTAGCGGCCGGGCCGGCGGGGAGCTTCGTGGGATGACGGGGGCGCGCCGTGCCTTTTTCCGTTCGGCCGCACGCGCGTGCGCGCAGGCGGATAAAGCAGTGTGGACGGGACTTCCGGCGGTGCCTTACAGGCTTGGAGCTCGATCGGCCGCTTTAGTCATGGCCAGGCTTGGTGATACCCTGAAGACTGACATCGAGAGGCGGTACATGCAATTTGCCAAAGCCAATTCTTCTCCTTTTTTTTTCGTCTTTTGCTCTGGCCCTGCGCGTGTAGGTCTTATTTGGTCACGATTTCCTTTCTACGCAGGGTTTTGCCCGGCCGACGACGAGTTTGGGCCGCTTTTAGTTGCAACGTGGAGCCAGATCTGCGCTACAGTCATAATCTCCAGTTCTCCACATTTGGTTGCCACTACGAGCAGTCAGTCCTACACAAAAGTACACACAGCACACACGTATCTTGAGGTAAAGCCAGATTTGGTACTGTTATATACTGTATTTATAAAATTAGCTATATGCACACCGCATTTATAAAAATGACACTTCTGCCATCTGGTAGGCGGACAGTAGCGCCGACGAGGCAACACGCGGCAAGACCGCCGGCACCTGCGCCCCGCCAGCAGACGGCAGGCAGCCTGCCGCCCGGTGGGGGACGGCAGGTTTAATTACCTGTCCTTTTTTACATTTAGTGTTTATTTGAATTTTCAAATATATTGTATGAGCTCAAAAAATTACAAAAATTTATATACAGCCTTCCGACATAACGTACCTCACAGTGTAATTTTTGAGTAATTTTATCTATTGCGAATGTTGCTCAAAAAATCATACAATTTTGATATTGTTACGAGTTTTTATATATAGCAAACAAACTCCAATAATTACGAAATTTTATGTAAAACCTCCCGACACAAACACATTTATTGTGTAATTTTTTAGGAATTTTATATGGTCCGAATTTGCTACATTTATTCGGATTAATTTAATCATAAATTTACGAATATTTCACTGTTTTTACAATTTTATACATTACAAATACTTTTACAAGTAAAAGTAATTATAGTAATATAAAAAATGTATCACACTGAATGTAATATGGCTCACCCATCTGAGCCACTACTATCTTCTCGCCATGTCTACCTCCCTGTACGTGGCCTTGTCTTCCGTTGCGTACAAGTATGTCCCGTCGGGTACGTCAGTCAGTCCGAAAATTGCGTCTCGGGTCGGAGGAGGTATGGAGACCGTTCTATTTGCTCAGTGGCTAGCGGTGGTCCAGTAGGCTCAGGTACAATAGGCTAGGTCCAGTAAGGGTCGAAGTCCTCCAACTGAGACATGCCGAACTACGAGTCGTCTTCAATAATGTTGTGAATGAAGGACTCTAGTAATCCCACTCATGGTGCGAAGGAGCTCTCGCCTTGACCGTACAACGTGGCAGCAAAGCTGGAGGAGCTCTGCCCACCGAACGGCTGAACGGGAGTTACGGGATTGGGTTAGGAGGCACAAATCACACACTTATATAGTCACTCTTATATTAGGCCGCACCGCTGCAGGCAGGCAAATGGCCGATATAGTAGCACACAAGTGACAGGATGGGCCCCATGGGGCATGACGGCCACCTGCCCCCGCCCCGCTAGCCCCATGGGGGAATAAGTCACCCTGGCCTTGCCCCCATGTGGATTTTCCCCCGCAGGGGAAATTGCCATCCCTAGCGATTGGGCCTAGTCATGCATTGTCAGTGCAACTATGGTTTATTCCTATAAATTTTTTGGGTTTATTGGCGTAAATTGAATTAAAAATGTTTTATTTACAAAATATGAAACAAAGAGGTTGGAGTGGATGCTTTTTTCTTGTGAAGTTCCTATGGAATGGTAGGAAAGCTATAGTGATCCTATGGAATTTTACGGACATTGGTATTTTGTTGATACATCTACATGTCCATAACATTGGTATTTTGTCTCTAGCCTAATATGGGTTTTTGTAATATGTAGTATATAACTCCTTTATAGTATTATTCTACTATCTTGTGTTACGTATTTCTACATGACCATTTGATAAATATATAAATTTACCTTAATATTATTTGAATTTAAGTTATTATTGTGGCCCCATCCTTCACAAAATCCTTGGTGGGGATGGGAGGGCATTTCCCATGAGAATAGGACCATTGCCATCCCTAACAAGGCATTGCTTGATTGTTTCATTGATAACCTTGAGTTGTGCCTTGATCAGAGAGTGAAGTGAGGAGCTTGATTCGAGAGCCTGGACGCCTTAGACATGAGGCTGCAAAAAACAAGGGCAAAGTGGGCCTTTGAGTTATTGTAACACCCTATTTTTGGGGCTTTTAAAATTTTATGGAAAGATTCAAATTTAAATTTTGAATTCTTTTGTCTTCTCAATTTTGTTTGAATTTCAATTTTTTCAAAAATTTTAAAGCCTTCTAGGCCTAGTCCAGCCCACCCTCAGTCATTTTCCTTCTTTGGCCCATCTAGCCCACTTGGCCTCCGACCTGCCTCGGCCTAGTCGGCCTCCTTCTCCCTCCCCTCTCTGTGTCAAACGAGTTGCACGTGCCCCCGACCTGGCTCCACCACTCACGTGCTCCCTCCACTACGTCGTACCTGGAGCCACCCCCTTGGTCCGCCCTCTCCCCCTAGCACCGCCCCGTGCCCCCGGTCACACTCCTCCTCCCTTCTCTCTTCCCCTTGGAGGGCCCTAAGCGATGACCCACCACTGCTGCTTCCATGCGTGTTCCTCCTAGCCATCCATGCCATCGAGGCACTCGCCTTCTCCCTGTGTCGCCCGCAACCTCTTTACTCCTCGTCGCCCTTGGCCCTCACTCCGCCCTTGTGCGTCCACGGCGACCATCGACCGAGCCTTAATGGCGTCCCAACCGTCCTCCTCTCTCCTTGGCTATTTAAGCCTCACACGAGCTCTGCCTCCTCCTTAATTGAGTTCCTGCCCTCTCCCCTCCTCCCGAGTGCCCTCCCTATCCTCCTCTTCCTCCCTTCCAGCCGCTCCACCTGTAAGATCGAGGAGGCCGACTAGAGGGGAGTGAATAGGCAGTTTTTTTAAAAAAAAATTCTCTTCTATCAATTATTTGGCTAAACAAAGTATATAATGTGGAAGCATAAATCAATTTGATTTAGCACAAATAAGGTTTAAATCAAGTAGGTTCATCTAAGTGCACAAACACCCTAAGTCTATGTCAAGGTTTGGAATTTTAGATTGACAAGCAATCAATTTAATTCTAGGAATATAAATTATTTAAATGTAAATTGAACACAAGATAACAAACCATAATTCATACGGTTTCTTTTTACTGTGGTGTTCAAAGACTTACTAGTCTCCCATAGTCCATGTTAAGGTAAGTCCAAACTAATTGGACCGGTTCCACGAATTAAGCTAATCACCTCAAATCCACTAGTGATATCTTTTTCCGCTCCGGGCAGGTGAGCTCCTACCTTCACAATATGGTGGGTCTTCTCACAAACTTTTTTGAGAAGATCACTGGTCACAACGCCTCCAACACTGTCTAGAAGTCAGCAAACTCCAAGAGTAACAAGTCAAGCCCCTTGCTTGACTCTCACCACGTGCAACAAATGCACAACCTCAAGTGGATACTAAATCCACCTCTAAATGCAACACATGCAATCTAGAGCCCTTCTCCTTGCTCACAAAGTGAAACACATGCACAGTTAGGAGGAGGACCTCACACTAGCTAAAGAGAATGAAATGGTGTGCCAAAAGACTTGCCCCAACCGGCCATAAGAGAGTATTTATACCTCACACACAAAAACTAGTCGTTGAAAGCAAAACCCTTGAAAAATCAGGATTTTCGGTAGTACCACTGTTATAAGGCTGGTACTACCACTCCCCTTGTAATGGTAAAAAAACTAGCCACTATTCAGCAAAATCAGAAGTTCCACCGGCAAAACTCCGATAGTTCTGCTCTTCGGTTGTTCTAATTATTGACACGGTACATCCATTTGTCTCGAGGACCAAAACTTGGTCCTCTCTGAAAAAATGTACCGCCCATAATTTCGAAACTTCCAGGATCCAGTAGTACCACTCACACAGAGTCGGTAGTATTGCCTTTCTGTCATATGTTCACATAGAGCTAGTAGTTTCGCCCAGTGGTAGTACCGCAAGATACACATCAGTAGTTTTGATTTTTCTGACAAGTGCATATACTTCAACAAGTTTTGCAAACACATTTGCAAAATACAGTATTATGGACACAAGAGTCAGACTATGATTCTCAACAAGTTGCAAAACACATTTACATACTTTTAAAATTATGACATAAGTTATAGGTACATGGACTCTTCACGTTTGCAAAACACATTCGCAAACCTAAGTCACATGCTACAAGGATTGTGTATGAGCTTTAACCATTTGCAAATATAAGCTGTATATCATAAGGAATAGGAAACATGAACTTCAAACACTTGCAAAATACATTCACAATGTATAGCCCCATGTTACAAGGATTCAACACATGAGTTTCAACCATTTGCAAAAACACATTCGCAAATATAAGCATCATGCTATAGAGAGCTAGAGCAAGTGAGGTTGAGCTATTAACGCATGATGAGACTCAAGCTACTAGACATGATCCCTCTTAATAGTACGGCAACCTATACTAGCAATCCGTTCTTTCAATCAAACATCAAGACTGGTAAAAGTCTAGAAAATCATCCTTAGTTCTAACTAGTCATACCTTTGTCTTGAGCATCCTTTTGAAGCTTGATGATGTACATCTTCACCTCAAGTCCGAGCACTCACTTGAACTCCATCAACACATGATGAGTCTTTTCTTGACTTCATGATCAACTCATGATCATCTCCTCTTAGACATGCATGAACTCATGACGTATCCTCTTCTTGATGGTCTTCAACTCATAAAACCATTTTTCATTCCGCATCTTGACTTGATGATCTTCAACACATGAAGTCATCCTAAGTCGTCCTTATTTGTGGAACCTAACCTATTCATCTAACTCATAGAAAATGTTAGCCCACAAAGCAATTGCCATTAATTACCAAAACTTCACCATTAACTCATAATGGAGCGACTAGATTCCATAATCTTCCCTTTTTGATAATTCATGACAATCTCAACAATAATAAAATAGAAAATTGATTTGTGAGTATATAATATATACACAACAATTGCATACTTTAGGATAAGCTTATTAAGAATTAAATCATTTAAATGTGAGTGTTTATCTTTGAGATTTATTGCTAATAAAGCTATACATCTGGTTGTCATTAATCATCCAACCATTAACACATAATGGAGGAACTAGATGATAACCCAATTGCAAATAATTTAAATTAAATCAATCATGAGTATATATAAACTACACTAGTTATATATACATAAGGAATATATTTCAAAGTAAAGATCCTTAATGCGTGGAAAAAAACATTGATCAATACTTATGAAACCTCAAAACATAAAGTGAACTCCTCTTAAATGTGTGCATATAAGAATGTATAATAAAAATATATGCACAAATTCAAGTTTGACTATTTATGGAGTTCAATCTATATTTTGGATCCGATGAATGCACTAAGTTATATAAGAGTATGATGTGTAATGCATACATCCATGATTTTCACCTTTTCATCCAAATAAGACTAAGTAATATCATAATCAATAAACATGTTAGTCTCACAATTGCATTTATCATCTATCACATCCAAATGAGACTAGGCAATATCATAGTTAATAAACAAATTAGTCTCATAATTGTATTTGTCATTAGCACCAAAACCACTTAATGGAGCTTGAACTTACACTACTGCCGCCAATGCCATCGATGCTTCATCGGGCCTCTGGCCAATTCTCGATGCCTGAAGCACCGCACGGATGTCCTGAAGCCACCCTGACCCACGACCGGCTCCTTCTTCCCCTTCGATGAGCCCGCACCATTGCCCCCTCGTCGCCAACCCAACTCCCACTGCCAGCCTAGCTCCGCTGTCCCTGAGCTCCTCTCTTTCTTCTGGTGAGCTCCCTTCCCCCTCTAGTTTCTCCCCCGGCCGAAATTGGCCTTGGACGCCATGTAGCATTGCCGTGCCATGGTTGCCTCCTCCGCTATTGCTTAGCTCATCACCGGTCACCACTAATGCTGAATTGGGCCACGCCACCTCACCCATAGGTGCATGTGGGCCCGAGGGACCCATTTCGGCCATCACCGCCAGTCGCCCTCTTCGCCATCGACGGGCTTCGCCGCATCATGGCTAGGAGAAGTCCCTGTAGCAGCGTCATTAGGGATAATCCCATTTAACTAGCATTAATGACATTGTATTAATGTTTGACTGACCCGTGGGCCCCCTCTGCTTTAATGTTAATGTCCGACTGACATGTAGGCCCCTTTCCATTTTAAAATTCTTGTAAAACCGGCTTTTAAAAAGTGAGTTACTGACATGTGGGCATCATCTACTATTTTGCACAATACCATGGCCCGACATGTCAGCCTCTGTCGACTTTCCATTTAAAATAAATCAATTTTATTTAAAAATCCCGTGGGCCCCACCTGTTAGCCTTTGTGGCTTTTTCCAAAAAATTTGACTCAAAAATTAGTTTAAAAATGTGGGCCCTATCTATTAGAGAGAGAATTATCTCCCCTCTATTTATTTTTGGATTAATTCCAAATTCAAACTTTGGAGAGCCCGTTCTCACTCGTTTTAGCTCCAAATTTAATAAAACTTGTTTCTAAAATTTTTTAAATTCAAGATCTATCCAATGTTGCTGGTTTTTTCAATTGGAGTTTATTGAATTTTCTTTGGTATTTATTTGTTCTCATTTGTGTGTGGTTCGTTTTTCAATGCGACCGTTTGAGTAGAGTATGAGGACGCAGATGAGCCCTGGATTGAGCAAACTTAGGAGTACCAAGACCAACCTACTTTTAACCCATGCAAGTCAACATTTTGATCATAGTGAATCTATATTTTATGCAAATTTATATTCATTTTAATTAACAAATTGCATGTTTTATTTTTTATGCAAGTGTATATTAAGCTTAAGGTAGATATATGTCCACTTGGTATCATAGTATTATTATGCCATCCTTGACACTTGAATTACCTGATTCTTGTCACCCTAGATAAGTATATGGCAACTTCACTAGTTATAAGTCATATCTAAGTGCCAGGCTAGTCTTGCTTAAGTACCTAGGGCATTAATTTACCCTAATCATTATCTCTCCAACAATGAAACTTGTTTTGGGCAGTCATTGGAGGTAAATGACTAGTATTTTCGATAACTTAGTTTATGCTTCTAAAACCCTAAAACTTGCCATTACCAGATCTAGGCGGATGGTAAGAGGTGTTCGAGCGCAAGTAGAATGAGAAATTATAGTTTGTGGTAGCACCGCCCAGATAATTGAAGGACTTAATTCTGTGATGACCTCCCATTGTAAAACAGTGCAACCACAAGTCTTAATGGTGTCGACCTAACTAAATAATTTATATCCACTAGTACAAGTTATACCATTGGACTGACCCACGAGTCGTATCACGATTTTAAAACGTTGTGAACACAGGTCGTGTTGTTGGTGTAAGCCACCATGTGGCGTAAGAGGGGGTCCAGGCGTGGCGCACGTAAGCCACACTCAGATGAAATCTTAGCAGGTATAGTTTACACTGAGGGATGCATTGTAAAGGCCTTGTGATAATCTGCTTGATTCATATGTCTATGCAAATATGTGAAACATAGCAAGTTGATTATCTCTTGTGAGAAAAGTACACAGTCTCTGTAGAGTATAAATTGTTCGAACAGTCATACCCACGGTCAAGGGCGGGCATGAGAACTTGCTCGAGTTAGTCTTTGTTTCAAAAACCTTTGTGGGTAGGATGAAAAATCATCGGGTGGAAGTAACCCTAAATTTGGTTTTTTTCCTAAGTGGAGGTAACTCAGTGTTGTTAATAAGATGGATGTAACCATAATAATCAAAATTAAGCATATGGTAGATGGAGCTATATAACAAGAGGATGGAACCTGTACCACTATAAATATTGCATAATTTCAATCTCTTTAATTAAACATGATTGCTCAAAATGCTAAGTTCTAGGATTTGTTAATTATTATAATTTAAAATATTGGTTTTAGCAAATAAAAGAACCAAAGTCATCCTTGTCAAACTTGCATATATTAATATATACATTTTGTGTGTTGACTCATAGAGCACTGTTGTATGTGCTCACCCTTACTCTCAAAACCCTTCAGAACCAGTGGATCAACGTCACTACGTCTACTATGAAGAACAAGTAGCTGATGATAATGAAAATGGTGGAGATTAGTTTAGTCTTTAGTAGTTTAGGTCTCATCTCAGTTAGGCCGACCAGTTTGAAACATGTGTACATCAATATTATCCACGTTATTGGGTAATATCATTCATACACAGGTCATCGCAGTCGCTTGCCTGTGGCGAGATGTGCCTTCTCTCTTTTGCTTCCGCTACCACTTCCGCTTTTGTGTAATATAACCATTTGGATTGACTGTCCCTTATTGTAAATTTGACTCGATGCGGTCTATTTAACTCCAATGACTTATAATATTAATGCATAGTACGGTTTACATTGTGTATGAAATGATTCAGTAATATATCTGTGAGAACTATCTATTGATCCAAAGAATATTTCAGTAATTTCATAGAGAATTCTAGATTAGCTAAATCCGGATTCGACAGTTATGTGCAACGCAAATACCATAACAAGCAACAAAACTAGAACGCAGACGACAAGAGCTACTTGGGCAGCAATATCGTCTATATTTCAACTTGCTCCTGATCCTTACTAGCTAAAATAGTATGTCCTAGGCTAAATTATAACGCAAGTCCTTTTTCTCTTACTTGTGCACCGCATTATTAATCGGGACACGCCGAGAATTCTAGAAAGAGCATAATAATATGTACTAATAGAACATGTCCTATAATTCAATTCATTGATTGGTTGGTATTGATGGAATTAACAAAATAAGGAATCTGCGTTGTAGTTACAGACCCTTTTTGGAATGCAAGAGTTTGACAGAAAATAGTTTAATTCCCACAAGAATTAGAAAACAATCACGTGTTCAAAACGGAGCCGTAGTTTTGTAGAAGGATGTGGACTTAGATGCTAAGTAGAGCTTATAATTTTGAGAGCGTGCTATAAGAAAGATTTG
This sequence comes from Dendrocalamus latiflorus, assembly GCA_017311315.1. Classification (NCBI taxonomy): domain Eukaryota; kingdom Viridiplantae; phylum Streptophyta; class Magnoliopsida; order Poales; family Poaceae; genus Dendrocalamus; species Dendrocalamus latiflorus. The sequence continues at coordinate 13,343,816 of CM029654.1, read as the reverse complement.
TTTTTTTTACTTTGACGGAAATGCAAGAGAAGTACAATGATTTAGAGTCTAGGACCAGCTCTTGGAGTTACAATATATATTTTCTTTTGGAAAATGACGACATCGAGTAGCTAAATAGCCCCGCTCATTTCAGCTTCAGCTTTTGGCTTATTTTTCACTATTCATAAATTTTGTCTTTTTCTGAACTTTTAGCTTTTTTGAGCTTTTTTGCCGGTTCTTTTTTTCCGTATTCGTTCGTGTTGTCTATAATGAACTAACATATCTTTTTTATTTTTAATTTTTTTAAATTTAATTACGCTAAATAAGTCACCTTCAACTACAGTAAAATTTTAACCACTACAATACAATTTCAGCTATAAGCCACAGCTTTTTAGCCCAATCGAGCGGGGCCATAAGCCACAGCTTTTCAGGGCCTACCGTGCTTAGGCCCCGTTTGGCACGGCTCCACTTCACAAGTGGAGCTGTTTTTTTTGGCTTCAGCTCCACGAACAGCTCCACCGGTGGAGCTAGAGCTGTTTTGGTAGACTGTTTGGCAAAACAGCTCCACCTGTTTTATCATGCATGGTTGAGAGATGTCAATTGTCTAATATACCCATGTCTATTTGGCTTGTAGTAACATCAAGAGCTGTATGTTTCTATATGATTTTTCATCCGAGTAAATTTGAATTCAAAAAAAATAAAATTTAAAATAGCACAAAGTATTAGCAACCAATATTTAATGCGTTTGTTTTGCATAGGAATGACCCGTTAGGACAAATATACATGTGCAAAGTCATGATATAATGCAAACATCACATGTCATTATATAATACAAACATATATGTTCATGATGATCTAGAAAGATATATTGCCCGTGCAAGGTCATCTCGGAATTTATCCATATTCCGATCATTAGATTCCGAAGTTGATGTGTCACCTGCATTGTGTGAAGCAAAATGTTTTCTATACCTTAGAGGTATAGTAGGCACATAATCAGGATTCCGATCGCATTTACTAAAATCCTTATCCTCAGAATGGTTCTCACGAATGAAATTATGTAGACACATGGTTGCAGCGACAATCATCTTTTGCTTCTCCATTGGGTAACTCGGCATTTTGAGAAGGACCATCCACTTCATTTTCCACACACCAAATGAGCGCTCCACCACATTCCGGATACTTGAATGCAAATGGTTAAACCACTCTTGTTCACCGCTTGGAGCAGGACCCCTCCTCCAATCTGGCACATGGTACCTTTCACCCTTATATGGTGCCAAGTATCCAGGTCTATTTGGGTATCCGGCGTCAACATGATAATATTTCCCTGCATAGAAATGACCACAATTGAATTGCACGAAATTTGTATAAAAATAAACTTGTACAAAAAACAAACATGTTACATATACATACCTAGAGGGGGATGTGGGAATTTGTCATGATCATGCCTAAGTGCATGAAAGAGCACACTAGTGTCATGCATAGATCCGGGTTGTCCAATAGATGCATATGTGAAGCGCATGTCAAAATCGACAATAGCAAGAACATTTTGCGTCGCTTTGCCACTTCGACCAATATATCTAATGAGCTCATCCGATGGCGGTGTAGCTGAGATATGAGTACCATCTAGAGCTCCAATGCAATCTTTAAAATGAGGCATCATCCTACTATCATTTCTTATCCTATAATGTGTTGTAGCGAAGTTTGGATCAATAGGCCTTATGTAGTCCTCACACATGGACACCAAACAAGTAAAGACATCATCAAATTTTCTACTAATTTGTCTTTGCAGAATGCTTGAATATACCATGCAAAGCACTGATGGACATACCATGTCCACATATTAGAAAGAAGATAGCAAGTGACTCCAAAGAATTCATGTGAACAGATGACCCCAAACCATATGTGTTCACTAACAAGCTATGCAGCTTGTGAAATAATGATGCATCCATTCTAAACATTTTATGACTTTCACCTGGGGTGTTGAGCTTCTCCATAGTCCAACCAAATCCAGACTGAGCTGGAGTTCTAGCTTCATTTTTATCAACATAGGTCATGTAGTACTTGGTTGCAAGAAGGGCAGTAGCAAACAAATTATTTTGATTGGACCGCATCAATTCCATAGTATTTGAAACCCACTCATAATCATCAGAATCACTATCATCCATGTCAGAATCACTATCATCCAATTCAGATCTGTACACATGAATAAACCAAAGCAAGGATAAATTTAACACACACAAAAAGTAAGGTTAAGTACAAAAAGTATGGTTATGTTGCAAATAGAAAGATACATCATTTCTACTAAACCACTTATGTTTTGAAATAAAATTGAATGCACTACTTAGGAACATCATTTCTAGTCAACCACTCATGCTTCCTCCTCAACCAATCATATCTATCCTCAGGGGTCTTCAATGTCAGAAACATCTCTCTCTTAGCCCTCTTGGTAAAAAGTACAGTTGCAATGAAATGTTCATTTGTTCTTGGAGTAGCACCACACTCTTCAACCAAGGTCATTACGTCCTGTATGGAACATCCAGTTTTGTCCTCCCTCCTCGCTATAGACTCACAAGAAGCAGTTGTCCTCTCATTCATCTCTACTATTTTCCCCATCTGTTCTTTTAACCAATGTCCTGTATTTGTCTTAGGTTTCTTTCCCTTATTGTTAATAGACCCTCCACCTCTCTTCCCTCTCACACTAGTGGGTGTCACTGCCTCTGGCTCACTATCATCATCGTTGTCGGCCTCATCTTCATCATCAATATTATTATGAGAGTTGTCGGCCTCGGCATCGAGTAGAGGCACCACGACTCGGAGCAGATGAGCGTCCAATCTCCGTGCGTCCATCACCGACTTCTTCAATAGTCCTCCAATCTGGCCCGAAAGCGGCAGACACTGCAGCATTCCATTCCGGCCATCCCCAGCCGCCACTGCCACCACAGCCAAAAGAGATGACAAGTTAAACCAAAAATGGAACGGGTCAAGGCTATCATAACTGTAACTTCTGTAGCAAGATGAGCATTTTCTTTTTTATCCAGTTACTACTACTCATATCATGTTCTTTTAGATGCACTTATGTTTAAACCATCTTACCAATAATGGCCTGTAAATCCATACAGAAACACATGAAATTAGCAGGAACTGGCCTTTCATCACTAGTGTACATTCGGTTCTCAACGATTCTCGCATGGCCTTTTCATGAACACTGAACATTCACATTCGCATGGCCTTTTCATGAACCCACTCACTATCATTCACATTCATCACATGCAAAAAAAAAAGAAAGAAAGAAACTGCAGACCAGGGGCCACCACTCGGGATGGCGCCTGCAGCCGCGTGGGGGGAGGGGCCGCCGCCCGGGAGGCCGCCTGCAGCCGCGCCGGGCCAGGGGACACCGCCAGGGGAGGCGCCGCCAGGGGAGGGGCCGCCGCCTGCAGCCGCGCCGGGCCAGGGGACGCTGCCAGGGGAGGCGCCTGCAGCCGCGCGGGGAAAGGGGCCGCCGCCCGGGAGGCCGCCTGCAGCCGCGCCGGGCCAGGGGACGCCGCCAGGGGAGGGGCCGCCGCCCGGGAGGCCGCCTGCAGCCGCGCCGGGCCAAGGGCCGCATCCCGGGGGGCCTCCTGCAGCCGCGCCGGGCCAAGGGCCGCCACCGAGGGGGGCGCCGCCGGCCGCGCCGGGCCATGGAGCAGCGCCGGGCCTCGGCCATGGAAGGTCACCTGCCTCGGCGAGAAGAGCGGAGAAGCCGCCGGTCTCCATTGGTTCCGAAACGCCGAGAGCATCTTCAGCGACTCCCGATCTACCGGATTCCGTCCCGTCAGCGCCTTCCTTTCCTCTGGCTGGCTGGGAATCCATGGCGGCGGCGCTCCCGAACGAACAGAGGAACGGGAACGGGAACGGGAGAAGCCGAGGAATGGGTTCTGGTTGTTTTGGCCCCGGTGGCACATGGCGTAATTTCACGATGGAGCAAGGGCAGTATGATGCGGGCATGTGGATGGAGCCGGGTGAAACTACTTTTTTCAGCTACATCTCGTACATATGTTTTGTCTCAGCAGGTTTTAAGGGACTCCTTGGGTGAAGCTGTTTTGTTTTACCCCGTTTGGCACAAAACGGCTCCAAACAACTTCAGGAGCTGGTGGTGGAGCTATACCAAACGGGGCCTTAGTCTTGCTGGACCACTGTCACGGAAAAAAATATGGAGAAAAGGCTCGATCAGCTGGTTGTATTGGATGGGGCCATACAACGGCAGGGATAAGCCTCGCACTGGCAGTCTAGTTGCATGCCCACCAACTCTCTTTTGTAAAGTTTATCAGTTCAGCTGCATTTTGCTGCACGCGTACTGCAAAGTTTGTCTTCTCTGCCTGCATATCCCAGCACTAGCGGTAGCAGCAAGTTGCGAACCCATCCATGATCCATCTTGCCTTCCAAAAAGAAAAAGGCTGCGAACCCTTCTTGAACGTTTATGGCAAAAACGTATGTTAGGTGAAAAAAATATATAACTCTCTTTCGTTGCACCAAATCTTGATATCTAGCTAGCTTGTTTTTAAATAACACTCGACTAAAAGTTTGATTGAAGTGCTAGGATCCTAGTACATGCCAGACCTATCTTATTCAGCTTTTGTACGGTAGGCATGCACTCTCTATAGCTTATATGTTATACCTACTACTTCGACATATTTTTTCTATGGTTCATTGCTAAAAGAAAAGAGCTTTCTTACGGAAGTTTTTTTGACCTTTCTAAAGCTAGTGTGAGGGCAGATGTGGTCCCGCTCGTTTCGACTTGGGCTTCTAGCTTCTGTCTTATTTTTCACTATTCAACAATTTCGTCTTTTTCTGGTTTTTTGAGCTTTTTTGACGGTTCTATTTTTTCTGTATTCGTTTGTACTGTCTGTGACGGGCTAACATATTTTTTCTATTTTAATTTTTTATATTTAATTACACCAAATAAGTCTCCGTCAGCTACAGTGCTTTTTCAGCCAGCTACAGTGATTTTCAGCTAAAAACCACTCAAAATAAGCCTTTTTAAGCAGGGTCCAAGTTTTACTTAATGTGATATTTTATGATTTGCAGAAATGCTAGGTTTGCGATGCACTTGACCCATCTCACCTTGGACTTGGGATTTCATGGGTCGGATAGCTGAAATATATACCCGGTTACTCAATGGAAAAAATGGCTAGCCATTTGTGTTGGACGCACGGGGCGGCTTGGCTTGGGCCAGAAGCACTTATTGAAGAAGCACAAACCAGCCATTTGGACCTCACTCCGCTGTCCCGCAATGTTGCTGCCTCGAATTATTGGTTCTCAAATTGCTTATTTATTATTTTTGTCCAAGAGTAAATTGAATTGCTTATCAATACAACAAATTAACGTGTATTATATGCAAGCGAACAGCTGTGCCTTTTTTTGTTTTTAAACACAAAATTTTCCTAAATTTTACTATTGTATAGTAGTGCACATATTACTTCCGTTGAATGTTCAAATCGAATTTTTACATATTCCGCTTCGCAATTATGCACTGTTTGTGACTGATTGACTGCTATGTTCAGCTTTTGAATTGATTGATTAATTAGTGCTTCCTTTATCCAGAAATTCCAAAGTAGCTTCGAGCTAGATACGTCAGTGTGCTATAACCATATTAAGGAACAAATATAAGACGATCTGCATAAAGAGGCCCGGGGTAATCTATGCTAAAGCTCCTTTTCCAGTTTTCGATCAAAATGTGCTGTTGGCAAGTGGCCAAAGCCGATATTTCATATTCTTGAACCGTTAAGAAAATATTCTTACCGTGTTTTTATATAGTCTACATGGATACAAAAGAAGTTTGGAAGATTTGGGCCATGATTCGTTGGTTGCATGCATACCAATGGGCATTTGACAGCGTGTTCAGGAAGCCAGACTGACACTTGTAGTAGCGTTTTGCCCATCTTTCCCATCTTGGAAAGGCCGGCCACCTGCTTTTTGTTCAATAGGCCAAACTGACAGTACTACAAATTAATTTTTGTAAACACTCACTTATATCTTTCACATGGAAGCTCTATCCGTACGAACAGCAACCAGAGGTAATACGATACTTCTTTAATGTAAGATTAGCAATTGTAACGAAATTGAAATATGACCCTGAAGAATATATCCCTTAGTTTCCCTCTAGCTAATTGTCGAAAAGATATCTCTTCACTAGTACCTAGTGCCAATCATTTAAGTTCAGATGAGGTGATACACTGATGTTATACCACTATCATGCTCTACGCGTTCAACACATATATGCTGATTCCCGAGTATAGGAGCTAGGTAAAGGAAAAGAGAAGAAAAGAAAGAAAGGGCAAAAGAATCCAATATCAGCCGCGGAAATGCTTTGGATTAAAGATCTAACCAGCAAGTCGGAAATTTAGAAGAAATTTGCCAAAGTTGTCGGAAAGGAGGTTTTATTGGGATTGCTAATTATGTTTCGCTATCTTCGTTTCTCGTTGTCTACATTTTCCTACAAAACCGTTCACATCCATTGCTTGTGCCTTTTCCTTTTCTTCTCCACAACATGGAACAGTTTCATCTCGAAAATTTGCAGGTGTGCATAAATCGATCATCTAGTACATCCATGCCTGTTGGAAATATATGGTTGAGTAAGGTGTCAAATATATTTGTCATATACACATCTCGTCGTACGGAATTAATATGATAAATTCAATTCGTCCTAGAACGTGTTATGTTTCTAAAACTTTTGAGGAGAGCTAAAGCTAGCTCCTGTTGATTGCTAGATCAAGAGTCAAGCTTGGCGACAAGGCAAAGGGAGCTAGCTATTCAAACGGAAGGCAGAGGGCCCTATGCATCTTGGCGAAGCAACGCAACAGTGTGCGTAAGTGATGAGGTGCATGCAGCTAGGAAAAGAAAGGCAAGGTTCATTGCTAGAGACATGAGACAGGCCGAAGAGCAAAGGATAAGGATTCTGTGCATGCAAGGATTAATTCCGAGAGGAAGAAAATGACTAAATGTGCATGAATGCATGATCTGATCGATGGAAAAATGTTCTGCTTAGATTCATGCTAGTACCATACACTAGCTACTGGAGTAGCTAGTAGACATATATCCCCAATAATTTGTACCCTCATGCATGGTCAGATGGCACATGCCAATGCACCACGTAAGCATCACATTCGCGCAACTAATTCCATGGTACACACTCGAACGCCGTTCGTGTTCGACCTGCAACTTTAGCTAATCAGAATAGTCGGCATGATGCAGGCATCTTTGTAGCTTGAGATGGGTATCTAGCTAGTAGCTAGACTGATCATGCATGCAATGATGCAATTACCTCACTGTCTCATCAATCGAATAAATGTGCACATCAGCATGCAAAGCTTAATTGTGCTCACCATGCATTCATGCATGTGCCTTTGCTTCTATCATTCAACTCCGAGAAGCTAGCTAGACTGTCATGCAAGCATGCATGCTAAGAAAAATGGATTAAGATGAGAAGATCAGTTTACCTTGATACAGGTTACATATGTCCAGGCTAATTATGTTGCATATATGCATGATCTCCAACGAGCAGCTGTAGTGCGAAAAACTATGTCCCAAGATTCTCTGATCCAACAGGCCTCAACACGTACGCACAACAGGACACCTAAAACGGGATCTCGAAGCAATGTTGCTGGGGTGCCGTACGGACCAATGCATAACCGTATCTGCACTCCATCTTCCTACTAGTTAATTTTTCCCATGCACTTAATTTTTCCCATGCTATTCTTTTATCTACCGTACGTGCAAGGTGGCTGCTCCACAGCCACTGTGCACGACTTAGCCTTAAAAATTGAGTCACTTGCAGAGCTAATTAATTAAACTAGCCCTTTGTTAGGTGAAAAGAACCCATAGATTACTCGCTGAACCATGTGGTTGCTGAGGATGGCAACGAGGCGAAAGATTGCTTCATGTTTCGTCGAATCTTGTGCGCTGGTTTTTCCCTAACGATTCTGATCTCTCGCTCCTCGCTCCAAAGTACAGAGGCAAACGAGAGGAGAAAACAAAAAGGTACGTATAGTTTATGTAGTACATGCACATGTAAGACATGCATGCAGATTTTAAACCTAACCACCGACCAAATGATCGGCATAATTATCTACGTGCTAGGCTGCTAGCCACATACTATGTCGTCTGTTTAGATAAACTGCTTGTTAATTGCTATGTTAAGTTGTTAACTGATACTAGCTAATTACCCCAAGACAAGTCGCGCGACCATCGGGGGCAAACAAGCATATGTAATTGACCTAGCTACCTGTGTTAGCGGTGACTAGACGCATACGAGACGTCGACGTGGCCTGTAGTCATGTAAGAAAAGTTGGATGGACACAGAAGAGTAGTTTATACAAGTTGCCGACAAAGCAAGCACATGCGCTGACCAAACCATGCATGCCATCGCCCCAGTAGCGCACTACAAAACAGCAGCGGCTACGTGTACTTTCCTGCACGAGTACGCGTATACCTCGGCCATGGATCAGCAGGTCAATCGATCGACAACTAAAGGTCAGCGGTCATCACATGCATTTGCATTCCGGTAGCTCGACGTTCTTACATATGACCAGGGCTTCGACACGACACGCCCGACGGATCGATCGAGGACGGATGCATGGACAGGTATAATACTAGCTAGACGCCAGCTAGCTAGAAGAACAAAATAGTGTTCCTTCCATACGCCGGTGTACAAGAGCGGCCGGAGCCGACCAGCCGTGCCGCCACCGGCGTTTCCGAGTCATCGACGAGAGCGACAGCTCGTGTACGTCGGCTCAGTGGGCAATGCGCGGCCTACATTCAACATAGGATCCTGCATTCCTGCGCCGTCGCTGTTGCATGTGTCAGGACATTCAACAGTGGGCGATATTGCATATCGTTGTAGTATGCTACCCTTCTGCGTTAGCTTAGCTACCTTGCGAGCTAGCTCGATCGGCAGCTAGGGGACCCTTGTACCCGAGGGTACCGATCCTATCCGGTTATCCCCCTGTATGCGCCAGCGCTGCACGCATGGGCCGGGCACCACGGGTGCATCGAACCCATGAGGTCTCGGTCTGGACGTACGTGCGCGAGACGGCATGCACGCAGAGAGACAAGGGCAGAGGACGCGGGGGACCGGAGGTGGCGGGCTGGGGACGTGTCAGCGGCAGCGGCCACGGCGGTACCGTCCGCGCGGGGAGGCCGCCCACAGAGGTGGCGCCACGCGGGGGCGCCCCCACGAGGGTGGTGGCGGCACCGCGCACCGTGCCGCGCGCCCACCGGGTGGTCCCTGCTCGTCCCGGTTCGCTGCACCGCTGCGCGCGTCCGTGCGTGCCTCGGCGGAGCCGCGCCTCTGCCTTCGCCGTTGCCCAACCGTACAGAGCGAATTAACTGACGCCACGCTAACGACCGTTTCAACTCGGCACGTACGTACGGTTTGCATCTGCGCGTAACGGAAAAGGCATGCGCAGGCGTCCTTACGTTACCGATCGACCAAGTACAGGTGGGGCCGCACCTGCGCGCGCAGGAAGGCTTTGGGCCGTGCTAGGGTTGTTACCGGATAGGATATAAATAACTTAAATTTATATATAATTTTATTCATATTTATCCGAAGTAATATTACATATATTTAAATAAAAAAGATATACCTAATGGATTTGGGTAACTCTGTGGGTAAAGGAGAAGGAAAAAGAGGGTTAAGTCAAAGAGGCTTATGAAGAAAGTTTTTGTAAAACTTTGGTATTTAAAATTTCAACCTTGCGTTCACAGTACAAATTTTTTTTGAAATCAATTGAAATTTATTAGAAATGATTCTGTATGTAGAGAAGCTATTCTATACAAATTGGCACAGGTAGGCGCATATGTGGCCCTACGTGCTTTTATAAGAAGTTTTCGTAAAACTTCAGTATTTATAATTTTAACCTCACGTTTACACAACAAAAGTTTTACGAAATCGACCAAAAATTGTTAGGAATGATTCTGTATGTATGCAGCTACTCTATGCAAATTGGCAAGCACAGTTGCACAGGTAGTTCCCATATGCTTTTATAGAAAGCTATAATTTAGTATGAGTTATATAAGTCATGGATAGTTAAATGCACTCTCAACCCTATGCTTGAGTGGGTACCAGTAAAGATGGGAAATAGATATTATCCTCCTCATACCTAAATCTAAATGGGTATTTCATTAATTACCCATACCCTATCCAGTAATGTAGGTATAAATTTGGATAAAGATAATTAGTGACGAATCTAGGCCTCGGGCTAGGTGGATTATGGTGGTGATCGGTTCGGCTGAAAAGCTCGTGGCTTATGGCTGAAAACACTGTAGCTGGCTGAAAAAAGCACTGTAGCTGACAGAGGCTTATTTAGCATAATTAAATTTAAAAAATTTAAAAATAAAAAAAATATGTTAGCCGGCCATTACGTATAATACAAACAAATACAGGAAAAAAAAGAACCGGCAAAAAAGCTCAACAAAAAGCCAAAAGTTCAGAAAAAAACGAAACTTATGAATAGTGAAAAATAAGCCAGAAACCGAGTTGATCAGGGCCTATATCCCGAGACAGGATCAAAGGGCCAAAACAACTGCACAATGCAGGAAAACTAGCCTCATGCTCTCCTAAAGAAATTAGCCGGATTCGGCTCAAGCATAGCCGGTCCAGCCCGAGATTTGGGTCAGAGCTAGCTCCGCCTCTCTGAAGGTAATAGATACCTAGTGGCAGTCCTAGCCATGCCGCTGCACACAGGCCTGCACGTGTGCCGCGGCACCGGCCGGCCGGGCTAGCTGGAGCTGGACGTGACGGCCGCGGCAGCGCGAAGAGGACGTCGTGCGAACGGTGGAGTCCGGAGCCTCTCGGCGATCCAGAGGCCGAGATTGCCTGGAGGCTGGTTTCCTGTCGTGGTGGGACCCGCGGACACCCGGCTGGGCACATCGTGGGCCCCGCACCCATAGATTCGCGCTCCTGGGCTTCCCTCTTCCGGCCTCAACTATAAATAACGGCCTCCCTCCTCGCCTCCTCTACACACCTAGCTCCCCTTTCCTACCTCCGGCTCTTCCAAGCTCGAACCGAGTCGTTGCCTCCAGGGTTTCTTCGATCGGGTCATCGGCTTGGTTGAGCTCTCGCCTCGAGAAGTACCGATGACGAAGCAGAGCGTGGTGGTGCCGGAGGTGGCCGTGGCGATGCCGCCCAACACGGCGCCTCTGTTCCAGTACCCGCCACCGCGGGCCGCGCCCGGCGTCGCCGTGCGCAAGAAGTACCTGCAGGCGCAGATGGAGCTCGGCGCCGGGCTCATCAACGGATGGGTCGATTCCATGCGGTCGTCCTCGCCCACGCAGGCCAAGGCGGCCGCCGCGCTGGCCGCCGGCGTCGATGACGACCACACCGCGTGGATGGTCCGTGCATTCCAATGGCTACCTAGCACGATCACAGCTTACGTTACGATGCACGTTGCTGCTCTGTGTTCTTGGTGCGTGTGGTGCTAAAATACTTATCTGTTTTGATCGGTGCAGTCGAGGCACCCGTCGGCGCTGAGCAAGTTCGACCAGATCGTGGCCGCGTCCAAGGGGAAGCAGATCGTCATGTTCCTCGACTACGACGGCACGCTGTCCCCAATCGTCGACGACCCCGACGCTGCCTTCATGAGCGACACGGTAACTAAGCTGTTCGAACACTCGATCAGTTGCCTCTCCCCTGTTTCATTACCCCGACACACTCATCTCTGCTCACCGAGCATGCGATTCCCCGGTCAGATGCGGCGAGCGGTGCGGAGCGTCGCCAAGCACTTCCCGACGGCGATCGTCAGCGGGCGGTGCCGCGACAAGGTACGTGCATTAGTCCCTCCCCAGTGCCACCGCAGAGCACACACGACTCTCACCGCGCGCGCCCCCAGATCAAGGTTTCAAATAGCCGGCTAAGACATTTAGCGGATGGGTTCCGCAGAGGTTACAAAGGCTATAGCGGGCTATAGCCTCAAATAGCCTCATTTAGCGGATTAGTAAAACCTCTCAATCTCTGCACTAACATGCTAGCTATTCAAACTAAAACCTCTCAATCTCTAAAGTCTGAATGGAGCAAAGGAAGGAAGAAGAACACTGGAACAGAGGAGAGTAAAAGTGTAAAACTTGCCTTGCTGTTGCTCTGGTTGGGACATGGTCTTCCTCAGCTGCCGCCACCGACGGGATCTACTCACCTAGGCGATGGGGATCTGCAGCAAGCAAGGATGGTGTGCGTGAGCGCATGCGGGCGGCGGCGGCTGGGCGAAGTCGCACGAGCGCGCCGTGCGGGAGTGCGCGCGGTCAATGATTAAGGCTCGGTTTTTAGAAATTAGAAGGAGGTGATTCAATTTTTTGTTTGGCAAAAACCTAATGAAATCCCTAAGAAATCCCACCACCCGGATCACTAAAAACCCTAATGAAATTTTAGATCGGCGGCAAACAAATAAACAAAAATTTAGATCGGGAACTTACGGTTTTTTGGGCGCGACCGCCAATGTCACCGTCGCCGACGCCGCCTTGCTCCACGCGGGCGCCGCCGCCGACGCCATGCTGCCGCGCCGCCGCTGCTACGTGCGGGGGCCGCCGCCGTCGTCGCGCGCTGCTGCTCCAGTCGGGTGCCGCCGCGCGTCGCCGCTCCATGTGGGCGCCGCCGCCGACGCCATGGCGCCGCCGCTTCGCTAGCTCGTGCCGCCGCCGCTCCGGGGGAGCGCGCCACCGCCTCGCGGGCGCCGCGCGCATGCCGCCGCCGCTAACGCCGCCCGTGCCCGTGATTTTCGGAGGAATCGGCTGAAATGGGCTAGGGTTAGGGGTTTTCGGGGGTGTTATCCCCGCTGCGCGCGCGTCTCGGTCGTCCGATCAGATCGGACGGCCACCATTTTTGTGGGCTGAGGAATTGATGGGCTAAGACATTTTTGCGGCGGTTTGGGCCAGACGGCCAGAATTCGGCCCACTTCAAGTTTTTTTCCCTCCTTAGCGGGCTAAATAGCAGTCCATTTAGCGGATTTAGCGGGCTAAATCCGGCTAATAGCGGCAAATCAGATTTAGCGCTAAAATTGATTTCTCTTAGCCCTTAGCCTTCCCAAAGGCTAAATCCGGCTATAGCGGTGGCTATAGCCGGCTATTTGAAACCTTGCCCCAGATCAACATCACTGGGATGAAAGCTCGCGGCTTATTTTGGTTTCTTGCTCTTGATATGTAGGTGTTTGAGTTCGTGAAGCTGGCGGAGCTCTACTACGCCGGCAGCCATGGCATGGACATCAAGGGCCCCGCGAAAGCCTCCCGGCACACCAAGGCTAAGGTTTCCACCCACCGTACCCTTCTTACCGGCCACTGCCGCATTTGTCACTCGACGGCCACCCAAAAGGTGGAGATACTTATCTTGCTTTGCCTTCCGTTTGTGTGGCTCACAGGCAAAACGGGTTCTCTTTCAACCGGCGAGCGAGTTCCTGCCCATGATAGAACAGGTACTACTAATAATGCTAATGGTGGCTTTCTTCTTCTGCGTTGCTTATACTTGGCCCAATTTGCGTCAAGCTTTCGATCTGATGGAAACTTGTTTGCTGTGTTGCTCGCTGGTGTGTTGTTAGGTGAACGAATCTTTGATAGAAAAAACCAACTGCATACCTGGAGCCAAGGTGGAGAACAACAAGTTCTGTGTGTCTGTCCACTTCAGATGTGTAGATGAAAAGGTGTGGCAAATGCTCCTTTTCCCATTTTTTCTGCTCCCATTTTTCAATTTGTTAGTGTTGAGTGTGTGAGCCCCTATCCATCCTTTATCATTACTCAGCAGTAAAAAGGAAATGGACCAATAATTAGCCTCTTTTCATTTAACCATGCAACCATGGGTAACTAACCCTGCTGTGCCATTCGATCTGCCCAGAGCTGGAGCACATTGGCAGACATAGTGAAAGCAGAGCTCAAGGACTACCCCAAGCTGAAGCTTACACAGGGGAGGAAGGTGCGCTATCTAGCTCTTGCAGACACATATGCACCCATCAATCTTTGCTTTCTTGCCCAGTACTAGTACTACTCCCAGATGTCGTCGTTGCCATGACACGACCACTAAGTCGTAATCTCCGATCATTGGATTCTTCTCATGTAGGTGTTGGAGATCCGGCCCACCATCAAGTGGGACAAGGGCAAGGCCCTCGAGTTCCTCTTGGAGTCACTCGGTAAGCCCACGCGCGCGCGCGCGCGAAAACTCTAGTTTTTGTCTCGTGCTGATGCATGGCTGGTCGATAGTGTCCTGACTTGACCTGCCGGTTCTCAGGTTTCGCCGACTGCAGCGACGTGCTGCCGGTGTACATCGGCGACGACCGCACCGACGAGGACGCCTTCAAGGTGCTGCGCAAGAGAGGGCAGGGCATCGGCATCCTGGTGTCCAAGTACCCCAAGGAGACCAACGCGTCCTACTCGCTGCAGGAGCCCGCCGAGGCCAGTAACATAAGCATTCTTTGCATCGCATACATACATGCACAAAAAGAAAGACTAGCCAGAGCAGTGGAACTTGTTCAGTTCGTTCGTAGAGTTCTACTGGTGTGGCTTCGTGCGCACGTAGTTTTCTGCGCATTCCCGGCGCCATTATTATCTTTAGTCCACTTCGTGCATGCTCGCTTTCCCGGGGACCACCGACGGCGCCGTCGGTGTCGGGCCGGCCGGGCCATTAAATTCCGCCGGCGTCCACTTCCGAGGCCACTTGCCCGCGCGCGACGCTGATGCGTGTGTGTGTTCTCTTTCGACGTGCGTGTGTGCAGGTGATGGAGTTCCTGCTGCGGCTCGTCGAGTGGGAGCGCCTCTCCAAGGCTCGGCCGAAGTGGTGATGGATCGAACCATTCGCGACGGTCAGTTCTGGGCCGGCGATCAATTAAGAGGATGTGATCATCGGATGGATTAGTAGTATACATACATAATTATGGGTGATTAATTAGAGGGAGCATATCTCTATTACTTAGCTCCTGTGTGATCTTGTACCTTACTGTGCACTGTCATGTGCACGCATGCATACGTGTGCCTCCCTTGTTTTTCTGGGAGGCGCCTTGCGGTGGTTGTTGCCAGGGACGAAGAGAGCGTGCGTGTTTGAGCTTTTGCTTTCTTGGCCCGTGGTGGCTAGCTATCTGGCTGCGCAGGGAAGGTGGAAAATCATGTGGTATCCGTGTAATTATGGCTTCTGATTATGTATGTACAGGAGTGTATATATGAAATGAAGAGCAAGGGAACAGCAGAAATGCCTCTCTTTTTCATCAGTTTTCGTGAAATGATTTAACCGATCCTTCCCTCGCCAAAGCTTCCCCGCTCATACAATCTTATATTTATATAATTAGCCAAATTACCAGTACAATTACGCATGTAGATGGTACAATAAAATTGGCTTTGTTACATGATTGTAATGTCTATTATTGAAAATGCAATTGTATACGTTATACAACTATAATATTTATATATAATCAATTTTTATCATTATAATTTGGCTCCACCAAAATAAGCAGATTAAGCTCCGCTCATTTCGGTTTGAGCTTCTGGTTTATTTTTCACTATTCATAAATTTCGTTTTGTTTCTAAACTTTTGGCTTTTTTGAGTTTTTTTGCCAGTTCTTTTCCCGTATTCGTTCGTGTTGTCTGTGATAAGCTAACATATTTTTTTTTCTATTTTTAATTTTTTTTAAATTTAATTACGCCAAATAAGCCATCTTCAGCTACAGTGTAATTTCAGCCAGCTACAGTGCAATTTCAGCCAAAAGTCACAGCTTTTCAGCCCAATCGAGTGGGGCTTAAATGTTTCTCTTTTCTGTCAATTAATAAGAGACACGTGCCTTAGATCTCACCGGTCATTGGTTTTATATAGATATCAATGTTTCTCTTCTACCCTAAACTAAATCGTCTAAATTTTAATGCAATATCGTTATTAGTAATGAGTACTAAGTGATGGCATATCAGACTCTTAATGTGCTTTAAAACTTGTGCCCTGTACGTATTTCCGAAAGCACTGAAATATTTACAATGTGAATAAAAATACTTTTTGCTTATCATTTAGTGTGTTGGTTTCTATTGAAATTTTGTTTACCACATGATCAGCCGTAGATAAGCGACAAAGAATTAGTTACAAGATTAAATATAGAAAATCCAAACAAATAACATTCGATGTGTAGCCGATGTCCTGGACTTCAGCTGTTCTTTAGCAGGACAAACGAGGATGTCCTTGTCGGCCCACCCACCCGTTACTTGCTAGTATGCATTGTATGTTATCTAATTGGAAGCTTTCTTAAAAGTGCCTCCTTTCTTGTCAGCATTAGATTTTCTGTATACCCTTGGTATGATCTGTCCATTTGGCCAAGATATGATTCCTAAAAAGGATATTCTAGAAACTAGGTCAAGGTAGAGCGTTAATCAAAGTAAGATATTGACAAGCTAGTGGT
Organism: Dendrocalamus latiflorus; assembly: GCA_017311315.1. Taxonomy (NCBI): domain Eukaryota; kingdom Viridiplantae; phylum Streptophyta; class Magnoliopsida; order Poales; family Poaceae; genus Dendrocalamus; species Dendrocalamus latiflorus. The sequence continues at coordinate 13,327,455 of CM029654.1, read as the reverse complement.
GCGCAAGTACGAGTGGACCTCTTTGTGATAAGTTATTTCGGTCGCAAACTCTTCCAACTAGCTTGCGGCTAGTTGCATGCAAATGCATGGGCTTTGGAGTACACAACGCGCCTATGCTTGCTCCACATTCCAGGAAAGAATGTCTGAACTGTCGAAGAGAGGTTATTAGTGTAGTACGTGACATCTAATAAGCTACCTGAGCACCTAAGTGTTGCTGCCTATGAATTGTCATGAAGACGTAAGGCCGTGCAAGACTCCGCTTCAGTGTTGCAGGTCATTCTACGAGTCTATTCAGCTAGCTGGTCGTCTGAGGTCTGACTAGCTTCTTTGTCATGACTGAAATAGACTCCTAGAAAGGTGAAAAGAAAACCGGGCAATCGTCACTGTCCAAAAAAAAAGGACGATTTCACCCTCCCCTTTTATTTCTCTGATTATAAGATTTACCAAAGATTGTATACTCCCTCCTCTGGTCACGAAAGAGCGATGCTTTGGACATTGATATGATCTTTAACCTATACTTTTGATCATTAAATTTTATTATAATATTTTTACAAAACTTAGTATAATTATAATATTACGAAAGTACTTTTCGAGATAAATCTATGCGTATTATTTTTATGTATCCAATCTAAATATCTATAGAGATACTGATAGCCAATGTTTTAAAGTTTAGTTGCACATATAAAAAATCACTATTTCGTCGTTGGAGGGAATATTTTGTTAAGCATGATATCTTTGATCTTTTCTATTGTGGTATGGGTTGTATGGCCAGTGATAAACTCTTGATATGCTACCGCTATGCCTATATTTTTTTAAAGTAATATTGACTAAAAACAGAGCACAGTATCCACCATTTTAGCCCATCAATGTTACAAGTCCCTTGCAGATTTCGACCTATTTTAACCCTCTCTATTAGTCAATATCCGTCAAAATTCGCTACAAATTAACTACTACGACATGAAAAGGAAAGGATCTGAACAACCATCGTTAAAGAACTGAAGCCACAGGTACAGCTTTCCAACCGCTTTCACGTACACCTGCCTTTCGTGCAATTTACAACTCAATGAATGCGTGTGATTATCACACAATTCCCTGCTTTTGTGCCCATAGGTTCACCGCTGAATGTCCGGCCTTCAATTCTAGCGGGCTGCAATGTGATTACTCCGTTTTTGAGGCTATTGAATTTTCCGTAACTGTCCAGGAAGATCAGCTACGAAGTGATATCAACCTACATTAGACATGCAACATGACAGTATATGTGACTGAGCTACTCATACTTTAGTCATAAAGCCAAACTTTTATTACAAAGGTATGGCTTAGTAGCCGAGTTTTATATTATTAAGGGCGTCCAAACGTAAGGTTTATAATATAATACAAAAGATTTTCCAAAGAAACCACAACCACGCTTGATCATAGTCAAAACCTTGAACTAGTAGCCACCACCTTCTAGGGAGTCATCGAAATCTCCCTCAAATGTTTTCTCGGTATCCTCCCAATCTCCTCTAATGATGATTAAGCAAGTTGAGTACAACCATAGTCAGCAAGCCATACGAGAACATCTACTTAACTACTTTCCAGAATGTCAGTAGAATAAGGTATGGAAGCTTTATTATTATGAGCGTAAATGCATGTTTGTTCACAAAGATCTTTAAACTTGAAATACCAAACATTATTTTATTAAGAGAAAAAGGGGATTTAACAATCTTACTTATCACCTTAAAATCATTCAAATCTTACTAATACTTTGTTGTTGGAATCACCTATTAAACACAGCTCCATTGGCCGGAAGCACGATATATTCGAATACTATATAAATTATACTCTACAGAATTGCCCAGCTTTACCCACAAGATATCTCGAGCTCACAATATCATACATTAGACATGCAACATGATAGTGTGTGACTGAGCTGAGGTAACAATATTGTTTTACTGCTCTTCCTTTTCTAGTCTTTGCTTGGTAGGTCTGGGCCATCCAATAACGATCAGGTATCCACTTGCCAGTACGATCGTGGCCTAACTTTGAATGGGTCTACCGATGTGAAGAATGGCAAGTGGCATAAAAAAGCTCAACTTCCATCTTACCCCTATTACGTGGGTCATCCAGAAACTTTGGGATAGCGGTCCCTCCTATAATATTTGATCAGATTGAGTAGTGCACTAGGCTAGGTTGACAAGTTAAACTTGTGGTTTAGAGAGATATGTATTCTTTACTTGGCATGAGGATCTAGTCTTTACTTGCCATAGATGAGGCTTTCATTCGATACCACATGTATCATAGCACAATACCACCAGAACCATATCAATACCTCAATCCTTGGGTGAGGTCATGGGTTCCAACCATCTAGTGGCTATTCACCAAGTAGCCTCAACCTATAGGTTCATTTTAAAGTCAATCGGCGTGGAGCCGAATAATACTTATTAGTATAAGTAAATTATTTTAGGTGTCCAATCTGATTACTAGCTACTTATACGGTGATCAAATACCATTACCGGCTATACCAAGGTTGTCAAGACGAATATGGCCTTCAAGAACATGATTGGGCCTTTCGGTGGTAGGATCTAACTATTCATCATGTCATTTCAAGCTATTATTTTATGTAAATAACAGTGTATAATTATTGTAAATGAAATAAAGTTACCTAGGTAATATGGGATCAATATGATCAAAAACATTTTAATTAAAGGAGGTTTAGGTGGTTAAGGTCTAAATGGTGCTTGGTTGGGTCGAACAGAGTTGAAAATAGGTTAGACAAGCTTGAGATGGTTGAAATGAGCATAAATAAACTTAACAGGTTTTGGTTGAATAATAACGGGTTGGATGAATAGTACCGGGTAAGCACTATTCCTAGAGGGTTGGGTTTGGTGAAAAGTAATAGGTTTGGGATGAGATTATTGGGCTGCACAGCATTGGGCTATTGTGAACAGTGTTGGCTAGGTTGCGACTAGTGTTGGGTTGCACAATACGGGCTGACCCAGTTTGGCCAATTGGGCCTAGAGTTGGCTCTAGTTGGCTTTCCTAGCCCACCTTGGTGGCCCATGGAGTACGTGGCCCAACTCCCTCTAAAGTGAATTGGAGCTCGCTCTCATGGCGGCTGAGCTAGGGGAAGCGATAGTGGTGCCAAATTTGATGATGGCTACAGCGGATGACGGTGAGCGGTGGTGCGACGAGCAACAATAGGATGCAAGCAACCCATTTTGGGCACACGTGTGGGCGGTGGTGACTTAACAGTGGCTGGCAACAACAGAGCTTGGCTGAAATAGGGGAACGGCATGGTTGCACTACAGTGGTGATGCAGCCAAATTGATGATAGCTTGAGCATCACGGAAGCTAGGAGAGTGTAGTGGTGGTGTCGACTTGGCTTAATGTGACTGTGGCCCGATCTTTCGAAAGATAATGATATGTCGATTGTGGAGAACACAACGTTGATGATCCAAAGGCTCCGACCAAAATGGATCGAACCCCTCACAACCACTACACCATTGCTCTAATGGTTATCAACCGTGCTAAACGTGGTCGACCTCGCCAAGAAGGTTATCTCCTGCAAGCAAATCGAGAACACAAGCAAGTAAGTAGAAGATGCAATCTGAAATGGTATTATGAATAATGATTAAGCTCAAAAAGTTGGGGTTCCTCAAACCGAACATTTGGCCAAACTGCTATGCAAAATAATCTAAAAAGAAACCTATCTAGAAAGGTGCTGGTTCCTATCTATTTATGAGAAGAATAGAGGAGAGGGAAGTTCAGCCAGGGGGTTGGTGCACAAGACAAGGGGTGTGCATAACCTTGGTTTCCTATCCTATTACATGACCTGTGGGTCCAAGAGAAGGTGGTGTAGCACCTATTGCTCTCAGCCAGGAAAAGATGGAGTCAAAGTAAACTTGTGGCCAATCTGCAACTACAGGGAGGATATCTCGTTCTGATGGAATTCCTTCCCTTGGGCACAGAGGTGTTATTTGGTGGCTGGTCTGATCCTTCCTTCAAATATGCATATCGGAAGATAGACTTTGATTATGTCCCTTGTTGGTTATAATTGGCTCTATGTGAACGGTACGGTTAGAGTTGCGTCAAGACGGCATGGTTGTGGCACCGTGGTCGAAGTGGCAGTGGTCGTGGCGTCGTGGTTGTGGCACCGTGGTCGAAGTGGCAGTGGTCGTGGCTCCGTGGTTGAAGTGGTCGTAGTCGTGGCGCCATGGTTGAAGAGGTTGTGGTCGAAGCAGTCGTAGAAGGAGCGGTCGTAGTCTGAGTCGAGCGGTCATAGAAGGAGCAGTCACAGTTGGAGTTGAGCGGTCGTAGAAGGAGCATTCACAGTTGGAGTCGAGCGGTCGTAGAGGTCGTAGCTAGAAGATAGACTTTGATTCTACCCCTTCCGTATATTGGCACCAAAGAAACCAAGTGTTGGCCGACCATGGCTTGACGGATCCTCTCCATTATTCCTAAGTAACAAAAGATCACAATTATTAGGTAGTATACTATTCTGCATAGATAAATTATTAGCACCTAGAAACGAGCTCACCTCATAATTTAAGTGACATGCACGTGCTCTTGTCATAGGACCTTGCAGTTCAGCAACTGCATTTGAAGGATTTTGTGTAGTGCATGTATCTGAAGGAGCGATGTCCTCATCATGGATTGGGATGGCCTAAGGAGAGCTGGTGATGGTGGCCATGGGCGATGGTGGCAAGCTAGAGGTGGTGAGGTTAAGCAAGAAGTTAGGGGTTAGCTTCATGGTGGTGGAACGAAGCTATGGATGTGACCAATTGGAATAGATTGGAGGCAGAGATGAGAAAATGAAGTTGGCTCACCTGTGGCAATTTGAGCATCAGTTGTGTTGGCGGCGGGAAAGACATTGCCTCTTACTAGTGTGAGCACATGAGGTGGCAAGGTCTGCAATGGCATTTACAAAGTGTCAGTAGATGGCAGCGCGGATCGATAGAGGAATGGTGTGGCGCAAGGTCAAGGGTGGCATTAAGGCTAGGTAAGGGCAGTCAGTGAGGTGAAACACTAGGATGCAGGCGCTGTGTGGCTTTTGGCTAGGACGCTATTGACAGACAAGTGAGGAAGTGCGCAGGAGTGCAAATGGCATCGCGGTGCGTGGCAGTGGGAGTAGGGTGATGGTGTAGCAGTTTAAGTGCGCCTCCATGCTTGGAAGGTGTAAATCCAAAAAGAAAAAGCAACTTGGTTTAGAAAACTTTTTGGATTTGGCAAAAACTCCCAATTCAAGCAAAATTAAAAAAAATAAAAATTTTGAAATTCTTGGGGTTGTTTCAACCTACCCACTTAAAAAGAATCTTAACCCTGAGGTTCACTTAGGCTGGGGAACATGTTGGGAAAATCTCACTGCAAGTCTGATTCCTTTTCCCATGTTCCTGCTTCTACAATACGATTTCTCCAAAGAACTTTGCAAAATTTGATGTTCATATTCCTTATTTGTCTCTTTGTGGTTTTAGGAACTTGTATAGGCTCTTTTCGATATATTAAATAATTCCACGGATCTATATCTTCAAGATGTACTTGTTCATTTAGTTGTCGAGGACACTTTCAAAGTCGTGATACATGAAATACATCATGTATTCTAGTTAAGTCTGGGGTCAATTGCAACTTGTATGCCACTTCTCCCACTCTCTTCAAAATCCTGTAAGGACCAACATATCTTGGTACTAGTTTTCCTTCCTTTTGAACTCTATGAGTTTTCCTTCCTTTTGAACTCTATGTATTTCCTTAAATGGACTTTAAGATATACATAATCTCCCATTTCAAAACTTAAGTCCTTCCTACGATTGTCTGCCTAGTTCTTTTGATGATTTTGGGTAATCTTTAGCTTGTCTTTACATGTGCATCCGCATTATGAGCAATTTGTGGTCCGAGAAGTTGTCATTCTCCAGTTTTCGTCCAGTTCAATGATTTTCTACTCTCTCTTCCATATAAAGCTTCAAATGTGCTATTCCAATACTAGCTTCATAACTATTATTGTAAGAGAACTCTACAAATGGAAAATATGTATTCCATGTTGCTCTATAGATGAGTGCACATGCTCTTAATATATCTTCTAAGATCTGGTTGACCCTCTTTGTTTGTCCTCTGGTATGGGGATGGTATGTTATGCTAAAGTCCAAATGTGTTCGAATTACATCATGTAATTTCTCCCAAAACTTTGATGTGAATTATGCTCCTCTATCTGAGACTATCCTCTTAGGAGCTCTATGTATTATCACTATCTTTGTCAAATATAATTCTGCTAACTTATTCTTCCCATAGGTCTGCTTGATTGGTAGGAAGTGTGCTACCTTAGTTAGTCGATCTACAATCACCCCATATGGCATCATATCCATCTTGTGTCTTCGGTAGTTCGATAATGAAGTCCATACCAATCTCCTCCCACTTCCATTTTGGAATTGGTAGTGATTATAATAACCTTTCCAGTCTTTGATGATCTATTTTAATTGTCTAACATACATCACAATATGCTATATATTCAGCTACTTCTCTTTTCATGTTGCTCCACCAAAACATCTTCTTTAAGTCTCAATACATCTTTATTACTCCAAGGTATATAGAAAATGGTGATGAATATGTTTACTCTAGAATTAACTCTTTTAACTCCTTATTTGGAACACAAACAATCACAAAATCTTATTATACCTTGTTTATCTTTGGTAAATTCGGATGGATTTTCCTTCTAAATGGTCTTTTTAAGTTCTTGGATTTCTTCATTCTCTCCCTGAGCAAGCTTAATTTGTTCTATTAAGGTTGGTTGCATTTCTAATGCTGTTATCAATCCTTACTCAGCTATCTCTAGGTTCAATTGCTATATCTCGTTTTGTAGTTGAGGTTGGCATTCTGGCACTGTGGTTATGCTATGATACATTTTTCTGCTCAATGCATCTGCTACCACATTCAAATCATAGTCCTTGATCAATTCTAACATCTTCGTTACCTTAAATTCAGATCTGGTTGGGTAAAGATGTGCTTTAAACTCGTGTAATCAGAAAATATTTCATAATGGTTTCCCAATAGGCAATATCTTTATATGTTTGATGCATGTACCACTATTGCTAATTTCAAGTCATGTGTCGGACAATTTTCTTCATAATATCTCAATTGTCTTGAAGCATAAGCCACAACTCTTCCATTTTGCATCAACACACATCCTATTCCTTGTCTTGAGGCATCATGATACATTTGGAAATCCTTTGCGAGATCAGGAAGTATTAGCATTGGGGTTGATTCAGTTTTGTAGTCAATTTAATCTGTAACCCATGAAAGCTCTCTTCACATCTGTATGTCCATTCAAATGGGTTATTCTTCTTGAGAAGTTGGGTAAGAGGGTGTGCTATCTTTGATAATCCTTCTATGAATCGGTGGCAGTAACCAGTCAATTCTAGAAAACTTCTAACCTTTTATCACTATCATTGATTGCTTCCATTCCATTACTACTTTCACTTTATCTAGATCAACCTTTACTTCTTTCGTGATAATGTGCCCTAAGAAGGCAACTTCTTTAATCCATAATTCACATTTGGTAAACATGGCACATAGTTGACGTTTCTGTAGTTTAGTTAAGGCCAAGTGTAGGTGTTGTTGGTGTTCTTCTTCACTATTGAAGTATATCAGTGTGTCATCCATAAATACTACCACAAACAGATCTAAGTAATCCATATAGACCAAGTTCATTAAGTTCATAAAATATGCTAGTGCATTGTTCAGAACAAATAAAACTGTTGTGAATTCAAATAACCCATATATATGGTAAAAGCAATTTTCTCTCGATCCTATTCTTGGATCTTGAGTTGATGGTAACCAAACCATAAATATATTTTGAAAAATACTTTAGCTCATTTAAGTTGATCAAATAGCTCATCAATCCTTAGTAAGGGGTATTTGTTCGTAATGGTTACTATATTTAATCCTCTATAGTCAACACATTTCTCAAACTTCTATCCTTCTTTTTGACAAAGAGTAGTGGTGCTAACTAGGGTGAAACACTAGGATGAAATAAACTCTTTGTGTACCAACTCATTCATTTTTTAATCTCCTTCAACTCACTTGTTGACATCCGATATTGGGACTTGATAATTAGCTTTATTCCTGGAATCAATTCTATAGCAAACTCAATCTTTCAATTTGGTGGTCTTCTGGGCAATTCTTCTAAAAAACATTTGGGTATTCTTTGATTATTGATATTTGGGTTATTCCTTCTGTCCTCAAGCTATTAATGTTTCCCTTCAACTTTTTTTATCAAAGTATAGTCAGTTGACACTACCACTTTCTGTTCCTCTGAATTAGTCAATGTCACTGGCTTCTTTTCACAATCCACTTTTGCCTTATGTTTAGTCAACCAATTCATCCCAATAATGGCATCCAATCCTCTCATTTCCAATAGTAGCAAGTTTGTTTTAAACCTAATTCCTTGCATTTCTAGGTTTAACCTACTACACCCAAACTGGGATTTCATCGTACTCCCAAGTGTTTGAAACATATAGGGATTCTGCAAAGGAACAAAAGGCAACTAATTTTTCACAGCAAATGCCAAAGAAAGAAATGAATGGGTAGCTCTAATAAAATCAATGAAGGCTTTGAATGGATCAAGAATGTGCTGACTATGACATCAGGCTCCCGCATCTTCCTCTACGGTTTTGTGGTTGATACATCCTTAAATCGTCCTTGGGGTGATCCTTCCTCTTCCTGTGATTTGTCCTTCTAGTCTTCCCACCTAATTTCTAGGTTGAAACATTCCTCCTTGACTGACTGGTGCAACTATAATTGGCCTAGAGGTTGGCTGTTGACTTATGACTTGTGTTTTTGCTACTTCAGATGGTAATCCTCTCTTGGGCGTTGGCTTCGATAGTGTCCAGTCTATCCATAGTGGAAATAGGTCATTGAACCTAGTGGACAATTTCTCGGATAATGATTCTCTCCATAAGTATGGCATTGCACCATGGTAGGTCGAGGGGCATTGTATTGTGATTTTGGGGCTATAGTAGTTGGCCTTTTTGTTGATACTTGAATGGTGGTGTTGTCATCATTCTTCCACATGGTGCGCTTGATGATGATACCATCTATTTTGCTCTTCTCTTTCAGATGTCCTCCAATTCACCTCTGCTTCTTTTGAAACAATAAGTTTATTCACCATAGATAATAAATCTTTGAAGTTGAGGGCTGAGATGTGAAACTTCAATGATTTTTGTAGTCCTTTAGCAAAGCATTCCACCTTCTTCTCCTCTACGTTGGTATCTTTGGGGGCATAGTGAGCTAAATGATTAGATTGATAAAGATATTTTGTTATTAAACATTCACCTTGCTTAAGAGTAAGAAATTCCCGGTGTTTTGAGGCAACAATGCCAGAAGGTATGTGGGCCTTGTGGAATTCCTCTTCAAATTCCTTCCATGGTATATCTCTTCCAGAGTGCAGTGTCTGATTATTCATCTACTATGCAGCTATTTGTCTTTGTAGTTGATGTGATGCAAATAAGGTCTTCTCCTTGTCATTGCATTGGATTGTATTTAGTTTCCACTCAATGTCTCAAATCCAGTCATCTGCTTCCATTGGATCCAAGGATGTTAAAAACGTTGGTGGTTGGGCCTTCTTAAAATCTGACCTTCTGGAACCTACAACTATTCCTTCCTAGGTAATTGTGATTCCTGAGGAGGATCCTGTAGTTGTTTGTGGTCTGACTGATATTTGTTCCAAAAGCCTTGTCTGTTGCTCCATCATTCTTGCTTGTCCTTGTTCTACTTGAAATCTATTCTGTTCCATCATTGGTAGTACTTCTACCAAATTAGGTTGACTTTCTAATGAATTTACTTCACTAGTCTGATTATTCCCATGACCTCTTGATCTAGTTCCTACCATCTTATTTTCTGGTTGCTGATGTAAGGCTTATTTCTGTAGTGATTTTTAGGGAAATTAGATAGGTGAGGGAGAATTAAGACAATAGGTGAGAATAGAAAGAACAACACAAAGACTAGAGCGAAAAGAGGAAGATAAAATTTTGATATAGAATATATACATATACCGATAGAGAGCAAACCATAGATTAATTAAAAAGGATTTTTATTTATCTTACACAAGTTGCACATACACCATTTATAAGGTACATATTACAGCCTATTCTACACACAAAAACCATCTACTAGGGTTCACACCACTATTCTAACGTAATTTACACATCATGTCTCATTCTCTAATCCTCTTTACTCATTCTCTGAAGGTGGATTGCTTGATATGTACTATACACGCTCCATTGGTTCTTCTTCTTCGTCCATCTTTCTTTCCTCTTGCCTTGGACATCTTTCACCTTTTCCTTACCACAGGATGAGGATTCATGAAACTGGTGGTGATACTGATGAGCATCTCTGACAGGTCGTGGGTGAGCACTTAACCTTCCTGGCTGATCTTCTATGGGATGTGCTGGAATGTCTAGGGTTTCTCTACAATCAGACATCTCTCCTACCTCTATCATTTGTCTTTAGCACAAGTCCCTCCGTAGTATGTGTATCACCTGCTTGGCCAAATACAATTGATAGTGTAAGTCTTGGTATTCTCCCAAAGTCCTAGAGTGCAATGCTCCTTGGTAGGCAATGTGTTATCCAGCTTCATCTAGGCGATAATCATCATCGGATTCGAGCTGGGGCATTGAAAAGCTGGCATTGTTGATGTTGTCTTGAGGAATAATGTGGAAAGGTGAGTAATCAAACTCTTCATCATAGTGTCATCAAAGATAGAGTACTGCATTCTGAGCTGCATCTTGGATGGCATCCGTCTCTTTAATTCTATATCCAGTGAACTTGTGGTATGCATCTGTCCTGATGTTCAAGGGTGTAAGAACTACCTATGCTTTCCATTGATATAGCTTTCCTCTAATGAATTGCTCTTCTGCATGGAAGACTGGACGATGCTAGTTGGTTGCTTTGAGGTATTGTTGCACTCTCCACAACCTAGTTGTCCATCCTCTCAGTTGTTCAGGCTTCGAGTATATGTAATGCACCATCTTTATAACTAACAATAATTTGAAATTAGACAAGAGAAGAAGCAAATCTTTTTACAAAAGTAAAACTAACTTTAATCAATTCTAAGATAGGTAAGACAACAATAGGAATGAAAAGATAGCAGTAATACTTATATTTTTCAAAAATCCTTTTTGTTATTTTGAAATTATTTTTTTACAAATCATCAATCCTATCCCATCTTAAGGTCCCATTGTACAATCAAGCAAGCTGGCTCTGATCCACTCCTATGACGACCCTATTTCTAAGGTCATCAAATTTTCTTGCAACTCCCTAGGAAGATCAGTTGCAGAGTGATGAAGAGTGTACATGTAACATCCCAAAAATCTCATTGCTTGACAATGCGTAAAATTTAAAACTTTTTGATTTGCATCTTGTTGCATTTGGTTTTACTGGATGTTTGATTGAGATTCCTAAGCAATAGTAATTACAATGATAAAAGAAAATCCATGCAAATGCAATTTAGAAGAAAAAGTGTGAACTAACTTGAAATTTAAATCCAAATTTAAAAAGATGATCCAAAAAGGCTAAACTGTCAGGAGAATTTGCAGCAAAACTGTTGCTAAACCAAAAGGCTAAAAGGGCATGATACAATTTACTAAATTAAATCATGACTTCAAGTTTCAGGTTAAATCATCAGCTTAGACCTAAAATAAATAAGGAAAGATATAAACCTAGAAATAAAGTAGGAGCTAAAACAAATAAAAATCAAAAGTTCGAACATAAAATCCTAAATGTGAGTAAGCAATAGTGTATTAAAAGAAATCATGAGTTTAAGTTCAAAACCTAGATCTATTTTACAAATTCAAGTCAAGCTAAACTTTGAATGAAGGACCAATTCAAAAGTCATACTGTTCAAAAGGTCTTTGCTAGCTAAAAACCCTAAATTGGTGTTTAGGACAGTCTCTGAACCAAGGTGAAGAAAGTTCATGTGAGAGTTCAACCCTAAATCAAAATGAACATCGTATAAATCCAAATCTAAATTTGAACCAAATTTCAATATTCGAATTTGCACAAAATCCAGGCAAGGATTGAGGTGGGCCTGGCCCACTGGGCGTAGCCCATTTTTCCCTGGTCCATTGGGCCCTTGGCCTGGCCTAAGCCGGCCCAACATGCTAGCGCGCACCTCGGGAGTACTGCCCCCGCACCGTGTGATGCCCACGCCGACCGTTGTGCCCCTATATGCCCAGACATCCCCACCCACATTGTGCCTCACCTCACCTTGTGCACGCGTGCCTGTTTCTCTCCCCAGGCCCCTTCCTTTCCTCCCTACCGTGTGCTCACGCCGACGCAAGGCATCATGCAGCCCCGCACGTCACACATGCCCTACTCCATGCCATGCCATGCCTTGCTTTACCCTGTGCGCCATTGCTCCATGCCTTTTGTGCCTTGCCATCACTCGAGCCCCCGTGCTTTATCCTACACGTCGTCACCTTCAGCCCTCGCGCCACCTCCCCACCCTAGCATGGCTCCCCCTCCACGTCACAAGGCCTCCTCATTACATATAAAAGCCCGCGCATGCTCTAGCACCCCTCCCACTGTGAGGAATTGCTCTTGAGTAGCTCATAGCTCGCCAGAGTGAGTCTCCATCTTCAGCTCTGGACAAGATAGATCAGCCAATCGGCGCTATGTTCGATCAATTCCTCGTGACTAAGGCATCAACGGAGCTTCCTCAATGCGACCATGCCACCATCTTGGACCACTAAATCCCCTTCACCCCTAGTGACGTCCCCTTTCTACTCCGCCTTGGGCCCACGCTGCCAAGCCACTTTGACCATCCCCGAGCTCAGCCAAACCCTTAGGTAGCCTCTTACTAACCCCTAGATGCTCCCAGCATGAGGAATTGGCCTAAAATGCCAGGAGTTGCCTTACTGCCTTGCCTCGTGTTCCTCCATTGCCTGACCCCGCCATCAACCACTACATCGACCATTATACCCCGTGAAACTTGGCATGGAGGTGTGCACGGTGGTGAGGGTCCCATTTTTAGCATGCTCACTGACCACCGTGCCTCCCCTCACTAGCAATGAGCATTGGTTCTCTTGACGGGGAGAAGATAATTGTACCAACATCGTTAGTTCAAACCTATAATTAGCTTAACTCTAATGACAATGGTTTAATTTAGCTATTATATTCCATTCCTTCAAATAATTGAACACTTAACCCTTGTCACAATAGAAACTATAATGGTAACATTAGTTATAAGTCATATTTAAAGCACCATGCTTAGTCTTGCTTAGAAACTCGAGGGCATTAAATTGCCCTAGCATCATTTCAACAAGAAAAATTGATTTGGACAGTCATTGGTAGGGAAGTGGCCGATATGTTGTAACGTGGTTATTTTATGATTCCAAAACAACCAACTTGCTTAAATGTCTGGGTGGATGGTCTGGGGAGGTTGGTGGAGTGGATGCATAAGAGTGTTGGATTGTGTTAGATCTGCCTAGATAACTTTAAGGACTGAATCTTATATGACCTCCCAATGTAAAATAGCACAACCACAAGTCTATAATGTGTATGACTGGCTAAATAATTTACATCGACCCAGTTGGGTTGCACCATTGGTGTGAACATGTGCAAAGAGAATGGTCGTATCCCTTTGACATGACGATGCAAGAGGAGGCTTTTGTAGGGATGGTCGCATCCCACAACAGTGAAAACCTTAGTGGGAGGTGCATTGTAAAAGCCTTGTGGTGACCTTCTTGAATTGCGTGTCCAAGGAAACATGTGGAATAGAACAAGTTGGTTGTCCCTTGTGGGTAAAGTATGCGATCTTTACAGAGTAAAAACTATTTGAACAGCTATGCCCACAGTCATGGGCATGTGTTGTGAATCTACGGGAGTTAGTATCTAAAACAGGTTTGTGTTGCCCTAGACGGGCAATACCAATGATGATATTAGGCGAGTACAACGCTAAAAAGTTAGCATTGAATGCAGGAAGCCATGTAATGGTTGATGGATCCCGCATTATTATTATTGAAATCTTTTATGCATTAAAAAAATCAACTTCAGTTAACCTGCTAAGCTCAAGAATTTCTATTATTAGTATTTGTCAACTAAGGCATTTAGCAAAAGAACCGTAGCCAACTTTGTTCAGCCTTGCATATATAATAATGCATTTTGTGTGTTTGCTCACGGAGTACGGTTGATTGTGCTCACCCTCGCTCACTCAATTAACTCAGAAGTGGAGTAAGACGCTTATGCACACCACGATGCACTAGGCCTAGAAGCTGAAGAAGACAGAGGGAACTAGGGAGATTGTTAGATGATAACTTTTGCCCCAGTTATTTGCCTATGGGTAGGTTATAGCCTCGCTTTTTTAGTCTTTATCATTTCCGCTTTTGTATTGTAAAGTATTTGGCCTGGGTGGCCCTTTTTGTAAAAACTGCCCGATATGGCAAGGAATGATATGGTCAAAACTATATATGAAATGATTCAACAATCACTACTACAAAAAGGGTCATCATAGACGGTTCAAAACTGTTATCATAGGTGGTTTTTTGAACCATTTGAATTTATGCAAAAGTTATGCTCATTTTACTAAAGGTGTCTCAAAACTGAATCCTACTCGGACTCAGGCGGGAGATTATGAAATTTTGAGGGATTACAATGCGGGAAACATATCACATACGGTTTTTAATACAAACCATCTATGAAGTATCACAGACAGTTTAAATTAAAAAACCATCTATGGTGTCTGCCATTATCACAGATGGTTCTTATCAAGAACCATCTGTGAAATCTTGTATTATCACAGATGGTTCATATAAATAACCATCTGTGAAAAACCATAGATGGTTATTCATATAAACCATCTGTGATACTTATAGCATAGATGGTTCTTAGGAACTGTCTATGATGTAAGCGTGTAGTTTAGCCTTTTTTATAGTAATGAATGTATCTGTAAACATTATCTACTAATCTATGGAATAGTGCAATAGAATCATAGAGGATTCTGGATTGTAATATCCAGGTTCAATAGTACATTAACATACTCATACTTTAATCATAAAAACCAAACTTTTATTACAAGAGGGTACGACTTAACAGCTGAGTTTTACATTATTATGGGCTTCCAAGCACAAGGTTTATAATACAACACAAAAGATTTTCCAAAGCAATCATAGGCATGCTCGAGCATAGTCGAGACCAAGAACCAGTAGTCATCACCTTCTAGGGAATCATCAAAATTTCCCTCAAAAGGTTTCTCGGTATCCTCCCAAGCTCCTTCTAATGATGATTAAGCAAGTATGAGTATAGCCGTACTCAGCAAGTCACATGAGAACACCTATTTAACTACTTTCCAGGATGTCAATAGAATAAGGTATGGAAGCTTTGTTATTACGAGTGTAAATGCATGTTTGTTTGCAAAGACCTTTAAACTTGAAATACCAAATAATATATTATTAAGAGAAAAAGGGGATTTAACAATCTTACTTATCACCTTAAAACAAGATTCTTCGACAACGTTAGATTCTACGCATAAAATGAGAAAGCAGAAATAAATAAATAATTACAAATAAAATAAAAAATATACTAAAAATATATTAGGATTTTAGATGAATTTAAAAACTTGAATCACTGGAATGAACAATCGAATGGAATAGAAATTCCAGAAATTTCTCATTTAATTCTCAAACGAGAGAATATTCTAGGGAATCTCCTTTTGCTGGAATTTTGGAGAATTTGCTAGTCTATGACAGGTGGGACTAGCTTGTCATTGGCTCTAAGCAAAATTAATTAGGGAACTTCAAAGATGGGGTTCATGATATTTGAACTCAATACCTTGGCAACAAAGGACTATCTTTCCTCATCTAGCCAATTGACCAACTTGCTAGTTGTGTCATATACTCAAAACAATAAAATGAAGCAAAGAATAGAGTGTGGGGGTGAAAAGAAGAAATAGAGGAGCTACAGGAAGGACTGGTGCATGGTGGATGTGGTGGTGCCACAGAAAGGAGGCATGGGAGGAGATGGAAACTGGCAAAATGGATTACTAGGGACCCAAGGATCATGTGGGTGGTGGTGGCATGGCCGGAGACACGGCATGGCGATAGCAGTGACACTTGAGGTGCAGCCATGGGCAGGCTCGCATGGACGACGGTGTTTCGGCGGAGAACACGGAGAACTAGCATGAGCATGGGCATGGACTCGATACATGGAACATATAGGTGAAGTTAGCTTAGTTGGAAAGTGGCTGAGGAAGGCCAACGACATGTGGGGTGGTCAGCTGGGTCAAGGCACACGGTGAAGAACCTCCACGGTGACTTATTGGACAACCCAAACTATGGAACATGTAGAGGGTATGATGGTGATCATGCGGTAATGAGAAATCAAAGAACAGGTCACCGAAGATGACAAATCGATGATGGAAAGGCGAGTTTAGCCTAGATTGGGGAAAACTCGATTCCTGCATGAAAATCAAACTAACTTGGCATGGATGTTGTTGAGGCTTGGAAACACAATATGACTTGAAAAGATTGCAAAAAAAACATCACAGAGTGAAAGATGGTCGAGAAGACTTAGCTTGTGACTACGACGGTACACGAGAGGTTTTGGTGTTTGTGCAGGGTGTAAATGGGTAGAACGCTGTCCCATTGCTCCATTTTATAGGGCAAGAATAAGAGAAATGAGTTTAATTTGGCTAAATTAATTTAATGTCGGTTTCTAGGTTTGAATGCAAAGAAACTGAAAACTGATGAACTAATAGCAAAGGAACTGAAAGGAATTCATTTTAGTGATTGTAGATGTTCTTTTTTGCCTTTAATTTCTTTAGTGGAAGGGAATTAATTTTTGTCTTGCATGCATTGGCTTTTGGTGTGCTCGATAGTGCAAAAGAGGAGGGCATGGGCTGTTCGGCTGGGAGGAAAAGAAACAGGGGGGAGAGAGAAGTAGCCAGGGGCAATTCGGCCAGGAGGCATGCAGTAGCAATAGGAAAGAGAAGAAAGAAAATGAAAAAGGAAAATAAAAATAGAGATCGGCTAAGAAAAATGGGTTCAATTCAGAAAAATGGATTCACCATTTTTTTTTAAGATTCGGATTTTTGGAGATTTGAACTTGAATTTTTGGAATTAGAATTTTGAGATTTCTTTCCAGAATTGCATATAATATCCAAAAAACCAAATAAAACCTAGGCACTTTTACAAATTAATTTGAGATTAAATTTTTAAGTACAAATATTAGATGTTACAAACACAAAGTGATTTATAACTCAAAGTGATTTACAACTCAAAATGAATTACAAAAGAATGTTCATGTATTGTCATCAGAGTTATAATTGAATTACAACTCAAAGTGAATTATAATTGAATGAATTACAATTTAATCAAATGTTTGAATATGTATTAATCGATGTCACTGGAGTGAAACTCTCCTTTCAAGTCAATGATCTCCATAATAAAGAAGGTAGAGAGCCGTCCTCGAACGTCTGAGATTTTGTTCAGATCGAATGCATTTGATTTGATTGTTATGCCCTGTCGCTAGGAGGAGTAAGTAGTAAGTATATATATATATATTGATAATTATGAAATAATTATATTGTGAGATTGACAACCTCTGGATCATTCGTCTTAGCACACATGATTTCCTACATATGACGGTAAACATAAAATGTACATAGGTTGCCTTGTAGCTGCTGGTGGCACTGTAAAAATAGAATTACATGCATAGATATAGTCAGTTCAAGAGGTATTATTATGAAGTGTGATACAGGATTATTGTGTTGTAGCGGGTACTGAAAATCGTGTCATGTATTGCAGTGTGGCGCTCGATTCCTTATGTCTCCCTCCCTAGTAACATAGGCATTGAACAACCTACATGATTCCAAAATGTTATACTCGACATTGCAAATGAAGGGAACACTATAATAGAGTTATGTATGGACAAAATGTTCCTATCGAGTATTTGTTGCACAAGGGTGAAGTCATGGTTTTTCGTGAGGAGAGAATCAAGGTATATTACCTTGTTCTACTTTGGTGCAATTACTCTAAGAATCGAGTGCCATCTATTCATGTATGTCACTATAGTCATTAAACCTAAGTTCGTGTTACGTATAAAGTACAAATAAAATTTGTATAGCAACTAGTGAAGCACTTACCTCTAGTTGTAGGGCACTAGTATGTACTCCTTGTTGCCCTAAGCAAGTAATCATGTCGTTATGTAATTCTTGACGTAGGATGCAACTTAGGTGATGCATTGCTCAGAGATCAACTATGAGTCGAGGAAACCCACTGGTTCTCATGATCGTCGGGCTTCTTGCATCATATATTTATACATAAACAATGAGTTATGACATTTATCGGTATTACGTGAATGTAGAACTTGATTATACATAGTTGTAGTGTCCAACATCATAGAAATGAGGCATCGAGGGCATCGAAGTTGAATAGTTTGAATAAGTCATCAAAGCCCACGATGAAGAAGCCCAGCTCGTGGAGGAAATACCTCTACATGTATTTGACAGTGAATCCAGTAGGCTAGTTTGTCCTCCACTTGTTAGTCCTCCACATGTACCAGGCATGTAAACTCCTGCAACCCATTCCAACGGGGTAAAAGTGTGTCGAGGACAAACGACATTCCGATGGAGAATGCCCATGGCTTGCGAGGCACCTTAGGGCCTGTTTGGTTGCCTGCATGCGGGTGGCTCGCACCAGCGCATGCAGGGAGATGGTGTTTGGTTGGCTGCGGAGAGGAGAGAGCCTGCAGAACGGATGCAAAAAAAACAACTGGAGCCAGGCTGAGGAGGAACGCGGCTAAGGAGCTTCCCTCCTCAGTCTGGCCACGCTCATGCAGCTGCATCAGCTCATGCAGGCAACCAAACAAGCCCTTAATGTTCTTCAATTTATCTTTAGCACCTCACCTATGATACATCTTCCCAGGAGATGACTCAGCACACTTTTCTTGTTTCTTCAGCGTCATCTCCACAGGAGCCGATACTACAGTCTTGTGAAGCAGAGGTTGAGGTGGAGTCATCGAGGGTTCTATTGAAGAGGCATGGTCGTGTAGAGATCACAACACTATAGGTCTAGGGCGATGTCCCTCTTAGTCTACTGGACAAAAGTGTGCATGACATTCCATAATGTTATGATGTACCATGTGGGATGGCCATGAAAGGGTCATGTACCATGTTCACCTAGACCTTGGCATAACTCTGTGCCAGTTGGGCACTATGCAGCACTGTCCCTTCCTGGCATGGAAATGCTATCCCCAGCCTAGCCTCAATAGGAATAGACCTAACCAGCTTCACTTAGAGCTTGCAGGGCGTGGACTCCTACAAATGATACAAAATTAGCTAAGGTGTCCTACAGGTCTATCTTTGGAGCATTTTAGATATATACATTACCTAAATTCCATCGATCGAAAGTCGGGCATCGCTTTGGTTAGATTGGTGTGTGGACGTGTAGCTACTCTGACGGTGATATAAACTGGCTTCCACAATAATGGTGCTGACTTGCGACTGGCTGAGCACTAGCTCTAGTCTTTCCTACAAACGTGCTAGCTTAATAAAAAAATTCTACATGAATCTCCTCTTTTATGCACTCCTCATGCTCACCCTTTGATCTCTTCCAACTCCTGTACAAGTTGGAGTCATCTAGGAATCTCAGCCTCCAGGGAATGTAAACCCCAAGGCCTCGCATGCAACTTAGGTGCTCCTTATTTCCCAAGGCTGTGGACAACATGTCCCTCTCCCTGATGGCCTGGAAGTTGCCTTGGAAGGATTCCACAATCAATGTTTCCTACAAGAGGCCAATATGTTATTTCAGTACCTATGAAGTTATGGACATATTACCAGCTAGATAGTTTGATATCTTACCAAGCATTGTGACACTTCCTGGTCTATTGGGTTCTTGAAGGATATGTCACTCAAAGACGTGGTAGATATCCTCGCTCTTAACTAGTTTTGGGCACGCTCGTCTATGATCCTAGCAAATGGTCGGGAGACCTCCAATAGGATTGCCTCCTCATCCTCCTTCCTCCATTATGGAATTTATATGCGTACCCAACGGTGCCGAGTCTGTGGGGTGAGTGTTCTGGGCCTGGATTGCCTTGTGCACCGCACTTTCTTCATGGAATTCGGTGGTCTTCTTCATGCCCACAAGGGCATCCCATATATCCAAATGGAGGAAAGGATATTTTGTGAATGGCGTCCCATCCTAGTTCACGTACTTCATAACAAGCGTGCTTTTGACGTTCTTCCATGCCTTGCCCATTTCCAGGAGCACATATCGCCGCATGAGGCCTTGGACTTCTTCTTCGATCTTGAAGGACCTTAAGACCTCCTCACAAATCTGCTCTTTCTCTTCACGTGTTAGAGACTTCCAGCTCAGTGTGGTGATAGAGACATGTTGCCTGACAACTATCCTACAGGTGGTCCAGAATGCGGCCGTTGCTTTCTTGGGATGTAGAGGGACCCCAACTAGACTAACATTTGTGATGATCATTCGGCTCTTAGGCATTTTTGATATTCCTTGGCCCTCTCATTTAGTTGCTCCTTTGGTCTGGTCATCGGATGTATTCAGCAAAACTGAGCCTGAAGACTGTGTGGACGCCATCTCACTTAGTTGCTATCTATGAAGCATTCAAATTACATTTTAGTATGAAGTATATAAAATGCAAACTGAATATCATAGATAAAATTTTATTGCTCTTAGGTGTCCTAAGTATCATCGACAAATTGTCCATTGCCATTTCCTAAAGTAAATATCATTTCTTAATTTCCAACAATTTCAAAGGATGACTACACAAAAACAATTTCTAATAGTATTCTTAGTATTACTTATCCAGAATTTAGCAATTGATTCAAAATTATTACCAATTCATATTCTTAGCACATGTGAAATCTCTAACCAAACAAATTTCATCACACCACATTCAAAAAACAGGGGGGGCAATGGATTCTTTTCCTGAACATAATAAACACGTAGCATCGCTATTTTTTTGCCTTTTGCTCAAGTTATCTCTAGTAAGCAATTTGTTATCAGATAAAAGCCAAAGAAAGACTTGCATCCTAGGAGGGACATAAAGTTCCCAAATAGCAGGAATATTCATAACAGAGATACTACCAAAATTGACTACTGCATAAAGGGACAATATACTCCATAAGAATTACATTTGTAAACCGTAGCATCTTCTTCCTCACTTAAAATAGTAGACTCAGCAATATTCAATATTTCTAACCACATATTAATTATCCTTTCATCTAGACATATTCTAAAAGTGAATTTGAGGCTAGTGCCATCCCAAATATCAGAGTTCACAACATGTTTTTCGTTAAACAGGATGTAAACTTCCCAATATTGGATAGGTAGACTTGAATTCCCAAACCAAAGATCTTTCCAAAATCTAATTTTATTCCTTGTACCAATTCTCCATTGACAACCCATTTTAGCCCCTTTATCGACCCAAAGCCGAGGAGAGCCGCGCAACTACAACGGGGACAAGATCCAAACAAAGACGAGTAGATCCTAAATGTATACAATAAGCTACAAAGATTACATGAAAGATCCCATCCATATATCACCTAAAATGATCAAGAGCCAGGGAGGAGCCGCATGACAACAACGGGGAGCTAGGAGGAGGAGCCGCATGACGAGGAACCGTAGGGAGGAGGCACCAAGGCAGTGCTCGACGAGGAACCAGAGGAGGCGGCGGCGCACAATGGGAGCAGAACAATGAGGGGATGAACCTAAGTATGCATGGAGGGAGTTAGGTTTTCACCCTAAGTGTCTATATATGTAGTCTCTATGCCGTATCTCGCAAAGTAGAGAGTATCTAACGCAACAGAGGGTATGCACATGTAGTATATAAGCATATAAGACCATCTGTGTATGTACGTGTAGCATATGAGCATATAAGACCATCTAAGTGGTATGTATACTTTTTTAAGGTGGTATATACAGTTTTTTTGAACATACTCCTTTTTATGTATGAATATGAAGGTATTAGCAAAATATGCCAAAAACCATGTGCTCCCTTTTAAGTTTTTTATGTGGTTGGCATTGAAGTATCTTAGAATTAGTATATAAGTATACCTAAAATAATAAAGGAGTATGTTAAGTTCGTTTAGGTGATATATCATAGGTGGGAGCAACTACACCTAGGAGTAGAATGTATTTTTCCTTACGTATATGTGTGTGTGTATAGAGGAAGCTGAAATGGGGCACTATGGTGTCTAGGTACCAAGACTCCCTACTTTTGGATTACTTTTAGATATGTGCAAATGCAATGATATATAATATATCAGGATGGAAAGTCTTAATTATAGATGGAAAGTCTTAATCATGGAGCCTGAGCACTATGGTGCCCATGTTATTTATACTATATATATGTGTGTGTGTGTGTGTAAGTTTATTACAGATGGTTTTAAAAATAACCGTCTGTGATATCCAACATATCACATACGGCTAATACAAAAAACCGTCTAAGATGGTCTATATGTCATAGACAGTTTTGTGTTAGAAACCATCTATGATACCTCTTTACATAGCTGAAAATCTTCTATTTTTTGGCTAGCCTCAGAATTGCTAACCATGCTCTCTGAAAATAAGCAAGCAAATTACAGATAAAATGGCAGGTAAGTGAATTACAATTCAAATTGATTTACAACTCAAAGTGTAAATCCAAAAAGGGAAAGTAGCATGGTTTGGAAAACTTTTTGGATTTGGCAAAAACTCCAAATTCAAGCAAAATTTAAATAAATTCAAAATTGTTGAATTTTTTGGGGTTGTTTCATGCAAGCATCTGAGGAATGATCAGTCGACAATAACCCCCACTTTCAATTCTGCACCGTCCCGGTTTCTACCTGTCTTTCTTCTTCCCTGAAAGGGGCGCCGAATTTCTACGCCCTTTCGATCGATCTATCTAGCAGGATAAGAGTAGGATAAGACCCTAAGTCATTGTACAATCGATCGCAGAGAGTACCGTCAGTCTGTCACAAAAGACCAGTTGTGGAAGCGAAGTCTTTTGGCATCTGTTCTGACGTAACGTTTCGGTTCTTGGCGAAGCCTTTTGTTCCTGTCATGGTGTCATCTCAGCTAGCTGCAATCGCCAACTGAAACAATCACTTCCTGATGCACACTTGCAGAGTACCAGCAATATTATCTCTGGGTACAATGAACCATGGACCAAGCCACTATGGTTTGATCAGCAGTTGCAACTGTTAGCACTAGATCATGTCTGCTTAGACCCAACCAAACTGAAGAATTGTTAGTGTTACGCTTCAGTTGCAGGAAGTGAAAAGCAGCCTTGTACTTTGCAAGGCAAAAGCTAAGCCCTTTCTCTCCCTCCCACCTGCAGTACAAACCTATTCGTTCTTTAACTCAAGCATGCATGCATCCTATAGCGTCGAAAAAGAAGTGCTACCACCCACCCATCCACCCACAGATCAATCATTAACAAAGGAAGAGCTTTCTTGTACCTGATTTGATCGAAAATCTTAAAACTAAATCACCGCAACTGAAAGATCTATATCGATCGCACTCGCGCACGCGTAAATGCGTCATAATACTAGTTTATTCGGCGATTTCGCACAACAAAAATCTTAATCCGATGGCGAAGTGATCCAATCCTGCACCACCATTGTCCGCCTTGGATCACAGCAGCCCCACAAAAGAATGGGGCCAAGTGGAATCTCGGATAATATCAATAATTTTACCCCCTTGGGGATATCCCTTTGGAGCCAATTAGCCATGAAAGGGGTCGAGAGGTGCCTCCACTAGCGAGCGAGCGATCGACACATGATGTGCTACCATGGGAGGTGAGGAGTTGGATTCCACTTTGGTTGCTGGTTGGATGGCGCTTTAGGGAAAGCACACACCTGGTGTTGAGGCGAAGGAGGAGAAGAAGACAGAAGCATGCTTCCAATGAGTTCTCTTTTCGCATGTGGGGGAGAGAAAGAAAGCCATGGCAAATCTACTACTAATGATTGGTGGCTGCCTAGGGCTAGAGGCCATGTATACTAAGCATGCATATATACCTGTTGATGTGCACATTACTGGTTGATATGCGTAGATCTGTCTATCCGTTAACCTAATCTAGGACATCTATGTATAATTTAAGGAGTATAGATTAGCTAGAAAGAACATCCCTATATGACAGTGGTAGTCATTATAAACCTCCCCATGCGCGCGAATGTTAGGCTGGAATGAAAAGGACGCGTACGTGATGGAAACACTTAGTTTGATCCAAACGCGGTATGAGAAATACTTTGTAAAAATGTTCGTACTGTTTTAAGTGGATATTTTGCAGTGTAATTAAACACTTGTCGAATGTATGCGTGGCTTGTACATCTACGAGTGGCACATATTAAAGCCTTAGTTTGTTAAAAGGCATATATACTTTGCCCTAGGGCACCGGTTGTTGGTCAAGAACCTTTTATATTTTTTTTAGAGAAAACTCCTAACTTTCATACCTTGGTCTATTTGGAACGCAGAAAATCTTTCGCAGGGGATAAACTGATTCCTGTAAAAAGCATATATACTTTGCGCCTTTGCCCTATGGCTCCGGCTGTTGATCAAGAACCTTCTTACTTTTCTTAGGGGGTGTTTGGGACTGCTCCGCTCCATATTTTTCAGCTTCGCTCTATGTTTTTTAGCCAAACAGGTTCAGCTCCACGCGCTCTGTTCGAGGAAAAAAAGGTGGAGTTGTGAGAGCACCTAAAGGGGTGCTCCACAAACTCTAGGTTTTTTGTGGAGCTGCTCCACGGTAGAATTCGTGGAGCAGAATTTGTGGAGCAGTCCCAAATACCCCCTTAGAGAAACCTCCCAGCTTCCGTATTTAGGCCTCGGTTGGAACACGGGATTTTTTCCTGTTCCTAGGAAAATAAACTTATTCCTGTGAAATTTCTGCAATATTTCCAAACAGACCCTTACAGTTTTAAAATTGACACACACACATATTCCCTTGTGTACTCTCAACTTTTTTCATGGGTCGGGGGGATATGAAGTACGACATTGGATGCAGGCCCAGCGGCTGGTGACTATTCCCAAGACTACCAGCTGATAATTCTGTCCACGCCACTTCGTACAGTTTGTTCGCACGTACCGGGCCAGCAATGGGTAGCCACTGGCCGGTAGGGTAGTGGCGGCCCAGTTGGTCAAGAAGTCGAGACGGACCGCGTGCCGCCGGTACAGAGGCGCACGGTAATTCCCTGGGCTTTTATCGGCCCATAGCGCCGCTGAGTAGGCGCGGGCCGGAAGGGACGCCTCGCTCGGAACGGCGAATACTTGCCGCGCGGCGCGCTCCTCGGCCCAGACGGCGTGAGCCCCTCGCGTCGGCTGACTAGACGTGTTTATTATCCTTAGAGCATCTCCAATGTCCTCTAAATCTCATCCCCTAAATCACTTTTTAGAGGACACAATCTAGAATATAGAAGACTAAAAATATGTAACCTCTAACAAGTCCTCTAAATATGGTCCCCTAAATTAAAATCTGGGTCCACAAAAACTACCAACCAAAGAATTTAGGGGATCGGACGACGCAGGAGCGTTGGGGGGCCGATTTAGGGGATGGTGTGCGTCCTCCATATATAGGGGACGAAAAATTAGGGATGGAGTTCTCTATATTTTTGGGTACCATTTAGGAGATCTGTTTGAGCCTTTTTTTACCTTTTCTTCTAAAATATAGGGGATATGAGCACTTTAGAAGATTTGTTGGAGATGCTCTTAGAGTAACTCCAGCAGTAGCCCTTAAAATAGGGCCCTTACTTTTTATTTGAGGGCTCTTCCTACTTTTGAGGGCTCTATTTTTTAGGCTACACTCCAGCAAGAACCCTCAAAACAGGACTCTCAAATTCATTCTTAGAGGGGATGACACATAGGACCCACCCTCATCCTTATCCTACTTTTGAGGGCCGAGGGGTAAAAAACTCACTCCAGCAGGGCCCCTACTTGAGCCCTCAAAAGTAGGGGCTCCCTCCAGACCCCCAGGAATGAGGGCTCGAGGAGGAGATTTGAGGGGCCCCTACTTTTGAGGGCTCAAGTAGGGGCCCTGCTGGAGTGAGTTTTTTACCCCCTCGGCCCTCAAAAGTAGGATGAGGGCTCAAGTAGGGGCCCTGCTGGAGTTGCTCTTAGTAATCTGCTCATACGTTACAATAAAATTTATTAAATATATAAAAAATTATGATATAAAAGAGAGCTATTCTGATCAATTGAAAAATAAAAAGTGATAAAAAAATTAAAAATAAGATGGTTAAAGAAGAAAGAACGTACGGTCACTATCCCGTTTTTTTATAATAGTATCCTGATTCGCCGCCCATGCCACCGATGTGCGCGGCTGTCGCTGCTCTGTCCACGTGTTGAGTAGGACAGGGCTGTAGGTCGGTCGGCCTGAGCCAACTCCGTGAGTTTGAGGTTCACGAGTCCACCTCCGCGAATCTGGTCCACGCTTTGAGTTGCGCGAGTACCTAATTTCCTTGAAACAACAACCAAACGTGACAAGCGGCATGTAAGTTGAAACTATTATAAAATTAGCACAATTACCCGTACAAATATTGAAATATATATATTTTATATGACTCGAATACGTTTGAAAAATATAGATGTATTTGCTATACAGTGCAACGGTTAAAATATATGTATGTGATTTATCTTTAGCGTTATAATCTAGTCTATTAAAATAAGTGGCATAGATGTTCTCTCTTTCCCTTGATTAATAAGAGAGTTTATAGGAAGTATGCATTTTTTATGATTAAAAATTATTGTAGAATTTTATACGCCTGTAAAATAAATGAGATACCTTGAATAGCAGTAGTTAATTGTAGATATATAAATACCGTAGGTAAGTTAATGGAGCAATTATTTGCGGTATATACAGGAATATCTTCCATTCGACCTGCAATGCTGCAAATTGACTCCCTACTTCCATGCCGTACGGGTTTTTAAACTATTATCAGCTCCGCAGCTGGAGATCTGAGCCTTCATGTTACATAGATGATAGGTGTACTGGCCAAATAAAATAGACAAAGTACAGAGAGATCAGTGTCAAATAAATGTACGTGTACAGTATATCCTGTCAATGTCAACGTTACACGCCAAATTCATTTTATCATATCTTTGTCAATTTCGTACAGATGCGAGCAAAAGGCGAGTGCGATTAGTTGAAATTTGGACACTGTTGGACCCTTGCACATGAAAAATTCCGTTTTTGGCCCCTGTTGCAAAAAAATTCCGATTTTGGACCCCTATTGAGCGCGGGATCGCCAAACGCCGCCACGTGGGCCTGCGTACGCGCCCGACCGCGCGATCTCACGGCCGAGCGCGCGACCGTCCGCCCCACTGCGCGATCACACGGCCGAGCGCGGGACCGTCCGGGCCACCGCGCGATCACACGGCGGATGTGACACCATTTCTTTATGACATGTTGTACGCCTGTACAATGTAAAACATGCTATATTATATGCTTGTTTTAGATGAATCTGGGTAGTGTTTTCTTGAGGTTGGTAACCTCTTGTTGCACCCACTTTTAGCCATTAATGCGTCGCTCCCAAATCGTAATAAACAATGAACAAGAGGCATTGAGACAAGTCCCGGACGGTCCCGCGCTCGGCCGTGTGATCGCGCGGTGGGGCGGACGGTCGCGCGCTCGGCCGTGAGATCGCGCGGTCGGGCGCGTACGCAGGCCGGTCGTGCGGACTGGTACCGCACGACCGGATGAACAGTGCAGTCGTGCGGTACCAGTCCGCACGACCGGGCCACGTGGCGGCGTTTGGCGATCCCGCGCTCAATAGGGGTCTAAAATCGGAATTTTTTTGCAACGGGGGCCAAAAACGGAATTTTTCATGTACAGGGGTCCAACAGTGACCAAATTTCCGATTAGTTTGGGGCACAAACTGATGGATGGCTACCTATACAGTTGGTTATCAATTAATCTTGCTAAAACTTTGATCTAGAAAAAAACGTACACATCATAAATAAACGGGGAAAACACAGAAGAATTTCTGAATTTCTCTATTCTCTTATTTGCTCCCCTTTTTTCTTGCTTTTCTTTTCTTTCGATTACAAAATTGGGTACAAACCTCCTCAATATAAAGGCTAATAATCTTCTACCCGTATATGTATTCGGACTTCAAGTTAGACACAACTTCAACTTGAGTTACACATGGAAACAGAATCTACTATGTCTTGGGCTCGAAGTCAAAATTATTTGTAACAATCTCCCCCTTAATCTTCACTTCACATATTCTAGTTTTAGTCTCAATGCATTATGAACTACCAGCCACGCCTCCACATGAAACGTTCTACATACAGGCTACATGTAGGAACTCAACTTAACTAGCATAGGTTCATCCGGATGCAAAGATTCTAAAACATTGATGCAGTCGGTCTCAACTACGACTTACTAAACTCATACTTGACACAGAACAGTGGCACATCTCCTCAATGTTCCGATTTCTTTTCACCTTACTTGAGTTTGGACGACGACATATTTTCCCAATGTTCCGATTTCTTTTTACCTTACTTGAGTTTGGACGGTGACACATCTTCTCAACGTCCCTGACTCCAACCTTCATCAGAGCAATGTTGGTTCATCATTACTGAGCGTTTTAGCAAGAAACACTTTCTTCATCTTGATTGCTCAGTCTGTATAATTGCTCGTCGTGAGCATCGGATAATGCAGCGAGATAGCGGAACTCTCCATCGCCATCATACTAGATGATGCCTCATCACCGGTGACACCACTTCCTGGAGAACGCGACATGATCTTGAGCACGGATCAAGATCTCGGGCAACTTTGAAGTGGCTTTTGGACCGAGGGAACGGAAGGACGTGCCGTGTGTGTCTTTTTCCCGGGAAAGCTACGCGAAGACGAACGACGTGTACCTCAGGAGTGCCGCCGAGACGCACTGAAACGGAATCGTCGAGACGATTTTTCCAGCGGCTTGGTTCTCGCCTTGACTCTAATACTACTTGTTAAAACTTTGATTCAGGAAAAAACACACACATCACAAATAAACAGAGAGAACACAGGAGAATTTCTGAATTTCTCTATTTTCTTATTTGCTTCCTTTTTTCTTGCTTTTCTTTTCTTTCGCTTAAAAAATTGGGTACAAGCCTCCTCAATATAAATGCTAATAATCTCCTACTCGTATATGTATTCGGACTTTAAGTTTGACACAACTTCAACTTGAGTTACACATGAAGACAGACTCTACTACGTCTTAGACTCAAAATCAAGATTATTTCTAACAAATCCCATAAGTAATTTACCAAAAAGAAGCCATCTCATATGCATCATTTATGACTTGAAAGCCAGTTGTAACTCCTGACTCCTGTAGTTGGAGGTAAGATGCATGGGTCAAACTAACAATTTCCTTTGCAATCTCTGGGCAGAATAAGTAACTTGAGAGGCCATCAATTGTGCCACAAAAGGGGGTTCTTCCAAATGGCGAGGGTATGTGAAGTGATCACCTTTATCCTAATTCCTAGATGGATCCTCACAGTGCCGATGTTGTGTGCATCCCCGAACAGGTAAATACTAGTGCAATGGGTTCAGGGCTCTCACTCCATGGCTTTGGGGTGGGCTCCTTTGGGTTGAGCATTATAATTTATAGATGTAGTTTTTAAATTTTGGTATATTTGTGAGAGGTGGTACGCAGAAAAAAAATAATCATATATGATTTTGGCTAGTACAACTAAACTCGGTTTAGTTTATACTACAATTTACTTGTAAACTTCATCTTAAAAATGCACCATTTAATAACACGTTACTGTTTATCCGTATATAAATCGTAAGCCGTAAGCACTAACGAAACTAGCCTTGTAAGGAGGCTGGACGGTCCCACACTCCCATCTAATAGCTGGATGAGACATGATGAATTGTATAAATTAGGGCCCTTGATTTTTTACTTGGTGGAGGCTATAGTGTTTTGTCCATGCGACCTCGTCCATTTGTTTCTATAATCCAACTGCCAGTGTTGAGTTCTTCTAAACGAAATAATTTCCATTAGAAATTGTAAAACTTCGCAAGTGTAGATCGAGTGAACCCCTTTGACTCCAAGTGATTTAGAGGGTGTTTGTATTGGCTGCGTCTTATAGTTTTTGACTGAAAATAAATAGTAGTAACTGAAAGAATTACTTTTAAAAAGAGGGCGTCAGCAGTGGGAAAGTGAGGAAAAGATGTGCATATGAGACGGAAGCTAGAGAAGTGAGATGTGTGATGCTCTCATGACCATCTATCTTATCTCCAGAGCCAGACGAGAGCGAAAAGAGTGAAGAAGATACTTCGAGAAGCCAAGTGTTCATATTAATTTTTAGCTTTTTTAAACAAGAGTTAGAAACATAAACCAATACGAATATGACATTAGACACTTCATATTACATGTTAGATAAGAATGCACTAGAATAGAACCCAATGGGAGTTTTACTTTGCATTTTATTGTTCTACTACCCAGCAATCTAAGATGACCAAATGGAGATATATGTAAGTATCCTGGCTAAGGTATCATCACTTATGGAAGCCTTCAATTTGATCCGTGCAATTATCACGCGGGGACAAGGAATTTGTAGGGAGCCACCTGTACAAAGTCTGGTCAACGCACAATTATGTGAAGCTTGAAGGTTGAAGCAATCTACAAGTTATCCCATCCAAGAACAATTCTGGTATTGGCAGTTTGCAACAGTCTAGCTCATGTGCTTCGCTGAAATTAATATAGTTGGTGTAAATGGTGATGTATACTACCATTTTAAATATGATTACAACTGTTATTAATTCTTAGTTATACAAGGAGCAAATTAAAAATGAAGCACCTTGTAAAGCTGCTTCTTCTTGTAGGCGTATATTTTAATTTTTTTTGTGTTCTTCCTTAGCACGAGCGTGATCATATGGACATCCTAGAAGTATAAGGTTGTCGCGCTTTCATCTAGAAGGTCCTCATGTTTCCCTAAGTGTCACATGCATATCCCCAAGTGTTTGTGTGTCGTGGTTGTAATCGAGTGCTCGTAGTCAAAACGAGTACTCGTGGTCGTAAGTCGTAATTGACTATCGACTGCTGCGACAAGGAGTGGTCGTAAGCCCAACTTCGTGGTTGTAAGCGTCTTCAAGTGGTGGTAAGCAACTTTGTGATCATAAGCGGTTTCGCGTGGTCGCAACGAGTACCAGGTACTCATGGTCGTGTGACTGCGTGTGTGTCCGCTCCAACACTCCTCACCTCCGAGCTCCTGCTCCTCGCCGTGGCATACAGTATGTCGGTCACGCTATACTTCCCCTCTCTAAACACCAGTAGGGGCTGCCTCTCGAGAAGCTCTTGCACGAACCTGGTGCCCCCAACCACGGTCACCGTGTAGAGCAGCCACTTGCCATAGCCAGCCTAGCCCCATGGGACTCACAGTCGAGGAGCAGGGACCGGGCGATGACAGTGTAGTTCTTGGGCATGTCGGTGAAGCGGATGCGATGTAGGGAAGTGAGCTTGATGAGGAGGTTTGACCGTTGGAGTCCAGGCAAAGGAGCTCCCAGACAACATCCTAGAAGGTTGGAATGCCCGCCGTCACAGGTACAGTTCTCCGATCTCCACTTCTCTAAAACACGGCTAGGGTTCACCACTTCGCCTGGAAGCCTAGAAGTAGATGTCTCGCAGGCTTACAGCTCACAGGGCCGGCTCTGGGGGTAGGCCGGAGGGGCGATGGCCTAGGGCTCCGGGCCAGGGAGCCCCCCCCGGCGCGCGCGCCAGACTACGGCCAGTCGGCCAGAGGCAGCCCAGTCCCCACCCAGAAGCCTGCATGCATGCAGCATGCGTGCGGCCGTGCGGGCTGGCTCAAGTGCAGAAGTGCTCAACGTTTTGTGATTGAGGCATTGAGCCATGCGGCCCATGCATACACTGATACATGCGACGCTTCAACTAACGCCGTAACGCGGATTCGCAGAACGCCTCGACGCTTCGACTAACGCCAGAAGAACGCCGCGCCGTCGCGTTGATTCGCGTCACCGAAGTGCCGAACGCCCGAACGTGAAGTCGTGAACTCTGTCCGCGGGCCGCGGCTTCGACAGTTCGACGTGATCGTCTCCTACGCGCTGCGCCGACATCGTGGCCGTGAGGCCGTCGCAGCCCGAGACTCCAATAGTCCAATCCAATACAGGCAATACTCCATCCGTCGCCCCGCCTCCCGATTGCTTATTTGCTCGTCGCCTCTTGGATCTCAGTCGCCGTCTGGTTTCTCTGAATTCTCGATTCCATCTGCATCCTTTTTATGAAAGACATTGGATATTTGTCGCTCCTATTTGAGGTAAATTAATTCTTACTAGTTACATTTGGTTTATGAACTAGTTAGTACCTAATTAGTTTATTATGTTAGAACTATTGATTTGTGTCACTTTAGACAATATAAAGTTTAAACTGCATATTTTATAAGTAGAAAAAAAATTTATAGTAAAGAGCCCATAGAGCCGAATTCGCCGCCCTTGAAAACGTTGAGCCGGCCTGACAGCTCACTTGGTCCGGCTGGCGTTGGACCTTCACTTGCGCATCGGTACCGGAAACAATGAAACGGCAATTCCTCCTGGAATGACTGGAATTGGCCGGAATGGCCGGTATTAGTCGGTATTGAAGCTGTTATGGGATTAAAGCTTTTATGTGCTGTTTTAGGTGTCGGTACAGTACATTCTGGCCATTTCGGCCGGTACCGGCACTGAATTGATAAGTTTGGCTAGTGGTCTATTGCTTCTGACCATACCAAGCCTAATTTTAGCTGCCGTTGCGTACGATAGATAGATAGGTACAGTAGTGAATTCAATACTAGCAATCGATCTGATTAACGACGTCCACGGTCCACCATCATTTACACGATCTGGGAGTTGGATCACTTTTACTTAGAGAAAAGGAAGCGTACGTTTGTTCCTTAATTTGCATACCGTGAAACTTCAAGCCGTCACTACAAAACTGATCTCTACAGACATGCTTGCAATTTTACTGGAAAATTTTGATATTGTGAATTGTGGTTGATGCAAGCACTGGTGTGTAAGGACCTAGCTCGAACGTAACCTAGCTAGCCGGTTAATTTAATGGAAGCAATATATATTTCCTTTCAGCTTGGCTCTCGTGTTTCAGAACAAGCCTAAAATGGATCATGGTGAGGCCGTTCGAGTTCAACCTGGCTAATACTAATATACTATCTTCCCATGTAGAGCCAAGTATAAACCTTAGCCTTATATCGAGGAGTTGTAATCTTTTCCTTATTCAACTAAAGTAATTCTAGCATGTCCCTCGAAGGTCTATAGTCTACTAATGACTCCTACATGGTGATTTCCAAAAAAAAAAGAAGAAGATGATTCCTATATGGTATTTTTAGGAAAAATCTAGAAAACACTGTACCATCTCTCGCCGTGACAGTAGGATAAGAATAAAACGTTTATATTTTCCTTGCCAAGATACGCTACTAAAAACTAAAAACGGGGCCGGCAACAAACCAAACTATGCTACGCCGTTGTAACAGTACCTGTTGGCTTGAAATCTCAAACGTGAGTCGCGGCGCGGGGGGAGAGATGGAGGTCTGTTCTTTAATGGTTTCTAATAACTATTTTTAGTTTTCACTATAATACCTAACTTTTAAATAAAATATTTTTTTAGACAGGATCTACAAGTTAATTGTAGTACACGTTACAAGTCTAACATATGTATCGACCAAAATCACAAACGAGAGCGAGTACCTCTCTCTTCGCACATTACTACAGAAAAGGTCATCACAGACGGTTCAAAAACGTCATCACAGACGGTTTTGTGAACCGTCTGAATTTATGGGTCAGTGATTATACGAGGTCATCACAGACGATTTTCGAACCGTCTGTGGTGCAAATATCACAGACGGTTTTTAACTAAAAACCGTCTGTGATATGTAAATATCACAGACGGTTCTTAACTAAAAACTGTCTGTGATATTTATAAATCATAGACGGTTTTTAACTAAAAACAATCACAGACGGTTTTTAATTAAAAACCGTCTGTGATATTCCCTTCTGCTTCTAAACCTATTTCTGTTTATTGGCTGGCCTCAGGAAATGCTAGCTTGTTGTATAACCTATTTCTGTTTATTGGCTAGCTTCAGGAAATGCTAGCCATGCCTTCTGAAATAAGCAGATCAACATGTACATGTATATATCCAATTCACATCTCAATTCTTTTCACAAACATAAAATATCCATTTTTATTAAGATTAGAGCCTACCATTACAATATGCCAAAACAACGAGCAGGTTACACAACAAGAACAGAGAAAAAACAAAGATCCTTTATGCCTTCTCGCCCCTGATGCAACGCATGAGCTGGATGTCTTTGACGCCCACCATCGTCGGCGTTGATTGAGCGTCTTCACGGTTGGTACGAGCTAGTTGCTTATGCGGTGTCTTGCCTCCCGTAGACTTGTGCGCCGTCTGCAAGGAGGAGGACAGAAAGAAGGAGGAGAACAGCAAGGAGGAGAACAGCAAGGAGGAGGACAGCAAGGAGGAGGACAACAAGGAGGAGGATAGCAAGGAGGAGTATAGCAAGGAAGAGAAGACCAGCAAGGAGTCTGGGTTTTGGTTATATTTATAGGGGAGGGAGAGGCGGGAGTTCGAAATTTTTGGCGCGGGAACGGAGAGGCGGAGCTACGATCCGTGGGGTGAGGATTGGTGGATTTCTATCGGCTATGATTGGGTTGAGAAGGATCGACGGGCCTAGCGGTCAGATTATCACAGACGGTTCTATATATAGAACCGTCTGTGATGAATGAATATCACAGACGGTTCTATATATAGAACCGTCTGTGAATTAGAGCACAAATTTTATATACCGATGCAATATAAACAACTAGTCTGAAAAGATAAAATATCAAAGTTTTATATAGCTTATATATACTCATTTGAAAGGCTTCGATGAGATATACAACTTTTTAGTTGAAGCAAAATCCAAATTCCAAAAGGAAGACCAAGAAAAAGGGTAAAAATAGAAACCAAAAACTTACGACGCAGGTTTAGGTCCAAAGATGGCCGATTTTCAGGGTCTTTGAGGGCGATTGGCACAAGCAGGTCGTTTTTTGGATCGGGCTCGTCGTTAGCTTTCCAACGAGTACAAGAACGTCGAAAACGGACACCGTATGCAAAAGTTATGCCCGTTTTACTGAAGGTGTCTCAAAACTGAATCATACTCGGACTTAAGCGGGAAAATATGAAATTTTGAGGGATTGCAAGCCGGGAAACGTATCACTGACACTGGAATATCACAGACGGTTTTATAATAAAAACTGTCTGTGATAATTTGGAATATCACAGATGGTTTTTTATTATAAAACCGTCTGTGATATTCCAGTATCACAGACGGTTCAGAGGTAAGAACCGTCTGTGATACTCCTTTTTCCCGCCACAAATACCACAGACAACCTCCAAATTAAAACCGTCTGTAATAGTGTACATCACAGATGGTTTCATAAAATCGTCTGTGATTTGACGTCTAGTATTAGGCTTTCTGTAGTAGTGGCACTCTCTGTCGTAAACAGCTAAAATTCAAAAATTTCAACCAAAAGTTATAAGCCATAGTCATATCAAACAGGCTCAGAGGTTGCCTCCAAACATTTCAAGTAGCAGCTTCTAATTAAGTATTTTGGGCTAGAGGGGAATTAGGGATAGGCTTGAGAAAGATTTTTTTTTTTTTGCTGTGGATTTCATCTTAGAGGCTAGTTAAAATACTATACACCGGAAGAAAAGTGCTAAGGCTCTTGGAGACTGATCATGGATCCCAACTTACATGCTATCTTACCATTAAACAATGGAGACGCCTTGAGTGCTTGTAGTCTCTTAGGGTGTAATTGTTTGGATGGATGACCATAGGCTGGGTGAGTGACCTTGGGCCTCATTGCTTTATAGGGACACGTTGGGTTGAGACAGGCTAGAGAGATGCAAAAGATGGTGTTTGATTGTGTTTGGCGGCAGGGGCAGATCCAGTGAGGACACGACCCACTCAATTTTTAGCTGATATCAGTTCAAGTTTTATCATTTATGTCTTCACTGATCTAACAAAAGTAATCCTATTAGATCTAGAACTAGTCCACAAAAGCATAAATTCAAACCCAAAGTCATTTGTGCCTCATTCAACTTTCATCCTAGGTCCACCCCTATTTGGTGTAGGTAGTATTTACAAGATGTTGTTTGGTTGGATGTATGAGGATGATTGGCCGCATGTGTATATGCAAGAGACGGTAGCAAGAAAATATTAGCATGGCTTTAATTTTATCTCAATATATTCTAATAGCCCTCTTTTTACCATAATCCACTTTAATACACTCCAATACTACCTAATATGCACTAATCATCACTTAAATAACGTCATTAATAGAACCTGCACCCAGGGAAATGAAAAAATTGGGTGTTCCTGCCGAGCCTAGCTCAAAGGCACTTTTTGCATCTGCTTAGCCAGGTTGCTTTATGCGTGCAACCATCCAAACATGCGAAACAAAAAAATTTTGCACCTGACGAGCCTAGCCCAAGCTTATGCACCCTACCCATCCTTGCCCCACAACATATACATAGCACTACACAGTATGAGCATCCTGGTGCCCAGATGAGTTCTACAGTCCTACCTCGTGTAGCCAAGCAAGGCCCTACTCTGACAAGCAAATTAATTTTCTACTACCTTTACCACAGATATGGCCAAATGGGCCGCTCCGAACAGCACAACACGGGTCTAGATAGGGCATAGCCTGATTAGGTCCAACACGGCTGGCCCAAAAAAGTTGCCTTACTATGCCATCCCGCATGCTTGCCCTCCAACCCAAGCACAACACAAAGAGGGGTTGGGCCGTGCCGGGTCACCTAGGCACGCTTAACGCAATAGGCCATCGATGGCCTGTTAAGCATGGTGGATGGTCTGGTGCTAGCCTGCCGCACAGCCCTCTCTGTCACCTGTGGTCTTGCACCGCCCGCATCTGTCGCACCACCATTGTCGCCCTTGCGAGAGGAGAAGGCAGAAGGCGGTGGTCAGCAAGGTGGGAGGCTAACAAGAAGCAGATCCAGAGAGAGGAGGCGATGGCTAGCGTGGGTGGGGACGAAGGAGGTGGCGTGGGCGAGGACAGAAAAGGCGACGACCGACAGGGAGGGAGGAGAGGAGGCTGGCAGGGTGGGGTCATGGTGGAGGAGATGAGGGAAGAGTGATTACTTCAACAGTTTTACGATATTATGCACACACTTTTACTATCATTTATATAATGAATTACTTTCCATAATATACAGAAAGAAACTCACAACATCTAATTTGATGAGCTGCACAGCCTATGGTTCTCTAGAATTCTGGGGAGAGGCTTGACAATGTTGAGTGCGTGGAAGAGCATGTAGAATAGTAGCTCTACCCTGTATACATTACCCTTCTCCTGCATACAAAAGAAACACATCATAACCTAAAATTACTACATATTATGATACAATTTACTGCATGTCAGAAAAGAAATTACCGCTTACCGATTCTATGGCGGTTTGGATCTTCAGTCCTTCACCACCATAAAATACTATGAACATCATGGCGAACAAGGTGTAGTTGTTCGGGAGAACCTGTTTCAGCGTGGCGAACAACGGCCTCTTTCAGTTCACAAACTTTGGAGAGTTCCCACTGGTCGTGGCATAGAATGTGTCATTCAAATGTGCAACTAGTTGCTGCCAATTGCATGATGATGGTCATCGGGGTAGGTGCATTTTTGAACATAGTTGTTCAAGTCTAGCACATCGATGCACCTATGCACGATGTTTATGCAGTATATCGACCAGTAGGAGTTGTGAAGTAAAGGGAGGAAGACCTAACAATTGAAATAGAAGGGGTTGATGACCATGTGAAGATTAAATTTACTGCTTGCATAATGTAAAATTGTTGTAACTCACCAATTGTACTGCCTTAGGGTCTATCTTTTTGAGTTGAGCTCTCAAAATACTCATGTCAAGCGCGCTATTATACTCTTTATTTTTCAAGAACTTCTCGACATTTAGCAGCCTCTACAAAATATAAAGTCACAATTATGTAGTTGATATTTACTGCATATATATATCTAACAATTAATGCCAGAACACAAAGAGTTTATTGCCTTACAAAATACATGATGAATGTTCCCAGGAAAGAAATTATTGTAGCCCACAATCTCCGGCCTCAGCGCCTCATCGTCATGGCACATGCAGTCAGTGAAGAAAGACACGAACATGTCTTCAGTCATCTGACCGTCATTGAATGAGGTCATGATACCACCACCGTTGGCATAGAGCAAAGCATCGACGGACTGCAGCAAGACTTCACTGCAATTGAACGAAAAAAACAATCGTAAATCACATGCAAATACACTTTTTACTATTATAACTATAATGGAATTACTATGTTATGATACATATTACTACTACGCTATTATAATCACCTTGCCCGTACCGGTGGTGGCTGGATCAACTGCATTAACATAATGAGCACTACGCTAAGCTAGTCCTCTCTAGCCCAACCACTCTATATATCTGAGGTCAAGGCAATAGAAAATCTGCATGTAGCAAACATTTATTTTAGTTTATTACGGGTGCTATTGTAATACCTTACAAAATCCCTACTAATTGTTTGTCTAGACACTATAGTAAATTTAGGATTATGAGAAGTCCTAATATACTTTTCAAATGCAGGGGACTCTCAAAAGCCTAAAGATAAATCTATGTAGCAATTAATCTACAAAGAGATTCTCTAGCTACGTCGGGACTGTTGTTCTAGTTATGTACTGTACCGTCAGGGTTGTAGTGGAGTTGAGTCTGCCTCATCGACACTCCTATTTGGCCAACATCTGCTCGCATGTCTTTGCAAGTGGCCCGTTCCACCTGAAGACTTTGCAGTTAATTCATTATGACAAATTTTGCAAATAGCATACTTTACCTTCTCTTCTTGTGTGCCTTCCTTATATGTGGTATCAAAGTGGTCCTACACATTGGAAATGCATGACTTGCACCTCTTCACTCCGATGCTTGTCGAAACAGAGGCACTCATCGAGCCAGAGGATGGTACTACCAGAGATGCCTTAGCCTCATGCTCCAGTTAAGGGGCAATTGTAGGATTACGAAAGGATGCAAGGTGCTCTGACGTGAGACCGTAATACGCAAGAGCAAAGTGATCCATCGAGAACACTGCAATTCAAAAATTACAATATTATTAGCTACACTTTACTCCAAATAGTAAAAAAGTAACAACAATAATCAATAAAAATCTAAAAATTTTAGTATGGTTACCTCTCTTGTCGAAAGCCATTGGATTATGAAATTTCAGTTATTTGCCGATTTTTTAATTTTGCCAAAATTTTACAAACTATATCTCAATTTTCACAACACAAATGAGAGAAGAGATTGAGGAGGGAGTTGTGGCTAGATGAGGGAGGGGTGTGTGTGCCTATCTATAGGAAAAAATTTGGTATTTTTAGAGATTATTTGATATTTTTGAAAAAATTTAAGCCTCCAACAGTTAAAAAGCAATCAAAAATTTTGAAATTCCGTACCCAACCGAGGCTTAACGGGCCTGACAGCTATATTCGTGCCATGCTAAATGGGCCTACTATGGCCTGAAGTCTACAGTAGATGTTTGCCCTAGAGAAGCACTTGCATTGTTCTTGTGGACATGTGGAGCATCGCGGTCTAACAGACAGGCTGTTAACCGATTTGAACACTCAGCTGGAACTATTAGCATAATGTTCTCACAAGTCCTAAAGTGCATGGACAGATTAGCTGCTGTGAAAATTACACTTACTGATCCAAAATTCCAGAGTGTGCATCCGAGGTTACTACAATAAAGATTCTATCCACACTATCATAACTGCATTGAGGTGCTCGATGGGACCCATGTGCAAGTCATGGTTCCATTTGAAGCTTGCTCCAAGCATTTCAATAGGCATGTGTACACTAGTTAGAATGTGCTCATAGTATATGACTTCGATATCTGATTCACTTGTGTGTGTGCCAGATGGCTTGGATCGGTGCATGACACGTGTATTGTAGGAAACACTAATGATATACGGACACCATTTTCCACATCCACCTCTAGGTATGGTGCTTATATGTATAATCCTTCATATACTACTGTACTTATATATCAATACAACTGGCATTTGTCATATGGTTCTAGGAGGCAAGTACTACCTCGTAGACTTGGGGTATTCAAATAGGTCAGGTACCTAGCTCTGTACCGTAACCAGAGGTACCATCTGGTATAGTTCCAAAATAGCAGTCACCTTGTTGGGATGCGGGAGGTCTTCAACTTCCATCACTCATCCCTACGCAATGTTGTCGAGTGTGCATTTTATATGTACAAGATGAAGTGGTATATAGTAGACAACATTTTTAGCTACGACGCCCAAAAGCAAAAGACAATAATTGTCACAACGATGGCATTGCATAACTTCATTTTAGACAGTGAGTTGCCTGACAAAGATTTTGCTAATCTAGGAGACCAAGATGTAGGCAATGCAGGTCATGGGGAAGGTGATGTACCACATAGTGCATATGGTGCAGACTCTACCCACGTGGATATGGTACGTGATCATATTGTAATGTCTTTGGTGGCTTGATGTAGATAGCATTCTAGCAATTTCAATTATTGTACTTTGTACACTACAAATGTCCACGTATCACTTGTAATGTTTCTAATGCAATTTGTATGTCAAGTTTGAACCAGTGTAAATCAATGGTTTCGCTTAGTACCACTTGCTAAAGTGTCAAATAAACACTTCTCAATTTAGCTCAGCAAAAAGCCAAAAGCTGAATTGAACACCCATAATTCAGCCATGGCTTCTTGCAACTACTTCAGTACCCTTTCAGCCAAAAACGAAAAGTCACAGCTGTTTGGAACATGGCTAAGAGGAATGGGGCAACTGAGCAAGGGCCAAGTAGGCTAGTCACAAGTAATTTTACTACCAGTTGTAAGTAATTTTACTACCAATTACAAGTATTTTTATTGAATTTTACTGCCAAGGTATGATGGTTATATGTAAAGATAATTGATTCTATGCCACTGAATAGCAACCACTTCTACAAAATGCCACTAAAAAATACTCTCTACTAAATGCCATTGAATTGCACTGAAATTCAATTATATGTCATTGCCATCAGTTAGCCTCCATTTGGCCCTAGAAAAAAAAGACAAATTTGCCCTCAATTCAAAATCTGTCCCTATGATAGAAATTAAATATATGGCAAATTAGCTTATCCAAAAATACTAAAATTTTTTGATGGATCATTGGGGTAGTGTACAACTTAAATATAAAATTTCATTAACTGACCCTTCCATTTGGTCCATTTTTGAAATTCAAATCCAAAATCAGCCTATTCGAGCTATTTTGTAAACTAGGACAAATTCACTATAGAAAAATGCAAAATAGTAATTTTGGGGGCTATGAGACATCTTAGGAGTATGTGAGAAGTTTTTAAGAATTTTTGGACCTCATTTAGTCTCTATTTGTAAATAGTATCCTTTATTAGTATTTAAATTAAAATTCTAAAAGATTTCTTTGAACAGTGCCTTGAAATATTTTTCGTAGCTCACTGAGATGTTGAACAATACCCTTGTAAATTTTCATGATTTTTGGAGGTTTTTTACTATTTTAAATAAATTGGGTATTCGGTCTTTTGGAGGGTCACTTTGGTCTTTTTCAAAAGATAACAGCCTCCCCTAACGGTCAACTAACGGCGGTGGCATATAATTGAATTCTAGTGCAATTTAGTAGCATATAATAGAGAGAGTGCTTTTCAGTGGTATTTTGTAGAAGCGGATGCTATTCAATAGCATAGAATTAATTATCTCTTATATGTACAATCTTCCATGCTCAGAAGAGTGCAGTAACTCTAACACAAGTAATTTTGCTATCATTTGCAAGTAATTTTATTGCACTACAATAGAAAAAATTACTACACAATTCTGAGCGGGCCTAGCCTCCTAGGAAGGTTAGGAGAGTAAATGGCATGTCATGCCAAGCTGGGTTGAGCCATGCCTCGGAACATTACTATGCATGCCATGTTGGGCCAACCAATCGTGCCATGTTGTTGGTCCAAGAACAGTACGTCCGATCAGACCGAGCCAGTATGGCCTGTTTATTGTTCATGTCATGTCGTGCTTGAACCAGACCAATAGTGTCATGCCTCGAGCCCAGCACAGTTGGACTGCCCCATTTGATCAGGTCTACTTTACCACTCCGATTATTCAAACGAAGCTGAACTTTCCCTTCTATACCTATTGCTGAGATTTTGGCATTTATGCTCCCCTCAAAACTTTGTTTTGCAGAAATAGCCCCCTCACGCACAATTTGCAGATGTAGCCCCACTGCATGGCACCTGCCCCTGGTACCGGGTGCAGTAGGGACCTGCCCCGGCCCCAAGTGTGGTAGGAGGCTCTACTTTGCGCACCGTTTCCACTCATCATTTTCTCTTGTGCTCACGTGCGGTAGGCAGAGCATATCCTTTTCTCCATCTCGCACTCTCTAACTCATGCATTTGCTCTTCTCTCCCGTGAATCCTAGAGGCGGCGATGAAGGTGACTCAAGTGCCACCCACTTAGTGCTTCGGACATAGGTTGGATCTCCGCCGTCATCGATTCCAGCCGGGAGAGGCAAGATGGTTGTGGGCTATTGGTCACCTAGGTACTTCTGATGTGGTCCTCCTTCTGGGTGAATTTGCTTGTTCTTCCTACGATTTTTATTAGAGCGCTTCTCGCCGTCTTTCGTGCGTTTGAGTGTGTATTCATGTGGTCCAATGCTAAATGAGGTGGTACACCGTTTTCCATGGTAGGAATCCAAGGGTGTACAATAGTTGGGAATGCTACCATGAAGAGATCCGTTCATTCCCGGATGTGAGCTACCGGTGATTCGGCACCGAAGAAGAGGCATTAGAGGCGTTCAGTGCATATGGGTCATCGCTCAGTGAATCGGCTCAATATGGCAGTGTGACTATGCAATGCCAATGCTGTGGAAGTCATGCCATATATGTGTCATACTCAACAAAAACCATAGTGATTGTTGTCCAGTTCATGGTGATTTTATCACTTTTGTATGTGTATGTGTTGCCGTGAGATGCATCGCTAGTGATAGGACGCAAATATTGCTATGTTTGTGACGTCTCTATTGGAAGAAATGAAATAGAATAGCAATGTGTCCTGCACTTTGTATCAAGTCATGTAGTTGATTATATAATTTTATTTTGGTCAGCTTATTTGTAGCAAGTGATGTGTTCGAACGAACAATCTGAAAATGATGTGTGAAAGTGTCTAAAATGAAATGAAATGAAATTGGAACATGCTGCCTACAAGCACAAATAGATGAACTGAGCACCGTCTCATACTTGAACAGCCGGATTAATTTTTTGTTGGCCCCATGGTGTTACGTATTTCGCAAAGTTGTTAGGGTTTGTCTTGGGATTTTTTGCGAGAAACGTTAGGGTTTTTGCAAAAAGACAATCGATTTTTTTGTTTGGTGGTGTCTGAGCAGTTCTTGAGTGCTTTGTTGCATAGTACTCAAATGTTGATAGATATAAAAATACGTACCACAACGTGGATCACAAAGCAACATCCAATACATAAAAATACGTACCACAACTTCTATGAATAGGGAATAAAAAAGGGGGACAACAGTGCCTTTAGGAGAAAAGAAAAACATGGCGGGTACGATGGGGGACTACTACAGAATGGATCGATCTACTATGTGGACTGGGGCTATTTGCCCTTTCTTTCAAGGTTGACGTTGTAGTCCTCGCCGGCCGCCCTGGCCTTGGCCACCCTTTTGCGCATTCTCTCATGCTCCTCCTCATGAGCCTCGCGCTCCCTGCACCTGCACACCTCTAGATGAGCCCGCGCCTCCCGCCAAAAACAAGTATGCAATTTGTTCGTGGAACTCTTTTTTATTCATGTTTTGATGTTATTCTAAATTATCCCTAATCTTCTATCATTATGTGGGATAATTATGATTTACAGATTAATACATGCATTGATTGATGATCATGTTTCACGGATCACGGATATGAGATATCAAATAAAAAAATGTGGACACATCTGAGAGAACATGATGTTGGATTGACCCGACATGAGATACTGCGAGAATTGTTATATTCTTAACTGTCATCAGTTGGTCTCATACGTAGTGTATGTAGGATCCTTAGACCTGAGATCATCATTGTTTTGTACATGTATAATAGTTTACTTAGGAGTTACCAAACACTACTCCATGATTGGGTGGTCATAAATGTAGTTTTCGGGTTTACTATAAAACATGCGAAGAAATATGAACGATCAATATGGAATTTAAACCTCCTATGTAATAGGAGATATATCTCTGGAGCCCTCGATGTGATTGGATTAAGAAAATGCATGGCCAAGCCGAATGTGGTTAAGGAGTCAATCACAACTGAGTAATCCACTACAGTTTTGAGTGAAGAATCGAGCTATCATAGAATGGCACGCTTCTCGCCTTAAGCTCGATCTGATAACATGAGGCAAAGGGTTCGGTGGATAAGCACTATATAGGTTCATTTGATATGATCTTTATGTATGTTTGGGAGCCGTTATGTCCTGCTAGGGACCACTACCGACTTACAGACTGAAAAGGAGTTTTTGGCCTATTGCAAAATATACATGAACCAACAGGGTCACACACTTCATGGGCTAGAACAATAAGGGTCCGAATGATAGTTTCTGAGTGTGATTCGATTTCTTCTCGTATCGGATAAGGATCTGATTGGAGACTATATAAAGAGAGGCGCGGGGTTGAGAGAGGTATCTCAAAACACACCTGTTGAAACCCTAGCCGCCACCTCTCATAACCCTTGCCGAGTGCACTGGTGCTAGCACA
Source organism: Dendrocalamus latiflorus (assembly GCA_017311315.1). Taxonomy (NCBI): domain Eukaryota; kingdom Viridiplantae; phylum Streptophyta; class Magnoliopsida; order Poales; family Poaceae; genus Dendrocalamus; species Dendrocalamus latiflorus. The sequence continues at coordinate 13,282,673 of CM029654.1, read as the reverse complement.
CCGACGCATGGTGTTCCATCTCTGGATGTGTGGACTTCGGTAGAGGCACTACTGCGACTGCAATGCTGATTAGGACGATCGCGAGGAGGACACGGTTGACCAGAGGATGATCGACTACTACCACTACACTGATGTACTCTTCGTTGAATCGGCTGCTTCAACTCTACTTCCGCTGCACTGCGCATCTAGTGGTAACGATCCATGATCTCTTACTCACATGGATTCCTAGTTTACATTGTAGAAATTTTAATCTGCACTTGTGTAGCCTACCTATATCCTAATAGTAGTATCAGAGCCATCCTTTGTAGTTTTTGTTCTGGATTTGTTGCATATAGTTGATATGTGGTGGTAGTAGATTAGATATATTACTGATTTGATATGATAGCTTATATCGGTTTCTATTATTGGATTAGTTTAGGCACTGGTTGATAAGATCAATTGGTTTCAGCGATATTAGATGGGTTCGAGGAGGTATGAATTGATAGCACCGAGTTGCTATTCTTTCTGGAAACCTCCCACGCCGATCAATATGGTTGATCAATGGAAGATCAGGCTGATCAGATTGGTTCGGAATTGGATTAATGTGATTAATCCGATGAAATTTTTAAAGGCAATTTCGTGAATAGGATTCATGTCCCAAAAAAAATTTCCAAGCAGGACCGCCGTGCTAGGTAGTCCTACCGTGAATTATAAGTGTTATGTGTTTATATTACGCGATAGAACTGGTTTATACACATAACTCGTTTTTGCAGGGTTGTATGAATAGCATGGCCCATTGTGTATGTGATACATGTATAGGTTTTCATGGCCTGCGTGTTATGTTGATTTATATCCATGGGCTACATATTATTGTATAATGGCCTACGTGTTGACTTATGATGCTTGATTTTGTCATATGTAATTCATTGTTAGCTGTTAGGAGTAATAGCTAAGTAGATGGATGTGATGAATTCAAGCATTGATGGCTCAATGGACAGGAAGCATGGTGATGGAGATTGCCGTGCTAAGGGCCATACTATCTCACGATTTAATATGATTTAATTGTGAATATTTTTATGTTCTTGTTATGCTATTAGTCATGTTATTATTATCTTGGGTAATAGTAATATGATAGAATAGTATCCCTCTAGAAAATTAAGTCAAACTTAATGCCCTTCTAATAGTTGTACCTACCAAGATTCTTTAGAAAATTAAGTAAAACTTAATGCCCTTCTAATAGTTGCACCTACCAAGATTCTGATCATTAACTGGTAGGCCTACCTAAGTAGGTTACCATTAATTATCTCAATAAGATAGGATAAAGTGTTGGACATTTCATGTATAATATTGGTTTAACTTGAATAGGCTATCAAAATAGTTTTGGGTCTAGGGGCATAGTGTTGAGGCCGGGACATATGGATGTCACTCAACAAACAAGAGTTACATATGATGTAATTAGCATGGGTTGCTTATCAACATCGCTAGTTTTCTAGCAGTGATACCAAATCTCACTAGGACTCAGTGAAATATGGATCTTGACTCACTATATGTTATTAGAGGGTATTTGATATAGTGGAAGTATCTTTTGTTAAATTGTTTAATGGGAGATTTCACATAAACATAGTGTTGAATTTTTACAGAAACTTTTATGTTGTAGACAATGCCACCATCTACTTCCTGCACATCCCGTTTTAACATGTGATCTATTCTGGAGAAAAAACCTAAATGGAACAAACTTCATTGGCTGGTATCATAATTTGAGAATTGTTCTCAAGCAAGAAAAGAAGAAATATGTTCTAGAGGTTCCATATCCAGATGAACCAGCTGAAGATGCTACTAATGCTCAAATGAATGAGTATGAGAAACATTGCAATGACTCACTTGATGTTAGCTGTCTCATGTTTGTCACCATGAACTCTGAGCTTCAAAAGCAGTATGAGAACACAGATGCCTACAATATGATTATGGGTCTTAAAGGCGTTTTTGAGAACCAGGCAAGGGCTGAAAGGTACAATACCTCTAAATCATTGTTTGCGTGCAAGTTAGCTGAAGGAAGTCCGGTCGGCCCTTATGTGATCAAGATGATTGGATACATGAGAGTTTGGAAAGCTTGGTTTTCCTCTTAGCCAAGAGTTGGCTACTGATGTGATTCTCCAGTTGCTCCCTCCAAGCTTTGAGCCAGTCATTTTAAACATTCATATGAATGGCATGAAGAAGTAAATGACCGAGTTACATGGGATGCTCAAGTCAGTAGAGGAGAGCATTAAGAAAAGCTCTAATCATGTGATGATGGTTCAGAAGACTACCAACTTCAAAAACAAGTCTAAAGCTTTGAGCAAAGGAAAGGGCACGAACAAAATAAAGATGAGATCTCGAGTATCTAATCTAAGCTTCAGAAGCTCAAGATTGGTGCTACATCTGATGCCATTCGCTACCATTGCCAAGGGACTGGACATTGGAAGAGGAACTCAACAAGTACTTGGCAGAACTGGAAAAGAAGAAGAGAAGTAAGACTTCTACTTCAGGTATAAATGTTATAGAAATAAATTTTACCACTTCTCATATTAGTTCATGGGTATTTGATACCGGATCAGTTGCTCATATTTGCTGATAAAGAGTAGGAGTTTGGTAGGAGGCGAGGTCGATCTTTGCGTAGGCAATAGAGCAAGAGTTGTAGTATTAGCTTTTGGCACTTTACTATTATCTCTACCCTCAGGATTAGTTTGGAATTGAATAATTGTTATTATGTTCCTTCCTTAAGCAAAAACATTATTTCTGCTTCATGTTTGGAAGTAGAAGATTATGAGTTCAGAATAAACAACAATTGTTGTTCAATTTATTTGAATGATATGATTTATGGTGATGCTCCATTGATAAATGGATTATATGTTTTAAATCTTGAGGATGTGCCTATCTATAATAGTAATACTAAGAGGCTTCGGCCTAATGATTTGAATCCCACTTATATTTGCCATTATCGTTTGGGTCACATAAATGAGAAGAGCATGGCGAAACTCCATAAAGATGGTCTCCTAAACTCATTTGATTTTGAATCATTTGAAACATGCGAGTCTTGTTTATTTGATAAAATTACTAAGACACCTTTCACTGGTATTAGTGAGAGGGAAAATGACTTGTTGGCCTTAGTACATTCGGATGTATGTGGACCAATGAGCTCAACAGTCAGATGTGGTTTTTAGTACTTCATAACTTTTACAGATGACTTTAGTAGATATGGATACATCTACCTAATGAGGCACAAGTTTGAATCATTTGAAAAGTTCACGAAATTTTAGAATAAGGTACAAAATCAACTTGGCAAGACAATTAAAGCCCTACGATCAGATCGTGGAGGTGAATATTAGAGCCATAAGTTTAGTGATCATCTAGAGCAATGTGGAGTTATACCACAGCTAACTCCGCTGGAAACACCTCAAAGGAATGGGATGTCTGAACGACAGAATCAGATCTTGTTAGACATGCGTCAGGCGATGAGGAGCCAATCTGATCTATTGTTACCTTTTTGGGGTATGCTCTAGAAACAACTGCGTTCACATTAAAAAGGGTTCCATCAAATGCTGTAGAGAAGACACCATATGAGATATGGACTGGGAAGCGTCCTGGTTGTCTTTTCTCAAAATATGAGGACATAAAGTATATGTAAAACATTTGATGTATGATAAGCTCACACCTAAATCTGATAAATGCTTCTTCGTAGGGTATCTTAAGGAAAATAAAGGATATTATTTTTATAAAAGGGATGAGAACAAAGTATTTGTTGCTTGAATTGGTGTGTTTTTTTAAGAAAGAGTTTCTCTCAAAAGGAGTTAGTGTGAGTACAGTGAGATTCAAAGAAATTCAAGAGACATTAGAAAATGTTTCAACTCCTACTGAACCTCTACAGAGTGTACAAGATGTTGTAAAACCCGCGGAAGAGGCACCAGCCCCATGTAGGTCTGAAAGGCCCAATCAATTGCTGATAAGGTATCGACATGACATTTTATTGTTAGATAATGATGAGCCTAAGATTTGTGAGGAAGCAATGATGGGCCCGGACTCTAAGAAATGGCTTGGAGCCATGAGATCCGAAAGTCAATCCATGTATGATAATCAAGTTTGGAACTTGGTTGGTCCACCCGATGGTGTAAAAACCATTGAGTGCAAGTGGGTTTTTAAGAAAAAGATAGACATGGATAGAAATATTCATATTCATAAGGCACGATTGGTGACGAATGGTTTCAAACAAATTCAAGGTGTTGACTATAATGACACCTTCTTGCCCGTCGCTATGCTTAAATCTGTATGGATCATTCTAACTATTGCTGCATATTTTGATTATTAGATATGGCAGATGGATATCAAAACGGCTTTCCGAAATGGAAACCTAAGTGAGGATATGTACATAACACAACATGAGGGTTTTGTCGATCCCAAAATGCTAGAAATATATGCAAGCTTTAGAGATCTATCTATGGACTGAAGCAAGCTTCTCGGAGTTGGCACATTCATTTTGATGAAGTAGTCAAAGGGTTTGGCTTCATCGAGAATGAAGAAAGAGCCTTGTATTTACAAAAGGCTAGTGGGAGCGCACTTATTTTTCTGGTCCTATATGTTAATGACATATTGAAGGATCAAAGTTGGCAACAGAGGGGGGGTGAATGGTGCCTTCAAAAATCCGCCCCAAGGTATCCACAAAAATCTCTACTCTCCTATAGCTACGCAAGCTATGAAGAAAGAGAATCTGTGCCCACAGCAGATCTAAAGCCATTTCGAGATAGAAACTCAAAAAAAACAGAGAAGATGAAAAACAAAGAATCATTGACAAGAGATGGCTGACTGAACATAAAAACTGAAAATAGAGGCTGCTGTTGACAAAAGATTAAGTGGACTAAATCAACAGCCGAAATAAAAATAAAAACCCATAGAGGAGGCAGACCAAGGAGTAACGGCAAAAACAGTACCAAAAAATGGACGGACTGATTGTCAAGGAATGTCCTGTCGGACTGCCGTGAGTACTCGAACTGTCCGAAACACCAAAGAAGAAACAGAAAGATCTGAAAAACGGACTGGACTAGCAAAAGAAATGCAAAAATAAATAAATGGAGATAGCCTAACTGGTTTGAATACTTGCTGACAAAAGTACCACCCGGACTACAAGCAAGAATAAAAACCGGTTCAAATGCAGTCTTGCTGCTGGTTTAGCCAGGAGGAGAGAAATCAACTTAGAAGACAAAAACCGAGTGCTGCAAAAATTGAAAAAGAAGGAGACTGCAGACTGCACTAAAAACCAACCTGACAAAAGAACTATTTTGCAGTTGAAAAGAAGGAGCAAAAACAAGCAGCATACTGCAAAACCGAATCAGGTGCTTGTCCAAAATAAACAAATGGGAGTGCTGCCGACTGCTTTTAGGAATGAGAACCTGTCGCTGCTGAGACTAGAAAACAAGAGTACTGCAGCCGTGAGCAATCTGAAAACAGCCGAAATTGACTGACAATAGCCGATTGAACTTGAAAACCGAGAGAGATGAAAGGCATATCCAATGAATTCAGCTGAGAACAGATCTTTAATTTGCTAAACAAATGGATGCAATCACTCAAATCCAGCAAAACTAAATCTTTTACTCAAGAGAAACAGAGGAGATCTATAGTGAAAGAACTCATGACAAAAGTGTTGGATTTCTACATAACTTGATATCTTTTGATCATGAGACTTTATGCAAACCTAGAGGGCATCCTCTGAAGAACAAGAAACCAGAACACACCACTCCTCTTAACAGGAACAGAGATCAAAGAAAAGAAAACCGAAGCAATCAACAACCGAAAGAAAGACTCAAAGAGAAGATAGACCAACTCAAGCAAAATCTCTCATATTGAAATTGATACGGAGAGATACGCGATTACAAAGAGTTGTTCTACAGCCTTCTCAACCCAAATCCTCAAGAGAGAAGTACACACACAAAAGAAAACAAGAAGGCACTACTGCTGCCTACAACTCTCACATCTCATGCATACATGGAGAGAAATGAACATAAAACTCTCACACCCACTCTCTCAAGCCTTCTCACTTAAAATCACCCTCTCATTTCATAAAGGCTACTAGAGCACACCCTCTCTATTTATAGCCTCCACTACCGGGATCACATATGCACTTTACTCGATAACTCTACCAACTCTGCGCTTTATCCATTAACCCGAACCGCATCCGCTTCCTTTTCTGCAGCCTTGCGTATTTACCAAAACGCCCCTCCTACACCTTCCGAGAAGTTTCCTCATTTCTTGTCGCTCAAGCCTCGCAACCACCTCGAGTCCTCGCCGTCTTCGGCACATCCCGACCGCTCTGACCTCAGCACCGCCTGTGCCTAGTCCGGTCATCCCGTGCCTCACCACGACTTCGCCTCAAAGTCCTGCAGCCATCACAGATAAGAAATACATCACATAGCACCGCTCGACATACTGTAATCAACAATCGCAAAACATTCCCGAACACGCGTCAATTACTCATCACAAACACGGGGTCAAATCCACATGGTCTCTCACATATTATTGATTGGAAATGATATTCCTATACTTGAATCTGTCAAGTCTTCATTAAGAAATAGTTTCTCTATGAAAGACTTAGAAGAGGCAGCACATATTTTTGGCATAAAGATATATAACGATAGAAGTAAATGGCTAATTGGATTAAGCCAAGATACATATATTGACAAAGTGTTGAAGCGGTTTAACATGCAGGATTCCAAGAAGGGGTTTTTTTGCTTATGTCATATGGTATATGTCTTAGCAAGACTCAGTATCCTTCGACATCAGATGAGCAAGACCAGATGAGTAAGATTCCATATGCTTCCACCATTGGGTTTATCATGTATACCATGCTTTGTACATGTCCAGATGTGTCATATGTTCTAAGTGTTACGAGCAGATATCAGTCAGATCTAGGTGAAAGTTACTAGATAGCTGTAAAAAACATCCTGAAATACCTGAGAAGGACTAGGGATGTGTTCCTTGTTTATAGAGGTGAGGAAGAGCTAGTTGTAAATGGTTACACTGATGCTAGCTTACAAACCGATAAAGATGATTTTTTATTGCAGTCTGGGTTTGTGTTTTGTTTTAATGAAGGAGTAGTGAGCTGGAAAAGTTCCAAGCAAGAGACGATTGCTGATTCTACAACGAAGGATGACTATATTGCGGCTTCTGAAGCTACAAAGGAGGCTATTTGGATAAAGAAGTTCATCTCTGAGCTGGATGTGGTCTCTAGTGTTTCTAGTCCAATGAATCCATGTTGTGATAATACCGGTGCCATTGTGCAAGCCAAGGATCCTAGATCGCATCAAAAATCTAAGCACATACTTCGTCGTTTTTACCTCATTCACGAGATTGTTGATAGAGGTGATGTTATATATGCAAAGTGCACAAGGATTTAAATATTACTGATCTATTGACAAAGGGCATGTTCTTTTCAGCTTCTAAAAGCTGTTTTTCGGCTTTTCTATAGTAACTAGCTTTTAAATTTAGTATCTTTTCAAGATAGAGTCTACTAGTTAATTGTAGTACATACTGTGCCAACTTCATTTATATCGACAAAAACCGCATATGAGTTTTTGTTGCTCTGTAATCTCTCACACGAACAGCCCAAAAGCCACAAGCTGTAGCCAAAAACCATAAGATTCAGCCAAAAAGAACAGGCCCAAAGTCTCTTCCACAGCCAAAAAGAACAGGCCCAAAGTCTCTTCCACAGCCAAAACATGAAGCGCACACAAAAGCTATGGGTATTAGATACTTGCACAATTGACTCTAGTGCAAGTGGAAGATTGTTAGTGATATGCCCTAGAGGCAATCATGGAGAAGATTGTATCACTTCTATGTTTATGATCTTTTGAACAATATGTTATTTTGTCCCTTGAATAAATGTCTTTTATATTAATCAACAAGTATGTGACTTATTCGTGAAACTCTTTATTCATGTTTTGATGTTATTCTAAATTATCTCTAATCTTATATCATTATGTAGAATAATTATGATTTATATATTAGCATATGTATTGATTGATGATCATGTTTCACGGATCATAGATATGAGATATCAAATCAATAATGTGGACACATGTTAGAGAATATGATGTTAGATTGACCCACTATGAGACACCACGGGAATTATTATATTCTTAAGTGTTATCAGTTGGTCTCATACATAGTGTATGTAGGATCCTTGGACCTACGATCGTCATTGTTTTCTATATGCGTAGTAGTTTACTTAGGGATTACCAAACACTGCTCTATGACTGGGTGGTCATGAAGTTAGCTTTCGGGTTTACTATAAACATGCGAAGAAATATGAACGATCAAGATGGAATTTGCCCCTCCTATATAACATAAGAGATATCTTTGAGCCTCTCGATGTGGCTAGATTAAGGAAGTGCATGGCCATGCCCAGGGCCGGTCCTAGGATTTTAGGGGCCCAGGGGCGAAACTAGAAATAGGGGCCTTAGTATAAATATCTAAATATAAACACACACACACACACACACACACACACACACACATATATATATATATATATATATATATATATAATTTTACCAACAAACACTTAATTAAAGAAAAATTCACATCAAAGAGTTCATAGATATTACCTTAAAATTTCTTCTAACATTTCTAGATGCGAAGTCATTGATGATGGTATTGATATCAATCTCATCCAATAATTTCTTCTCAATACATAAAGTTGCCAAACCGTTTAACCTCTCTTGAGACATTGTTGATCTTAAATGATTCTTCAACAATTTCAACTTTGAAAAGCTTCTTTCAGCTGATGCCACGGTCACAGGCATAGTAAATAAAATCCGATAAGCAATAGAAATATTAGGATAACAATCCGCTTCTCTGACAAACTCAAAGATCTCCATAGCAGACATTGGCTTATCTGATAAAGTCAATTGCATAACACTTAACTCAGAAATTAGATCATTTAACTCAACATCAGAAAAAACCATCTAGAGAGAAAGTTTCTGCAAATTTTGTACAACATTCTTTTAATTCAGTTCGATCCAATGACTTCAATGTTGTTGAACTCATTAAAAATCCAAATATACTTCCGAATGTTTGGAGTTCTTGAAATCTACTTTTCAATGAATTGATTGTCATATCAACCATAACCAAAAAAATAATTAACTTCAAATTCCTTCTCAACTTGCAAAACTGCTTCATCACAATCAATTTCATCAAAATGTTTCTTCCTAAGAACACGCCGCTTAACTGGAAATGATGGCTCTACATTCATTTGAGCTGCAATATCTTTGGCAATGATCATACTCAAAGCAAACCCTTCATTTCTATAAGTATTAAAGTATTTAACCATGCCTTCTATTTGTTGCATGTATATACTCTACATAGTATATGGGGGGCCCCTGGATTTTGGGGGCCCGGGGCGACCGCCCCTCTCGCCCCCCCTCAGGGCCGGCCCTGGCCATGCCGAATATAGTTGACGAGTCAATCAAAATTGAGTAATGCACTACATGTTTAAGTGAAGGATCAAGCTATCATAGGATGTCACGCTTCTCGTCTTATATTCGATCTGGTATCATGAGACAAAGGGATCGATACATAAGCACTATATAGCTTCGTCCGATATAATCTTTATGTATGTTTGGGAGTCGTTATATCCTGCTATGGACCGCTACCGACTTATGGACCGAAAAAGGAGTTTTCGGCCCATAGCCAAATACATATGAACCTATAGGGTTGCACACTTAATGGGCTAGCTAGAACGATAAGGATCCGAATGATAGTTTTCGAATGGGATTCAATTTCTGCTCGTATCGGATAAAGATCCGATTGGAGGATATATAAAGATATGTGCAGGGCTGAGGGAGGTATCCGGAAACATACCCAGCGAAACCCTAACCGTCACCTCTCATAACCCCTACCGTGCGCGCTGGTGTTAGCACGTCGATGCATGGTGTTTTATCCTTGGACGTGTGGACTTCAGTAGAACACAACGCTGTCTGTCGCGCTATAAAACAACCGCACCACGGTTACACTCGCAGACGCGCCACACAGGCACACAGCGCAAAGCCAATTAAGGCTCGCTCAGTTCGGCCAATGCTTTTGTGTCTTTTTTTTATTATTCATAAATATCTTTTTTTTTGGATTTTTAGTTTTTTGAGTTTTTTGTCGGTTCTTTTTTCGTATTCGTTTAAATTATCCGTGATAGGCTAATCTGTTTTTTATTTTTAAAGTTTTCAAATTTAATTATGCCAAAAATAAGTCATTTTTAGCTACAACTTAATTTCAATTAGTTACAGTGTAAGTTTAGACATAAACCATTATTTGTCAGTTCAAATAAGCGGTACCTAAAATGGGAAAATTTAATCATTTGCCACTCTTATGAGTCCAGTGGCAACAGATTTACCACCCTGGCCTATTGTCAGTGACTCAGGTGACCCTACATGTAAGTGACAGAGTGAATTGGTCAATCTTAAGAGTAGCAAAAAATTGAATCTCCCACTTAAAATGGTGCAAAGATAGATAAGATCATGAGAGAGAGAGAGAAAGCTCAAGAAAAGCTCTCTTCTCCCTCCTATCAACTCACCTCGCCTCATCCCTAGCTTACCTTGTCTTCTCCCTCTCGATCTCGCCGAGGCCGCCGGAGCATACTGGCCTCGGCGTCTCTCCCGAATTGGTCGCTCCTCGCGGTTAGATCTCTCCCCGTTCTGGTGGAGAAGTTGATCTTTGATTTGGTTGGTTAAATGGTTCGATGGTTGTCGTAGCTTGGTCGTGAGGTGCGGTCGCCGTTGCACCACGGTAAGGGGGAGCGCGGCGTGGGTGTGCTCGCTTCTAGGGATGGACTCCGGCAACAGCGGCAGCCTCCAATCGTCCAGCGGCGGCGACGACGAGTTCGACTCGAGGTGCGGCGAGGGAGGCGGCGGGGGCGTGGACTCCTTGCCGCTCTCCGCCCTGCTCCGGCAGTCGGCGTCGGCATCGCCCTCCGTGGCGAACTTCGGCGGCTCGTTCTACGGCCTTCAAGAACTCGCGTCGCCGCCGCTACCGCCGCTTTCTCAAGCGGTGCATCAATGGTCAGCGGCCCTCCCAGCCGGCGGCGGAGCCTCGCTGTCGTCTTCGCCCCATGGCGTGCCGGCCTCCGCCGACCAGCTGGCGCCGGCCCAGCCGGCGGTGGCGCCGCCGCCGAGGGGGTCGAGGAAGAGAACGCGGGCGTCGCGGCGCGCGCCGACGACGGTGCTGACCACGGACACCTCCAACTTCCGCGCCATGGTGCAGGAGTTCACCGGCATCCCCTCCCCGCCCTTCGCCGGCGGCGCGCCCACCCGCTCCCGTTTCGATCACCTATTTCCCTCCCCCTCCTCACTCCGCTCCGCCGCCGCTGGCGCGACTCCCACCTCACTCCCGCCCTACCTCCTCCGCCCTTTTGCGCAGAAGCTCCGCCCTTCCCCTTTCCCACCCTTCGCCTCGCCCTCCACGTCCTCGCCGGCGCCATCCAACATTTCCATTACGCCTTCCACCGCAGCCTCCGCCTCCGCCAGCCCAAGCACCACGGCGGTGGCATCCGGCGACACCTACCACCAACTCGCGTCGGCGCCGCCGTGCGCTCTTCTCGGGATGCAGGATCACAGCGGCAACTACCTCTCCTTCGAGAGCCCCCTCGGGGCGCAGCTCGGCGGCGACGCCAAGTACCCCTCACACCCCTTGTTCGACGCGGCCGGCCGCAGCATAGCGCCGTCCGCGCCAAGGCTGCAGGATCCGGCCGACTTCTTGGGCCTCACGCATGGCATCATGGGTTACGAGGGAACGCACTTGCACCCACGAAACCGTGACCACGACCACGGCCACGGTGCCGACGAGCTGTCCGGCCTGGTCGGGGCCTCTTTCGGTTCCGTTCCTGGCAGCCCCGGCGGCTTCAAGACGACCTACTCCTCCGGCGCCGGCTCGGGACGCGCGACGCCTCTACTGGAGCGCAATGTAGAGAACACGTCGGCCGGCGTCGCCGTAACGACGACAACGACGGCCGCGGCGGCCATGAGAACGCAAGGCGTGGACTCGTGGATTTGTACATCGGAATAGGTTAATTTACTCTCCTTTTCAAGTACATGACTTTGAGCAGATTGATTTTCCTGGGTAATCTACACAATAATCTACTTCTTGGTGTTCTTCAATTTGCATGCTTAATTATTGTGTAGATTAAATAAGAAAGATCACATCATATTATCATTGCTTTTGCTTATCGATCGTTAAATAATCACTTAACGAGTGAATACCGCATGACACGAGTAGGGGACAGTTTTTTAATGGACATGTATCTTTGTATTAGAAGCAGCTTTAACGACTCTCTCCTCGTGTGCTTGTCCCTGTGCTAGTGTGGCTCTTGTCCTACTTGCTTTCGTCACACGGAAGCTGGTAGGTATACATGAGAGAGACAGCGTATGTAGGATTGGATGCTCTCCTCGAGCCAGCTGCTCCATGCTTGATTGCACTTGCAAAAACAACTACTCCCTTTATTTTTTTATTTTTTTGATTTTTCAGAATTCGTTAAATTTTTTAAAGTTTGATCACCAATAAATTTAAAACTATCTAGATTAGTTATATAAAAGTTATATCATTAGGTTTAACATTAAAAATATTTTCATAATATTATAATTTTATTAGTATATCCAGTGTAAAGTTATAAAAAGTAGCACTCAAAATTACATCTTGGAGAACGTAAAAAATAAAAAACGTCAACGGAGAGAGAAAGATTTTATTAGTTCCTCATGCAGTCACCACGATTAACGGCGAGATTTCATAAGGTAAATCTAAAAGGGAAAATTAATACAGCTTTACCTAGCCGTTAATCTCTGCTATACAAACATATTGTAGGGTTCATGACCACTGACCACATGAGCTGAACAGAACAAAAAGGGAGGAGGGGCTTTTGTCAGAAAGATTTCTTTTGGCCTTTAGATCTTTCAAGTTTATACGGCTACCTACTTCACGTGGAGGCAAGAATGTAATAGAAAACGATGAATAGACTAGACTACCCGAGGAAGCCAACATTGAGGCTAACAACCGTATCTCTTCGAGCTTACCATTGAAGCCACTTTAAAATAAGCAAGGAGTGCATGCAAAGAGCAAAAAAAACTGTCTTCTCTGTGATTTTTCTCCACTCTTCACGGGTGGATGGATGTATAGATTTGCTACGCACTCGCTAGGTGTATGATGGCAATTGTTTATATGCTAATTGATTGATGTGTCCAATATATACACGCAGGGCCGGCCCTGAGGGGGGGGGGGCGCGAGAGGGGCGGTCGCCCCGGGCCCCCAAAATCCAGGGGCCCCCCATATACTATGTAGAGTATATACATGCAACAAATAGAAGGCATGGTTAAATACTTTAATACTTATAGAAATGAAGGGTTTGCTTTGAGTATGATCATTGCCAAAGATATTGCAGCTCAAATGAATGTAGAGCCATCATTTCCAGTTAAGCGGCGTGTTCTTAGGAAGAAACATTTTGATGAAATTGATTGTGATGAAGCAGTTTTGCAAGTTGAGAAGGAATTTGAAGTTAATTATTTTTTTTGTTATGGTTGATATGACAATCAATTTATTGAAAAGTAGATTTCAAGAACTCCAAACATTCGGAAGTATATTTGGATTTTTAATGAGTTCAACAACATTGAAGTCATTGGATCGAACTGAATTAAAAGAATGTTGTACAAAATTTGCAGAAACTTTCTCTCTAGATGGTTTTTTCTGATGTTGAGTTAAATGATCTAATTTCTGAGTTAAGTGTTATGCAATTGACTTTATCAGATAAATCAATGTCTGCTATCGAGATCTTTGAGTTTGTCAGAGAAGCGGATTGTTATCCTAATATTTCTATTGCTTATCGGATTTTATTTACTATGCCTGTGACCATGGCATCAGCTGAAAGAAGCTTTTCAAAGTTGAAATTGTTGAAGAATCATTTAAGATCAACAATGTCTCAAGAGAGGTTAAACGGTTTGGCAACTTTATGTATTGAGAAGAAATTATTGGATGAGATTGATATCAATACCATCATCAATGACTTCGCATCTAGAAATGTTAGAAGAAATTTTAAGGTAATATCTATGAACTCTTTGATGTGAATTTTTCTTTAATTAAGTGTTTGTTGGTAAAATTAATTAATTATATATATATGTGTGTGTGTGTGTGTTTATATTTAGATATTTATACTAAGGCCCCTATTTCTAGTTTCGCCCTGGGCCCCTAAAATCCTAGGACCGGCCCTGTATACACGGAGCAGAATATTTTATTTTGAGGAATCTAGGAGCACACCCTCTTGCTCAACCGGAAGTCCCTCACCTTGGAAAGGAGGGAGGGAGGTACCACGAGGGGGAGGAGAGGAGAGGGAGGGCTACTATCTGAGGCTCCACCACCGCCACCGCCGGTGGCGGCGACGACGCTAAGCGAGCTGCTCAAGGGAGCACCTAGAATCCTCATGGTGCATAATATGATATATGTTAGGTACATGATCATCTCACAAAATTCAACTTGAAATTTCATTTTGTACGCACGCATAGCCACTCCACCCCAAAGAGTAGTCGAGTATGGATAATTTTCCTATGCCGTCCCAGTGTATTATTTATTTGGTTGGACATTACGTAGAAATTCCGTACAAAATTTTGTAGGAAATTTGCAGAAAACAGCACACTTTTGTAAGCATTACGTAAAATTCTCAAATTCGGGACAGTGCCTTGGTGGTACCCTTTCCCATTAAATTGACAGGTATCATGAGTTGCATTGAATTTACCATATATCGGATGCGGTTTGTTTGCATTTGATGTGGACAATATGCTATGGAACCTGGCATGTGGGCTACTGTTTGTGCAGGAGACTGTAACGTTGACCATCTACACGTACCCAACCTCTTTTTCCTCACGCCCTTTTCTTTCTCTGTTAAAAGGTACAGCCTCTTTTTCTGAAAGAATGATCAGGAGATGATTAGGCATGCGGCTCCGTGATGCTAGTCATTACCGTATAAATGCATTGCAGTCTTGCAGAAGAAAGGCATACTAGGCTTTTGGCTTTTCTGAAAATAAAAACAAACGGCGGTTTTTTAGCATATTTTTTAAATGGTTTTTTGAGATCAAAATCATACGTATCATCTATGTCGGTATTTTTGCAGTTCAGTGTTGTCTCGAAAAACACAAACAAAAACTATAAAACACAACTAACAGCTATAAGCTGAAATCTAAAAAACTGGATGCAAAAGTGCCATTATTAATTTGCCACTTCTTTCTCCTTTTGCCGATATGTAAATCGATGAACACAGCAAAAGTAGGGATGGTTACTGATTAGAGCTCTCCTAGAGCTCTCTCTCGATCTATAGCTTTTGTTTTTTGTTTTTTCTAAAGTAATTAATTTTTAAATGATGTGTTTTTAAAGTGATATTTACTAGTTGATAATAGTATACACTATACTGACTTTAAATATACCATCTAAAATTATATATAACTGTCTTTTTTTTTTGCACTCTCTTATGAATCATCTAAATTTAAAAATTACAAATTAAAAGATATAAGATGCAGCTGAAAGGTGGCGATGGCCCATGACAGCAGCGAATAATCTGCTGCTTTGCAATGATGCTTCTGCTCGATCTTTCTCTCTCTTCTCTTGGGCTGCCTCGTTACTATTTCCAATCTATAGTCATGTGAGGGGTGACCTCTCCATGGTTGCCTGCCTACATGGTGTGGCTGTCTGTGCCACCTCCGAGATAGTATGCGCATGATCCGTTGCTCTCGTGCTACAGGACCTCAGCGCATGCATATAATTTCGAGCCAAACACAAAAAGATATGGGGCTTTTCAGAGGGTGAGAAGCCATGGTCCATCCTTCTTTTTTGATGGTTTGTCCTTAGATTTTTCTTGGTAACAGAGGCCAAACGGTGGGTTTGTTTGGCATGCATCCATGCATGCTGCATCACCCATCGTGCTAATTGTTTGGAATGATCATTGCGTGATTGCATCATTGTAATTGTGTGATTAAATTTTGTTGTCACAAACTAAGTGAGTATCAACTTTGTTTGTTGCCTTTCCGTGAAAAAAAAACTTTGTTGGTTGCCAAATATTGGCAAGTACAGGCAAATGCTCCCATAATTTGCATCATTAAATGTGCTTTGAGATGTGGACTAAAAATATCCCTATCTTACGTGAGTTATAAACGTTACCAGCATGGTGGCCTGTGCACCTGCGCAGATATCATTCTTAGAACATATTTAATTGATTTAACAATACATATTTGATGGAAATAAAAGAATCCCATATGGGAAATAAAGAGTTGCAGATCACCTAAAGAATTCAAATATTGGAATTTTAAAATGTTATCAATTCGATTTAAATTTCCATATTTGCAGAATTGGTTTCATTTGTGATATTAGTGTATAAGTAGTATATGTTAAAACAAATAATATAGATTTTATCTTTGGGAGGAAATATTTCTTCTTTATGATTTTTAATCGGCATCTCCAATAATAGAGACAATAGTTGTATCCATATTAATGCAATTAAAAGAATGCAAATTATAATGGATAGTGTAGCCAAGTTCGTGTTTGTGCGTCGATAGCTTGAGTTCATTTCTAACTCTAGCATCTCATGTCTTAATTTCATACAAGTGTTCTTCAACTATCCATGCATGCATATCATGGTGCAAATCAATTTCATACGCACTTCCATAGATAAAAAATCATCAGTTATGCTTTATTAATCATAAGAAGGGTCACCTAATTAAGAGCTAGATGTTTTCTCCTCTTTTTTTTTGAGAATTTTTAGGAATTATTCTCATTTATCAAGTAACATCCATCGGTTATGGATTACTAAACATAATTAAGGTCCACCAAATTTAGGGCCAGATGTTTATTTTTTAGAAGAATTTTTGCAATATTTCTCTTTTTCTTAGCTGATGTAATCAATCTTCTAAAACTTTCATTACATGGTAGATAACACTACACAGTTGATATAGTTTAACTTTAATTAGAATCCACCACATCGATGGCAATTCTAGCAAAAAGAATTTTAAAGTTGTAAAACATACATTGTTGGGAAGCACACAAGTATAATAGGTCTTGGTTTTTTCTTTTTTTTCCTTGTCAAGTGCCACTTTTTTCTCATATGCATGGCTTTTACTCATTTATTTTGCACATACATGTTCTTCTTTTCCTCTTGTACATGGCTTTTAGTGCGGGTCATTTAGGATTCTTTTTATTTACTGAGTCCATCTAGAATCTATAATCAATAGCTTTCTCTTATAAGATTCCTTGTTTTATTTAAAACATCCAGTGGTAATCATTTACCGACAATAATACGTGTCAGTTGAATTGAGGTATGAATGTGTTTTCTTTGTTTATGAGAATTTGTAGATTATTTCTCTTTTTTTCTCTGCAATTATAAAACTCATATCATCGACTTTTAGTGTATAATACATAGATTTTGTTTTTTTTGAGATTTGCTTTGGAATTCATATGAAAATCAAATTGCTAATTTTATTTGTTTTTATTCTGAATTTCAGTTAATTTGGATTGGACTTGACATGTGATTCTTTTTCTTAATATGAGCTATTCTAACTTGGATCCACAAAATAGATGGTTAGATCTTAGTTAATACGGGAGCTTTCTCGGAATGTCTAATTAGTATATGTTTACATATTTTAATATTTTTATAATTTAGATTTCAAAATCATTTACAGATAAAATATCTAATAATTATTTAATTTTGTTTTGAATTTGCATGTTTTTTCATCGTACTTGCCATGGATTTCTTTTTAGTTTTAGGCTGAAATTCATATAAAATTCAATTTCAATTTAAATTTAATTATTGTTCTAAATTTAGTTTTTTAGTGTTTTACTTTGAAATTCATATGAAAATCAATTTTCTAATTTTAGTTTATTTTTTATTCTAAATTTAATTAATTTGAATTGTAGTTGATATGAACTCTTTTTTTTCTAATTCTCATTTAGCTATTATTGTGAATTTTATTTATTTATGTATATTACTTTGGAAGTCATATGAAAATAAATTTGCTAATTTTTCTTTATTTTTAATTTTAAATTTCTCTTAATTTGGATTATATTTGATATGGATTCTTTCTTTTAATCTGAGCTGTTATAACTAAGGTTTGCCAGATTGATGGGTAGATTTTTCTTCAAGTGTATAATTAATATAGATGTAGATATATTCCTATATCTCTAAGTGAACTATCAAATCTAAGCCTTTAAAATTATGACACCAAATTAAGAGCCGGATATTTTGCTTTTTGTGAAAATTTCTAACATATTTCTCTTTTTTCTTTTGCAACTATGAAATGTCTATCATCAACTTTTAATATATAATACATTCTTGTTTCACTTTTCGTGCCAGTGGTAGTGAGCACGAAGGGGAAGGAGAACAACACTGAATAATGTGAATTAATTAGCTTAAGTTTTGTTTTTCAATATCAATCCACTAAAAATGTGAAAATGCTTAGTTCTTTCGAAATAAATTTTTAGTTGTACACCTTCTTTGTCGTTAATGATGAAAAGGTTCAATATATTGTCGCTATTTTTCTTTGTAGAAATAGGGTGTGTTTGGTTTGCTGAATATGGACGGCCGGATCCTAGCTCCACCGTATATTGCGAAAAATTCGGGTGTTTGGTTGGACGAATTTACTGTGGAAGCCTGGATCCGCTCGTCCCCGCATACGGTCTCATCCGGGACCGGGAGTGAAGGTCATTTCGACCGAATTTGCCCATCCAGGACCGAGGGAGTCGAGCAAGACCTTCATACAGCCTCATATACAACCTACCAATCACATACTCATTCAGCCTGTATCCACAGATAAATCGAACCAAACACTCTTCTTTTTCAAAATACGGTCCTCCTCATCCAGCTTCCCCTCATCTAGGATATACGATCCCACTACCCAAAAGCAACCAAACACACCTATAAGGAATCTATCAAGAGAGAACCACCCTCTCCACTTTGGCAGGGAAATTGTGCTAAAATTTCTCGCAATCCAAAAAGAATTGGACGTAGCTATCCGCATACATCCAAATAACGCCCTAAAGTGGCACAGTGAAAACTCATGATTTGAACCATCTTACTACCATATAATGAAAAGGACTTTTCACCCATACAATCATGAGAAGCTAAACGTGCTAGAGGAAGCTAACCACCGGGTCCCAGGCCCTGTTTCTTTTGCATCTTTTCTCTTCTGCTTTTAATTTTTCTATAATAACTAACTTTTAAATAAAATATCTTTTTAAAATAGAAACTACTAGTTAATTGCAGTATATACTATATCAACTTCATTTATATCGGCAAAAACCACACCTAAGTTTCTGTTATTCTGTAATCTCTCGTACGAACAACCTAAAAAGCACAAGCCACAGTCAAAAGCCTCAGCCAAAAAGAACAGACCCTCAGTGTGCACTTTCAACGTGTCGATAGACGGAACCGTATGAGATGCAATATGTTCACGTTCACTTATTAGAATTTACCAGGGTTACCACGTCTTGCGCTGCACTTATTGCACAGTACATATATATGGCCCTGCTCAAAAGGGCTTATTTTAAGTGGCTTATGGCTGAAAAGCATTGTAGTTTGCTGAAAAAATAATGTAGTTGACGGTGGATTATTCGACGTAATTAAATTTAAAAATAGAAAAAACATGTTAGTCCATCACGGACAGTACAAACGAATACGGAAAAAAAGAACCGACAAAAAACTCAAAAAAAAAGAAAAAACCAGAAAAAGATGAAAGTATTGAATAGTAAAAAATAAATCAAAAGTCAGAAGCTCAAGTCGAAATTAATGGTGCGATAAGCGTCTCCAAGAACACAAAAGGTAAAGCTGTGAAGGAGAGTGTGGTAGCTTTTCTCATGGGGGCCGTGGAGGAATGCAGGATGCTCTGCTGAAGCCTCGAACCAAACGCAAACGTACTACCCATGGAACAGAAGGCACCAAGACGGAGGAAGCCACAAACGGCACATGCAGCAGCACAGGCAGCAGAGGTCACAGTGCCTGGGTACGGACCTCTCATCTTTCTGGCCTGTGTGCTAACCGTAAACCACACCCGTTTGGCCGCTATTCCGGCGAGAGCTAGCGCAAGGACAACACGAATGTACAAATTTTCTAGGGCCTTTATGAACATAACAATTTCGCGTGAATTTCACGGGTAACACCTCAATTTCTTGCAGAAACCGAGACAGAAAAAATTCCGTGTTCTAAGTAAGGCCTTGGCGATTTAGTTTTGACATGTAGGATAGTAGCGAGAAAATTTCCCCACGTGGTAGCAGCATGAGTGCGGTGGCCCCTGCCGTAGGAAACGAACGGCAGCAGGTGAAGTGGTGGCCTGGTGTGGCGCAAACAATACCGGGACCTGGGAGTAGGCCGGCCTGCAGGTGGCTCATCACCTCAGCAGGCACGCACGCAAACGGAGGCCGGCAGGCAGGGTCGCCTCGCCCACCAACTAAAGCGTCGAAAGTGAAGTTTCGCCTGCCATGATGAAGATTACTGATTACTGCGTCTGTGCGCAGTGTGCCAGCGATGCACCCTGCACGGCCGGGCCTGACGCGGAGCAGCAGTCGATCGCAGACGAGGGAGGGGAGAAAAATGCATGCCGTTGGTGCATGCGCCGCGCGTGCTGGACCGGTGGGCTCTCGCCTCGTCTCGCATCGCCGCCTGCAGTGCTCACCCGCTCCATCCATCGATCAAGGTGCGATGGCTTCTTCCATTTTACTTGACTGATCAACTCGTCTCGCAGCAGCGTACAGATCCGATCGCGCGCGGTGTGAGAGGTAATTTTTGTCACGAACCACTGTCAACACATGAAGGGATGAAATTCAAATTTACGAAAAAAAATAAATTTTCAGTTTGTTGGTTTCTTCTGGACGATTGGCCACGCATGACGGTCAGGCCGGTTAAACTCTGAATTTCGAAGAGAGTTCTGATATTTGAGAATTTGATCGAGAACTAGGTAAAGTGATTTTAGGTCAGTGCATTCATGTTGTATGAAGCGTGTTTAAGGTAACGTGGGTTAAGTTGTGAAAAACTTGTGTTCGAAAATGATTTCTTGTCTTTAGATGTGCATGGAAACTTGAAGTCAACTATAGTTAACGGCGAGGACTGGAACTACGCTCATAGAGGAGCTAAGGTTTAGAATGATCAAGAATGCTAGATGAGGTGGTTGAACTCAAATATAATAGAAGAAAGTCAAAGAATGTTGAAGGAAAGAAAATTTTGAGAAGGCATCATTTACTCTGTTGGCATTGCTGGTCCTACAAGTGGTATTAGATTCTGGTTACCCTTCTTATAACTCCACCAAACCATCAGTGTTCGATGGGATTGACTACTCGTATTGCAAGGCTCGGATGGTAGCCTATATTGAGGCCCAAGGACAACCGATTTGGGAGAAACTAAAGAATGCTTACGTCATACCTGTCAATGACCAGATCACTCCAATAAATCTTACGATGTAGAGGCAAATAATAAGGCATGTAACTCCCTGATTCGAGTACTTAGTTAATCTGAGTTTGATTGAGTATCACACTTAGCATTTGCTGACGTGATCTAGAGAACCCTCGCTGACTACCATGATGACTCCACAAGAATTAAGAAAGTGAGATATAATCAATTCAAGAAGGGGTACTCTATGTTTGAGTAAAAGATCAATGAATCTTTGAATGAGTTGTTTGCTAGGTTCACCAAGATTCTTAGCAACCTGAGTGCAGTTGGTTCAACTTACTCTAAGTCTGAGAATGCACGTCAAGTGCTTGCTGCCCTAGATGTGAAAATTTAAAGATAAAGATTACATCCATCAACGACAACACTGTCATGAGTGAGCTTATCATGGATAAACTCTACTCGAAGTTGAAGACGCACGAGATTGACTTCAGCTTGCGTCTCCCGAAGACAAAGCCGATGTCTCTTGTAGTCGACCCTACTTAGAGTAGTTCTTCTAGTCCTTCAGACTTTGGTTCTTCTGGGTTTTCCTTATCTGCCTTACATTCCTTAAGTGATGAACAGTTGGAGAGACTCCTTGAGGATGACTTAGTACTCCTAGAAAGTTTTGGGTTGAGACAATTTATACCGCTTATTATTTGTCAAACAGGGTGTTCTTGATATCATCATTAGGCAAGATTTCTTATGAGTTGAGATTCGGTCGTAGGCCTAGCGCCTCTTATTTTAAAATCTTTAGTTGTAAGTGTTTCATTTTAAAATATGACAACTTAGATAAATTTGAATTAACATCCTTAGATGGCATTTTTCTTATATATCCTACTTATACACATGGCTATCATGCCATAAATTTGGATATTAACAAAATCTTGGAGACTTGTAAAGTCATTTTTGATGAGGCTAGCCTTGGTACTAACCCTGACAGTGCAGGTACATAGGTATACGGTGATCAAGAGAGCATCTTCGATGATGACGATCCTAACTTGGAGGATGAGGATCTATTCCCTTCTCTTGTTGCTCCTGAGTTGGATGGAGAGCTTGCTTTCACTAATTTAATTTCAGCCGAGCAACCTCCTCCCACCTTTATCAGTGCTTCGTGTGGCTACGCTCCTACCTCCATAGCCCATGAGGTAAATGCCACGTCTGCACCAGGACCATCGCTTCATATTCAGCGATGACACCCTCCAGTAGATGGTTAGGGATATCTATGAGTGAGTTACTTACTCTAGGTTTATCTCTCCATATTCCTATGCTTATTTTGCATTTATTGCAACCTTTGAGTCTCGAGATGTCACACATGCTTTATCTGATGCCTCATGGGTCAGTGCCATGCATGAGAAGCTTAAAAGCTCTGAAAGAAACAATGTCTGGTCTTTATTTGGGCCCCTTGTGGTCATAATGTTGTAGAAACCAAATGGATATTTAAAAATAAGCAAAGTGAGGATAGATTAGTAGTTCACAATAAGGCTAGACTTGTAGTTCAAGGTTTCCTCGAAGTAAAGGGCTTAGATTTTAAGGAGACCTTTGCACCTGTTGCTAGATTAGAAGTCATTAGTATTCTGCTAGTATTTTTTGTGTTTAAGAACTTTAAGTTGTTTCAAATGGATGTCAAGAGTGCATTCCTTAATAGTTTCATAGAAAGAAGAGGTATATGTTAAGCAGTCACCTGAATTTAAAAATCTCAAGTTCCCAAACCATGTCTCTAAATTTTCCAAAGCCTTGTATGGATGGAAGTAAACCCTTCAAGCTTGTTATGATATAGAAAATAAAATATAATAAACAATCTCTTTTATGTGCAAAAAAACTGATTTCACCTATTCTTTCTCATGAGACAGTTTGTCATTACATTAGGCGTGAATTCAAAGGAGTTTTTGATGATCATGACCATACTTTAAGCTTATCGCTTGGGATGGTCGATAAAGGCTTGAGATCTTGTACATTGCTCATTCACAAATTTGTGGAAATGGTTAAAACTTACGAGGCAGACACTTCATTCTATTATATGTTTCTTCTTCTTCTATGTGTCTTGATAAATTCATTGTCAAAGGAGAGAAGATTGGTAAAAATGTATATTTAGAGCAAAAATTGAAGTTTTTATGTGAATTCTTGCTAAGATGGAGCTTTTGTGTGTTGTTGTGATTCTCTTGATCAATTTGATCTTTTTTTCACTATGACCAAGGTCAAATGGAACAATTGGTATTTCGCATGGACCAAGAATAAGATTTTAAAATTTCTTTGGTGGAGTTGAAATTTTTCTAGAAAATTTGTTCTATCTAGTTGATTCTCTCTATTTCCTACTCATATGGTCAATTTCAGTTTGCATAATTCATTTTGGCCATTCTAAGCTTTCTTTTGCGAAATTTCCTTCTATTTTCAAAATCAACTCAAAATTATTTCATGAGAAATTGCCAATGTGTTCAGCAAGGGGGAGATTGAGTGAGCTTATGGGATGGTTCATGAATTTTTGTGATGAACCATTGTCAATGTGTGTGGAGTTGAAATTCGAATTTGTAAAAGATTTGGAATTTTAGTTTGCTAGTTTTTTCTTTGTGATCAAACCAGCCTTGCAGAGTAGTCAGATTAGCTCTGTAGAGTGGTCAGATTGGCCACGCATGGCGGTCTGACTGGATAAACTCTGAATTTTGAAGAGAGTTATGATATTTGGGAATTTGATCGAGTATTGAGTAAATTGGTCTTAGATCTGTGCATTCATGTTGTATTAATCATGTTTAAACTAATGTAGGTTTAAGCTAATGGTCAAGAATGCTGAATAAGATGGTTGAGCTCAAGTATAGCACAACAAATGTTGAAGAGAATGTTTGAGTGACGGTTTGTACCAAGTGGCTTGGTCAGTCCAAGTGAGGTGTGATCTGATGGAAATTGGAGTAGGAAAGACTTGTTGATACGTGGCAAGCCATTGGTATATCTACACGTGGCAAGTATAGCGATTGCTTACAAGGGAAAGGGAAAACCGAGTCAAGGCAAGGGTATTTTGGTAATTGGCTAAATATCAAAAACTTTGTTAGATCAAAACCAAAATGTTTGAGTGGTGTTTGGGAAAACGGTTTAGGTCAAGGAGATGTTTAGTAGATTAAGTGGATCAAAGGCTTAAGACTTAGTGGGTTCGGGCCCATGTGTTTTAAAAAGGGTGCATGAGTTTAAGTTTGAGTGTAAAACTCATGTTGTATGGGGTTAACAGATTTCCTAATTATACTAGTAGATAGTATCCATTAGAGTTAGATATATGATGATTACTCTATCTATTTAGTAGGTTGATGATGGAGGCTTGCAAGCTAACTATCGTGACCATTTCACTCTTAAGTTATAGTGTTAAGGATTGGGAGAGAAGTGTGAGTGTTGTGGTGTACTCTCTTGTCCTTCTTATGGAGTGATTGTGAAATCTTTATCCTTAAGTAGCAATATAATCAACTTTGTTCATCTATCATGAAGTCTTCTTGTCTTGGTTGATTTGCTCTTGTTCTTATTGGTTTTGTCTCTTTTCTCCCCTTCTTGATCTTATTACATGTCAACAATATGTACGTGATGGCGATGACTCATGTAAATGAGGACCCATCCATCTAGGCACTGTGGTTTTCAAGATTTTGAAGCTACCCGGTTCTTACTTAATTGGAGTCTTTCTGAAGGAATTTTGATACGAGGGTTTTGGTTTTGATTTGTTAGGTGGTCTTTCTTGCTGTGAGTGTTTTTAACCCATGAGCAAATTCTTTCTCAAGTTTTTGAGATTTGCCCGAATCTTGCATGTTTTGAGGAAAGGTGGAACTTTGGCTACGATCCATATGATCTTTGGATGGAATAAGTTCCTGAGACCTTCAGTAAAATGTGTGCAAAGTTTGACTTTATTTTATTATGGATTTTTAAGTTTGCACCAAAGGTGATTTTGATTTGGACTGATTTTCTATTTTGGAAACAGGGAAGTGGTCATATCACTCCTGTGCCAGGTCAAACCACCTGTTTGTAGCCGGTCAGTCCACCGACCAGTCAGACCACAACTCCAATGGCCGTTAGACCGGTTAGGTACTAAATTTGTGAGGGTATATTGTTTTAGGTCATGGTTTAGATTTAGGCTATCAAATTTGATGTTCTTAGCTCTTTTATCTTTGGAGTGGAAGATTTATGCATACTTAGAGAAAATTTTTGAGAAAACATAGTTCACCTCTCTGTTTCCTTTGCCGGTCCTACACTATATAATTACAAACATAGATAACAGTAGGACATTCAAAAATACCTTCTAATAAAGTTTAGTCCATAGTTGTAGATAAGATGTAGAAGAAATAATCTGTCAGCTGTGAAAGATAGATGGATCGGTAGTATCATAATTTTAAAAAATGCACAAAAATTTAATACAGCCAATGGCCCCTTTCATTTTCAAGGACTTTGAATTTTGACAAACACCTAGAGTGCAACCTTCAGAGCATAGGGTCGAATTGTAGACCTCAAGTCTACGACAAACTAAACTGCCATTTACGCAAATGTGTAAGTCTGATGAAACCACTGGTCATACGCATCTTCTACACTCATTTGTCTCATTGAGCAATTATCGTTTAGCAGTTCACACTCAGGCTAAAAAGCAGACCAGAAACTGAGTATAGATGGGTTTTTATTTCCATCCTTCCCGTTAAGGGTAGTTACTTTAATTTCTCATTCTAATGCAAACCAATGTTCGAAGCACAGGAGATCACCACGAAAGCATAAAAAACCCAATTGACAAAATAATTAACAAATGCAAACTCTGAAAACAAAGACAAGCACCACGTAAAATGAATCAACCAATGACTTGCTAATCCACCCCTGCTAATTCACAAAAGCATCCACCTGTAAACTAGCAATCCATCCCATCAACTAATGTTTAGATATCACACAACCAAAGCATTCGAATGACCGTGACAAGTGAAATCCAACATGGGAACAATCATCCATATCCAGTATCAACAAGCATCCACCAATCATCACAAGCATCACAAAGAAGAGGCATCTTTGATAGCATGAAAGCTCACCGGTGACGCCTGAGAGGAGGTTGTGCTCCGTCACCCCGGCGTCCCCTCGCATCGCCTTCTTTAGCACCATCGCCATAGCAGGCTGCAGGCCCCTGGCTACCGGTCGCCGCTGCCCCCTGGCTGTGCTCCCCTAGCCAATGGCCGTCACACCGTGCTCGTCGACTGCACTAGGCTAGGTTTAAGGTTCCAATCAAGTCTCACTCCTGTCATATCAGGCACTCAACTGCCCTCCGATCAGAGGCTTCAACAATTAGGTGATTACTAATCGCTGCTTCCATTGGGACAATGGGCTGGACGCTCGACAAATGGCTTCTGGGTCACACCTTGTCGCTAGCTCACCACGACACTAGGCCGTGGTGCCATGCCTATGCAGACATGTCGATGGATGGTGCCACCTTGCCGATGCCGGCTCTAGAGGAAGGGGGTTTTTGGCCGACGACGGAGCTCGGGCATCCGCCCGACCTCATCCGAAGGGCAGGTCCGCCACTGGGCAAATCAGACGGTACGTAGGAAGAATGCAATTTTGGCCTAGCTTGTCTTGTTGAAAGAAATCTACCAGTTGAGCTTGACCATCCAAGGTCTTGCTATAAACTTGCAGCGTGCTAAGTATATACTTCCCGACAACCAGTCAGTAGTTGCACATAATGATGCATGGCGGCATGACAAGCGTTCAGACCATCAGACGTTGTCACCTACGAGTAGTATATATACTTTGTATGTGAATTGTAGCTATTACTTACATTTTGTGTTATGTACTCTTATTAGTACAATTGTAACGTAGTTTGATCATGGATTGTTTTGTTTTTGAGTAATACTGTTTGCTTCCTGCTTGTGAGTCCGCCATAGCTACATTTTATTCCTAGATTTGCCACTGGATTTGCCAGTTTAGCTAGCTTTATAAAGTCTTCACACGGCATTTTAGAAGTCAGTCTGAAAATAGTCCCCTAGCTATTTTTTTTAATTTTAACACTCGAACGTTCATTTTTTAAATAGCCTCCCTACGTGGATCTATCGTACTCGATAGCTCTTGCTAGGCCGAGGGAGCTCAGCAGGCCACCTGTCGAACTACAGTATCTCAGCAGCACTATATCAGGGCTATTTTTATAAAAAAACCGATATTTCCGATGCTAAAATTGAAAAAACATAGCTAGACGGCTATTTATATGTTTATTCCGGCATTTTATACAAGCAAATTGAAGAGCGAAGGAAATATAACGATAATATATACTGCATTTTTTTTATAGACAGCCCCCTTTTTTAAACTTCATATTCTGCCATAAGATGAGATCAGCAGGATGTGCAACTCGTCAACTATCTCGACTCTTCGCGCATGCATGTTCTTATAGAGAGAACAAAGGTCATGGTGGCTAAACAAATAATTAATTGGCCCATGCAGCCACACGATGAGATCATGAGAATGAGATGCTCTGCGCTACGCGTAAGCTGAGGTGCCTCGGCCGGATCGATCGACGGGCTGAGCAGAGTGATCGATGCTCTGTAGCTTGTACTAATATATGTTATACAATACGAGTGATAGTGAAGTGACATGCTGTTGCTCATGAATTTCATCTGCTAGTCATCCTCGTCATCCTGCGCTTGTCAGCCTTACGAGTCGTGACTACAGCATATACACGTGGTCGCACGAACACATTGCTGGGAGACCAGACTTCACCGTCGCTAGCTCAATGCAGGAAACGAGCTACAGTTGAGACTGGTCGTTTGCAAGCAAGAGTACCTGCTGCTTTTTGACAGAGATGCGTGACATGGTCGGGATGATCTTTACCGGATTGGGAGCAAAAGGGAGAGGCCAAGGATTCGGGATCCTACAGGGATAGTCACCATTTGCCCTTTGAGAACTAGGGTATCGCTTTAGTACCAATTGTTCTCAATTTGTAAGGCAATCCGGTTGCTAGTCTAACCAGGATATACCGTGAGCATTGTTCGAGTCTAGCCGTCCAACTACATACGGAATGTGCTATATACATACTTGTCGAGATTTTAGTGCCTATTTGGATGTACGACTTTTACAAGGAACAGTTAAATTCCATCAGGAATAAGATTCTAGCGTTCTACGCAAACGGCTCCCATCCTCTGAATTATTTCCCACCCAGGGTTTAGATTAACCGATCCCAATTTCCTATTGCAAAAAAAAGAAGGAAATTTCACAGTAGAAAAGATGCAACTGCAAATGTAAGTTGTCCTAGAACCCATACACTGATCAAACATTTTTAGGATAAACCATCAATAAATAGAAAATTATCTAGATTGGGCACGTGAAATTGGTAGTACTACATTAATCATGACTAGTTAGAGATCTGTGTGTTGCAACGGAGTCATAAAAATAACGAGACGGAACTTACTGCCTAGCCAACTTCATACATCAAACATTGGAGAGCAAGTAACAGAGAGAGAAGGGTGGCCACAATGCGCGAGGAGATGGGAAAAGTAGGGAGTGGACGGTTGTATCCTGAGAGAGAGAGGAGGAGGAGCAGAGAGACGAATGGTCCAGATCAAATCGGATGGTTGAAAAGAGAGGAGGGACAATAGACCAACCACCAACTCACACTTTTATAATAGTAAAGAAATATATTTTTATATTCTAATCCGTAACTATATAGTATGATATAAAGAAGCGGTTAAAGCGTTGTCTTGGAGAACATATTAATGTTCAAAACTATATGTGTTTGCGATCCTGAGTAGTTAGCACTTGAACATTTTTCCAACTCTCAAATGGACGTAAATTCCCATCATACGCGGAATGAATCCATGCATGTTTAAAATGAAAACTAATCAAAACCGTACAGTTGCAATGCATGAAAGATACTAGACTAGCGACACTAAAAAAAAGTTGCAAAATTAAGAGCAAGAAAAGAAGCAGATAGAGGACAGGATAGGGCCCTTCTACCTCATATCAGACGTGAACATGACAGATTCCATCTTGTTTCCTTATAACTAAGGGCCAGCCATGGACATCTCCCTTTTGATGATGACCAATTACACGAGCACTTGTTGCGGCTGTCCTGAGAATGCAACAAGTTCTCCAATAGTGACTTATGAGCTAGCTCTAAGCATATTATTTTATATTTTAATAGAAGAGAGAAAAGCTATCTCTTGATCAAGAGCTAGTCTCATACACACATTCTAAGATTATGTGAGAGTGTCATGTGAGGCTATTTATGTTATGAGCTATATACTAAAAGTTAGTACTATTAAAGAAGTTATCTTAGAGCTAGTAACTAGCTCATACTGTTGGAGATGCTCTAACAAAAACCATCATGGCTGGCTGGCTGAGTTCGTCGAAGATTTGTTTGTCTGAAACAGGCAGACATGACTTGACATAAAGAAGCAAACTTTTTACTCTTTGGAGCGTGTAAGGTAGCATTTGGGGTTTTGCAGGAAGTAGCACGATGAGACCAGGTAACATTTAGCCTCCTACAAAAGAAGAAGAAGAAGAAAACAAAGTCTACAATTTTTTTTTGAACGGAGGCAGAGGACTGCCAAGATTAATTAAGAACGAGAAACAAGGTTAGCATATAGAGTTACGTTGGGAAGACAAGCGCCCCACTCCCCCAAAAAAAAAAGGAAATTATGGTGTTACAAGAGTGAGCAGAAGCTCCGCCAAATGCTTGGCTCCCGCCAGGACCTAACCTCCGGCCTTGTTCTTTGTGCGGGCGATCAGGTACTCCTAGGTGGAAGCTGTTGATCGGAAAATTCGAGCATTTCGTTTCTTCCAAATCTCTCATGCCACATGCATTATGATGGATGCCACTGTTTTTCGTGGGATTCCAAGCATTTGGATAGTTGACTCCCACCAAAGTTGTACGGACAAATCAACCATGGAAGATCGATCGTGGTAGGTCGACTATGACAGAACGACTACGGTAGGTCGACCACGGTGGATCGACCACTGCAGGATGAGCACAGCAAAACGATCACGGCTAGTCGACCATGCTTGGTTGGCGGTCTGAGGTATAGTAATTGGTCAACAGTTGGAGCTACAGTGAACCGGTCTAAGTTACAGTGAATTGGTCAATAGTCGGATGCTACAGTAACTGGTCGGTAGTTGTAGCTACAGTACCTGGTCGGTAGTCGGTGGTCATAGCTACGGTACCTGTTTGGTAGTCGTAGCTATAGTACCTAATCGGTAGTTGTAGGCTTTTGTGATCGGTTGTCGTAAGCTTCGTAATCGGTTATCGTAGACTTTGCGATCGGTATTCTTACGCTTCGTGATTGGTTGCCGTAGACTTCACGGTCGGTAGTCGTAGGCTTAGAGTGCTAACATTCTTGTAATCTTCAAGTACTCGTGTTGGGCCAGCGGTCGAATCGGCCTATGCATGGTTGAAAAAATAATTTTGTTGTTGAAAGTTTGAATTATGAGATTAATAGACTTAGAACTTCTATTCCTAATGATGAATCATGTGAGTTTTACCAAGTTTCACATTCTGAGTTGGAGACTGCTAGATCAATTAATGCATCAAACTTGGTTCAATTTAGAGATGTAACTAATAAATTTGATAAATTAAAATTGGCACATGATTCTCGTGATGAAAAATTAAAATTTGCTAATGATGAAATTGAGAAGCTCATATGTAGTTTTTCTACATGTTTAGAATTAAGTATTTCAAATGTTCAATATCAAGCTTGCTCTAATTGTGAATTGCTAGAAGCTAGGCGGGGCGCATGGCACAGGCGAGCTACAACGACGAATCAGTTGCGACAGGGAGCACTAGGCATGTTCCTAGAGATGACGAACCCATTGGTGGTGGGGGTTGGCATAGAGGCAGATGAGGTCAGCTAGAACATGGCAATGATGTGGTTGTAGGGCATGGAGGAGGCGAGCATGGCGGTGGAAGGGCCCTACAGTGAAGGGTAGTAGTAGCACATGCATGGCACGTTCCCAAGCATGGGGATCCTATTTTAGTGGTCAAGGAGGATAGAGGAGGCACTGGGAGAGCTATCCACAGTGGCAGCCATGGTGATGAAGAGGATGGCGGTGGTGGTACATAGGGAAAGAGAGGGGAAATGGGGTGGGACTCGACTTTAGCGTGATGAGGTGCACCTCGTGATGCGGATGGTTTCACAAGAGGGGGTTGGAGGCAGCTGGTCATTGGAGGTGGTCAAGAAGGCAGTGGCGCAGCTCGACGTCAGTGGTACTTCAGTAGGTCTTGGTGAGGAAGATGTCCCTTGAGTTTGCAAGGATAAGAGGAAGCTAAGGGTGCGACTAGTTTCAAAAGAGAGGCTAACATGGAGCAACACAGGCAACGAGGAGCGAGTAGGATGCAAGGTCCAGGGGAAGTCGTGCTCACCGCCATGCACCATGGGATCCGCGACATTGCTAAGGGAGTTGAGGCGATGGACTAGGTGGGAGATGAGCATGTTGGCGAGGAGGAGGATGCCGTTGGCAAGGATGAGGACGCGGGCAACAAGGGGAGAGGGAGCATGTGTAACATCGCAATTAGGGAGCTAGTGTAATTTCAAAACTTTAAAATCTTTTAATCGTTTTTCTAGTGCTTCTCAAAAAGTTTTTGGCGAAGTTCAAATTTCTCAAGTTGGATTTCTTGCCTCAAGCCCGATTAATAAAAATCCAAACCTTGGAATCAAGATCTAGAAATTAAAGTTTAAAATTGAGAAGATCCAAAACTCCTTGGAAGTCTTAATTTCAAATTTAAATTAAAATTTGGAAACTCGAATCCAAGAATGGAAATTGAAAATAATATAAAATCTTTCCCATCCAATTTGCATTTATGAAAATTCAAATACAGAAAATTAAGATTTATTTCTCTGAAATGCGCCAATTTTAAAATCTAATTGTTGAATTCAAAAATTTGGACCAAGCTCTCAAATCCAACATATACTCACAAAACCAAATCTGGAATCCAAAATTTGGAAATTCTAAAATCACCAAAATCCTTCTGGGCCGGCCCATCATCTCTTTCTTCTCCCCGGCCTGCTACCTTTTCTTTTTCTCCGGCCCACCCGGCCTCTTCTTCTTTTTTGGCCTCACGGCCCACCCGACCACAGCCGGCGCGCCTGCCTCCTCCTTTCTTCGTCTCCGCCTCCTCCCTGTTCTTCCGGCGCGCCGCTCGCACCACCTCCCCGGCCACGCCGCTCTCCGCCGAACCAGCCTACCCAGCCAGCGCCTGGCTCCGCCCCCGGTTTCCCCATCACCTCTGCGCCAGTAGCCTACCGCCGGCCTACTCCCCGCGCCACTCCCCTACGCCGCTGCGCCCATGCCGTCGTACTCCTTGCCATGCCGCTGCCCATGCCGCTGCCCATGCCGGCAGTACTCCCCCAAACGTGCACACCAGTGGAATGACTGCTCCCCTCCCTCGCGTATAAGTAGCCCTGAGCTCGCCCCATTTCTTTCCGCTCCCTTCTTCCTCCCTCAATCCGAGCTCAGCTCATGTGCGCCGCCGCCCACCACCTCGTCCCGGCCACCTCCGACGAGCATTCCACAATTCACTCGTGTCACGGTGCGTCCCCTTGTGCCCACTGCCTCCCCGCTCCACGAATCGGAAAATCGACGCCCGAGCACGCTGCGCCAGCTCCTTCCCCCTTCCCGGCCGGCCACCACCATTTTCACCGCCGCCTCCTTGTCGGTCGACCCCAGGCTGATTCCTCGCGCCGTGAGCTTCACCTCGGCGCCCCGAGGCTTCCCCAACCGCCGGCCGGAGCTCTCCCCTGCCAGAGCGATCCCGCCACGGTCACCTTCACCGCGCCGCCGCCCCGTGTGCACCGCCAGCCTTCCTCGGCCTCTCTCCGGCTCCACCAAGCCTTTGGGTGAGTTCCCCGTGCCTCACTCCTGCTTACGCGCACCTCCATTCTTTCCCCCTCTCCTCCGGCCGCCGGCGCCCATTTCCTCCTCACCGCCGGCCGCCTAAGGCCGCCGCCCACCCGCCTTGGCGCCACCCCAGCCGAAGCCCTGCCACCGTGGGCCTCCTCGTCGCCGGGGCAACCTATTTGGCCGGTCGCCGCCGCCTCCTCGGCCGTTCCTCGCCGGCGCCGCCGCACGTTTCCCGCGCCATGAGCCTTCCTCTGTTTTTCACTGTGCTGTACCCCGTTCTGTTTCAACCGGCCGAGCAGCCTCTGATCTGTACCTCTGTATGACGGGTGGGCCCACTTGGAATCTTGACCCGAACTCATGGGCATGATTGTATCTTACCACTTTACTGCTAAGATCCTAAAATTTCTATCTAAAGTTTTATCATTTGAGGGTAATGAAATATAATCTGTAAATAAATATGGAAATCAAGAATTAATTGTAAGATTATAATAGAGGCTTTTGTAATTCAAAACTTATCCTTAGTAAACTTCATGACAAATGAAATAACATAATAATCTTCATATGAAACAAATTAAAGGATTCTCTTTCATTCATCAAAAGTGCTAGAGACTTAACCCCAATAATTAAAGATACATGTTTGAAGCTTTATAAAGATAACTACTCTAAAATTTTACCTTCAAACAAATCAAATATTAATATCACGTTCTGTCGCAATCTCAGGTGGTCTAGATACTACCTTCCATCTGTCAATCTAAAGCTATCTATGCAAACCAAGTAAACCGATTTAACAAGATTTTTCCACATAAAATATTAACCCTAAACTACGCATCTCTAATGCCATGGAAACTCTCCTTCCAAAAATGCTTAAAATATTTGAAGTAAAGACTTTAGCATTATCTTAAAATACTGAGATTTAAGATGACAAATAAAATACGATTAAGAATTCTTGAATAAGAAAGAGCAATCCTTCATCTTTGTCTCACATCCAAATCTCCGATCATTATCTCAGGATTTAAATTCGATAGTCGAGGATAATTAATAATAAAAGATCTAGCTTTATTAAGAATATCCCTAAAAAGTCATAGCATCTGTTTTTAGTAAAACATAATCGATTGGCCATTTCTAACAATTTGGTTGATCAAGCAAAAAGATTAACTTTACTCATAATAATGACTGGATTAAAATGGCCAGCCCCATCATTTACTTAAATCGCTAACCTAATGATTTATTAAGTTGGCTACTGCAATCTCAGATAAGTATTGCTGCATGAAATATCAAAGTTACACTGGGTATTTAAAATTATACCCACTACCTGTAAAACTTCTGCATCCTAAAATTTCGAGGTTCTATTCCTCTTTACTATCCTCGCTAACCCCTTTTATCTGTCCGTAAGTCTTGCCTGACTCACGGGACTTCCTTGATAAATATAATTTAATAAACAGAAAGTCATCAATTAAAAGATCGAGTCTCGCCTTTCCCCAATCGGCTACGTTGGCCACCTCCTCTTCCCAAAGTGGATACTTCCTATAGATACTTCTTCACCTCCGATCCCTCTTTATCCTAATTTTCCCTCATGGTAAAGCCACTTAGATAATTCGTTCTCCTGCCCAATTCATCTACCACTATGGTTACAGCACACTAATCCGAATCATCTTTCTATTCTCAAATCATAACAAATGTATAATTTAAATTAAATCAGGAATTTAAAGTGTTTGGATTTATTTGGTCTTTCTTTTCTTTGCCGCATATTAGAATCTGAAGACTCGACGAGGCAAGATCAAGACTCGGGTAAAAGCGACGACTAGGAAGTTAAGAGCGTTGATTGAGCAGGCTTTGATTTAGATCAATCAAGGCCGTAATACACCAAGCGAGGCAAGTCATCACTTTGATCATATTAACCCTACATTTTATGCAAAATTATGTTCTTTTAAACTATCAACTTGCATGCCTAATTGATTATGCAAATATATGTTAAAGCTTAAGGTAGCTACATGCCCACTTGATGTTGTATTAAATTTATTATGCCATCCTTTGATACTTGAATCACCTGATCCTTGTCACCATAGATATTAATGATAACTTTACTAGCGATAAGTCATATTAAATGCCATGCTAGTCTTGTCAAGTCCAGGGCACTAGTTGCCCTGATCATCAATGTTTAAAACATAAGAATTTTGTTTTGGGACAGTCATGGGATGTACATGGCTGAGTATTTTGCTACAACTATTTTATGCTTCTCAAAACCCTAAAAATCTGCTTTACCTATCTGGGCGGTTGGTGAGAGTGGATGGTGCTGATGTCGCACGAGAACCCGTGGTTTGTGGTAAGAACCGCTTGGACAAATTAATGACTGAATCTTGTACTGACCTCCTTGTGTAAAACCGTACAACCACAAGTCTATATGGGTACGACCTAGCTGATTAACTTGCAAGGGTTTAGTTTAGATATCATCACGGAAGATGGGTGCCAGAGCACTGGTTTACTCATACGGCGCAAGAGGGGGCTTCTGACTGTGGTGGATGTAGCCCTTCAGCGGTGAAACCTCAGCGGGGTGGTATCTAGCTAAAACGGAGTAAGGTAAAGGCTTTGTGATAAACCATCTGGGTCTCATGCCTAAGGAAGCATGTTGGCTATTAAGATGACTTATCTCTTGTGGTGAAAGTGTACAACCTCTGCAGAGTGTAAACTATTCGAATAGCCGTGCCCACGGTCAAGGGCGGACATGGGAACCTACTCGAGTTAGTTCTATTTCCAAAAATATTTGTGGGTGGGATAAAACCTATCAGAGAGATGTACTCTGACCATGAACTTTTCCTGGAGAGATGTACTCCAGCGGCGAAAACTAGCATTGGTGGAGGTAACCATGCACTGTAAAAAGGTGGATG
Source organism: Dendrocalamus latiflorus (assembly GCA_017311315.1). Taxonomy (NCBI): domain Eukaryota; kingdom Viridiplantae; phylum Streptophyta; class Magnoliopsida; order Poales; family Poaceae; genus Dendrocalamus; species Dendrocalamus latiflorus. The sequence continues at coordinate 13,246,547 of CM029654.1, read as the reverse complement.
TAACCTACACTACTTCTCAGGAGATTTTTCTTACTTATTGTAATTCCAAAACAATGCTTTTAGCAAACAAAAGAAACTCAAGCCTCCCTTGACAGCTTGCATCTATTATTACTGCATCCTGTGTGGTGGCTTGCTGAGTATCATCGTACTCATTATGGCTTAACTGCCATCATTCAGTCAGAAAGGAAATAAAGTCAAGCCCTGCGATGCCTAAAAAGGGTCGACAGAGCTGGAAGACGATGAGGCCATGGACTAGGTCGCGAACCCCAGTTGGCTGCCTGTGGGCAAGTCCTGCGGGTCCCACCTGTGTGAAGTTTCCGCTGCTGCATTTTATCGTTTTCGGCCTAATCGGCTCATGAGTAAGTATTACTGTATTATTTACGCTTCCGCATGATATATTTTTGATATACAGTAATGTATCTGTGAGTACTATCTACTGATCCAGGGAATAGTGCGATGGAATCACAGAGGATCTAGGTTTGCTAACCCGAGGTCCGACAGCATGGCAGAGACAGAGTGCATGGGGCCAATGAGGAGAAGGCATAGGAACTCAAGAGAGGGTGGCTCAAGGGAGAAGAGGAGGAGCTTGCCATCGCCAATACCGAGGTAGAAGAATTGAGCAAGGAGGGCGGTGGAGAGGATAGTGAGTGGGGAGGAGGCAGGGAGGGTGGCTAGGTTAGTACGATCGAGTGTAGCAAAGGGCTTGAGGGCAGCGCTAGCTTGGCATCGGTCAAGTGTCCACGTCAGCAGTTAAACCAAGGGAACCATTATTGGGGCCTCAAGTGGCCCACTTACACAAGTTAAATACATGGATCTGCATTTTCAATGTTTGGGGACCTAAGTGACCCAACATGACAAGTATAGGGATCCATGGTGTATTTTACTAATAAAAATCCTAGATGGCCCACACTACAAGCCACGTACAAGAGAAAAACAAGGATGTGGACATGCAAAATAAATGAGTAAAAACAATGTATGAGAAAAAAAGAAAAAATAGCACTCGGCAAAAAAAGAGAAACGTAAAAAAGACAAGACCTACTCTACCTATGTGTTTTCCAACAACTTGCATTTTACAACTTTGAGCTTTTTTTTGTTAGAATCGCCATCTATATGGTGGATTCTAATTAAAGTTGAACTATATCAACCATTAGGTGTTATCTATCATACAATAAAAGCTTATGATGATTGATTGCATCAGCTATGGAAAAGAGAAATATTATAGAAATTCTCCTAAAATATAAAAAACATTTAGCCCTTACTTTGGTAGACCCTAATTATGTTTAGCAATCTATAACCGATAGATTTTACCCTAGAAAGACACAACCAATAGTCTAACAACTGAGCTTTCTTTTCTTCGGTAACATCACATGCACTTTTGCAAGGCATCCCCACATTCAAAAAATGATAAGTTATGTTTTCTCCCATCCATCCTTCATAAGGTGTTTCCTCCTGATTGCAAGGCGGAACCCTATTGAGGACATAATTAGCTATGAGAACAGCTTCACCCCACCAATAGTTCAACATACCAGAACCTTTGTAGCATGGTGTTAACCAAATCATAAAGAGTTCGGTTCTTTCTTTTAGCTATTCCATTAGATTAGGGTGAGTATGGTGTAATAATTTCATGAATTATTCCACTTTCTTCATAAAATAGAGAGAATTCATTTTAGATGTATTCACCACCTCAGTTCGACCTTAACCATTTGATTTTCTTTTCTAGTTGATTTTCTACTTCAGCTTTAAAGACTTTAAAGTGTTCTAGTGCTTCATTTTTCGACTTATGTAAATAAATGTAGCAATACTTAGTCTCATCATCTATGAGATCTAGAAAATAACATTTGCTACCTTTAGTTAATCCATTCATCTCATAAAGATCAGAATGGATTAGTTCAAGTGGAGAGGTGCTTTGCCCTTCAACAATATGAAAAGGTTTTTGGGGTTACGTTGGTTGCACACACGCTTCACACTTTGAACCCTTCTCATATTTATAGTTTGAAATTAAACTCATTTGCTTAATTGCACAATGGCTTCAAAGTTAACATGACATAAATGAGAACACCAAACATCATGAATTTTATTGCAATAAGAAACACTGAAAATGTTTACATTATTAAAATCAAGAATGGATAAGTGGAACATGACTCCGCTCTCATAGTCTTTGCCCATAAAATTACCAAATTTGGTCAACACGATCTTATTGGACTCAAACACAAGCTTTATTCCTTGCCTACATAGCAAAGACCCGCTCAACAGATTGCTAGTCATGGTGGGCACGTACAACACTTCTTTAAGGATGGGTGTTTTGCTTGAAGTGAGCTTCAAGTAAACCTACCCAACCCCACATACTGTCGTTGTGGCTCCATTCCCCATCAGGACGGATCCACCATCTTCACCCTGAAATGAAAAGAAATAAGATAGATTAGTACATATATGTCTAGTAGCACCTGTATCAATTCACCAATCAATAGATGGACTTGCCATAAAGGCCTGAGGTACATACCCTTTTGAATTGGAACTAGCCAAAGTGACATTCACTTCAGCCTTACGGTGTTTATGTTGACCAGGAGAAGGATCCTTGTCTTTATGATTGCGGCAATGGTTTGCTTTATGACCAGCCATGCCACAAATGTAGCCGATAATTTCCTCCTTCTTCATTTTCTTTCCTTGGAGCTTATTCTAAGGTTGATTCTTGATATTCTATTTCCAAAGTCTCTAGCATTCATGACCACCTAATAAACTTGAACTTGAGCCTTCCCTGTATCATCACCGGCTCTTGCACGCCCTTCGACATTAATAGTTGCTGACAACTTATTAAGGGTCAAACACTCCTTTATGTGTCAGCAAGTAGTCACAAAGTCACGCATGAGGGCGGTAAATTAACCAGGATGACATTCACTTGAAACCTCTTTCGTAGGATGCACTCGTACTGACTTTAAGTCACGTACATAGAGTTGTAGCTCATAGAGTTGTTTCATCACTGATCGCCCCTCAACTATCTTAAAGTTCAAGTAGGTAGCAATTATGAATGGCTCATTCCCATTATCCCCTTTGAAATATTTCTCATCAAGTTTGTCCCAAAGTTGCTTAGCATATTTGAAGTTAACATACACGTCGAAGAGCTGGTTGGATTAAATGACTAACAAACAAGCTAAGACTAAATTGTTCGCATCCTCCCACCACATCATTTCAGTGATTTCCAATGGGAACATTGGATAATTTGAAATGACCTAGAAAAGTCTGAGGTCAGTCAGTCATAACTTAGTTTTAGCTTGCCAATGTTTAAAGTTAGCACCATCAAACACTTTTAACTTAACGACTTTAGACAAGGAAACCATTACTTCAAAAGTTGGTTTTCTGGACTGTTGTAAAATTGGCAGTTTCAGCAAATATTCAAATATAATTCCAGAAGCAATAATCATCATTAAAGCACATTTTCAGTAGTAGTTAAAAGACAAAATTGCTATATGGATATGCAATTTCTTCATGTCAATTAACCAGGGTAATGTACTCAATAGATAGGACTCATAAACATACAAAATCAACATAATGCTTAGATTTATATGTATGTTTATTTGCTTTCATATATCGAGTTGCTCAACATGAAATCTTGACCCTCACGACACTTGTGTCATAGTTTTAATCACATATTGAATATGACAACCAAATGAGATAAATTAGGTCTTGAGCTAAACTGAAACTTTGATTAGATTCAATTCATGCAAATCAGAAATTCAATGTCTGCTGACATCAGGCAATTGAAACAATTGACAAAATAATATGACAGTGACCAAAAACAATATAGTGCATTGATTAGTAACTGAATGAATCATAGTCAATCCTAGTGGGCAAGATTAAGTAACTTAATGAAATAGTGAATCACATAGGACAGCTCCCAATGACCAAATAAATCATGTGTACAGAACAATCATGAATTGCATGACCCAATATTAAAACAACAAGTAATCTTTTAGCTCAAGACCAGATTATACTCAATTGTCACATTCAATTTTAGTTTTATGTCAAAACATCATCAAGCATTAATCCGAGCGCACAACTGAACTAAACCAAGTCTCCCAGTACTAGTTAGAATACTAGAATCAACTAGCATAGCACGCTTGGCACCAGTAATACTTACAATGTAGATGGCACTCAAAGCCATCGAGAAGTAAGCCAGGCAAGGCACGCCAAAGGCATTGTCCCAGAAAACCAATCGCCCAACTATGCTGTGAAGAACGAATGAGGTTGTCGGAGATACAATGTCGATTTGCAAACCGGGACACCCCAAAATGCAAATTCCAGGTACAGGGAATGCCGCACAAGAACCAACTGACGTGCACTGGCCAAGAGCACTGGAGAACACCAGGCATTAATCCTTTGGTTCCTTCCTCTCAAATCGATCTTGAGCCGGTTGGATCCAACCCTCAAAGGTACAATCCCCAAATTTCCTCATGGCTACCTCAAAAGAGATGGCGCAAGAAACCAAATAGGAAGTGTTGAAAGAGGAAGGAATCGAACCTATCTGCCATCAGCGCTAAGATAGGCATGGCAATGCAGCAACCTAAAGGCTCAAAACCGAATACTAGTCAGAGAAGAACCACACTTAAGGGAATGTACTGTTGATTTTTGTGAGACAGAAGAGAAGATAGAGGTGGGCTTAAAATGGAGGAGCGACAAGGCAACTGACACGGTTGTAGCCAATGGCCTATGCTGAAGCGCATGGGCCGTTGGCGCCTCCTGCGCTGTCGCCGTTGCCAGGAAGCTCCCCACACTACAAGAGTCAGCCCAGAAGTCGCTCGGTCGCACGCGCAAACAGATAGGGTTGGAGACTAGGTCTCCAGCGTTATCTCTTCCTCTTCTCCCACCGACTGTTGGGACCCACCTTCCTCCTTTTCCCCCTTTTTCTTTTCTCAAAATGAGAAATTACCAAATAGCCCTCAAAATATCCAACAGCTTCAACTCACTGGCAACTTGGGATTTCTAATTGGATGGTTGTTCGCCACCATTCGTGGGCAGGGGCAAAGCCAGGGGAGGCTTAGTAAGGCTCGAGCCTCACCTCCCCCCGGCAGCGGACACCCTCCCCCCGGTGAGAGCAGTCGGCCAATGGCGACAATCACATTCATAGCGACGGCAATAATCACTTCCCAAAAAGCCCTAGCGACGGCTTTAAGCCCAACAAGCAACAAACAACAAAAAAACTAAAACTTCAAGTGGCAGCCCGTAAAGAGGCCCACCAAAACATCCACTTCCCAGGTGGCGACAGATCCAGAGCCCAAAGGAGACACAGACATTCACAAATCACAAAGACACAAAGCACATTCACAAAGCCAGATCTGGCGGCACCGCGGCGATCCGGCGGGAGGAGTCGGAGTGGGGCGATGAGGGGGCCGAGCCGGGGCAGGGGGAGCCGGACCGGGGCGGCGAGGGTCGAGGTGTCGCCGGCGAGTCTAGGACGGCGGACTCCGAGCGAGGCGAGGAGTCGAGGAGCGAGGTGAGGTGGCGACTCCGAGCGAGGCGAGGAGCGGAGGAGCTGAGGAGAGGAGCGAGGCGAGGCAGCGGTCGTCGAGCGAAGCGACATCTTCTCGGCTGGCGCTGAGGGAGTTGAGAGCGAAAGAGGGAGTTGAGGAGTCGCGGAGCCGAATAAAGGGGGAGCTGAGGGAGCTACTGCAAGATGGAGTTGAGGAATCGAAGATAAAAGGGGGAGCCTGCCGACAGCGTGAGTGCGGCCGGTCGGGGTGTCAGATGTCCGATGAGTGTCCACTGTCCAGTGAGATTGTGTGAACAGAGAATTGAGTATTTGAGGATAGGGGCAGCCGACAGCTTCCTTGCTTCAGGGTAATTTTTCTGTATTTTTTATTAATTTAGTAATTTAGAGTTTATATTTTAGACTAATAATTTATTTATAGATTTTGCTATAATGGAGAAACAAACTTTGTGCAACTATTTCGCAAGTAATTCAAGTGGTTCTCGTCCAACCGATGAGAGTACAACTCTCCAAAGAAGCTTCGACTAGAATTTAATCCAAATGAAATAATTGCTGATCCGGCGCTGCGCATACCAATTGAAGATTATGCTAACGAAATTAGAGATCAAGTGAGAAGGGTATATTTATTGAATGACCCTACCTGAGTAATTGGATATTCATTTCCACAGACATTGGATGGCAAACAGTCGCGGTCCTTTCAAGAATCATCGTATAATAAATTTGATTGGTTGGAATATAGTGTGGAAAAGGATACCGCCTTTTGTTTCTATTGTTTTCTTTTCAAGAAACCGGCACAACCCAATACATTTGGAAGTGATGTATTTACGAATGTTGGGTTCTCTCGTTGGAAGATTGCTTTACAAGCTTTCAATAAACATGTTGGTAGTACAAATAGTTCCCACAATATTGCAAGGGGTTTTTGCGACGACTTCAAAAATCAAAGGTCAAGTGTGTCTAGAAAAATCAATACTTATAGCAAGGAGGCCGAAATTGCATACAAAATTTGTTTAACTGCATATTTAGATTGTGCAAGATATCTTATAGCTCAAGGTGAAGCTTTTCAAGGACATGATGAATCTTCTACTTCCATCAACAAGGGGAATTTCAAAGAGTTATTGGATTGGTATACAGATAAAAAGGAGGAAGTGAAGGTGGCATTTGATACAGCTCCAGGGCATGCAATTATGATTTCTCCAGATATTCAAAAAGAGCTTCGTAAATGTTGTGTACAAGAGGTCACAGAAGTGATTAAAGGTGAGATTGGAGATAGAAATTTTGCGGTCCTTATTGATGAATCCAGAGATGTATCAATAAAGGAGCAAATGGCGGTGATTGTGAGGTTAGTTATAGCTCCACATCATTTATGCTTTGTTGTTTTGTTCTACCTTTAAAGTTTACATTTTATAATCATATCATTTATGCAGATTTGTGAATAATTAAGGGAAAGTGATGGAAATGTTTCTTGCCATTGAGCATATTACAAATTATACATTTTCAGCATTGAAAGAAGCTTTGGTTAGATTGCTTACTCGACATGGCTTGCCTATTTCAAGGCTGCGTGGGCAGGGCTACGACGGAGCTTCAAATATGAGAGGTGAATTTAATGGATTGCAAAAGCTTATTCGGGATGATAATCCAAATGCTTTCTATGTTCATTACTTCGCCCAGCAGTTACAGTTGGTCGTTGTCACTGTGGCAAGTTGCAGTAGAGCTATTGCAGATTTCTTTAACTATGTTCTCCTGATAGTGACTGCTGTGAGTTCATCTTGTAAAAAAAAGGATGCCTTGATTAAAAAACATCATGAGGTCTTGTTGGAGAAGCTAGAGAGTGGTTTGGTTTCAGCCGGGACAGGATTGCATCAGAAAGCTGGACTTGCTAGACCTGGAGATACTCGGTGGGGCTCACATCTCAAAACTTTGCTTCGCATATACCAAATGTGGGAAGCAGTAGTGGATGTGCTTGACTTGTAAGTGAAGATGCTTGTCAAAACTCAAGTCATGGTGGAGCAGCAGGTTTGCTAAAAAAGATGGAATATTTCGAATTTGTATTCATCATGCATTTCTTAATAACCATGTTGAGCATTACAAATGATCTATCACTTGCTTTGCAAAGGAAGCATCAAAATATTGTTGAAGCTATGGGCTTATTACAGGATGTCAAACAACGATTTCAAGATATGAGGGACAATGGGTGGAAGCCAATGTTCAACCAAGTCAAAAGTTTTTGTGAAACATATGAGATTGATGTGCCAAATATGGAAGATCCTATTGGAGTTATGGGTAAATCAGTACGTCGGAAGCATAAAGTGACTCAACATCATTATTACAAAGTTGATATTTTTAATGTTGCTATTGATGCAGTTATGAATGAGATGAATCATCGATTCAATGAAGTTTCGTCGGAGTTATTGGTATGCATGTCTTGTCTTGATCCAAGCGACTCCTCTAAGTTTGATGTTGATAAACTTGTTCGGCTTGCTGAAATTTATGCTGATGATTTCACAGGTGCCGATCGGCTTTTGTTAAGAAGTCAGCTTCAAACCTTCATTCTCAACATTAGAAGAAATGAAGAATTTAATGGATGTCGTGATATATCAAAATTTGCTCAATTGATGGTTCAAACAAGAAAAGATAAAACCTTCCCGTTGATATATCGCCTCATCGAGTTGACATTGATACTTCCAGTGGCAACGGCATCTGTTGAGAGAATATTTTCAGCAATGAATATTATCAAAACAGATTTGCGCAATAAGGTAATGGATGAGTGGCTCAATGACTTGATGGTGTGCTACACTGAGCAAGAGATCTTTAAAACCATTGATGGTGATAAAATCATAAACTATTTTCAAGGCATGAAGTCGCGTAGAAATCATTTGCCCCGTGATTCAAATTTGTCTCATGGTTCAAATTAGCTTATTTGTGGTATGTTTCATAATTCATATGAACTAAATTTTCATTATTATTCACAATTTTCTATTATATAACAAATTTTCATATGTTTTATACACAGGTGATTTATTTCTACTATGTACTCATAGCAGAATAATTATATATTATTGGGTATGCGCTTTCTATTGTCGAGGTACATATTTTGTATTTCTCTGTTTTTCGTTGTTTGTCTCCAAGACTCCAACTATATAATTTCTGTATAAATTTGAAATTCTATAAGAGTATAAGACTATATTTGTGTCAACTTAGTTTAGTCCGACAAATACTTCAGCTCACCCTCAATTTTAATCCTGGCTTTGTCACTATTCGTGGGTATTGCTGGTTGGCGCAGTGCTTTTCATGTTGTTGCTCTTATCAGTATCATAGTTGGTATATTGGTTCGCCTGTTTGCTGTGGATCCTCATTTTTGCAACATTGGAAACAGAAAGCAGCTCTTCCACAAGTCTGCATGGAGAGAAATGAAGGATTTGATAGTAGAAGCCGTTGTCAAAATCCCATCATTTCAGATCATTGTAACTCAAGGGATCGCAGGTTCATTTCCGTGGTCTGCCCTATCATTTGCTCCAGTGTGGTTGGAGTTGATGGGCTTTACACACAAAGGAACTGGAATTCTCATGCTCACATCTGCAGCGGCAAGCTCACTGGGAAGACTCTTAGGTGGAAAGATGGGGGACTGTCTTGCTAGGCGTTATCCAAATTCTGGTAGAATAGTCATATCTCAGATAAGCTCGGCTTCTGCAATTCCAATTGCGGCTTTGTTACTGCCACGCTTGCCTGATGACCCATCTACTAGTTTTATGCATGGTCTTGTCATCTTCATTGTGGGGTTTAGCATCTCCAGGAATGCTCCTGCTACTAACAAGTAACAGTGCATAGTTCTTTGGTTCTTTTAACATTGCAAACTTCCGGCGAATACATTTTATAATTTGAACAGATGCTAACATATTATTTTGTGCCACTGTAATCCATTTGGATAAAATATTAGCTGCTGTGCAAGGTAAAATACTACAACCATGAAATGTGAAACTAAACATTCCTTACAGGATATATATGTGCTTCATCTGCTAGACTAGCCATTTCATGATTTCTTGATTAGACGTCATATATGTAGTTTTACATACGAAGCATTGAGAGACAAAGTTCATGCACGTTGGTCATTGTGTCTTGTAACTAATTTGTTTTGCCTGCAGCCCCATATTTGCAGAGATTGTTCCTGAGAGATCAAGGACAAGTATTTATGCACTGGATTGCTCTTTCGAATCTGTCTTGGCTTCATTTGCTCCACCCGTTGTTGGATATTTAGCGGAGCATGCCTACGGTTACAACCCAATCACTTATGGAGCCAGCGTGAGCAGTGTTACGAGGGACAAAAAATGCTGCTGCCCTTGCCATGGCTCTTTACACTGCAATAGCAATCTCTATTGTATCGATCATACCCTCGCGACAGGGAGAGGGCAAGAATGGATACTCTGATTACATCAGAGCTGCAGCAGATCGAGTTGGAAAGATCTCAAGGGACCAGAGATTATTGTAGGAGAGAATATGTGGCCGGTGATCGATATTATGGGGAGGAAGGTTTGGAACGATGAGAAAACATTACTGCACTTCGAAGTTGAACAAAGTGCGGCTATCAAATGAGCTAGACCACAGATAACCATCTGATTTGATAGTTTCAGTATTGCGTCAACACTAACGATACTTGCCTACCAGTTTTTGGCTACAGAAATCACTGGGCTTGCGTGTCACCAGTTTTTTACTTTTGAAAAATATAGAGTTACTTCAACTGCTAATCTATAAAGGAAAGATTAGATAATTCAGTTGTTTTATGTATTGAGGCCGTATTCGATTGCAAGACCATGAATGAAGGAAACAAGAGTATTGGGTGGAATGGACGGTCATTTTTTGTTCCTCATCTTCTCTCAACTTGGTTCAGCTTATGGTTGTCGGAACCACACTGCAGTGTGTCAATTATTGAATTCATTGCCTGTTTATGATAATACAATATTTCAGGATATCGATACAAGTGTCAATTGTTGGATTCATTGCCTGTTTATAACAATACAGTATTTCAGGATATCGATACAAGTGTCGATCATTGGATTCATTGCCTGTTTATAATAATATAATATTTCAGGATAGCAATACAATATAAATATGTAATATCTGTGGATGTCACTGTCGTCCAAGCCCGTCTAGCTCAGTCGGTAGAGCGCAAGGCTCTTAACCTTGTGGTCGTGGGTTCGAGCCCCACGGTGGGCGTTGCTCCTCCTTTTTGCCAGAATTTTGCTGTTCAGTGTTCACATCTTTGGAATTTCACTATCAGTGTACGATTCAAAAATTACGTACACAGATATATCTTGGTGTTTGGTGATGGCTTTGTGTCATTCTTGCTAAAAAGGTGTTAATTGTTTTGCGCTGTTGGCAACGGTTGGTTATATCTATGGTTTGTTATATCTATCCCTACAAAGATATATCTTGCTTTGTCTCGATGTTTTAACATGGTACTAGTAATTGTTGCGCACTGATTGTAAATGATGGTTATCTATCCCCCGCAATATGTTGACTATTCAGTTACGGACAGCGCGCATACACGCGTCGAAATCAGAGCGCATAAGTTCCACGTGGTATAGCCGTCCAACCAGAGAGTCCCCTAACTTTAATTTACGGATGATATCATATTGTTGAACACATGGGCAATTTGTTCTTCCCTTAATTTTGTGCTTCATTTTTATTTTTCAAGTAGGAAAGGTGGTTGAGCAGCAATTTTCTTTTAGGTGCTGAATGGTCGATCAATCACTCCACAGCTCTTATGTCTCAATCAATTAACTGGACCACGCTTTCCACATGGATATTTAGGTAAGCACATGGCTTGTCAAGGACGTTCGGACTGCTGATATGGCACATGGAGAAGCAAACATGTTTGTGATAGTTGGTGACGAAGTCAGAATAAAATAGAAGGTGGACTCAAATGACTAAGCTAAATTAAGACAAATATAGCAAATATATAGTATTGTACAATTGAAATTCATACGTGAATAAAAGAGATATAGTAAGAAAGCAAAATACAATGAAGGTACCTCGCTAATTGAAAGGCATTCCAAAAACACATAAATAAACATCCAAAGCCATATGTATATAAAAATTAGCAAAATTACTGATACAATAGTAAATTATAAATAATTATGAAATATTTAAAAATAAAAGAAACATACCACCAAGGCACTAGCTTGAATCACGAGGCAAATTCATTTTACGAGTTTTCATGCCCTGAAAGTATTTTATGACTCTAGCATCATCAATGCTTGTAAATATCTCTCGCTCAGTGTAGCACACCATAATTCATTGAGCTAGTCACCCGCTACCTTGTTGTGCAAATCTGTTTTGATAATACTCATTGCCAAAAATATTTACTCAACAGATATTGTGCCACCGAAAGAATCAATGTCAACTCAATGAGGTGATATAACAAGGGGAATGTTCTGTTTTTTTTTTTTGTTTCAACCATCATGTGAGCAAGTTTTGAAATATTACGACATCCATGAAATTTCTCAGTTCTCCTAATATTGAGAATGAAGGTTTGAAGCTAACTTCTTAACAAGAACCAATCAGCTACCATAAAATCAAAAGCTCAACATATCGAACAAGTTTATCAACATCAAATTTAGAGGAGTCGCTTAGATCAAGACAAGATATGCATACCAATAACTCTGAGAAAACTTTATTGAAGCAGTGATTCATCTCATTCATAGTTGCATCAAGAGCAGTATTGAAAATGTGAACTTTGTAATAATGATGTTGAGTCACTGTATGCTTCTGACGTATAGATTTACCCATAATTTTAATGGTATCATTTATATTTGGCACAACAATACCATAGGACTCACAAAAGCATTTTACTTGGTTGAACAATGGCTCCCACCCATTACCCCTCATATCTTGCAAGCGTTCTTTCACATTTTATATCAATCCCATAGCTTCAACAATGCCTTGAGGCTTTCTTTTCAAAGCAAGTGATAGTCTATTTGTAATGCTCAATAAGGTTATTAAGAAATGTATGATGAATACAAATTCAAAGCATTCAATCTTTTTTAGCAAACCTGCTGCTCCACCATGACTTGAGTTTTGACAAGCATATTCACTTATAAGCTCTAGCACACCCACCACTGCCTCCCACATTTGGTATATGAAAAGCAAGGGCTAGGTTTGGTTCGGCTTAGGGTTATTGGCTTTTGTCCCTTGCTACAGTAACTCACTTTCAAACGGTATGTCTTTTTAAGGCGGGGTCTACAAATCGATTATAGTAGACATTGTACCAACTTTAGTTATATTGACCAAAATTGCATGCGATTGTCTCCCTCTTCGTAATCTCTCTATCATGAATAGCCAAAATTCAATATCCGTAAGCCATAAACCATAGCCCAAAAGAACCCACCCAAGGTTTTTAGATGTGAGGGCCACTGAGTATCTCTAGGTCTAACTAGGTTAGCTTCTTGATGCAACCCTGTCCCTGCTAAAATCAATCCATTCTCCAACTTCTCAAACATGACATCATGATGCTTTTCAATCAAGACTTCTTTTCTCTTGCAAGAGGTGCTCATGGTAGTCATTATCAGAAGAACATAGCCTAGAAATAAGCACGTAGCCTGGAAATAAGTAAACCGTGTAGACTAAACAGACCAACCAGACTTTCCTTCAATGTTGCTGATGTACAAGTTGTGATATGCTTAATAGGAAGAACCTTTCTATAACCTTCTCTTGATTATTGACAAATCTGCATACCACAAATTTAACAAAGTTAGAACAACACAACAATTCATAAATGGTATGACTAAAAAAAAGATGCATCTCAAGCCGTGCAACTGACCTCATAATAATTGCCATTTGCTCTTTTGTTGATACATCTCGAGAGTCATCAATAAGCACTGCGAAATTTCTATCTCCAATCTCAATCACTTCTGTGACCACTTGTGCACAATATTTTGAAAGCTCTTTTTGAATATCTAGAGAAATCATAACTACATTCCCTGGAGTTGTCTCAAATGCCTCCTTCACTTTCTACTTCTTATCTTTCTACCAATGCAACAAATCTTTGAAATGCCCTTGTTTATAGAAGTAGAGGAAGAGAATTCATCATGTCCACACAAAAAAGCTTTACCTTGCGCTATGAGATATCTTGCATATTCTAAAAATGCAGTCAAATGAATTTTGTATGTATTTTCTGCCTCCTTGGTGTAAGTATTCATTTTGCTAGACACACTTGACCGTTGCTTTTTAAAGTCTTCACACTCACCCCTTGCAATATGGTGAAAACTATTTGAACCACCACATGTTTATTGAAAGCATCTAAAGCCATCATTCAATGAGAGAATCCAACTTTTGTAAATACATCATTCCTAAATGTGTGGTGCTGTAATGATTTCTTGAAAAGAAAATAATAGAAATAAAATGTTGTATCCTTTTCCACTCTATATTCCAACCAATATAACCTATTAAATCATTGTTCTTGAAAGGATCTCTAGATTTTTCCATCCAATGTCTTCGGAAAGGCATATTCAATTGGTCAAGTTGGACCATTCGACAAATATGCCCTCCTCACTTGATCTCTAATTTCATGGACATTATATTCTATTAGCATGCGCCTCACCGGATTGGCAATAATTTCATTCAGATTAAATTCTAGTCAAAGTCTCTTTGGTTGAGTTATGCTCTTATCGGTTGTGGGAGTACTACTTGAATTGCTTGTGAAATAATCACACAAAGTTCGTTTCTCAATTATTGCAAAACTATGAACGAATACAAGCATAAATCGGTAAATATGTAATATAAATATATTACTAACTATAAACTATAGACCCTAAATAGTTAAGATTTACAAAATAAAAAACTATATTACTAAGTACTAACCTTTCTCTACTTGCCAAGCGCCAACTGTTCGGTTCCCTTTCTCTACTCACTAGATGCTCAGTCGCGCCGCCTGCACACCTGGCTCTCCCACGGGCGACAGCTGATGGGCACCCACTGCCTTCTCTACTCGCCTAGATGGCCGCGTTGTTCGCATGCTTGGTGCTCCTCGCCTTCTCTCCTCGGCCACGCTGCTTGGGTCCCAATACGGCCCCTCCCTGGCTCGACGTCGCCTCACCATTGACCCTCCTTCCCTCCTCGGCGGGATGAGCTATGCCGCTGTCGGTTGCCAGGCGGCAACCACTGCCGCATAGGATTTCTTCTTTGGCGATTCTTCCTCAACCTCAAGTGTGCTCTGTTGTTCGAATTGGATTGGGGATTGGCCGACTTGGGATGGCCTGATGCCCAGATGGGGTAGGGGAACGTGTGGTGGGGTAGTGTCGGACCCGGATTTTTCAATTCAAATCCACTGTATTTTATTGCACTATTCCCTGGATCAGTAGATAGCGCACACAGTAACATTGCTGAATCATACACATACATCGCAAAATATTACATGCCATAAAAGGTCTTTTCCCATATCGGGCAATAGTTCACATAGGAGCCACATTGGCTAACAGTTACATCACATTAAAAGAGCGGAATAGTAGCAAAAGTGAAACCATTACCACAGGCAAGTGACCGGAGGGTAATTGTGTTCCATGCAAATTACCCAAGATTGGATAATATATATGCACACAATCTCCATCTAGTTCTCTTGTCTATGTTTCAAAATACGTAGTAAGCGTCCTAGTTGCTGTCGTCGCCTCCTCCTGCATTTATAGGAGCCTCTTCATGCTCATAGTGCTCCTGAGTCCCTGTCTCTATTTGATATTTGCGAGTGTGAGCACAAATCACCGTGCTCGCAAGCCAACACACAGAATGCAAATATATATATAACATGCATGGCTCGACAAAGGAAAGGCATAGGGTAATTTGTTTTGCCGAAGAGTGCTTTTGACTACAAGTACTTAAAATTCCCTATGACCTAGCCGGCTTGAAATCACATTTTTAAACCATTCATTGTAATAATCTATGTAATCATTGTTTTCCATATTGATGGCATCACACCATATCCATTCTTGGCATCACACCCAAGTGTTGCATATGACATCGCACCATATGCTTATTGTTGGCGTCACACCAACTGTCCTTATGGCATCGCACCATAAGTTACCCCTTGGCATCACACCAAGGGTTGCGTATGACATCGCACCTTACGCTATTTGTCGGCATCGCACCAACATTTCGTATGGCATCGCACCATATGTTGCTTATGGCATCACACCATAAGTTACCCATTGTATTCATAATAGTTCGAAAAATATTTCTTGGGGCATTAGTGTCACCCCAAGTGTCTAGCATTCCTAAGCGTGCCATATAAATAAGGACTTGATTTGTGAAATCATATGTTAATTCTTACTACGGCGACAAGGTTCACATTTCCAAGATTGGCAAGGAGAATAATATACACAACAGCAACAACAGGATTTAACTAACTTGCTGAAATCAACATAACATATTTCATGAAATAATAGCATGCAAGTTGCTAGTTTAAAAGGAAATAGCTTTGAAATACTGGGTTCAATATGATTAAAGTGTTGACTCGCCTGGGTCGCTTGTATCCGGTTCTGGGCTGTTGGGACTGTTGTCGTCTGCTGCCTCCTCTTGCTGGGCCTCGAATGCTATATACGTTGCGCGAAATGTTTGGACAAAAATTAGCAAATCATTCAAACCACAATCGAAAATTCAAATGAACTCATAAATTTATGGTTTTGGTTCCATTAGACAGATCTTGAATTTAGATGAATTTACAAATTTGTTTCATTCAATTTGGAGCTAAAATGAAGAAGTTATAATCAGTCAAAGTTTTCTGTTTCAGTCAAATCCAAAATTACTAAATCCTGACATGTGGGGTCCACTGTCAGTCTCAGTCTTCATTTTGATTTTTGTTCCAATTTTATTTTTCTTTTTACTTTCTGTGCTACTGACATGTGGGGGTCCAGCTACTGTTCTGTGGGGTCCACATGTCAGTGAGGGTTCTGTGCAGGTGTTCCACTGACCGGTGGGGCCCAGTGGTCAGTGGGCGGCTCCAACTGCAGCGGCTGACAGGTGGGGCCCACCTGTCAGCTCGAAAGAAAATAAAGAAAACTCAACCCGGCGCTGCGGAGCCGGAGGCTCGAACGCGCGCGGCCGGGGAGTTGGGGGAAGGGAGAGCGAGCGGTGATAGCCAGGAGAGTCGGGGAGTTTATCTTACCCCTATAGGATGATTTATCCCTTTGAGGTGGGTCGGGAGCAGGGTCGGGCAGAGGAGTCGGGGACGACGGTGGCCGGCGACGAGGGAAGGTCGGGGAGGTCCGGCGGTGAGGCGAAACGCGTTCCTCGAGCTACTGTGAAGACGGTGACGCGGTCGCCAGGGGCCGAGGAGGTCCGGAGATGGGTCGGCGTCGAGCGACGGCGCGGCTCGGGGAAGCTCTCGGTGACGGCGGCGCACGTGCGCCGGGGAGCTCAGGCGAGGGTCGGGGAAGCTTTGCGGAGCTCTGGAGATGGTCCTGGCGTGGGGAATTGGGCTCTGGTGCAGAAGATCAGTGGGGAGCTAGGTCGCCGGAGTTGGGGGAGAAATGGCTCGCCGGCGGACAAAGGGAGCTCGAGGGTTCAATTAACTGGGGTGAAAGCGAGAGCGGGAGATGGCGATGCACTGGGGGGGCTTTGGTGGCCTTTATAGGCGATCGGGCGGGGTTGGCATCGGGGCTCCGCTCGTGCGGTCATGTCGGCCAAGCGGCGGAGGCAGCGGCTGCGGCGGGATTTTGGGCGATCCGCGCGTGACTACACTTACCCGCTCCGCAGCTTTGCTCCGCACGTGCGCTGGGGCTGCAGGAAGCTCGCGCCACATGGGCGGGCCCTGTGACCGTGCGGAGGAGGAACCACGGGCGGTGGCACCGTACCAGGGGCGGAGGCGGCGAAACCAGGGGCGGAGGCGGCCTCGCAGGCTTTCCCACCGGGCGACAGGACGGCGCGGCAGAGGCGACGCCGGCGCATGTATGCCACAGGGAGGAATGGCGCAGAGCTGGGCATGATGGCGCGGGCGCACGCGGGCGAAGGAGGGAGAAGGAAGGAGCGTGGCGCGGGAGGGCCATCGGCCAGAGGGAGAGAAAGCTGGGCCCGTTGGCAGCGGCGGGAGAAGACGCGGGCGGGGAGGGCCCGCGGTCAGGGAAAGAGAGCGGGTGCGAGGGCGGGGCCCGCTTGCCAGGGGGCGCGCGCACGCGCGCATCGCGCGGCTGGACTGAGCGGATGCTGGGCCGGGGTGATGGCCGGCCCGGCTCCTTTGTGTGTGTGTCTATATATATATATATATATATATATATATATATATATTCTTTTGTTTTTGTTGCTTTATATTTCTTGCTATATTTTGGGTTAACTTGGGTACAAATTCAAATATAAATTCCAGATTTCATCTTAAGTTCCTCCCTCCTAAATTCTGGATCATCTTTTCAGATTCTAAATTACAATTTGAATTTACCTTCTTAATTGTATATTTTCTTTTTATTTCAAACTTTGGGAACCTCAACCAAAAATCTTGAAGAAACACCATGAAATCCAAATAAAAAATAGAATATATTGCAAAGTGTCTCAAGGGCTCCACATTTTACAAAATCATATTTTTAGGGATGTTAGAAACCTACCCCCCTAAAAAGAATCTCGACCCCGAGATTCAACTTAACTAGCGAACAGGTCGGGGTAATCTCTTCGTAGCTGGTCTTCACGCTCCCAGGTAGCTTCTTTCTTCGAGTGATGACTCCACTGCACTCGACATATGCGGACAGTTTGATTTCTTGTCTTCCTTTCCACCGTGTCCCAAATCTTAATTGGACGCTCCTTGTAGGTTAGATCGCTCTCAAGCTCGATTGCTTCCAAAGGGGCTTGGTCTTCGGGTACTCGTAAGCATTTCTTGAGCTGTGACACATGGAAGACATTGTGGACATCGGACATATTTGAGGGTAGCTCCAGTTGATAGGCAACTTCTCCTTTCTTAGCTACAACTTGGAATGGCCCGACATAACGTGGGGTAAGCTTGCCCTTGACCTTGAATCGCTTAACTCCACGCAGGGGCGACACTTTCAGGTAGACGTGGTCTCCAACTTCAAAACTTAACGGCCTACGCCTCTTATCTGCGTAACTCTTTTGCCTGGACTGAGCTGCCAGCAGTCGATCCCTGATAAGGCGAACTTTTTCTTCAGCTTGTCTTAGAGCTTCTGGCCCAACGACGTAGCTTTCCCCTACTTCTGGCCAATGGAGAGGGGTTCGGCATTTCCTCCCATATAAGGCTTCAAAGGGTGACATCTTCAGGCTAGCTTGATAGCTGTTGTTGTAGGCGAACTCGGCATACGGGAGACATCTGTCCCAATCTTTTGAGAAGTCCAACGCACATGCCCTAAGCATATCTTCTAGTATTTGATTGACTCTCTCGGTTTGCCCGTCCGTTTGGGGGTGATAGGCGGTACTGAAATCCAAATGGGTACCAAGGGCCTCATGAAGGCTGGCCCAGAAATGTGAGGTAAATTGGGATCCTTGATCCGAGATTATCCATTTTGGCACTCCGTGCAAACTCACTATGCGGGACTTGTATAACTCGGCCAGTTTGTCTCCTTTGTAGGTGGTCTTGACAGGGATAAAATGGGCAACCTTGGTCAACCTGTCGATTACTACCCATATGGAGTCATACCCTGACTTGGTCCTTGGTAGACCAGTGATGAAATCCATCCCAACTTCTTCACACTTCCACTGTGGTACTTGCAAGGGCTGCAATAATCCTGCTAGTTGCTGATGCTCCGCTTTCACCCTTTGGCATACATCACAACACGCCACATGTTCTGCAATATCCCTCTTCATTCGTGGCCACCAATAACACTGCTTCATGTCCTGGTACATCTTGGTACTTCCAGGATGGAGGGAATACGCAGAGCCATGAGCCTCTCTAAGTATCAGGTCCTTAAGGTCCTTTTGAGGAGGTACAAAGATACGTGTCTCATATCTCAGTACACCTTGTTGATCCACGTTCAGCTTGGAAGCCTTCCCTTCCTCCATTAATCTTTTCAACCTCCAGGTAGTCGAATCTTCCTTCTGTGCAGCTATGATTCTCTCTTCCAGACTGGGTTGCACTTCCATTACTGCTAGGGTGCCCTTTTCCACGATCTCTAGGTTCAATGCCATTAACTCCTTGTAGAGCTCAGGCTGCTGTTCTTGAACCATGAGATTACTACAGTATGCTTTACGGCTTAGAGCATCTGCTACCACGTTGGCTTTTCCTGGGTGGTAGTGGACGCTTAGGTCGTAGTCCTTAATCAGTTCCAGCCATCTTCTTTGTCTCAGATTAAGGTGAGACTGTGTAAAGAAGTACTTAAGACTTTTGTGATCTGTGTATATATCACAATGATTTCCAATCAAATAATGCCTCCAGATCTTCAATGCGTGCACTACTGATGCCAATTCCAGGTCATGGGTTGGGTAGCTGGCTTCATGGGGGCGAAGTTGCCTTGATGCATAAGCCACGACCCTGCCTCCTTGCATCAGTACACACCCTAGTCCTTGATGTGAGGCATCACAGTACACTTCAAAGTCCTTGCGCACATCTGGAAGGACTAGCACCGGGGTGGTAATTAATCTCTTCTTCAGTTCCTGGAAGCTTCTTTCACAGGCATCAGTCCATTCAAATTTCTGTTCTTTCTTGAGCAGCTGGGTCATTGGCCTAGCAATTGTGGAGAATCTTTCTATAAACCTTCTGTAGTATCCAGCCAATCCAAGAAAACTCCTTACCTCAGTGACGGAGGTAGGCTGCTTCCATTCCGTTACTGCTGCTATCTTGGCTGGGTCAACGGATACTCTTTTTTTAGACACTATATGTCCCAGAAAGCTAATATCGCTTAGCCAGAACTCACACTTAGTGTACTTGGCGTACAGCCGATGCTCCTTTAGTTTTTCCAAAACTAATCGCAAATGCTCAGCATGTTGTTCCACGTTCTTGGGGTATATGAGGATGTCATCAATGAATACCACTACAAACTTGTCCAAATACTCCATGAACACCTTGTTCATGAGGTTCATGAAATAGGCGGGGGCATTTGTTAATCCAAAAGACATGACCGTAAACTCATACAGTCCATATCTCGTGGTAAAAGCTGTCTTGGGTATATCCTCAGCCTTAATTTTCAGCTGGTGATAGCCCGACCTCAGATCTATCTTGGAGAATACTGTCGCTCCACCAAGCTGATCGAATAGGTCATCGATCCTAGGCAGAGGGTACTTATTCTTGATGGTCACCTCATTCAAGGCCCGATAATCCACACACATCCGGGCAGTGCCATCCTTCTTCTTTACAAACAGTACTGGAGATCCCCAAGGTGATGAACTAGGCCTGATGAATCCCTTTTCCTGCAACTCTTGAAGTTGCTTCTTCAATTCTTCTAACTCTTCTACTGTCATCTGATAGGGCCTCTTGGAAACTGGAGCAACTCCTGGCTTCAGGTTAATTACAAACTCCATATC
This sequence comes from Dendrocalamus latiflorus, assembly GCA_017311315.1. NCBI lineage: Eukaryota > Viridiplantae > Streptophyta > Magnoliopsida > Poales > Poaceae > Dendrocalamus > Dendrocalamus latiflorus. Next base: position 13,225,630 of record CM029654.1, on the reverse strand, counting down.
TCTGTCTGGGGGCATGCCAAGGAGTTCATCGTGAACACTTCAGGATAATCTTGCACTACGATCATTCCTTCCAAAGGTACGTCTTCACAATAGTAGATTGCACAGCCCCATCGATAGGGTCGATCTACTTTTACATCCATAGTCATCCCGGGACATTTGACTAACTTCACCATCCGGGTGGCACATTCTATGATCCCGTTGTGTCTAGCTAACCAGTCCATGCCTAATATAATATCCAAGGTCTGGGAGCTTAGTACTATCAGGTCTGCTAGGAAATCCCATTTCTCCATGGTGATGGTCACCTCAGGGCATACTAAGGTAGTAGTGATTGGACCAGCTGGTGAACTAAGCACTAATGGTCTCTTTAAAGTATAGACAGGTAACCCCAACTTATCAGCATACCCCTTAAATACAAATGAATGTGAAGCTCCTGAATCAAATAATACTTGTGCTGGTATGGTCTTGACAGAAAACGTACCCATCAATACTTCTGCTGCCTCTTGTGCCTCCTCAACGGTGATGTGATTCACACGGCCTCTGTTGGTGGCCGCATTGTTCTTGTGGGGCTGAGAAGCTTGGTGTCCCTTGTTGCTTCCTATGGTTTGACCACGGACTGGGGCAACTCCTTTGTTAGGCTTCACAAGGGTGCCTTGCTTCTGCGAGCATTGAAAGGCGTAATGCCCCTTTTCTCCACAGCTAAAGCAATTGAAAGGGGTCTCTCGATTCGAGCCATTTGGTTGGCCTCCTTGGCGGTTCGCTTGGGAAGAGCCACCTCTTGGCTGAAATGTCGGGGTTGGCGCCTTATACTGGCTTGTCTTGGATGAAGAAGGGTTGTTGAAGAACTTTTGCATGAACCTCCCTTGGGGTCGCTGCACTGACATCTTTCGCTTACGGCTTGCTGCCAGACTCCTTCTCTCATTCTCCAAGATCAGTGCCTTGTTTACCAGTTGGTGCAAACTGGTAAAATCTTGAGTAATCAGCTGGACTCTGAGCTCTTCATTCATACCCTCGAAGAAACGTTCAATCTTATCCTCTTCTTCTTCTATGTCTCTTGGGGCATATCGGGCAAGCTGGGTAAACTTGGTAAGATATTCCTGGACAGCCATGTTTCCTTGCTTCAGAGTACGAAACTCATTCTTTTTCATCTTCATCACCCCAGCTGGAATAAAATTGGTCTTAAAAGCAGTTTTGAACTTAGACCATGATATGGCTACTACCTCATTGTTGGTGACGCCTTCTTGGCCTCTATTGGCTGAGTAAGTCTCCCACCAAGCTGCTGCAGCTCCTTGGAGCTGATGGGTGGCGAATATCACTTTATCCTCCTCAGTGCACTTGGCCAGGCATAGCTTTCTTTCAGTATCCCTTAGCCGGTCTTCTGCTTCAAGCGGTTCATCTGCTGAAGCAAATGTGAGCGGCCTAGTTCTCTGAAAGTCGGCCAAATCAGATCTATGGCTGTGGTTGTTGTTGCTCTGCTGGCCAGTGAGAATCGCTTGTAGTATCTGGGTTTGCTGTGCCATGGTTGTATGAACAGGGGGTGGGGGAAGGTCATTTTCCTAGTTTTGGTTGTTGCCTTGCCTTGTGTGCTGCTCCTGCTGGACTGTGTTTGCCTCAGCTTGGAGGTGAACATTTGCACTAGTCTGGGCTCGGGTTACCCTTTGGCTAGCCATCTGCAGTCGGGTTTCATGGTTCAATACTAATACTAAGCAAATAAAAGGAGGATACAAATCCATGCAATGAAACCAACAAAGGAACAACGAACGATTTTTAACAAAAGGGCTCATACTAGGCCATACATTACACACTCACATAGCCAGTTTTATACTGGACTTAACAGGTACAACATAACGATCTAAGTTCGACCCGATAGCTGCTACGATACAGAGGGACTGACACAACATACATAGATTAATGCTTGCACCACCTATGGCAAGTACACACTGCTCTACCTAACCTACTCCTCCATAAACCCATAACTTGGGCCGGATGGACTGTAGTTCGGGGACCTGGAACGGGAGCGGCTCCCGCTGAACTCCGATGGGTCGGAGTCCGAGGGTGCACGTGGGGGGCTACGGCTTTGGGGAGGCTCTCCCCGCCGAAGTGCAGTCTGGGGCCCCGGAGGTCGCACGCTCTTGCGTGCAGTCAGTCGGGTGCGGAGGCCTGACCCCAGTGGGGGAGGTGCCGGTGCTGCCAAGGGAGCGGGAGCCCGCTGGAGCTGGGCCTGAACTGCTGCTGCCTCCGCCTTGGCAGCCGCCAGTGCCTGCTCGCACTGAGCAAGCTGGTCGCGGAGGGTCGCCACCTCAGTGTGCCGGGCAACAAGGTGCACCCGGAGGGCGGTAATCTCCTCCAGCGCAGCAGTATGGGCCGCTCCCATGGCCTTGGTGAGATCAACCTGATGGGTGAGCATCGGGTTGTTCTCATTAGCCGGCATGTAAGTCTCAATGTAGCGAGCTCCCTCCCGGCGCGAGGGGTAGAAGCAATAGGGTGTACGGTGCAGGGAGATCTTGTAGATGTCGCAGAGTCGTGCGGCGGCGAGACGCGCAGCATCCTGGAGTGCCGCGATCATGGTGCTCCTTTGGTGCTCTGTCCGGAAGATGTGGGGGGGTCATGCTCACTCTTCGGGTAGATAAACACCTCAATCATCCAGCATTCCTCTCCTCCTGCGGTCGTCTGGCGCCCACGGTAAATGGGCTGCTCCGGGTACTCCAAGTAGCGAAGGAGCTTGCGCAGAATACTCGCGAACTCTCCCTCATAGGCACCGTGAGCGAGATAATCCCAGTTACCTTCCTCTCCTGCCATCTGTAAACTTTAAGTTACTAATGTTAGTACTTTTCCAAAATGTAATGAAAGATGGTGTAGAGCAGATTCTAGGAAGGATACGAGTAAGAATACTATACTATATTTTTCGAAATCGTTTTTATAGGTTTTAGAAATATTGTGGTTCTAACCCATCTAAGGCTTTTACCCTACGGTCGTATGCTCTGATACCAGTCCTGTCGGACCCGGTTTTTTCAATCCAATTCCACTGTGTTTTATTGCACTATTCCCTGGATCAGTAGATGGTGCACACAGTAACATTGCTGAATCATACACATACATCGCAAAATATTACAAGCCATAAAGGTCTTTTCCCATATCGGGCAATAGTTCACATAGGAGCCACATTGGCTAACAGTTACATCACATTAAAGCAGCGGAATAGTAGCAAAAGTGAAATCATTACCACAGGCAAGTGACCGGAGGGTAATTGTGTTCCATGCATATTACCCAAGATTGGATAATATATATGCACACAATCTCCATCTAGTTCTCTTGTCTATGTTTCAAAATACGTAATAAGCGTCCTAGTTGCTGTCGTCGCCTCCTCCTGCATTTATAGGAGCCTCTTCATGCTCATAGTGCTCCTGAGTCCCTGTCTCTATTTGATATTTGCGAGTGTGAGCACAAACCACCGTGCTCGCAAGCCAACACACAGAATGCAAATATATATAACATGCATGGCTCGACAAAGGAAAGGCATAGGGTAATTTGTTTTGCCGAAGAGTGCTTTTGACTACAATTACTTAAAATTCCCTATGACCTAGCCGGCTTGAAATCACATTTTTAAACCATTCATTGTAATAATCTATGTAATCATTGTTTTCCATATTGATGGCATCACACCATATCCATTCTTGGCATCACACCCAAGTGTTGCATATGACATCGCACCATATGCTTATTGTTGGCGTCACACCAACTGTCCTTATGGCATCGCACCATAAGTTACCCCTTGGCATCACACCAAGGGTTGCGTATGACATCGCACCATACGCTATTTGTCGGCATCGCACCAACATTTCGTATGGCATCGCACCATATGTTGCTTATGGCATCACACCATAAGTTACCCATTGTATTCATAATAGTTCGAAAAATATTTCTTGGGGCATTAGTGTCACCCCAAGTGTCTAGCATTCCTAAGCGTGCCATATAAATAAGGACTTGATTTGTGAAATCATATGTTAATTCTTACTACGGCGACAAGGTTCACATTTCCAAGATTGGCAAGGAGAATAATATACACAACAGCAACAACAGGATTTAACTAACTTGCTGAAATCAACATAACATATTTCATGAAATAATAGCATGCAAGTTGCTAGTTTAAAAGGAAATAGCTTTGAAATACTGGGTTCAATATGATCAAAGTGTTGACTCGCCTGGGTCGCTTGTATCCGGTTCTGGGCTGTTGGGACTGTTGTCGTCTGCTGCCTCCTCTTGCTGGGCCTCGAATGCTATATACGTTGCGCGAAATGTTTGGACAAAAATTAGCAAATCATTCAAACCACAATCGAAAATTCAAATGAACTCATAAATTTATGGTTTTGGTTCCATTAGACAGATCTTGAATTTAGATGAATTTACAAATTTGTTTCATTCAATTTGGAGCTAAAATGAAGAAGTTATAATCAGTCAAAGTTTTCTGTTTCAGTCAAATCCAAAATTACTAAATCCTGACATGTGGGGTCCACTGTCAGTCTCAGTCTTCATTTTGATTTTTGTTCCCATTTTATTTTTCTTTTTTACTTTCTGTGCTACTGACATGTGGGGGTCCAGCTACTGTTCTGTGGGGTCCACATGTCAGTGAGGGTTCTATGCAGGTGTTCCACTGACCGGTGGGGCCCAGTGGTCAGTGGGCGGCTCCGACTGCAGCGGCTGACAGGTGGGGCCCACCTGTCAGCCCGAAAGAAAATAAAGAAAACTCCACCCGGCGTTGCGGAGCCGGAGGCTCGAACGCGCGCGGCCGGGGAGTTGGGGGAAGGGAGAGCGAGCGGTGATAGCCAAGAGAGTCGGGGAGTTTATCTTACCCCTATAGGACGATTTATCCCTTTGCGGTGGGTCGGGAGCAGGGTCGGGCAGAGGAGTCAGGGACGACCGTGGCCGGCGGCGAGGGAAGGTCGGGGAGGTCCGGCGGTGAGGCGAAACACGTTCCTCAAGCTACGGTGATGGGTCAGCGTCGAGCGGCGGCGCGGCTCGGGGAAGCTCTCGGTGACGGCGGCGCACGTGCGCCGGGGAGCTCAGGCGAGGGTCGGGGAAGCTTCGCGGAGCTCTGGAGATGGTCCTGGCGTGGGGAATTGGGCTCTGGTGCAGAAGATCAGTGGGGAGCTAGGTCGCCGAAGTTGGGGGAGAAATGGCTCGCCGGCGGACAAAGGGAGCTCGAGGGTTCAATTAACTGGGGTGAAAGCGAGAGCGGGAGATGGCGATGCACTGGGGGGGCTTTGGTGGCCTTTATAGGCGATCGGGCGGGGTTGGCATCGGGGCTCCGCTCGTGCGGTCATGTCGGCCAAGCGGCGGAGGCAGCGGCTGTGGCGGGATTTTGGGCGATCCGCGCGTGACTACACTTACCCGCTTCGCAGCTTTGCTCCGCACGCGCGCTGGGGCTGCAGGAAGCTCGCGCCACGTGGTCGGGCGCTGTGACCGGGCGGAGGAGGAACCACGGGCGGTGGCGCCGTACCAGGGGCGGAGGCGGCGAAACCAGGGGCGGAGGCGGCCTCGCAGGCTTTCCCACCGTGCGACGGGACAGCGCGGCAGAGGCGACGCCGGCGCATGTATGCCACGGGGAGGAACGGCGCAGAGCTGGGCATGATGGTGCGGGCGCACGCGGGCGAAGGAGGGAGAAGGAAGGAGCGTGGCGCGGGAGGGCCACCGGCCAGAGGGAGAGAAAGCTGGGCCCGCTGGCAGCGGCGGGAGAAGACGCGGGCGGGGAGGGCCTGCGATCAGGGAAAGAGAGCGGGTGCGAGGGCGGGGCCCGCTTGCCAGGGGGCGCGCGCACGCGCGCGTCGCGCAGCTGGATTGAGCGGATGCTGGGCCGGGGTTATGGCCGGCCCGGCTCCTTTGTATATATATATTTTTTCTCTTTTGTTTTTGTTGCTTTATTTTTCTTGCTATATTTTGGGTTAACTTTGGTACAAATTCAAATATAAATTCCAGATTTTATCTTAAGTTCCTCCCTCCTAAATTCTAGATCATCTTTTCAGATTCTAAATTACAATTTGAATTTACCTTCTTAATTGTATATTTTCTTTTTATTTCAAACTTTGGGAACCTCAACCAAAAATCTTGAAGAAGCACCATGAAATCCAAATCAAAAATAGAATATGTTGCAAAGTGTCTCAAGGGCTCCACATTTTACAAAATCATATTTTTAGGGATGTTACAGGTAGGGTGGATGTGAGTGAGACCACAGGTGGGCCGTATGGGCTTCGACAAAGGGGGTACCAGCGCGGCCTTCTTTTCTCCCTTTTTTCTGCATCTCACCCAACCCACCAATGCCCATGGCCATGGAGGCAGGTAGGAAGTCAAGCTACCGAGGCTACCGGAGACGAGGGGCGAAGCCGCGAGGAGGGGGTACTGGTGTCGATGGAGGGTAGGCTCAAGTCTGATGGAGTTTCCATTGGATTCGCCCCTGGCCATGGTTGATTTTGCCCAAGCCAGGCTTCCCTCCTGACTGAGCCTCTGTTAGAAGTTAGCAATTTTGTCCAAAGTTTGAGGTGCATGGTAGTGTACTGTCAATTTTTTGTTCTTTCTTATAGACTATATGGTCAATTCAAAAGCCAGTATAGAAACATGTTGAGTTAGCATGACTTATATCTAGTTTTTTGAGGATTTGGAAAATCTGTCTGAAGACTGTTGTGCATAAGAAGGATATCAGTGTAAATAAACAAAATGGCTCGAGTGATGCAACAACCAACCAAGACTGTTACATATTTAGAAACATAATTCAATTTTTATATAAAATATATACGCTTTAAAAAATTAAATAAAATCGTGATTTTACAATCCAATTCCATTAAATAGAAAATAATCCTATCTAATATCACGATGATAATAACCTTACAAACAACAAACCAAGACGAAACTATGTCCTTTGCAGCTTTTTGTGCAATGTCATATGTCGTAAAAAAAAATGTTGGTGCATACGGCCTTTCTTCATTGCTTTTTCAAAAGCAAGAATTACTACTATTTATTGACTTTATGAAAAGAAAGTAAATTGACACTTTATGTCTCTCTTTCGAAATTGAAACTTGAAAATAGTAGGAAACGGAAAGCAAGAACGAAGTAGGCGAGGAAAGGCATACATAGGTCAGAAAAGTATGCATGGTCGTCACGGGTAAGGATTCTCATTCCAGCATTCTTGGGTCTAGTTTTGTTTGGACTTGGGCTTAGATGTAGTGGGTTCTTGGGCCACTGCTTTACCTTTATCAACCTTAGAAGGAGCATTAGTCTTTGACACATCAATCAACCCGGCGTAGGAGCATGGGATTTGGACACATCAGCACCAAACCAGTTGTTGAAGTCGAGTATGAGCTTCTATCCAATCGAAAGAAGAAGCAAAGGCTTTTCGCCTTATCTTTGCATTTAAGTTCTCGAAAGGAGAATCGGAGGCTTTACACCTATCTTTTCTACTTGCTTTTCGTTTTCTAAAAACAAGAGATCTAGGAAATGAAAGGAATTCATTATCGATAAGCTGTGTGGGTAGAACAGCACAACGATAGAAACATGAGGAAAATCGTCTTCATCAATTGATATTTAGAAATTTATCAGATTTTCTAGGCTTTCAACAGGGAAGATAAGATATTGTTACTGGGCTAGGATGTTCATTTGGGAAGGATCTCGGATGAAGCTCCAGAGTTCTTGACCAGTGGAGTCAAGTGGAGAAGGCGTTACTTGATAGGAAAGCAGATTTTTTTTGCGGGAATTGTTGTTGTTTCAGCGCGGTAACGAAGGATGTCTTTCTACCTGCACTTGACCCCGGAAAGTTGTGGTGTTTTCTATCTTAGAGGATGAACCACGCCTTTATGCAATGGCGATGCCGAAGAACATAAGCGGTTGTTTAAAGCAGTGGCGGCGCATCCGCCTCTATCCATCACCAGAGTCTTTCTAGGTTTGTTCAATATCATTTATATGTCATATGTCAAGGGCTAGATATACGGTAGCCGATTATATACTCCGCGTAGGGCGAAGTTTGTCCCAGTTGGTAGTTATATATAGGTATAGCTGGAGCCCTAGACAGTCTAGCCATATACCATATCATGGGTTGTGGGCTACTCTGAAAGGAGTGGTGACCCAGCGCGATAGGTTGCTTTTACTATTACAAGACTGGCTTCCTGGTCAAGTCAGCCTCCTTGAGTTTGTCTTACGGACGGAGTGGGCTTTTCCCCAGGGGGTCTAGTTTTAAGGCAAGTAGGCCTATTGAGATGCACATAACTACCTTTTTCATCTTATCACCCCGCCTAGCGACTTTGCAAGCATTACAGGCTAGGCACCTAACAGCGGTTATTCCTCCAACAGGTTATTCTGGGTTACGCTAAACCTTCAAGCCTTCTACCAGCAGATGAATACTTAATCTATCCCCTCTGCGCACGGAAAGGGAAAGCTACTCTTCAAGAGTATATGCCGAAAATCCTATGTTTGGAGTGACCATGAACACACTGCTTGAGACCCTCCCCCGTAGTGATCAAGTAGTACTCGTAACGGAACAGAACGAAATAGCATCCGGAAGCGATGCTAGCCACCGGAAGGCAAGGGCAAACCCGATGCAATACGGGGATGACCGCAGTTTTTACCGTGTGCCGGTTTAGTAGAGTCTGCCGGCGCACGGTAAAAATAGACCTTAGAGTTGGTAATGCAATATACCAACACGAAGGCGTCCCGAAGGGGACCTTCCGTAGCGAGCCAGGAGGATGCTATTTCGTGTCGTGTAGTGAAGAGTACGAAGTGATCACGGAGGCCCCAAACTCCCAAGCCCGAGGTTAAAGAACCAGTTCCTCTCTCTGCTTTGCTACTAAATAGAGTCGGCTTAGCAAGTAAGAGAAGTAAATTCAAGATTGACTTGAATCCGTTCCTTATCCCCGGGAAAAGGGGGTATGGAGGGGAGGCCATGAAATAGGCCGATCCTCCTAGGGGGGAAAACCCTCCCCCCTCTGGAGAAATTTTTGGCGTGGGAGGTGAGTCAGGTGTGAAATGCATCTCAGGAAGCGACTTGAGCCCTGTTTCAAATGGGGGGAAACAAAGAAATGATAAAAAATCAAGAACTTGTAATGTTAATTGGCAAATCAAGTTAGGGAATAGTACACTTGTACCCTTAGTTTTCTGTTTTACTTTTCTGAACCAAGAGCCATGATGTTGATGCAGATGCAGCCACGCCCGCGGCGGATTATGCTATGTCAGCTCCAGCTCAGGTCAACGTCCCCACTTGGAATCACTACTACAACTTAAAACACCACACGCCTGCTCTGCCTCTGCTCCTCTTTGAAGTAACCCGAGAGAGAGAGAGAGAGAGAGAGAGAGAGAGACGCTTCTAATCTCCGTCGAATCGTCGCGCAAGCTTAGGAGCGTACGTAGCTGGAGTGGAGCAAGCGAGGCGGACAGGCGGAGAGATGAGGGAGGCGGGGGAGGCGGAGAGGATGCGGCGTCGGATGTGGACGCTAGTGCTGGCGAATCTGGCGTCGGTGCTGGAGAAGGCGGACGAGGTGCTGCTCCCGGCGGTGTACCGGGAGGTGGGCGCGGAGCTGGGCGCGTCCCCGACCGCGCTGGGCTCCCTCACCCTCTGCCGCGCGCTCGTCCAGGCCGCCTGCTATCCGCTCGCCGCATACGCCTCCGCGCGCCACGACCGCGCCCGCGTCGTCGCCGTCGGCGCCTTCCTCTGGGCCGCCGCTACGCTCCTCGTTGCCCTCTCCGGCACCTTCCTCCAGGTCCGCAGCTCACCTCCCCCCCCCCCCCCCAATTCCCCTCCTCCTGCATCCTCTCACTGACATGGTGGGACCCGTTCCTTCAGTTTTACACGCACCTACCACCAAACTAGCTGTTATCCGAATATTCTATTTCAATTTCATTTCGCAAGGAAAACTGGAGAGGATTTCTCTCTTGAGAATTCCTGACTGGTGGGTCCCACATGGTGTTCTCTCTCACTGACGTCGTGGACCCACCGATCATTGGAAAAGACTCAGATAGGAGCGAACTGAGCCAAACTGAGCACAAACTTGTGGCACGCGTGTGCAGATGGCCATCTCGCGGGGGTTGAACGGCATCGGCCTCGCGCTGGTCGTCCCGGCGATCAGCTCGCTCGTCGCCGACTACACCGACGACCACACCCGGGGCTCCGCGTTCGGGTGGCTGCAGATGACCATCAACCTAGGCTCCATCCTGGGGGGCTCCTTCGGCGTGCTCCTCGCGCCGGTCACCTTCCTCGGCATCTCCGGGTGGCGGCTCGCCTTCCACATCGTGGCCCTCGTAAGCGTCGTGCTGGGCGTCCTCATGTGGTTCTTCGCCTCCGACCCCCGCGCCAAGTCCAAGACCGAGGCGTCCGTGGCGGAGGAGGCGAAGGAGCTGCTCCGGGACGCCAGGGGCGTCATCGGGGTGCCCACGTTCCAGATCATCGTCGCGCAGGGGATCGCCGGCTCGATACCCTGGTCGGCGCTCAACTTCTCCGCCATGTGGCTGGAGCTCGTGGGATTCACGCACTGGGAGACCAGCGTCATCACGGGGTTGTACCTGTTCGCCACCGCTCTTGGCGCGCTCTTCGGGGGCCTGATCGGGGACCCTGTCTCGAGGCGGTTCCCGAACACTGGAAGGATTGCGCTGGCGCAGATAAGCTCGGCGTCCGCGCTTCCCCTCGGTGCCATCCTGCTTCTCGCGTTGCCCAATGACCCTTCCACTGGTGTCGCGCACGCCGTTGCGTTCTTCGTCATGGGATTCGCCATCTCCTGGAATGCCTCGTCCACCAACAAGTATAACCCTCAACTTAGACACTACAGATATTTCATATTTGTTTATGCAATTGTTCTACATCTTATATTGTATTGGTCATTGCTCAATGTCTTTTATGCAGCCCAATTTTCGCGGAGATTGTGCCGAGGAAGGCGAGAACAACAGTTTACGCACTGGACAAATGCTTCGAAGCTGTGTTCGCTTCGTTTGCGTCGCCCATTGTCGGTGTTTTAGCGGAGCGCGTGTTTGGCTATAAGCCGGTCTCTTCTGACACGAGCGTTGAGACGGACAGAGAGAATGCAGCTGCATTAGCGAAGGCAGTTTACACGGAGATCGCTGTGCCCATGGCCATTTGTTGCTTGACCTACTCCTTCCTGTACTGCACTTACCCCCGAGACAGACAGCGCGCGCAAAGGGACCTTCTGATGGCATCAGATGACCAGCACTGTCAAGAAGCCAATGACAGTGAATCGAGTGCAATTCATACCCAGCAAGATGCAGAATTTGCTGTTAGTTCGTTAAATCAGAGGCTAATATCCACAAGAGAATAGCAGAGAAGAATGATCGACAAAGAGCAAGACAGCCTGATTTACAGATTTTGCATTCGCCAACGGTTAGGTTCTCCAGATCGGAACTTTCGTTTATCACCATGGGAAATAATTTACTCGTGAGATGGATCTGAAGTTTCTTGAAATCTTGTGTGTGAATGGTGTAGTTATTTTCGATTTGTTGTACTTAAAACACAGTCTGCCTTAATTAAGCAGATCTGTAGTAGTTCTGCAGGATAGGGAACGACCAGCGTCCGCACTACGTCATGACAGGGTTTTAGTAACACAGCTATGTGCTACTATAGCCTAAAAAAGATGTTACTGTGGTTCGCAGTAACACAATTGATAAGTGATCCTATAGCCCATGTTACTGTCGTACAGCCTATAGTAGCATATAAATAGTGTTCCAATACATTAGAAAAGGTGTTACAATCATTTCTCTAGTAACACACATTAGATGTTGCCATATGTCCTAGTAACACCTTTTATATAATATGGTCATATAATGTTACAGTTTACTATAATCCTAGTAACACGTATCAAAGCAGCGGTAACACATATTTTAGTACACTAGTAACAGCTTTTGACAGCTCTTGTAATTGCAGAAACACAATGGGATATATAATTAGCAATACTGTTACATTTTTTTCTTTTTTTATTTTCAGAAACATATAAAATATTTAACACCACATATCTCAAATAGTCAAATGACATGAATCAATATGGCACAAACCATATTGCATACAGGAAGCACGTAATTGTCATTTACATCAATCCATAACAATAAGTACAATTTCAAATGATGGAATAGAAAAATGTAACTATTTCCATATTCTTTAGGAAATTATTTGTCGCTTGGTCCATTGATGAGACGAACAACATTCATTTTCCTTGAGTTAAAACCGATCATCCACTTCCATTTGCACTAATACAAGTCTTGAATGTACTGCAGTGGACCAAGGTAAAAATATTTCGTTATTATCCATAGAAATTAACATGAATTCTATGTATGAAGCATCAAACAAGGCCTTTGTTAAGCAGTAAGTTAAATCAAAAATGAAAGAATTGAATATGTACATCGATAGATGCAGTTTCGGAAAGGCCTTATAATCTCACAAAAGCTAGTTTCAAATAGACTCCATTATTTTGTTTCCTTTTGTAGCCAAAACAAATATAGTCTAGACGATAGTGCAACATTATTGGCTCAAGGAAAACAAAGCTAAAAAAACTAACAATTAGAGCAACAATACAGCTTTCCCATGCGATTGAGAATTGTTATAAAAAGTAAAATCTAAAACAGGAGATATTCTAGCAAGTGCACGAAACTGGTCAAATGGTGGATGAAAAAAAATCGAATAAACTTTTTCCTATAATAAATGCAGGATGTAACACTACACCTTTGACATCTATTTTCAATGAGATCTGAATTTGCATTAAGTTTTACCTGAACCCCTGAACTAAAATCCTGAAGAAGGCCTTTCAAATAAAGAACATGAGTTTTGACTGTTTTCTTTTTTCCATCTCTCTGCAGTTAAAAGCAAAATACAATTATAAGTCATGGAAATAATTGGAATTGAAGCAGGTACAATACTACCATATTAGTATGCTCAGTACCATATTAGTGTGCTCAGTTCAGTAAAGCAGGTGGGCAGCATTTACCAAGCCTACGACTAAATCACTCCAATGTAATCAGCTAGGGGTGGATATCGAGCCGGCTCGGCTCGGCTCGGTAAGGCTCGTTTAAAAAGCGGCTCGGCTCGGCTCGTTAGACTAACGAGCTAAAAAACAGGCTCGGCTCGGTAAAAAGCTCGGGCTCAGCTCGATAGGCTCGTTAGGCTCGTTATCAATTTTTCACCCGTTGCAAATTGCAATCATCAAGTAGTGCTTAAAAGCAGTCAGCAAAATTACAAAATACAGAAATATGTTTTGAGCACAAACACAATTACATATCATACGACAAGTCAATTTGTTGCAGTTATATCCACACTTCAAACCAATCCACAATTGCCAATCTAAGGCTAAAAAGTTCCCTTAACATCTAACAATGTGCACTGAGCTTAACGCCACTTGTATGCTAGTTCTTAAAGGCATTCAGACCTTTTATGCTACGTACCAGTATCCCAATTCCAAAAATCCACATCCCACATGTAATCAGACTGCACACGGGTTAAGAAACTAGACTAATTTGCATCACGGAAATAAACCAGAAGAAAAAGGGATGGGAAATTGACTAGCGAACAAACAAATGCACCTGTGAGATTACCATTGAGGCACGAATCAATTCGAAGTTCCTGAACAACACACCTACAAATTCCTAAAGAAACATCCTAACTTGTGCGATCGGGCAGCGCAGCCAAAAGGCCAAAGAAAGTAGAAACCCCTCACACCGCAACCCGATTGTCTAGCCGCGGCCAGAGCAGCTAGTAGATAGCAAGATATGTAATCCATAGTATCCATACAAAGAGAAGGGAATCGAGATAGAGAGGCGTAGCGCATACATGAAGTAGAAGAAGGCGGCGGGCGGCTTCTTGGGGTGGCGGGGGTCGTCGAGGGGCCCCTTCTTCCGCGGCTTCGGGCTGGGGCTCGCCTTGGGCGGCAGCCGCACCGTCTTGAGGGGCTTCGGCACCGTCTGCGACCTCGTCTTCATCCCGCAAACCACTCTTCTTGGACTCGAGGAGTGGAGGTGACTTGACAGCGAGTAGGTTTGCAGCAGGAGGAGGAAGCAGAGGGCGGAGGGCGCAGGAGGAGCTCACGGAAGGACATGTGGATCCTGACGAGGCGGAACTCCTCGGGCGTGATGCCCCGCTCCCAGTCCGCCGCCGGCACCATGTCCACCTCCTCCGGGTCCAGCAGCTGCTTGCTGCTCCCACCGGATCATGCACACACCCCCAGATTAGCAGCTCGGTTCACTCCATCTCGGACAAAACCTAATCGATCCAGGAGGTATACAGGGGAAGCTGGAGTCTTACCAGTGCGACGACGTCCAGAAGTTGGCGGCCATCCCGGACTCGCGATTCCGGCAACTCTCGCCGGCCGAATCGGTGGGATTTCTGGGAGTTCGGAGTTCAGATGGGAGGGGAGGGGGATCTGGCACGGCACCTAAACCCACAGTTGACGGCGAAAACAGATCGATAGTCAACTCCTATGGATCGATGGTCGATGACGCCGGATCGAAGTCGACAACGGGGGATCCATGCTCTATGGCGCTGGATCGATGCCCGCAACAGCGGACCGATGGTCGACGAAACAGGCTCAGTGGTCGATGGCGCCGTCCGGTCGTTCCCCTGGATGCGTCGGGTAGGTGTCGCCATGGCTGCCCGAAGTCGGCATCGCGCGGCGCGGTGGAGACTGGAGAGAGCATAGCAGTGCCGGGAGAGAGCGGCGGCGTAGTCTGGAGAGCAGCGGCATAGTCTGGAGATTGTGGGGAGGGGAAAAGTTCAATGAGATAAGGAATAGATTTGGGAATCGAGTGGTCACATATGTGCCGTTTTCACGCCGAGCGCCAAAAATTTTCATGGGCGCCAAAAATATTCGCACTGTTCCATGCTAGTAAAAATAACTGGATGATTTACTTTTCCCTCTGTTAGTTTTCATCTGACATATTTATAAATTTTAAAGCTAAATTTTGTCCTCCTTATTAAAAAATAGTCAAAATTACATTTAGTCCGGAAATAAAATATATTAGCGGTCTTTAAACTTAGTGGATATTATTTAGTCCGGAAATAAAATATATTAGTGGTCTTTAAACTTAGTAGATATTATTTAGTTCGGAAATAAAATATATTAGCAGTCTTTAAATATAGATGCATGTCTTTAAACTTGTTAAAGTACATCATATATATCTAAAACTGTCATGTATCCCTCCAGAAGCATTTTGTGGCGTTGATGTGGCACGTGGAGAACATGGTTCGTCAACTTCATGGCGATTGGTGGCCATGGCGCCTAAGTTTGACGGAATGATTGTAGGAGCGTGCATTCATCTGCGCCACTTCTCCGTCATCGGCCTCGTACCCCATCCTTGTGAGAAGTGGAGTCGAGGAGGGGTGAGGCCACCGTAAAGAGGCGGGTGTTGCCCCTGAGACAATGGCAGAGCTAGAGGGGGGCCAGCAGGGGCCACGGCCCCCCCCCCCCCAACGCTGCTGAAAATTTTTAACCCCTATGTTGTAATTGGGTCTAATTAATTTGATATTGTTTGCTTTTACTAATTTACTTACATGGGCTCCCGATTATTTTATTTGGGCCTGGTAGCTAGTGTCGTGACTAGAAAATCAAATGACTATTATTTGATTGACAGGTTATATAACGTCCCTCATTTTTTATAGAAAATCAAATTAGAACGTGCATTCTCTGCAATGAAACTTGTGAAGACAAGACTCCGGAATAAAATGGGAGATGAATTTCTAAGAGATTGCTTGATAATCTACATTGAGAAGGAGATTGCAATTGAGTTCACAACTGATACACTTATTGATAATTTCTATGATATGAAGACACGCAGAGTAAGACTAAAATGAAAAAGGTTAGTTCCTATAAATACTTTTGCATGCAGCAACTTTTATGTAATGAAAATATGAAACCATGACTTTATATGTGATACATTTGGTAAAGTATATCCAATCTTCATCTTTCCTGGCAGTTCGATTATAGCAATCTATTAATTGTACTTGGCTGGCCCCCCTGTGTAAAATTCCTGGCTCTGCCACTGCCCTGAGATTGAGAGGAGCCACACCTGCGAGGCGACCGTGAGGAATCATTTTGGCGTTGAGGTTTTCTCCCGGTCGGTTGGTACATGCATGGTATATGTCTGGTACTTTGGGGTTTCGGACTTAGTACTCATGTGTACTATGTTTAATACTTAGGATATCAGACATGTGACGCCAGAGTACTAGATCTGGTACCTAGGTATCTCTGTGGTACCAGGTGTGGTACCACGTACCACCGAGGTATCAAATATAGCAAGTACTTGATCTCATACTAGATCTAGGGAGTTGGAGTTGCCGACAAGTATCGTGTGGGGAGGCACGCGATATCGGAGGTAGAATAATGGTGTGGGTGGCTCGGTGATCCTATCTATTCTACAGTCCACACCACCGAGGACGTGTGCCTGCCTCTCTATTAATCAATAAAACCCCGTGCCCTTGATTGTCAACCACCGTGTTATATATGGAACATGGCTATGTCGCATGTGAGGGATGAGGACGTTGTTGACACCTTTATTGGACAGAGATACGAACACACACAGCGTCGTGTTTTCTGACAACAATACCAAACAAGAGTCGCCAGAAGGTCAGACTGGCTCCTTATGGGTGGTTTGACCGGCCTACTAGGGGTGGTCTAATTGGCCAGGTAGGGTTTTACTGTTGCCTATCAGTTCGATCGACTTAGTCAATGTTATATTATAGAACTAGTTTTTTTGTCAGTGGCATATTACAAAAATTTAAAAAACTGTTGATCAAAGTTCTATATTATAGTTCATTCTAAATTATTATCTCCCACAAAAAATAACTTACTCATTTCTTATTTATCATGTTTCTATTGGAGTATTGGTGGCGACGTGGCGCCAAGTCGCTCTTTTCAGCTTGCGTTGCCAAATCATACTTCCCGCAATTTTACCGGTGCCAAATATTCTTTCCCGCAATTTTATCGGCGCCAAATATTCTTTTCCGCAATTTACCGGCGCCAAATATTTCCTCAAGCGCCAAAATCTCCACTTATGGCGCCAAATCCCATGTTGGGGCGCGCCAAATCCGCCAAATCCTCTTCCCAAATAGACAAATACCTCGTCCAGCGCCTGATCTTCTTCCCCAAACACCTCCTTCCAGTGTCAGCCAATCTTCTCCTCCACGCACACTGAGCCGTCTCTGTCCTCCGCGCCGTTTTCCTTTGCCCGTCGGTCCGAAGCTCCAGCGCCCGGTCCTCTGCTGCTCAGACTCTCTCCGATCGACAGCACACTGTCCTTTCCTCGGTCCATGCGTCGCTCTGCCGGATTTCCCCCACTCGGCCACCGCACCGCCATGATGGTCCCGAACGGCTCTCCCCTCCCCGTCCCATTTTGAAGCCCTGCTCGGCCCTCTCGAGCTTCTCACAAGTTCCCCCGAAGCTTCCTACTCCCTCCTCCTCTGCACCAACCTCGCCAGAGTTCGCTACCACCTCCGCCGTTTCCCCCTCGGCCCTCACCCGTGCCAGGCCGTCTCGGTAATGCTCACGCCCCTCTTAGCCCACCAACGCACTCCACTTGCCCTCCTCTTGCTCCCACCCCGCCTAATCAGGTTTTCCTCCTTCGCAGCTCACCGGCTCCCCCGTCTTCCCCAACTCCGTCCATTTGCTTGCCCCACCGATTCCGAGCTTCACCGGACGATTGCATTCGCCCGAAGTACCAAGGAGACCTCCCGAAGCAATCCCTGCCGCCAATTCGGAACGCCACCGCCCCTTCTTCTCCGGCGCCGAGCCCCCTTCCCCGCCGCTCCGGTCCTCCGTCGCCAGACCGCTCCACACCTCCCCGAGCCTTGCCATCGTCGCAGGTGAGCTCACCTTGGCCCTTAGATGCTCCCGTAGCGTTTAATTGAATGCTAATGCCCTGTAGCACCGCCGTTCCTTTTCCCCTGTTACCGCCGCCGCATAGCTCGCCGCCGGCAGCCCTAGGCTTCGAATTAGCTCGGGTGACTTCGCCCAGAGATGCGCATGGTGGTACGCAACCAGTTTGGGCATGCTCGCCGGCCCAAGAAGGGGCGGCGCCGTGGCCGGCCGGGGAGGTGTGGATCCGGGGAGGGGCAGCGCCGCACAAGAGAAGTCGGGGCAGGGGCGGCGCCGTGGCCGGCCGGGGAGGGGCGTCGCCGTTGCGGTGGCCGGAGGGCCTCCTCCCTCTCGGTCTCTCTCGTGTCCTCCATTTTGCTCGATTTCTTGTATGATGCAACAATTTTCAGTCAATATTTATGTTGCTTCTATGGTTTCGGCAGTACTTCACAAAACCTGCATTTGTTTCTTTCATTTTTCATTTCCAAGTGCTTTGCTTACATGAACAGTGCCCACAAGTGATATTCCACATTATAGCAAGCCGATGTTAATTTATAGTTTTGATTGTCAGGTTTAAGTTCTATGCTGTACATTTTAAGATTTGAACTTGTTAAACACAAAGACATTTCATAAATATGCATGCTGTATAATAAATGATTTACATGAAAATATGTTGTAAATCAAGGTTTGGACTATATACCTTCCTATTGGAGCTGAACTCAATTAGATTAGCAGTTTGGGTTTCTCCATTCATAGAATTTGGGTGTCCTTTATGCAAATACATTTCTCCATTCAATTGTATGTTTATATATATATATATATCTCTATCTTACGCAGATGCCACCTGTGAATGTGACAAAAAAATCCTTCAGGTCAGCCTTTAGAAGATTTCTTTCTCACAATATTTCTAGATAATTAATTTATTAAACAAACTTGACTATGAAATAGTATGCGCTTTGGCAGTTATGTCTTGTTCTGCCATTTTTTGCCATTAGGATAGTTACACCATTTGTATATATGAAAATGTCTTTAAAATCACTACTGCTGGTTGGTGGTAGCATCACTTAGAGCACATACCTGCCTAGTGTGTCTCATCGAAGATTACTCTGCATCCTGCATCGGTTTACCTAAAAATTCAGCAGAGCTATCCTATATAGTTTTGATGATAAAATAGTTTTGTTATTTATTTTGGCTTTTCCTTGTTTTTTGTTTAGCTCACAACTCAGCAGAACCTGATTTTACTGTTTTGTGTATGGCTTGTTCCATCAAGTTTGATACTATTGCAGCTTCTGATACAAATATATAACTGTCTATGAATATGTATGTTCTCTCCATGGAAATTTTTTTTTATCAAACTCTTGTAGAAACTTTAACATAACATACATTTTTTAGCTCTCAAATCTTAGATAACTTTAGGTGCCACATAATGCTTTTAAACATATCTAGTTTACAACTGAATAAAAAATCAAGATGAGTAGTTGTTCCCATTCTAAAGATACTAAGTTTTATCTGTAGTGACCTGCTAACCAGCCTTAGTAACACATACTGCGGATACAACAATCTCAGCACAACAATTAAATGGTGGAAGTGTTTAACACATTGCAATAAATAAAAACACTTCTTACATCAATTCAAACAAACTCTTGCAACAAATCAAGTAAACACCTACAACAATTTGAACAAACTCTTGCAACAAATCGAGTAAACACCTGCAACATTTCAAAGAAACGTCTACAACAAATCCAGTAAACACCTGCAACAAAGAGTACCTAGAGGTAGGCACACGGGATGGCAGCGAGTGCCAAAGCTCATAGCTGCTAGGCCTAGATTTGGCGAGGCAGGGCTAGCCCGGTGCCTCATCGCCAACCCACACCACCACCATGCCTCTCGTCATTCGGTTGTTGTTCCCCAGGCACGCTCCTCAGCTTGCCATTCGCTGTCATGGCTCCTCCGCCTGTCGTCCGCTGCCATGGCTCGTCCACTCACCGTCCGCCACACTGGCCTCTCTTCAACAACCCAAATAGGGAAGGGCGAGAGAGGGATATATAGTTTGGAGATGTGAGGGGATGATGACGAGTGAGTTCGTCACTGCCTCATCGGTGATCTCCGCTCAGTCTGATCCATAGGTGCGAGCTCACATTTGGTTTGTGGCAGAATTTGTGCTTCACGTCTGGACTTGTGGGATTGTTCACGTGGGAGTACGTGTTGCCCTGTTGGATTTATTGTTGAGTGGTGGATGCGCCATCTTAAGAAAATCATGCAGATCAGACGTCCTACTGGTATCATTGCCGCTATGTATATTATCACATATGGTGATATATACTAGTATTCTAACTTAGTTGTTTTCTTGCTAGAAATGTAAACTTGTAGGACTAGTATGGCAACAAAGGGGTGAATGACGCCTTTAAATTTTCCCATAAGTATCTCTAATATGTCACTCTGATAGTTACAGAGTTATGAAGATTTAGGATAGAAAGCCAACACAAAAACTAGCAAATCAAGAAACTAAAAATTCAAGAAATTCAAAACCCCATCGGTCATACCTATAGCAAAATTTGGTCATGCCAGTGAATAATAAAATTAACTCGATGAATAGTAAAATTATCACTATTTCAAAAACAAAAATCCATATAACTTTTAATCCATAAATCCAAATGACTTAAAACTTGGTATGCACCTTCTCTACGATGTCACAAATCTATTCTAACCAATGACTGAGAGAATCATTATTAAAGTTGTGACATTTTTCATTTGAAAGAAAGTTGCATTAAAATCGGGCAAAAACAGAAAACGATGAATATGACTTACTCGTGGGTGAATAATGGTCAAGATGTCTCTAGCTATATTTTCATATGTCACAGTAAGCTCCAACATCCAAGAAATCAAAACAAAAATACTCGGATCAAAAAATCGCTTGAAGAGGCCAAATCAAGCAAAAACTAGACAACTTCAAAATCTTGCCAAACCTGATTCTTAGATGGATGGTGATTGATTTCAAAGATGTATCTTCATCATTTAATCATCCTTGGTAATCAGCAAAATCCATAGCTTTGATCCAACTTGATATTCTCAGCTTCTCAGCTTCTCTTTGACCTAAATTGCTTTCCCAAGTGTCGTGATTTTGATCCAAGGTAATTTTTAGTATTTTAGTAAACTTCCCAATATACTCTTTCTTGACCCGGTCTTCATCTTTCCTTACAAGCAATCACCATGCTTGCTACGTGTAGGTGTACCACTGGCTTGCCACATGTTGGCAAATCTCTTCCATTCTGGTTCAACTGGACCATGCCCCACTTAGACCGTTCAAGCCACATGGTTCAACCCATCACTCGAACATCCCTTCAATGTTTTTTGTCTTCCTTGTGCTATGCTTGAACTTCGCCATTTCACACAGCATTCCTGATTGTTCTAGGTCTTAGCTCCTCATGTGCGTAGGCCTGATCCTCGCCATTGACTATGGTTGACTCCAAGCGTTCGTACACATCCAAACACCAAAAAAATCATTTTCGGGTACAAGTTCTTCAAAACTTGACCACGTTAGTTAAAACATGTTTTATGCAACACATACGTACTGACCTAGGTCAACCCAAATCAATCCATGACTCAATTTCCCAAATATCAAGAATTTTTCATCTGAGCCTCTCTAGAAAATTGCAACCAGCAAGTAATCCGCTGTACTATTGGCCAATGGTCTGACTGTTGCAGTCATACCACTCCCAGTGGTTTGACTGACGCCATACCAACGGTTTGACCGGTAGTATGACAACAAAACCGATAAAATGCTAAATTTGCAAAATTAAAATATCCGCTCTATAAACTTAGTAATGGTTCATCACGATACTATCTTGGATCTTCTCACATAGTCATTCACTCTTCTCTTTGATGAACCCATTAGCAATTCTTGAAAAATGCAAATAGAAGGTGATTTTAGACAAAGAGAGAGAATTTTGCAAATAAAAGTTCAAAATGGTCAAACAAGGATTACAAATACTGAAAATGACCATATAAGGTAGAAATGGAGTGAAGCTATTGAAAATGGCATGTTCTCCACAGAGGACTTAAAATCCACCAAATAAATTTAACAAATCCCACTATAGATTCATATGAAAGGACAATTATTCTGTTTGCCTTGGTCATGGTGAATCCAACAGCGAAGTATAAGTAGATTTGGAAATATTGAAGTCTGGTAATCAAGTTTGAAACCCCTAATTCCTAAAGGAGTTATTGTTCTTTTGTGTTTAAAAATGTTCATAAATAAAATTGCATCCACAACTACTCAATCAAACCCATATATCCCTATCCTTTGGAAACCCTGGCAAGTAGTTATATTAGCATTTTCCTATGTGATTTGTTTAGTACGATTGGTTGTATTCAGTCTTGCTTTATTTTTCCACCAACACAGAGATCAAGGGAAGAGCAGGATGTTACAAGTTTTCGTTCTAGGGTTACGGCCGCACTCAAGCATTTCTGTAGAGTTTTCTTTGGTTTTTCTGATTGTAAGTTAAGTTTTGGGTTTGGACGCCCTTAAAATTTTTAAAATGACTATTAAGTCTTATTTTAACCAAATTAACTCCTTTTAAATGTTCGTGAGCAGGCATAATACTTGTTTTGTCTGTAACTGAACTCCTGGGCTGTTATAGAAGGTAATGACGTTCCTGTTCCCAAAAACAGGGGTATTATAACGTGAGTTTCTGTTACTCTATAATCTCTTATACGAACAGCCTAAAAAACCACAAAACGCAGCCTAAAGCCATAAAACCTCAGCTAAAAATAACAGGCCATTGCTTCCAAAATTCCTGTGACCTGTTTGATCAAATGCTCAACGAGGGCAGCAATGAGCAGATGGGGAATGGCATGGGCGTGCGCGTTCGCCACAACTCGAGCTGTCGCAGCCTCAATTGGGATATTGGTGGTGTGAGAGAGGGAGTAGGTGGTTCTTGTTCAGAGCTCAACGAGATGCCACTATGGAGGCGAAGTGCATTTAATCCTAGATGTGCTAGAGCGTACGGTGCTTGCTTGGTGTTCGAGGAAATGTTTGACGAGTGTGCGGAGGTGCTGTGACCGTCACCCATCAGCAACCATGGCCGCCGCCTGCGCAAGTGGAGATCGCAGGAGACGGTGCTGAGTTTCGGCCAAAGCTAAGGCCGGCGTTCATCTAATATCAGCCGAAGCAGCCATGGCGGCCACCTTTGCGCCTCATAAGTGAACCCTTGCGGCCTCCGAAAGTACTGCAGCAAGGAGGTGCTGCTGTAGCCTAGTTGGTTCCTGGATGGGCGCAATTCATGTAAAGGAAATCAGCTTTCGATACAGCAGAAACTGAAATGCTGCAATTATCTGGTGAGCCTATGTTGTGTGAGATTGTAGAGCTACTTAGCCAATCTGTTTTGTATGAGGTATTGTACAGTTGGACAAGAAGCTATAAATATGTAAATGACAGTTATTATTGGGTTGATACGCTCAATGTCGTGGACCAAAGAAATGATGTAAATGCTGATCGAGTAATTGCACAAGGTTCATTTCTACTTTGGCCGCAGTCTATAAGGCACAGAGGGCTGTGTAAATTATGGTCTGTCATTTGTGTAGTGCAAATAGATCCTGGAGGTAGAATAATACTTGCTGAGGGTGAGTCATTGGCAGCCAATGTTTATAAACCCACAACTATGGCTCAGTGCCTGCATCTTGCTCGAGAAATGCAATCGATTCATGAGAGGGTTGGTGCAAATGTTCTCACTCATAGTGAAGAACATTCTGGGCCAAATTATGGCAATGTATCTCGTCAGGTTTGCAAATACAGGACTATCAGTAAAACCCCTTTTCCATTTCTGAATTATTTGCTGATTGGTGCTATATGGCTGAAATGGGGAAAGTATTTTGACCTGGCTGCTGTTCCATATGAGAGGTTGCATCTAGAAATGATATACATGATTGAAAGGTTTGATCTCTGGTTAAGGAGCATAGAAGTTTCAGTACAGCAGTATGTAGCCGATGGAAGGGTTAAGATGCCTTGGGACGCAGGAGATGAAGGCTTGGTAATCGAGAGCATGGAACTGGTAGTGCAAAATTTGCACACCATAGAGCCCTCACTATTTGTAATGATCAAGTTGAATCAACTAGAAAAAATTTCTTAAGAGATGGATAATTCAAGTGGAGTGGTCACTCAATAGGAGATTATTCGTGGACGGAGTTCTTGTTCTATCTGACAATTGGTGGATTTCTTCTTAGTCTACTGTCTTGTTTATCACTGCTACCAGCCAATTTTCTCAAGGAATTCCATTAGAACCATCTTTACTGTCTGCAGCCAAGAATGATAATTGAACTTAATGTGAGCTATTTGTCAAGTATATGGTATGGATCAGAATAATGTTGAACAGGAAGCTCAATGTGAGGGACTCTGCAGCCAAGAAAAGGATGTGTGTGCCGTGGGATTCTACAGAACTGGAGCCTGTGATTAAGAGCAAGAAAATAACAGGAAATAATGTTCATTTAATTAAACCTTTGTTGTTTATTACTGTTGAATGGTACCAATTGCTATTGGAGTTGTTATGGCCAAGGATCTCGGCATACACGTAGCAGGTGAGCGAACAGTACCACGAGCACTGTAGCAACCGCGAACAGCACCACGTGGGTACTGTAGCAACACGTGGAAAATATCCGTGGGTACTGTAGCACATACGAATTTGGGTGATTCATTGGTATATTACAGATTATGAATATAATAATTAGTTTCTTTATTGTTTGGATTTATTTCCTTTTAGATTATTTCCATATATTAGAAATAAATTTTTTATTATTAGGGATTAGTTTTTTTAATATAAAGATATATTTTTAGAGGTCAAGTTTAGTCATCTCTATAAAACGGACAGCATTGTACCTATTATGAGGAAGGAAAAAAAAAGCCAAAGTCCTCTAATCTCCCTCTTTTCTTCAACAGGCCTCAGAGTCTTGACGGCAGCATAGCTAGCCGATTAAGGGTGAGTGTCCTACCCTCGGTCCTCGGACCCGTACCACAACAGAGTTAACTGAGATGTGCAGGACAAAACACTTACTTTTCACTATTCAGTTCACGGGGTACAACCTGCAATTTGTCTCAAGGTTATCAACCTTGTGAAGGTATTGACTTGAAGTGTTTTGGTCGCAACCAAGGACACATTGTCCAGTTTCTCCATTGCTAGAGGTGCGCCGTTGTTTGGTAATACATGAACATTTGGTCCATTCTGTTGACAAACAAGCAAAGCAAATATGTGAAGGACTCAGCACACATGTTCTTATTAAGGAGGGAGAATATTCAGTTTACAGACGGACCATATATCTTCTCAGATTGCAAACTGTTGTGATGAATCTTATGTCCGTTTCTTGTCAGATTGCAAACTGTTGTGATGAGTCTTATGTCCAATTCTTGTGTTGCACTGTAGAGAATATCATGGGAATAGAAAACTTGGATTTCGTATCATGATTTACTGCCTTGCTACTGCTAGCCTTGTTGCTAGATTAGCACACCAAGAAAATAAGCTTTTTAGTGAGGATCTTCTATAAGGCTTCTTCAGGTATTCAGATAAACTAGTGAAAGCTATGATGTTGGTAGCTGTACCGTTGAAGACTTCTCAATGTCCACAGCAAGAGGTTTTGTTGCAGTTGCTCAGTGCAGCAGATTTGCAAGATTTTTTTTTTGAAGAATGGGTTTTACAAGAAATGGGAATATAGGATCCTGGAATTATAGAGTTTTCTCACGAAAATAACTGGCTAGAAAATCTTGTATCCACAAACCTGTGTCAAGCACAAACCTCTATACAAGCAGTATCAGTTGACCTATTTGTCAAGCACATCCATACATGTGTTCTTCAGGTTCTGCCAATCATCTGGAAACTGGAATTATATTTGCAATGTGCTTGTATCAGGTTGTGATGAGTCTTATGTCCAATTCTTGTGTTGCACTGTAGAGAATATCATGGGAATTAGAAAACTTGGATTTCGTATCATGATCCATTGCCTTGTTACTGGTAGCCTTGTTGCTAGATTAGCACACCAAG
Organism: Dendrocalamus latiflorus; assembly: GCA_017311315.1. NCBI lineage: Eukaryota > Viridiplantae > Streptophyta > Magnoliopsida > Poales > Poaceae > Dendrocalamus > Dendrocalamus latiflorus. The sequence goes on along the minus strand of CM029654.1, from coordinate 13,199,793 downwards.
AAAATAAGCTTTTTAGTGAGGATCTTCTATAAGGCTTCTTCAGGTATTCAGCTAAACTAGTGAAAGCTATGATGTTGGTAGCTGTACCCTTGAAGACTTCTCAATGTCCACAACAAGAGGTTTTGTTGCAGTTGCTCAGTGCAGCAGATTTGCAAGAATTTTTTTTTTGAAGAATGGTTTTACAAGAAATGGGAATATAGGATCCTGGAGTTACAGAGTTTTCTCACGAAAATAACTGGCTAGAAAATCTTGTATCCACAAACCTGTGTCTATTTCAATCAATGTTGCCGAAACTCTCTCATACTGTGGAGCATGAGGAGGAATCTGGGATAACTAAATCATTGTCATATGTTTATAAGCTGGCTGACCACTTTGATGTCACTGTTTGCTCTAGTTTCAATATTCCAGTTGCAAGGGGGCAGCTAGAATTAAGCACAAGACTATAAGGTTGTGTAAAATAGAGATAAACTATACACGGACAAGTGGGACTGAAGCAAGATGGAGCACATATTATCCAATGATCTCCACATTGTCACACCAGTTCATATTAAGAGATTGTAGAAATTGGTGTTGCCTCTCTACTCAACCTGTCTGTTGGGCATCAAGAAGTTATACTTAGCACATATTATCCAATGATCTCCACATTGTCACACCAGTTCATATTAAGAGATTGTAGAAATTGGTGTTGCCTCTCTACTCAACCTGTCTGTTGGGTATCAAGAAGTTATACTTTTGGTACTAAATTTCAGACAAGTTTGTTGCCGAGTATTGATCTTTGGTTAGTGTAGGACCGAGATCGGCGACTAGAGAGGGTGAATAGGAGCACAAATTAATTCCGAGGCTTTTCAAAACCTTTTCCTTTGAGCGGAAGCAAAACTCTTCACTTCAATAGCTATAGAAGTTATGAAGATCAGATATAAATAATCACAAGGAAAGATCATGTACTCCACTGGTAGCTTCTGCTCCGGCTTCTTGTTGTCTCGCCTTGAAACCACCCCGCAAGTCTCGGCCATCTTTGGTGGCTCCTTGATTATTTGGACCTCAGCTCCTCCTGAGCGTAATCCTGATCCCTTGACCGCTTTGGATCCAAGCTCTTCTAGCTTAGTCTCAGTTATGTCCATCTCACCATGACATATCTCGGGAGTTCCACAAGCAGCACAAACAACACAAACCATCACATAACACCACACAAGACATTAAAAAAATTATTTATTGCTGTTGTTTCTTGCATCATTAACATTTACATGTGATCCTTGTGGGCAAGGATGTTTTGAAGGAGGAGGGTATTGTCAGGAGCTGAAAATGTTCAGAAATCTTCGGAGTTAGAAGCGGCAGACAGAGGTTGAAGCGGTACGCAGACACATGGTGGAGATCAAGGCGGAGGCGAGTTATGAAGATCTAAGGGCCCAGATCAAACCTCGTAATTACTGTATTAGCCGTGAGTCATTACTGTAGCTTTAATTCGTTTGTTAGTTAGGCTTAAGTTAAACATCAATTGCTTGTAATTGCCACGCTATATAAAGCTGGCTTCTGTAAGATGTCTTTATCGAAAATATTGAGAAATTCTTAAACCTTAGCCGGCTCTCCCTTGTTCTCTTTTACTCATCCCCATTGTTCTCCATTTCTCATCCCAAACCTGTTCTTATTACCCCCAAAATCTGTCAATATTTGGATTCGGAATTACTCTGGGTCCTGACTAGGGCTAGGTCTTGAATCAAACTGTTCTCCCAAGAACTATTTTGCAAAATGGATCAACAAATAGGGCACAAGTTGAGGAAGAATGGGTATGGCCTTTGTTTTGGCTCAATTGTTGCACTACACTATGTATCTACATTACCTTAGCATATTGTATCCGCATATTGGACTACCTTGAAAGTTCTTGATTTTAATTTTAGTCTTACCTTAGCACCACGCTCTTCTCATTGTGGTACTAACTTTATTTTAATTTTTCGGATGCCAAATCTCAAATTGAGTGCAGGGAACTATTGGTTGATTTACTTGGCAAGTAGTAGTGCAGGCTGAGCCTACTGCTGCTCCACTGTTCGACATGTCGATGCAAACCTGAATGCGGGTGTCAGATCATGCATCCCATGAAACTAAGAAATCACCCGTCCGTTCTTGTTGCTAGCTGCAATGACGTTAGGTAATCAATGAATGAATGGTAATAGGATTGGCATTGTATAGACCTACCAGCGAGGCAGTGACATGGTGAGAAAATAAGTGACCGGTGAACTTGTTCATGTCCCAAACGTTGAGCAAGACACAAAAGCAAGAGGTACATCATCAGAAACTCTACTCTCTTTACAACATTGCACAAACAATCGACATGCCAAGAATTCATATACGGACTCTTCAAAAAAAGAAAAGAGAAGGAATTCATACAAAGACGCTGATCTTTACCTGACACTACAAATTCACGCACTGTACGAGTAAATAAGCAACTTTTGGTCGGCCAGCCAAGCAGCCGCCCACAAAAACAGCATCACTGAAGATGGTACCGCAAAGTTTAGCTCTTGATTACAGCAACAATTTAGACACCAAATCTGATGAAACAGCGATTTAAGGAGGGATATAACATGAGCAGAGGCAAGTCGGCAACGGCTCCTTCCCGCGATACTCAGCTCTCAACGGCTCCTTCCACAATCGTTGAACACCAATGGCGACGTCGCCGTCTCCATTCCCCATCCCCTTTTTCTGGTTTCGTCGCCGTTATAAAATGGCGCAGCCGCAGCGACGCAAGCAGTTGAGCTCCCTCCTCCTCCTGCGTCTTCTTCCCGTTGAGTTGGCGAAAGAAAATGAGCGATGCAGCAGGTTTCCACTGGACGGTCCCCGGCGACAAGGACGCCGGCAAAGGCGACAAGGACGCCGGCAAAGGCGGCGTGATCGCCGGCGTCGTCTGCGCCGGCGTCGTTGTCGCGGCGCTGCTGATCGCTCTGGTTGTGTGCTGCCTCTGCCGGAGGAAGGAGAGGGTTGCACGAGCCCACGAGCCGCGTGCGCCGGCAAGCCCTACGCGCCGGCAAGACCCGGAGGAGACTGCCGCTCCACGCATCCAAGAAACCGGCGCCGGCGCCGGCGCGGGAGCGCAAGGTGATAGTGCGCCCGAAGCAGAGGACATCCACGGTCACTCCGGCGCCGGAGCCGCCAGGGACAACGTCTGCGGAATGTGCCGCGCCGCCTACAGCGTGCAGGGAGGGTTCGCGCCGGAAATGCTGGAGTGCGGCCACTGCTTCCACCGGCGGTGCATCCAGCGATGGCTGCGAGTCAATCTGGCATGCCCGACATGCAACGCGGCGCATATCACGTTGTAATGTGGATCATGAGCACACATTGTTCAATTCTCTTCTTTGTATGGAGAAATACAACACTTCTGAATATTCCCCCTCCTTTTTGCAGGCTAGGTGAGGCACCTGGGCATCGCTACACGGCGTCCATGGGGATTGATGGCTCTGCCTGTAGCAGGGACGACATCGTCGTCGGCCGTTCAAGCTTTCATTTCTGAAGTCTGGACTACCAAGTCTATGGCTAAGAAATGTAGTTGAAATTAAGACCCTTTGAATCAGTGGTATTAGCTGAGAATTGTGTCACTCGTGTAGTGCACGTTGTAATGTGGAATGATTGCTGTAATGTGATTACCTTGCGTCCTTGACTGAATAAACAAAGCAGTATCAGTTGACCTATTTGTCAATCACATCCATACATGTGTTCTTCAGGTTCTGCCAATCATCTGGAAGTATATTTGCAATGTGCTTGTATCAGGTTGTGTCACCTGACCTGAACCTGCTCTGAGACAAACTGACCTGACATCCTTATTTGCTGGCGACAAGTGCATGATAATGTAGCAATGTGCTTCTTAAAATGTTCAATAGAAACATCTGTGACTGAAACGTGATTTTGCAGCAGATACCAGTTTTTGTAATTGTTTGTTAGTCACAACTTCACAAGCAGATTAATGTATATTTGTTCATGATCTCAACAACAAGCGAGTGCTGGCAAAAGATTTATTCAGTTTTTAGGAAATGTCTTCAATACAGACAAGATAAGAACACTTGAAAGCCATGTTCCAAATGCACAATGACGCGGCCAGAATTTACAACTGGCCTCCAGGACCACCATATTGGAACGCAATGCCCTCAGGACCTGCACTTGAATCTGAAGTTAACATCACATTGTAGATGTCAGAATTATCTACATCTTTGGTCACCCTCCCCTTTGAAATCACGCCGCCCCGAAGCACAACCCACTTGAATTTCGCCGCAGGGTTGTTCCTGCCGGGCAGAGGCTGCACGCCGCTGCCCATGGGGGGGCTCTTCTGGCCTGGCGGCGCGTAAACGATCCCTCCCATCTCAACCAAGGTGCTGCTGTTCATGCCGTGGATGATCTCCTTTGGGAAGTACCCGACCATCTCTTGGCCGACGTACACATTCCAGTTCCCGGTTTGGAGATCCTAGCATTTTTTTTTTCAGAAACACTTCGTAAGATGTTCTCTTGTAGATGAATTCAGTGCAATGTAAGAAATTACAGTGTTGATGAATTCAGTGCAATGTGATGGATTACAGTGATCACCTTGGCTATATTTAAAGCAATTGATCCAGTTGGAAGGACCATCCCAGGAGTGGTAGTTTTGCTCTGCAGCACGAAGCCGGGGCATAGCATGTTCAGGCAACCGGTGTGTTCGTACCCGTCAGCCTGCATCAGAGGACATTTCTACTGTAAATATATTGCAGGCAACATCAAACAAAGGTACAATGTCCTCCACAGCATGCAAATCTGTTGTACAAAACGCACCGTCCAATAAACCATAAAACGCGTTTGGCCGTCGCCTTCACGGTTAGGGTCGATCTGGTAGGGTGGAGCAGACAGTGTGAGACGTTTCGCAGAAATTGCATTCAGCATATAAAATATCAAAACTTACAAGCCACCCAGATTGTATGGCGCTGATTTTGCTAGAGCTATCATCGACAACCAGTATTTGAGCTGAGGAAGACTGGCCTGCCAGAACAGTGAGTGGATACACCTCGACCACCGCACTTGCAGCTAGGAACTGCGAGTCTTTCTTGCTTTCTATCAGCAGTTGGGCGAACTAAGGGAAAGGCATGGCACAAACGATGAGATTGTGCCATTTGTTCAGACAAAATTGCTTCATGAGCAGGACAATTGTGGAATCAATGATGAACACAGATGAAGAACATTGTGGATGTCTTAGATCTTTCATAACATTTGGGGGAAAGGTTGACAATGGCAACTTACATGCTGTCCAGCAATTCCACTACTGTCTTTTTTTTGTGTTTTGAACACTTGAGAAGATGAGCGTGCCCTTAGAAGATCTTCCTTCAGTGTTCGTCGTATGAGAACAGTTCCATCAGGGCAACTTTCTTGCAGACCAAAACGAGCCGGTTGGCTTGTTGTCGGTACACCAGTCCCGGAACTTTTCACATATGAATATGAACTTGGCTTGATCTGATTTCATATTTTAGTCCATAAACAGTAAGCCCAATAAACAAGCACGTTTGTCAGAAAATCTGCCAACAATTTGCATATACCATTGTAACAAACCTAATAAGAATTGGTAATGCATAAGCTCATGGGCTACATCGATGGTAATCAAATAAAGGTTAGTATCCTAAAAAAGTTTTCTTTTATAATGCAATATACAAAATGCATGCAAAAAAGCACATAGTTACAGTAAATTGTAACAACTATGCACTTTATCTTGATCTAAACCTGAGGTATATGTCCTATCAAGTACATGAACATGTTGGATTAATTGGGCTTGGTCCATTTTAATTTAGCAATTAATCAAATGAAATTCCTAAGCCCACATGGAAAAACTGTTTAGTCCCATATGGAGAGTTTAATGGGAGTTATACCACTTTAAAAGGTGGAACGTGGTAACCCCCTTGTGGAATTGGAGAGAGCCAATACACGCGCGCGCTCGCTCGCTTGCTCGCCTCGCCGTGCGCGTGCGCGTTTTTCTTTATCTATTCGAAAATCGAAACGGACTCGCAGTAAATAGTATTAACAAATGGCTGGCAGTAACGGTGCAGTTACTAGTGAATTATGCCTGCAGTTACCTCTGGCCTCTTCGTTTTTGCTGTTACAAAAGAACAGAGTATAAAAAGGCTCTCTACTCCATACGAAAAGAGGATAAGAAAGAACAGTATTCTGGTTCTGTTTTTGTGGCTGTTCTCTGCAATCTCCGGTCCAGAACCCTGCGCGCAAAGGGTTTTGGGCGAGTAGGCCTCCGAAACACCGTCCGTTTGTGTACCTGCACAGGTAGGCGGGCGATCAAGTTTTTGGGGAGCGCATTGACGCGACTGCTCAATCTGTAACGTCGTCTACTTCCTGGTGGTGAACTGTTCGCAAGACTGCACGGCGAACATCGTCCTGCATCACGCCTCGATCGACTACATCGAATAGGCCATCATGTCGACTGATGGTAACGGCGCATCCGGTGTCTCCGACACTGGCCCCGCCCGAGGGTATAACCTGAAAACTTCTCTGGTGTATTTGTTTCTGTGTGCTATGAATATGTTAATAGGTGCCGCTGTTAGCTTGTTCGTTAGCGAATATGAATACATCATTGTTGAATCGCTTTTGTATGTCATGTTTTATATGCTAAATTTCTGGATTAAAATATGCCGAAAATTGACTAGATGTTCAACAGAACATAGAGCTCTAGAAAACTAGAAGGACAATTCAGAATCATGCTGGGATAAACATAACTGCTATTTTAAGAGGAGAAGATTTAGATCTCACTCGCAAAATAACAAGATAAATAGATCTGTTGTTAAACCATTTGGCTAGGTCTAGAATTTTTATGATGATGAATAATTGACAACATTGCTTAATATTGTTATTCGAGGCGTATGCGTGTGTGCGTGGACTGATATCGGTCAAGTTGGTGAGAACTTGTGCTGGGAAAAATGTTCTTTGGTCTTTGCATGTGCAGGTTAGGCGTGGAGACGGTCATGGTCGGTGACGAGGAAGACCGGGACTAGGAGGGGGAAATCTGAGGTCCAGGCGGTCGAGGATGTCACGAGGTGGTCGGGCTCACGCTGGAGCACATGGAGATCAAAGGTGGATGGTGCGTGGAGAAGATACAGGAGGTGCAGTCCTGGAGGCTTCGACACGCGATGAGTTGAAAAGTCGGAAGCGTTGAAAACCCGTGTTAGGAAGGGTTTCGGGTCCCTTGTAATTTAGTGGGCTGAAAATCTAGTTGAATTGATAAATGAGTTGGTTGATATTTTGTATTGGGCCTTAGAGTTAGTTTAGGCTTTGGGGATGATTAGAGACTCGGATACGGCATTGCGGCTGGTTAAGAAAAGAAGCCGTAACCGAGTAGGAAAACAGCGGCGGCTGCACTATGTATAGGAGAGGAGTCGATGAAAAAATAGGTGGCGCGGTGGCCGTGATTGAGCGTACACAAGAAATAAAAATAGAGGCAACAGCGGCTTTTGGGGACCGAACGTGTGGTCTTGTTTGGGGAGAAAAAGATTGCGGCGGCGAGATTGATCTTTTCATCTGAAGCCACGTCGGCGTCGTCTCGTTCTTCGTTTCGTGTGCGCGTGCGTCGCTGGTTTGGTTCTTGCCTGCTACAGACGTATCTACTGCTGTTGTCTGGTTACTTCGCTTCGTCTGTGATTCACATGCATGCACCAGGGACAAAAAGCAAGGAAACAGCAGCATCTCTCTTTCTTTAATTGGTGTACTGTGACATCGAAAGCAACCCATGCTGAGGAGAGAGAGAGAGTTTCACTTTTGCATGTGCTATTCATCAAGCATCAGAACACATGCATGATAGAGAATCAAGTTAGCATTTGCAAGTGATCATACACTCCAACACATACATACGTGAGTTTTTTTTCGTTTTCGTTTTCGTTTTTGTTTTGTTTTTTTGTTTTGCTTTGGCTATGATTGCAGGTAAAGAAATAAGTAGATCTTAAAAAAAAACTTTCGCTAAGCGCTGCAATCATTCACCCCCCCTCTGATTGCCATCTACGATCCTACAAGTGGTATCAGAGCAGGTTGCTATGGCGTCAGAGAGGTATGTGAATCGTCCCCCCATGCTAGATGGTACTGATTTTGCTTTTTGGAAGTGTCGGATGCAAGCTTATATTGAGGCTCAAGGTAGTGATGTTTGGAATAAAGTTTCTACTCCATATGAGGTTCCTGCTGTTGTTACTGATTTAAATAAAGCAGATGTTAATTTAAATGCTCAAGCTCGTAATTTGCTGTTTCAAGGAATTTCTCGTAAAGAATTTGATCGTGTAGCTCATATTAATTCTGCCCATTTAATTTGGAAAACTCTTTGCGATTATCATGAAGGAACCACTAAAATCAAGAAGGTGCGTAAAAATCTTTATCAAAAAGAATATTCTGATTTTGCTATGAAACCTAATGAATCCATTGATGATCTCTTTGCTCGATTTGAGAAAATATTGAGTGATCTACGCGGTGTTGGTGTTATTCCTGCTGATGAAGATAATGCAACTAAAATTTTGAGATCTTTAGGTTCTGAGTGGTTGATGGTTGTCACAACTATTAATCAAACTGTCGATCTAGATACTTTAACCATGGATGATCTTTATTCTAGATTGAAAACCTATGAGATGGAAGCTTTGCCATCTAAGATTGATAAATCTTCACCTTTAGCACTTATGACTAACCCCGTGCAGGCTGCTTCGTCGAGTGCTTTGTCTTGTGTTTCTTTGTCTGCCTTGTCTTCTTTTTCAGAGGAACAGTTCGAACAGCTTCCTGAAGAGGACTTGGTGTTGATCTCCTCACGAGCATACAAGGCACTCAACAATGTGAGGATGAGAAAGCGAGGAGGCATGTCAGGTCCGATCAGATGCTATGAGTGTGGCGAGCCTGGCCACATTAAGATGGATTGTCCCAAGCTCAAGGGGAAGATGATCAAAGAAGACAAGAATTATCGTCGTCGGCCATCCAAGAACAACAACACCAAAGGTGGAAATTTTCGTCGCAAGTTTGCTGAAAAGGTCCTAGCCGCCCTCGAGAGTCTTGACTTGAGCGATGTGGAATATGAGAGTTGTGACGATGATGACCGTGATGACGATGATGCTAAAGGAAAGAAGAAGAACAATGATGATTTCACGGGCATGTGCTTCATGACAGGCAACAACAATGATGACAACGACAGTGATCCCGATGAGGTAAGACCATCATATGATGAGCTTGAAGATGGTTTGATTAAACTTGCTATTGAATTAAAAAAGACAAAACAGAAATTGAAAGAAAATAATTGTGTTGTTGAAAGTCTAAATTCTGAAATTAATAGACTTAGAGCTTTAATTCCTGATGATGAATCATGTGAGTCTTGTCAAATTTTACATTCTGAGTTGGAGGCTGTTAGATCTATTAGTGCATCAAATCTGGATCAACTTAGAGATGTAACTGATAAATTTGATGAATTAAAATTGATATATAATTCTTGTGATGAAAAATTAAAAATTGTTAATGATGAAATTGATAAGCTCAAATCTTGTTCATCTGCATGTTTAGAGTCAAGTATTTCAAATGCTCAATCTAAAGCTTGCTCTAATTGTGAATTGCTAGAAGCTAGACTTAATTCATCTCAGGAATCTATTCAACAAATGCTTTATCATGAAAACATGTCTTGCTCAAATTGTCCCAAGTTAAATATTGAAAATGACGCTTTAACTAGACAATTGAATGATTTTGCTGAAAAGGAAAAATTGTCTCAATCTAGTGCTTCCAAGAATTTTGTGAATGAACATGTTAAATGCACTACTTGTACCACTTTGGCTAAGGAAAATGAGTACCTTAAAGACACTTTAGAGAGATTCTCTTTTGGTAAGAAAAATCTAAATATGATTCTAGACAAATCAAAAACAAGTGTGAAAAATCGTGGTCTAGGATTTAACTTTGTTGAGCATGCCAAGAATAATCCTCCTAATGTTGTTAAGGTTCTTGAACCTGGAAAAATTGAAGTAAAATCTGAAGTAAAACAAACTGTGTTTAAATCTGCTGGCTTTGTGCAAAGTTCAACGAATAATAATGTAGGTGCTAGCTCATCATCTCAAAAGAATTCTAGTTATGTTAAATTTCATTGCACCTACTGTGGAAGAGATGGGCACTTGCATGAATTTTGTTTTAGGCGGGCTAAGAAAGAAAGGAAGGAAAGGTTGAATGATTTAAGACAAAAACGTGCATTGTCTTTTGTTACTAGATCAAATGCGAAAGCTATGTTTTTAGAGAACTTTTATGATGGCCTTAAATCTACTTCACATGCTAGATTGGGATTTAATTCAAATAGTTCATGCTCTTTTTGGCATTCTGATCATCCACATGCACGTGATTCTGGCTCTAGTTTTGCTACTCCTGTTCGCCGTGTATCTCAGTACTGGATTCCTAAATCTTATTTTACTAACCCCAGTACTAAGATACCGACGATTGTTCGTGCTTTGTAGGCTCGCTACAAGCGGAAGGAGAATATATGGTTCATTGACTCCGGTTGCTCTCGCCACATGACCAGAGATTCACGATGGTTCTCCTCCCTCACTCGTGCTACCGGTGATGAGATGATCACTTTTGGGGACAATGCTCAAGGACGAGTTCTTGCAAAAGGTACTGTGCGTGTCAACGACAAATTCATCTTAAAAGACGTCGCACTTGTCAGTAAGTTGAGCTACAATTTGCTTTCAGTTTCACAGTTGATAGACGATAATCTTGAGGTGAGCTTTAAAAAGCATTCATGTTGCATTTTAGATCCATCTGGAAATCTAGTATGCAAAATTATTCGAGTTGGTCGTCTGTTTAAGAGTGACTTCTCATATTCATCATCTTCTAATCTTAGATGTCTTGTTTCATCTGATTCTAAGGACTTATTTCACTGGCACCGTAGACTAGGACATATTGGCTTTGATCATCTTGCTCGACTTAGTAATATGCATCTTGTTAGAGGAATACCTAGTCTTAAAATTGAAAAGTCAATGGATTTGGTCTGTTCACCTTGTCGCCATGGTAAAATGGTTTCATCATCACATCCTCCACTCACACTTGTTATGACTGATGCTCCGGGTCAATTGTTGCACATGGACACTGTAGGTCCTTCTAGGGTTCAGTCTGCTGGAGGTAAATGGTATGTTCTTGTTATTGTTGATGATTTCTCTAGATACTCTTGGGTCTATTTTATGGCATCTAAGGATGAAACTTTTGCTCATTTTAGAGAACTTGTTCTTAGACTTGCTAATGAGCATCCAGGAGCACTTAGAGCAATTAGAAGTGATAATGGAACTGAATTCAAGAATGCATCATTTGTTTCTTTTTGTGCTGAAAAGGGATTACATCATCAATTTTCGTCAGCTCGTGTGCCACAACAGAATGGTGTTGTAGAACGTAAAAATAGAACATTAGTTGAGATGGCTAGAACAATGCTTAATGAACATGGTACACCTAGGAAGTTTTGGGCTGAAGCTGTTTCTACTGCTTGCTATATCTCTAATAGAGTATTTTTGCGAGCTAAATTGCATAAAACTTCCTATGAGCTTCGTTTTGGTCTTACCCCTAATATTTCTCACTTGAGGGTGTTTGGATGTCGATGCTTTATTCTTAAACATGGCAATCTTGATAAATTTGAATCTAGATCATCAGATGGCGTTTTTCTTGGATATTCAGCTCACACTCGAGGTTATCGTGTACTCAACCTAGAAACTAACAAAATTGTTGAGACCTGCGAGGTCGCTTTTGATGAGGCTAGTCCTAGTACTAGACCTGACAATGCAGGTATACAGATTACTGACACACTCGAAGACAACTTTTATGACTCTGACGATGATGAAAGGGAGTCCCTGATTCACATTTCAACACATGTATCTACACCGATGGAGTCTACAGCTAATGGCTCTGCTCCTATCTCTCATGAGGTAGAGGCCATTACTGCTACACCTACGTCACCACTGACCCCACAGGCTCCCCTGCATATTCAACGACGTCATCCCCCTGAACAAATGATTGGTGAGTTAAATACGAGAGTTCTTCGCAACAGGTATAACTCTAATGCTTCATATGCTCATGCTGCTTTTGTTTCCTATTTTGAACCCCATGATGTAAGTCACGCTTTATCTGATGAGTCTTGGATTAATGCCATACATGAGGAATTAGAAAATTTTGAGCGGAATAAAGTCTGGACTTTAGTTTCACCTCCTCATGGTCATAATATTATTGGAACTAAATGGGTTTTTAAGAATAAACAAAGTGAAGATGGTGTCGTTATTCGAAATAAAGCTAGACTTGTTGCTCAAGGATTTACCCAGGTAGAAGGTCTTGATTTTGGTGAAACTTTTGCGCCTGTTGCTCGATTAGAAGCCATTAGAATTCTTTTAGCATTTGCTGCTTCTAAGGGTTTTAAACTATATCAAATGGATGTTAAAAGTGCTTTTCTTAATGGCTATATTGAGGAAGAAGTTTATGTGAAACAACCACCTGGCTTTGAAAATCCTAAATTTCCTGATCATGTTTACAAACTGTCCAAAGCTTTATATGGTTTAAAACAAGCACCTAGAGCATGGTATGATAGGCTTAAATCATATTTGCTTAAAAATGATTTTCAAATGGGCAAGGTAGATAAAACATTATTTACTCTCAAGCATGGCAATGATCTTTTACTCGTTCAGATATATGTGGATGATATCATCTTTGGTGGTTCCTCTCATGCTCTTGTTTCTAAGTTTTCAGATACTATGAGCAGCGAATTTGAGATGAGCATGATGGGAGAACTCACGTTCTTCCTAGGCTTTCAGATCAAGCAATCAAAATTGGGTACTTTTGTTCATCAGACTAAGTACACCAAGGATCTGCTTCGTCGTTTCGACATGGGTACAATAAAACCAATCTCCACACCAATGGGATCTACTGCAGTATTGGATCATGATGAGGATGGAGAGCCTGTTGATCAAAAGGAATATAGAAGCATAATTGGCTCTCTTTTGTATCTCACTGCCTCGAGGCCAGACATACACTTTGCTGTGTGTTTGTGTGCTCGTTTTCAGGCTTCCCCGCGTGCTTCACATCGTCAGGCGGTAAAGCGAATTTTCAGGTATCTTCAGTCAACTTTAGAATTTGGCTTATGGTATTCTTCTTCTTCATGTCTTACCCTTAGAGCTTTTTCAGATGCAGACTTTGGGGGTTGTAGAATTGATAGGAAGAGTACCTTTGGTACTTGTCACTTTTTAGGCACATCTCTTGTTTCATGGACTTCTAGAAAACAATTGTCTGTTGCACTTTCCACTGCTGAGGCTGAATATGTAGCTGCCGCTTCTTGTTGCTCACAATTGCTTTGGATGACAGCTACACTTAAGGATTTTGGCTTAGAATTGGATAGTGTACCACTTTTTTGTGATAACACTAGTGCTATTAGTATTGCCAAAAATCCTGTGCAACATTCAAGAACCAAACACATTGATATTCGGTATCATTTCCTTAGAGACCATGTGGAAAAGGGAGATGTCGTTTTGCACTTTATTGATTCAGATTCTCAAGTTGCTGATATTCTCACAAAACCGCTTGATTCTGCACGTTTTGCTCTTTTGCGAAGTGAGTTGGGCGTGGTACATCCTATGGGATTATTCTGAGGGGGACCTTGATATTTAAGAATTTAGGAAGCTTTGTTTATTATACTTGTCAATTAAATTAACAAGTCCAAGCCATCAAATTTAAATGAGTTGTGGAGCTATCTTTATCATATCTCTTCATATGTTGTGTAGCTTTGATCAGGACTGTTTATAATTAAATTACTACATTTGAATTAAAAGTATGACATGGCGAAATACTTTGACTAGATTGATTATAGTTATTACTTTGCGATGTCCATCGAAAAAGATTAACTTGATTGTGAGTCTTATTTTAACTCTTGGTTATGAGGCTCGCATGTTTCATGTTCCAACTCTTATGATCACTCAATTTGGCATGTTATTAAAAAAATATATATAAAAAAAATGAAAAGATGTATGCTTCAAGCATGCCATGGTGAAAAAAAAGGCACAAAAGTGCGCAAAATGAAAAGAAGTATGCTTCAAGCATGCCACCATAAAAAAAAAGAAGAAAAATATGTCATTATGAAAAGAAGTATGCTACAAGCATGCCACATGCCTAAAAATTGAGTGTGGAGTAATAAGTTGTTACATGAGACTGCTAGCCCGTCTAGAGTTAAAATTTGCTTCACTTTTAGGTTTTGAATTTTCGTTGTGATATCTCATTGTGCTCTCTATAATTGGTTTGGTCATTTTTGATATGCCTGTCATTGACATAAATTGCTTAATCATATTAAAAATTTGTTTTGACATTGCTATGTGATATATGGCTTTATATGATCTAGATAGCTCTACTCAAAAATATGGCTTGGTTAAATTACTAAATCAATTCAAAGTGACTTGGATAATCTACAAAGCTTCTAGATTTTTATTCTCATTGCTTCTTTAGAATAGTTCTTCTTTGAAAGTTCTTGATGATTACATTGCCAAAGGGGGAGAGATTTGGTGTGCTTTGTGAGATTTTGGAGAAATTTGCTAAAACTACATCTCTTGTGTTGAGGGGGAGAGATTTGAGACTTGTGGCTTAAAATGCTTTTTCGGCTTCAGTTCTTCACTTATATCTATTTAAAGCAAATTCATCATGCTATCTTACGGTGTTGTCAATGTATTCATCAAGGGGGAGATTGTTAAACCATGTGGCTAGGTCTAGAATTTTTATGATGATGAATAATTGACAACATTGCTTAATATTGTTATTCGAGGCGTATGCGTGTGTGCGTGGACTAATATCGGTCAAGTTGGTGAGAACTTGTGCTGGGAAAAATGTTCTTTGGTCTTTGCATGTGCAGGTTAGGCGTGGAGACGGTCATGGTCGGTGACGAGGAAGACCGGGACTAGGAGGGGGAAATCTGAGGTCCAGGCGGTCGAGGATGTCACGAGGTGGTCGGGCTCACGCTGGAGCACATGGAGATCAAAGGTGGATGGTGCGTGGAGAAGATACAGGAGGTGCAGTCCTGGAGGCTTCGACACGCGATGAGTTGAAAAGTCGGAAGCGTTGAAAACCCGTGTTAGGAAGGGTTTCGGGTCCCTTGTAATTTAGTGGGCTGAAAATCTAGTTGAATTGATAAATGAGTTGGTTGATATTTTGTATTGGGCCTTAGAGTTAGTTTAGGCTTTGGGGATGATTAGAGACTCGGATACGGCATTGCGGCTGGTTAAGAAAAGAAGCCGTAACCGAGTAGGAAAACAGCGGCGGCTGCACTATGTATAGGAGAGGAGTCGATGAAAAAATAGGTGGCGCGGTGGCCGTGATTGAGCGTACACAAGAAATAAAAATAGAGGCAACAGCGGCTTTTGGGGACCGAACGTGTGGTCTTGTTTGGGGAGAAAAAGATTGCGGCGGCGAGATTGATCTTTTCATCTGAAGCCACGTCGGCGTCGTCTCGTTCTTCGTTTCGTGTGCGCGTGCGTCGCTGGTTTGGTTCTTGCCTGCTACAGACGTATCTACTGCTGTTGTCTGGTTACTTCGCTTCGTCTGTGATTCACATGCATGCACCAGGGACAAAAAGCAAGGAAACAGCAGCATCTCTCTTTCTTTAATTGGTGTACTGTGACATCGAAAGCAACCCATGCTGAGGAGAGAGAGAGAGTTTCACTTTTGCATGTGCTATTCATCAAGCATCAGAACACATGCATGATAGAGAATCAAGTTAGCATTTGCAAGTGATCATACACTCCAACACATACATACGTGAGTTTTTTTTTTCGTTTTCGTTTTTGTTTTGTTTTTTTTGTTTTGCTTTGGCTATGATTGCAGGTAAAGAAATAAGTAGATCTTAAAAAAAAACTTTCGCTAAGCGCTGCAATCATTCACCCCCCCTCTGATTGCCATCTACGATCCTACAATCTGTGAATTATACATCTGATTTTCTTAAGAGTTCGTGCCATGATTTTCAGTTGGGGTACGGCATCATACTTCACCATTTTCATATCCTCGGCTGCTTTTTTGCAAAAAAATTATCAAAGCAATCTTTTTTCCCCGCAAATTTTTGCCAAAAGACATAGAAAATACATATTAGTTATGCTAAATGTCACCTGAAGCTTGTGGTTCTTGAGGAGAGGATGATTGAATGCAGGCTGCTTGTACATGTCGACACAGTCAAAAACTACACCATACTTATCCTACCATTTCATCAAATACAGAAGATGTCAAATCTGCAATCTCCAATGAAGCATGGTAATTGCTACCTCAAAAATTCTTCAGATGAATGTCAAGATTACCTGAAAAGATTTGACATAGGGTTTGTTAAGAATCTTGAGCTCTCTCTCCAGTGCCAAGTCGTCTTCGGAGAGCACTAAACTTCTTGTCCCAGCACTGCTGACGAACAGAAAAGAGAGCATGACCAAGATTAAAGAGTGCCTCATTTTGATTTCATGCTGTACAACTCGCAAACCACCTTGTGCAGTGTTTGCAATTCTACCACATATATATAATGCCAAATTGCCAACTCTCTTAAATCGACTAAATATTTCTATCCAAAAATAAAAAGGGGGGTCAAAATTTTCCTAACTTGCGTGAACAATTTTGGAAAAAGTAAGGCATATATTTAGCAACCATTAATTAGGTACTTTGAATTTTGCATGTTATGGTGCGCTCAGATACAGTAGGATACTATAACACCTTGGCCCAACCTCCGAGTCCGGAATGCTACCACTACTACACAACACTATAAGTGTAAACCATCTAACAAAATCTTTCGACAATATCCTCCACAAAAAAACTAATTCATAATAAACATAATTGTATGATCAGAGTAAGAATAAGTAATTCACAAAATAAAACTTATGTCACTTGCGTCCAAGAATGTACAAGACCACACGCTCAAAAATGCTCAGGACCACATGCCTAAGAACTCTCAGGACCTTGCGCCCAAGAACGCCTGGAACCATGAGTCTGGGAACATACTTAAACTTACAAATAGAACATTACTGAGAAAATATGTACTACCATATAAAGTTTCCTAATGTTCACCGTTGGTTTACGAGAGTTCCATTGACTAAGTTTTAGATTAGCAAGCTATTTTACTACGGTTGGATGAATTGAAGGAACTCAAGAAACAGTTGGATGAATTGATAGACAAAGAATTTGTTCAACCCAGTATTTCACCCCGGTCAGCACTAGTACTATTTACTAAGAAGAAGAATGGAAGTTTGAGAATGCGTATAAACTACAGATGATTGAATGTGGTAACCATCAAGAACAAATATCTTTTACCAAGAATCAACTATTTATTCGATCAACGTAAAGGAGCTAAAGTGTTTTCCAAGATAGATTTATGATCTGGATATCACCAACTAAAGATCTGAGAACAAGATTGAGAGAAAACTGCTTTTACCATAAGATATGAATTATTTGAATTCATAGTAGTTCCATTTGGTCTGATAAATGCACCAGCATATTTCATGAACTTAATGAATCAAGTTACATGGAACACTTAGATAGATAAATATGAAGAAAGCTTTTAGGCGTTAAAGACTAAATTAATTACGGCCACAGTTCTCATACTTCCTGATCCTGAAAAGGATTTTGAAATTTATTGTGATGCCTCAAGATAAGGATTATGATGTTTACTGATGCAGGATGGAAAAGTTGTGGTTTAAGCTTTAAGACAATTAAGGCCCCGTGAAAGAAAATTATCTGATACATGATCTGTAATTAGCAGCAGTGGTACATGCTTTGAAGATATATAGACGTTACTTATTGAAAAACCATTGTGAAATATTTTTATCACAAGAGTTTGAAGTATATCTTTACCTAGTCAGATTTGAATCTGAGACAACGAAGATGGTTAGAATTGATCAATGACTACGACTTGAATATTCAATATCACCCTAGAAAAGCAAATATGGTAGTAAATGTATTGAGCAGAAGAATGTATCATGGCATAAGCACAGTGTCAGAACACCAACCTCAACTACAGAAGGAAATATATGGATTGAATTTAGAGATAGCCAAGCAAGGATTAATAATAGCATTGGAAATGCATCCAACCTTGATAGAACAAATTAAACTTGCTCAGAGAGAAGACGAAGAAGTCCAACAACTTAACAAGACCATTCATAAGGAAAGTTCATCAGAATTTAACAAAGATGAACATGGTATAGTAAAGTTCTGTGGCCTCTTTTGTGTTCCAAATAAGAAACAATTAAAAGAGTCAATTCTAGAAGAAGCACATTCATTACCATTTTCCATACACCTGGGAGGAGCGAAATGTATCAAGACTTGAAGAAGTTTTAGTGGAATAACATGAAAGAAGAAATAGCTAAATATACAACACGTTGTGATGTATGTTAGAAAAGTAAAGTAGACCATCAAAGACTAACAAGATTGTTACAATCACTTTCAATCCTAGAATGGAAATGGAAGAAAATTGGTATGGATTTCATTACCGAACTTTCAAATACATAAGAAGGATATGATGCCATATGAATAATCATAGACCGACTAACCAAGGTGGCACATTTTCTACAAATCAAGCAAACATATGGGAAGAATAAGTTAGCAAAACTGTATTTGACAAAAAAAATTGTGGTATTACATGGAGCTCCCAAGAGGATTGTTTCAAATAGAGGAGCACAATTTACATCTAAATTTTAGGAGAAATTACATAACACCATGGGAACAAATTTGCCATTTAGCACAGCATACCATCCCCAGACCGGAGGACAAATAGAGAGGGTTAATCAAATCTTAGAAGATATATTAAAAGCATGTGCACTCACCTATGGAGTAGCATGAAAAATATGTTTCTTGTAATAACAATTACCAAGCTAGTGTTGGAATGGAACAATTTGAAGCTTTATACGAAAGAGAATGTAGAATGCCATTAAATTGGACGGAAACTGGAGAACAACAACTTCTCGGACCATAAATTATTCAAGATGCTGAAGCTCATGTGAAGATTATTAGAGATAAGCTGAAGATTGCCCGCAATTGTTAGAACTATGCAAATAATCATATAAAGGACTTAAGCTTTGATGTCGAAGATTATGTATATCTTAACGTTACCCCATTCAAGACAATACGTTGATTTCAAATGAAAGATGTGTTGGTCCTTACCAGATTCTAAAGAGAATAAGAGAAGTGGCATACACGTTACACTTGACTTCATATTCAACTAGAATATATGATGTATTCCATGTATCATAACTTCGAGAGTGCCTTCGATTACCAATTGAACAAGTACCACTTAAAGATATAAATCTATAGAATGACTTAACATATCGAGAAGAACCTGTACAGATTCTTGAGACCACAGAGAGACAGTTGAGGAAAAGGAATATCAAATTCAGCAGAGTTCTTTTTAAGAATCATACTGTAGAAGAAACAACTTGGAAAAAGGAGTTGGATTTGCAGCGAAATTTTCCCAACCTGCTCCCCAGTTTATGTGAATCTCGAGGTCAAGATTCTTTTTAAAGTGGGTAGGTTGAAACAGTCTTAAAATTCAAAAATTTTGAGATTTATTTGAATTTGAAATTTTGCCAAATATGGAAACTCCAGCCAAATTCTGCTCTCCTTTTCAAGAAATCAGCATTCCATTTGCTAAGGCGTCTTCTTACCACTGTGTCGTCACCTTGTTCTCTCTGCCACATGCCAGAACGATGTTCGTGCTCGCCAATGTTGCCTCACTCGCTCATTGCCTGTACCAGTGTCAAAGGTTGCACAACGTCCTCCCCACCTCACCAACCGGGCATACCCCATCTTAGCTCCATCGCTGACCATGCGCCTCGCAATTCCACCATCAATCCGCATCGGTACCATCTCCCGTGCACCAACTGCTCGACCCGCACAACATGCCATTGCTCACCATGCCAACTCGCGTGACACCAATGAGAGGCTGAGCTTCTCCCATCGCCAGCACAGCTGCCAGCTTTGCCGCTACTACACTGAAGCCACTCGTCTGTCACGCCACTGTCCACATGTCGGGTGCACCATCACACCACTCCTGGCATGCCACCACCTTCGCCAGCTGTAAAAGCCAAGCTCGCCAATTACTTCATTGCCTTTCACACCGCCCCACAACCACTGCAACCTTTCCTCCTCTTTGGCCAAGCCATGCCACCGTCGCCCAATTTCTCACCGCTGCCTCCTCTCTAACCCAATTAGCCGCACCCTTAACATCACTTCAACACCACGAAGCTATCCCCAGCTTTCCATCAAGCCTGGCCATCCCTACCTCACCATTGCCGTACACCACCGCTCCGCAACCCATGGTCACCGTCGCCAAAACTCCTCGAGTCATCCCAAGCTAAGCCATCACTACCACCAGACTCTCCTCATCTCATAGATGCTCGAGCCATCCTCAATTCGGTCAAAGCCTTGCTGTGTCCTATTCCGGCCAAGCATCACATCGCCAGCCGTCTCCATGCCACCACCACTCACGCATTTACCAAAATGGGTTGCTCGTGTACCAAACTTACTCGCCTCACCACCGCTCGCCGTTGTTCATCATTGCCGACACTGAATTCGTCATCACCGCCATTTCCTCTATTTTGGTGGCCATGGGAGCAAGCTCTGATAACAGCTAGGCTCTGAGCTATTTGGGCCGCTTAGATGGGCCGACAAAGCTAGCCCAAGCCATTCTTTGGCCTAGTCGGCCAATTGTGCTAGCCACAGTGTGCCTAACACTGTTCAAAACCCAGCCCAATACTATTCACCGACAACCCATTAGGTTTTAGCCCAAACTTATTACTATTCACCAAACCCAATTCTTGAGAATAGTGTCAACCCAGTACGTTCACCCAACCAGTTACTATTCACTCAAAATCTATTAAGTCTATTTGTGCTCATTTTGACCATTTGAGCCCGTCTAACATATTTTTAACTCCATCCGACCCATCCAAACCCTGTTTAAACCCTAACTACTCAAACCCTCTTATGTTTAATCCTTTTTTTATTTTTCTCTTTTATTTTATTTTGTTCCCAACTCGCTTTTTTTAGCCCGAACTTATATGTTTCTTTTATTTGCTTATGCACCCAGATTCGTTGAACAGACCGTCAAAGGAGCTAACCAAGACATAGAAGAAGTAAGCCCAAGCCCAATCAAAAACTCCATGCAAGAAAGCAAGTTATCCATTTATTTACTCGAGTAAAGTCATAAATCATGGCCTGAAAATATTGGACCGATATCTATTCTGTTTGTAACACACGCTAGCGCAAAACTTCTGTCAAGCAGCATGCGTGAAAAAGGGCAGACACG
The DNA here is from genome assembly GCA_017311315.1 of Dendrocalamus latiflorus. Lineage (NCBI taxonomy): Eukaryota > Viridiplantae > Streptophyta > Magnoliopsida > Poales > Poaceae > Dendrocalamus > Dendrocalamus latiflorus. The sequence goes on along the minus strand of CM029654.1, from coordinate 13,178,522 downwards.
CTCATACATGCTGCAGCGCCGCCTCAGCCGAACTCCTGCGGCTCCGAATCCCCAAAACAACAGTCTAGAGCCCATCGTAATGGGCCACCTGTGGAGATTTCTCCATACGAGATCACCCGATTACGATGCAATGGGCCGCGACTCTTGATGCGTGTGGAAGCTGGGTTTTTGATTCTCCACTCATGTCATCGCTCCTCCGGTTTTTCATCGACCTGCACGAGCAGTCGTTGAAAAAACAAATGACTTCTTCATGCGATGCGAGTACAACACTCTAGAGAAACTTGTGTTATTGTTGATCCAAGTACTACATCGAGTTTCACATGATTATGGTCATGCAAGTTGCCTGGGTACGCAATCCCAACGATTGTCAAATGTTCCCGTATTACGTGGAGTACTTGTAATGCAAAATCATCGCACAAAAAATTACTCGTAGCGGAATTGAAACTTCTTTTACTCGTCTGGTCGTTTTGCTGAGGAGTGATAATTCCAATGTTGTTAGATGTATGCCACTTTTGGAACTTCTCCCTCCATACCGTTGTGCCCAATACTTCGACACGCCTAGACGATAGCATGTTCTATGTTTACGTCAAACGATAACATTGTACCCAGACATTTATATGGGATTCGGCCCCGCTTCATTGAGCTTAAAGCTCAATCTTTTTTCACTGTTTAGTACTATTTGATATTTATTTTTATACTATAGCTGTTGTTATATTTTTTTTAGTGTAATTAATGTTTCAAAATAAAAAGATTACATTATTACAGATAAGGAATAAGAAAAAAGATAAAAAAACCAAAAATATAAAAAGTTAAAAAGGATGAAATTAAGAAGCTAGAAGCTAGAAACTCAAGCGCAATAGAGCAGGGCTTAGGCACTATTCTAAACAGTTTCTGGTTTTTGAGCGAAGTGGTTTTTCAAAATGATATCTATAGGTCGTTTGTATGAGTCATTACAGAAACCATTTTGAATAGAGTGATTTATCAATGTGAGTGTGTCTTACTCCTTCGATCTCTCGTACTCAGTCAAAAGTAAAAAGTCACAATCATAAATCCAAAGCTAGAGCACTTTTAAATAGGACCTTAGATAAGTAACAAAAACATTGCCCGCTAGACGCTGGAGCTGTAGAGCGGTAGAGTTCGGCTGTTTGACGTTCGTCTCCCACGCACCAACGGCACCATGTGACCTTGTACCCACCGTACCAAACCCCCGCGTCAAACCCCCAGCCCAACCGCGGTGGGAAGAGGAGGATTACCTGACGTTGGAAAGGAAGCGGGAGAGTGAGCAGCGAAAACGCTACAACGATTTACAGTGCGTCTTCGTTGTGCAACGCTATTGCTCTGATTTGCGCTTTAACGTCACAGGATTCACCACGATGGTGGTGTGGTTCGCCTCCCACTCACGCTCTCCACAGCTCCTCTCCTCCTCGCCGCCTTTTTCCATCCCAATTTCTACATATAAAAAGCCGAAATACCTTGACCCTTCCTCACTCTTCCCGGATCGACCGCCGCTCCTACCGTGTCTCGGTGCCCCCCTAAACCCCGTCCAGATCTTCCGCGCCCGCCAAAGATGGCGCGGCCCGTGCTGCTGCTGCTGCTCCTCCTCGCCCTCCTCTGCTCCCACATTGCGCTCTGCTCGTCGGCTGCGTCGGCGGCGAAGCCCAAGACCAAGGCCTCTGGCGGCCGCAAGACGCTCCTGGCGTCCGCCGCCGACGAGGGGGAGGAGGGGCCGGTCAAGCCGGCCAAGGCCGCGGCAGCGGGCAAGATCAAGAAGAAGCTCGCGTCCGACGGCAAGAACCAGACCAAGGTTGTGAAGGCCAAGAAATCGGAATCATCCACCACCAAAGCCACCAAGAAGACCACGGCCAAAGCGGGTGGGGATGTGGCCATTGCCAAGCCCAAGCTCCCGAAGCTGGACAAGGCGGCCGCCGGGAAGACTAAGGGTACCGATTCCGCCGAGCCCGCCATTGCCAAGCCCAAGCTCCCGAAGCTGGACAAGGCGGCCGCCGGGAAGACTAAGGGCACCGATTCCGCCAAGCCCGCCAAGGTGCCGAAGACGGGCGCTAAGGCGGTGAAATCTGAGGCCGCCGCCGCCGCCAAAGCCAAGAAACCGTCCAATTCGACCGTGGATGCTAGCGCCAAGCCGGCCAAATCGAGCAAGAAGGCGCAGGTGGTACCTTCCGAGGGGAAGGCAAGTGCCAAGGTGAATGCGACCGTGAGCGAGGGGGCGGCGGGGGTGGAGGAGGACGTGGTGTTCGCGGAGGAGGCGGAGGGGACAGAGGACCTCATCTCCGAGTTCCGGGGGCTGCCGGCGCGGCTGCAGGAGACGCTCATGCCGGACCTGGCTCGGCTGTCGTACACGTCCAAGGCGTACCTTTCCGCGGCCAATGCGGGGATCGCCGACGGAGTGCGGCCGATCCTGGGCGGACGGTGGGCGGCGGCGGCCGCGTCCGCGGCGTCGGTGGCGCTGCTGCTGCTGCCGCTGTTCATGCTCACGGCGCTGGTGCGACGGATGGGCCCGTACCTGCCGCTCCTCCACCGCGCGCTGCTGCTGGCGCAGGCGTACCTCGCCATCTACTTCGCCACGCTCGCGCTCGCCGCCGCCGCCACGGGGCTCGAGCCGCTCCGCTTCTTCCACGCCGCCTCGCCCGCAGCCTACACCTGGACGCAGGCCGCGCAGTCGCTCGGCTTCATGGGCTACCTCGTGCTCCAGATGGTGGACCTCGTCGCCGTCTTCTCGGGGGCCGCCTCGCCGGAGGAGGACGGCGGCGGGGACGCCACCAAGGCGCTGGGCCTGGCGCAGATGGTGGTGGGGCTGGCCGTCGGCCTGCACTACTACGCCGCCGTGTTCCACCGTGCGGCTGCCGGCGAGGCCCCGCGCGCGAACTGGCGCGTGTACGCCGTGTACGCCGCGTGTTTCGTCATCGTCTGCGCGTGCGCCCGTGCCGAGAGGAGGAAGAAGGCCTATCTGGCCGGCAGCGACGGCGCCGCCGAGGAGTGGAAGAAGAGCTGATGGTCGGAAACTTTGAGTGACTTTTATGTGAAAAATTCACAATATGGCGGAAGCCAAAGGGCATGGGTGTAAGAAGGCTGCGAATTTAGGAATGAGGAAGAAAATCGAAGAGAAAGGAAAACAAGAGGAGAAAACTGCTAATTTCCTTTTTTTTCCAATATTATGTTTTCCTTTCTCATTTGTAGTTGATTTGAGTACAGAGGGATAATATCATAATGGGGGGCAAAATAAGGGTAAAACTATATTACTGAATTATGGTGCCCGGAGGAAAAAAAATTCTGCCCGTGGCAATGTGCCAATGTTGGATTTTTGTTGTTGAAAAAATGTTGGTGTTCTTTTGGTGCCCTTCAACTCAGTTTCACAAGCCAATATGCTCCTGGTGGTATTACTCAACTATATTCCATGTATAAATTTTTGTGAGGGTTTTGCATGGAATTTTGGAATAATACAGAAAGGGAAATGTGTGACGGGGATTGATGTTTGTAGGAATTTGGTGAGCTGTTGAGAGGAAGTATAATGAAAAGGATCGTTTCTCTCGGCTGGAAAAGGGCTCTGCTTTCGCAAAGTTTCATGAGATCCTTGGGAATTGCTGGTTGTAACCGGCTAATGCACAAGCCTAAGATTCCGTTTCAAAACTTTAAAATTTTGTAGTTTTAAAAATTAAAAGTAGTTTGAAACGTGTTGAATTTGTAATATGGTTTTTTCTCTTTTTATTTTTTCTTTGTATTATCTGTATAGATATAACAGCATGTTTTTATTTTTATTTATTTTTAAATTGAATCATTTTTAGAAAAACTAACAGCTGTTAAGTGTCTTTTTAGTCGACAACTAAACGTCAGGGGACTTTTGAACGGAGCTAGCTACATGTAAGGTGCTCCAAACTGCCGATTGATGTTTTTTCATAATACAGTAGATTTGTAGTATGTTCAATAGAGAATTCAGTTTCTGTAGCATCGTCCGTTTTGGATTCTCCGGTTAATTTTGCCTTGTATTTTGGATCGTGATACGTTGGTTTTGGCATCATTTTCCGGACTCGTTCTGCTTCCAAGCATGGAGATGGAGGTATTCCGCACTAGCTCTGCTGCAGGTGCTGCTTGCAGCGATCATTAGGGATGTCATGGACTCGCTGCCGCTACAAAATGGTGACTGAACTGAAACTCGCCGTGTTGACGGAAGGCAGGCAGGCAGTGCGGGACAATTGTTGCCATTGACCCGCAGACGGAGGCTCGAGACATGTCAGCCTCCATGCCTGGCTGTCGGTGGACATTACTCCTAGTTGTACCTCGCCAGATTTCGTTTGGTGGGTCGCATTTGCTGCACCTGCATGCATGATCCCGATTACTGGTGCTACTTAAACATCAGACAAGAGCAACCATAGAACTGGAACAGCGACGACCATGAGTAATGATATAATCACCTACTCTAAATTACTGAGACTCAACTCTCTGATGCAGTGTGATGCTTAAGGTGTGTTTGGTTGAGCTGTGGCTTCTGAAAAAGCTGCTGTGAGCTGTGGGCTGTGGAAAAGCTGCTGTAGGTTGTGGGCTGTGGAAAAGCTGTAAGCTGTTTGGTTCAAACAAGTATAAAACTTACCTCCTATCTCTATTTTCCTTGAAACAACTGTAAAACAGCTCTCTATTTTCACCATTTCAAAAAGCAGAAAGTCAAAAGACAAAAGCAGGGTCCAAGGTGATTTCAAAATTGTACTACCCAAAAGTAGCTGCTTCTGAAAAAGCAACTTCTGGTTTCCACCCCTTTGGTTGGCTTTTGACTTTTTGGAAGCAAAAACAGCTCCCAAAAACTCAACCAAAGACACCCTCTGGTTTCCACCCCTTTGGTTGGCTTTTGACTTTTTGGAAGCAAAAACAGCTCCCAAAAACTCAACCAAAGACACCCTTAGGATATATGGGCTGCCACAAGGTCACCTTTCCATGGCATGCATGGCATGGCACACCCGCTGCATACGGTGGTTTTGGTCCCCTCGAAGCGATGATGCGCGCAACGCATCTGCAACGACGACACACGTCCAACGGCGTTCGTCACTCCGATTCGTGCAAACAGGGGAACATCCCCACAGATAACTCGCTCTCAGCTCTTCTTTAGTCGGTCTTTTATCAGCTCAAGGATAGTTAAAATTTTCACTGGTAACTTGCATCGTACGCAGACCGGATTAATTTGTTACAGGGATCGAGGTTGACGCTGGATGCACTAGATTATTTTCTGTAAAGCGAAGTGTTCGATGACGGAATGTGGTTTGCTTGGGCTTGCAACAACTCGGTCGAGTCAACCGTTGGAGGACCCGTTCACTGACGTTCGACGGCCACCGTTTTTCGCGAGTGAAAACTCGCCGAGACAGGCTACTTATTTGGGTTTTTCCCGGTAATTTATAACTTATTTTATACTGTACCTGCTAGTGTATTTTTTAGCGTAAATAAATTTTAATAAAATAAAAATAAAAAACATGTTAGCCTATCACAAATAATATTAATAAATACGAAAAAAGAAAAAGTAAAAATATAAAATTAAAGAATAGTGATCGGTTGGGTTGTGGCTTATGGCTTATTTCACTGTAGCTGGCTAAAATTACACTGTAACTGAAGATGACTTATTTGGTATAACTAAATTTAAACAATTTTAAAAATAGAAAAAATAGGTTAGCCCATCACGTGTAATGCAAACGAATACAGGAAAAAAGAACCGGTAAAAAACTCAAAAAATCTAAAAAAAATCAAAAAAAGATGAAATTTAAGAATAGTGAAAAATAAACTAGAAGTCAAAAGCCGAAGTCGAAACGATCGGGCCTTAAAGCTGAGTGTGGAACGAGCGTGACAGAGTGCTCGCGACTCGTGTCGCATCACAAGGAAACCAAACACGCCATCCATCCATGAGTTTGGTGGTTAATGGCACCATAATCTCCTGTCACCTCCATCTTCATATCTCTGCCTAAGTATTTGTACGATCTAGTATCACTTTCCTTTGGCTTTTTCACTCTCTCCGGACACTGAGAGAGCGCAGTAGTTTGTCCATTTTAAATGCGTGAAAAGCTACGTGGCACTTGCATTGCTGCCCCTCACTATGACACTAACAGCCGAGCATAAATCCTAATGATACCGGGCATCAGAATATTTAAGCCTTAGAGATGCCAGTGACAAGAGGCAAGCGTCGGCGTTGGGCCACAGGCGCGCATCGGAACGCGCAGAGGCAGAGCGCGGCGTGTTCCTCCGGCCATGGCCAGTCCACGCGCTTTGCTTTCGAATGGGCGCGTCCGATACCAATCACCGACACACTGCGTTTGCACCACGACCTGGGTGTACTGATGCTACATCGTCAGCATCTCTACCGTACTGCACTGCCAGTAGCAGGTAGCCGTCTAGGGCAAATCGCTTCACCGAGACCGTGTTTTCTGGTCGGAAAACACCAAGATGCAGCGATTAGCAACGAGACCGTGTTTTCTGGTCGGAAAACACCAAGATGCAGCGATTAGCAATGTCAAATGTACTCCAATCGAATGACCAAATGCTTATACCTGAGCTGCAGAGGTAGCATCTCGAGACCGTTCAGGCTCGCGCACCACACGACTTCAATAGGTGGGTCGAGTTTTGAGAGCTCATAGCATATCTGGCCCATAGATTTTTTTTTTACAAATCTAATATTTGTATATAAGAAATTACAAATTTAGCATCTTCTAGCAACAACAAGCGACATATATCACCTATCGTACTGCCCTACTATGGCAAGAAAATGATTAGACTGCCGAGCTAGTGGAGCTCGGCAGGAGTTCCTACTGAGCTCCATCAGCTTGGTAGCCCGTCGTCACCCACCGCCTGCGTTCTCATTCCTCTCTTGAGGAGCTTCACTAGCTCGATAGCACGGTCATTTCCAGTCACGGTGAGGAAGCACGGTAGATAATATATGTCATCTGCTGTCATAGTCATAGAGAGGACTAGACTTATAATTTACTATATGTAACGTTGGATTTGTAAAAAAAATTACTGTGGCTTGGAGTTTCGAGTCGGAACCGAGCACAAAAGTGAGCCAATCGACTTCGAGTTGCTTCGTTTTTTCATGAGCTCGCTAGGCAAGCCTGTCGAGGGCTTTGCTGCCTTTTGTTGTGATGTGATTGTTCAAGGCAGAACTGCTGGGCCAGGCCTGGTTTGTTCCCGAGCGTGTGGAGCAACCTACCTAGAGCGGAGTTACAGAAACTCCACAGGGTTAACCCGCCAACTCTAGTCTTCTGCAGTACTAGTAGATTAATCCTTGCAGCTCTGAAGTCTGAACCATCGACGATTAGCCATCGCCATCGAGTTAGACCTTATTGGATGCTTTATCGTCGGATGGACATTAGGGCATACATATGCCACGTTCGCAATCAATTTTGTCCATTGGATACGTGAATCTTTCGTTCGAAATGCACGACATAGATGAAGTCACTAGTTCAGTGGGACAAGTGAAAATTTGACTTAACTGGATTCAAACCCACTTTACTTTGATCGGAAGATCTGGTTTTTGCTGGTTTGCATGATGATAGATTCAGTGCTTTTTATTTTCATGAACTCACAATACTGAAACAAAATTAAACAAGTTTACATACGACAAGAATATGCCCTGCCCCCTTCTGCCTTTACAATACATTTTCTTGCATGTGAGAAAATAATTACTTGGAGGATTTAAAAAAAATTGCAGGGAGCCCAGCACCTTATAGGCAGCCCACTTGGTTCGCATTGCTACTGATTGAGATGGGCCTTGAATTAATTTGTATGTCATCACTTCGTGGGCAAGATGTTCATGGGTATCACGTCCGCAAAATTGTTCCCTTCTCTTTCTTCTGGGCCGGACGTTCATGGGTATCAAGTCTAGAAGTTTGTGGCCGGATGCCCACCAGTTTCCTGGTTTTTTTGGGGTTTTTTAGCCGGATTTTTAGGTTGACAGTAGGGGTTGAACAACGGACAAACTTTATATAAGTAGAGATAGAGATAGAGATTCTGCCAAGTGCCAACCTATGGATTTCAAGCGTGGGATTGTTGGAAAGGAGATTAAATGTTTCTGATGGCAACCTCCGCGGCCATCTCCCAAGCCCTCGCACCCACACAACTATTTTGGACCAGGAGGAAATTGAGGGAAATCAGTTTCTGGATGCCGAAATCAGATCCAAAACCTCGTTCAGATACTGTACCATGTGCATGGTATCTAATCTTAAGCCGCTGGAGCTTTGGCGTTGCTCCTTCTTCAAACATCGCAGCCGATCCACCCTTTTTGTCTTCAGCATACAAGAGAGAAAGTTTCCTTAGACACTGGAACCCACCGCGGCTGACGGCGAGTGTTTCTTGATTGGATTTTCGTAGTTTTAGATGGAGGTATACCAGGACAGGCAAGTCTTTCAGCGGCTGCAGATCTTCCTGTTGCAACTGTTCCAAATTGATGGCTAGGTAGATAAGGGCAGGATGATGATATCCTCCTGGGAATACTCTGGAAATACAACACACCATGCATCTCAAAATGTTGGAGATGACCTGGAGGAGGGCGCCATGATTCGATCAAGAAATTTGAAGTACAATACAGGTAGAAACGGAAAATTTGTAGCCTGGAGGTTGCTTTCTCCTAGCTTGCACAGCGATGACACCAAAGGTTTCTTGTATTTTTCCTCGTCACCACCTGTTATATCTTGATCCCAATGTACGCCGAGCTTCCGCAATTTGATTAGATTACCTTGCTCCAGCACAACCTGAAGAGCTCTCATGTTGCTAATCCCATTTGAAAATCTTACATGAATACCCACCGTCAGGCGCACCAATTGGCGTAGTTGTAGAATGGTTGCAGGTAATTCTCTTAAACGGGTTACTCAGGTCTACCGTCCATCACGGGGGATCGTTGCTCGAGTTTCCCTCCAAGCGACAACGGAGGGTCAATGCGTGTTGAATATACCACATCACCATGTACCCACCACAAGTGCTCTCAGAGTGGGCCCGAGTCAACATCACCTATATAATGAGGTATGCCTCGGGAGTGAATTTTCCTCATCAAGACCCATTGGTCATTGAGACTAGCATAGCAGGGTGTGACGGAGGTTGTTTCATGGACCTCTTGTTTGTCGGCGCTTTTGACCAAATGGGCATCCCTCGAAACAAGCTTCAGCCACCAGATTGCGATGGGCATGCGAAGCATGCTTCAGAAAGTACACGTGGTAAGCGAAGGCCCAACCCTTACCTTAGCAACACCCCCTCCCTCTGTGCCAGGGTGGATACTGAAGCCAAGGCTGGATGGTGAGGTGAAGAGGGTGCCACTCAATAGTGAAGACCCATCGAGGTAAGTATAAGTCGGAGGTGGTCTTACCCCGGAGCCTGAGCGGAGCTTGCTAGAGGTACTCCAAATGAATGCCAACGTCTTCACATAGGCTCCAATCGACATCACAAGAGTGGATCGCTCCACCGTCGAGCATAGGTTGGCGGTGCGCCCCGACGCGAAGACTATGAAGTAGTGGATGAGGAGAATGTCCCTGGATAGACAAGAGGTTGCCAAGGCAGAGGTGGACAAGTTGATCGCCTCCACATCATCAGGGAGGTGGTCAACCCCAAGTGCCTCACCAACCTGGTGTTGGTCAAGAAGGCAAATGGAAGCTTGCGTATGTGCATCGACTTCACCAACCTCAATAAGATGTGTCACAAAGACAACTACCCCCTGTCGCACATTGATCAATTGGTGGATGCTACGGCGGGGTGTGAAATCATGAGCTCCTTGACGCATACTTTGGGTATGACCAGATCCGTATGGCCAAAGAAGATGAAGCCAAGGCTAACTTCATAGTCCCTGGCAGGAGCATCTGCCTAGATGAGAGACAGTAACCATGTCGTCTCACAAAGACCAAGCGCAAAGCGAGCGAATAGCTAAGTAACTCCCCCAAAATAGTATTCGACTTTAAGCACGAAGGGCATCTATCCCCATCATTTCAAAAATAAAACAAAAAGGAAAAGAAAGACTGGTATAAGGCAATAGTATGCCGCACCCTATAGCCTATGTGCCATGGCAAGTGTGAAGGAAGGGTTGGACAACTTCACACCTGCAGATCCTTGACCTAGGCCTTTGCGGTAGCTGTATCTGAAGTGGTTCGTCACTGCACTCCTCCATTAACAAAGCAGCAGTAGGGGGTACAAACAATGCAATGGAAATCACACAGTTTTCTATTGGCACTCAGAAAAAACAAATAACTATCCTCGCCATGTATGTTGATGATATCATTATCACAGGAGATAATACTTTAGAGATATCACGTTTAAAAGAGAACCTAAACATGGAATTTGAGGTCAAGGATCTTGGCCAACTTAGATACTTTCTTGGCATTGAGATTGCTAGATCTCCTAAAGGTATAGTCCTCTCACAACGGAAATATGAACTTACTTAGTGATACTGGTATGCTTGGATGTCATGCTGCATCAACACCCATTGATCAAAATCATAAGTTATGTGCCAAATCAAGAGACCTAGTGAACAGGGAGAGCTACCAGAGGCTTGTAGGGTGACTTATATATTTATATCACACAAGGTCTGACATTTCTTATGCAGTAAGTGTGGTCAGTAGGTACACGCATGATCCTAGGAGTGGACATTTAGGTGCAGTTTATTGGATCTTACGATATGTGACGGGAAGTCCAGGAAAAGGGCTATGCTTCATGAAGAATGGTCATTTGAATGTTGATGGTTATAGTGATGCTGACTGGGCTAGCTGTCTTGATGACAGAAGGTCAACATCAAGCTACTGTGTCTTTGTTGGAGGAAACTTGGTGTCATGGTGGAGCAAAAAACTAGTCAGTTGTGTCAAGATCAACTGCAGAAGCAAAGTATAGAGCTATGTCACTGGGGCTAAGTGAGATGCTGCAGGTGGGAAATCTTCTATCAAAATTGAATTTGCTTAGGAAAGGCCCCTTGAATGTGTGGTGTGACAACAAGTCAGCTATTAGCATTGCTAATAATCCAGTCCAGCATGACAGAACCAAGCATGTGGAGATAGATCGCTTCTTCATCAAAGAAAAGTTAGATGATGGTCTAATAAAGTTAAGTTATATAAACTCTGGAGGACAAATAGCAGACTGTTTAACTAAGGGTTTAGGAGTAAAGGAATGTAAATTAGCCTGTAACAAGATGAGAATGATAGATATCTATCATCCGTCTTGAGGGGGAGTGTTGGGCCGTGTGTGTGTGCTTGGGCCATAAGCCCATGTATGTATATATGTATACCATATTGCCAAAGGAAGAAGAGAACATTTTTCTTTGACCAAACTGAAAAAATCCACACACACCCACCAATCTATCCACCTCCTCAAAGAGCTCCAGTAACCTAGGATCAATGGGCATAGTGCTAAGTTCGCAAGAAGCCTGAAGAGTTGCGAAGCTGACCCATCAGAGGCTGGTCGAGGCATAGGAGAAAGTTTGCAAGAAGCCTGAAGAGTGGGGATTCTTTTTTTTTAACGAAAAGCAGGTGACTACCTTCATTTCAATGAAAAAAGAAAAAGAGTGCAAACAAGCAAACATAACACAAAGAGAATGTTAGGGTGATCTCAGGCATTTGGCCCAACGGCCAAATGCCAACCCCTTGACCGCGCCCTGATCGGGGGCGCCCAGCCCAATTGGCTGGTGGGCCCCTGTCGCCAGCGCCATATAAATAGAGGTGGGGGCTGGGGCGGCACGCACGACGAGGTTCACCGTGCCGCCACAAACCCCACCGACAAAACCCTAATCCGATCTGAGAAGGGGGCGCTCCAGCGACGGGAAGTTCCACCACCGCCGCCACCGAACGCCGCCGCCAGGGAGACGTCGCCGCCAGGGAGACGCCACCTTCTTCCCCGACCGTCGCTGCCCGTGCGCAGACCTCACCAACGAACCAGCGATGGCCGGCTCTTCATCCAGCGCGACGGACGGTCGGTATCCCTAATCCTATTGATCTCCCTCTCTGTGCATCTCTCGAACCCGATGAGAAACCCTCTAGATCTAAACCCTAGGAGATCATATAGAAAGATCTAACATTGGTATCAGAGCACCCTAGGCGTATATCTTAGATGGGGAAAAGAAAAAGAAAGAAAAGAGGGGAAGGACTAGTTCTAACCCTAACCCGAACCCTAACCCTAGAAAAGAAACGGCTGGGCTTACCTAGCCGTCGCCGCCGGGCCGTCGTCGTCGCTGGCGTGCGGGAGATCGGCCGAGCCTTGGGCTCGCCGGCGCTCTACGTGCGGGCCACCGTCGATGTGCGGGACAGATCCTAGCGCGCGCGCTCGGAGGGGCGCCGACACGGAGCCGCTCGACGGCGGCGCGCTCCCTCTCAGGGGAGCGCACACGCCGGCGAGAGGGCCCATGGCGGCGCCGGTCTTCTTCTCCTTCTCCGGCGGCGTGGACGAAGTCACCGCCGCCACCGCTGAGACCGCTCGGGCGCGAGGGTAGAGAGGGGAGAGGAGGAATGAACTAGGGTTACGGGGCGTCCGGCCGCGCGCGGGTTTTGATCGGGCGAAAACGCCGCTCAGCCGTCGATGGCGATCGGACGGCTGAGATTCGCGCGGAGGCGAAGTCGGCCCAGGCGGTCGAGAGGTTTCGCTGCCCAGGCCCAGGTTGCGCGCGAGTGCGCGCGGCCGCGAGGAGCGAGAGCCGTCGGATGCGAATCCGACGGCTGACGGGGCGCGGAGCAGCGCGTGAGGCCGGCTGGGCTGCGGCCGCGCGGGATGGGCCAAGGGAGTGCGCGTGCGGCGCCGGCTGAGCGGGCCGCGCGTGGGCGAGGCAGGCCGCGTGCGCGCGGTGGCCGGAGCAGGCCGCCGTGGGCCGTGGCCAGGCTGAACAGGCCAAATTGGCCGTATGAATAATAAATCCAAAAATTGATGTTTAATTAATTTCAAAAGCATTTTTTTGATGAATTTCAATGAAATTTGATCCAAAATCTCTGTAATTTTTTTTTGCACCAACATGTTAATTTTTCAGAGATTAAATGTGTACAGAATAATGCTTCTGTATGATGAATTATTTTTAGAATAATTACAGTTTCCGCTGCAAAAGTTAATGTTGATTGATTTTTCATTATTAAATTCGAACCAACAGGAGAATTTAATTTTGAAAAAATAGATATAATTTCCAGAGATTTATGATATTGTTATTTTCTGACCAACGTTGATAATAACAGTATTATAATTTTTAATTGATGTTTTTATGCATTACTTCTATTTCTGCCCAACGGTGATGTAGATTTAATGTATAGATAAAATTGTTTTAATTGTATGTCGTATTTTTGACCAACGTTGGAAATAAGGCATATAATTTTGCTATTACGTTCTCACTTTATTTGAATTATTTTTCAGGCGGATACAACTTGATGAGTTGTATCAGAGAGATCCCCACTCTCAAAGGAGATAATTATGGAGAGTGGAAGAAAAAGATAGACTTAGCGTTTATCTTGGCTGAGGTGAACTGGGTTCTCACTACAGCACGTCCCACTGAGCCTATGGCACCGGTGAGGGATCAAAATGAGGATGATACTGATTGGCAGAAAAGACAGAGGGATCATGCTCCCTTACAGATGTCTTATGACCTTGAGCATAAGAAATGGACCACAGCCAACAAGAAATGTATGGCTGTGATAAAGAACACAATTGAGCCTGCAATTGTGGGCTCAATCGCAGAGTGTGACACTGTCACAGAGTACCTTGATAAAATAAAGAGTCAGTTCACTGGCTCTTCAAAGACTTATGCTACACAGCTGATTAAGCAGCTTGTGACAGAAAGGTACTCTGGTAATGGCAGTGGCATAAGAGAGCACATACTAAGGATGAGCAACTTGGCATCCAAGCTTAAACCAATGGATTTGGCTCTCAAGGATGAGTTCCTTATTCATTTGGTTTTTGCTACAATATGCAACCCGAGAAATGGGACTTGGAAAAGTGCATAGCTATGTGTGTGCAAGAGGAGGAAAGAATTAAATCCTCACATGGTGGTTCTATCAACTATGTGAAGGATAACAAGAAAAAGAACTTCAACAGTAACTCCTTCTCAAAGAACAAGGGAAAAACCTCTGTCCATCAGCCTCAACAGAATAAGTTTGCTGTAGACAAAGATCAGTGTCTTCACTGCAAGAAGACAGGACACTACAAGAAGAACTGTCCTGATTACTTAAAGATGATAATGGCAAAGAAAGGTGAGAACATTATTACCTATATAAATGAATCCCTGTATGTGCAATATTCGAAATCCACTTGGTGGATTGACTCAGGAGCAACTGTTCATGTTGCTAATTCTTTACAGGGATTCCGTTCGACGAGGACTACGCAAAGAAAAGAAAAATGCATTAAAGTCGCAAATGGAGTCCAAGCTGAAGTTGAAGCCGTTGGCGATCTTTCATTAGAACTAGCTGATGGCTTCACTCTTTTACTTAGAGATGTTCTTTATGTACCCTCTTTACAGAGGAATTTGATTAGTGTTTCAAATTTGGACAATGATGGTTATGATTGTCATTTTGGAAATGGAAAATGTGAAATAATGTTTAATAATAAATGCATTGGTCTTGCCATCAAACAAGACGAGCTTTATTTATTATCACTTCGTGAAAATGTGAATTCCGTATGTGATGTGAATGAGCGTATATCCTCGCCTGTGAATGAGAACAGAAAACGAAAGAGAACTCATAATGAATCGTCGAAATTATGGCACTGTCGTTTAGGCCATATTTCGAGGGGGAGAATAGAAAGACTAGTTAAGAATGAAATTCTTCCTCTATTAGAGTTCTCAGACCTAGAACAATGCAGAGAATGCATTAAAGGAAAATATGTAAAGAAAATTAAGAAAGACGCCAAAAGAAGCACATGAGTTCTACAAATTGTTCACACAGACATTTGTGGTCCTTTTCCTGTGAAAAGTGTGGATGGATATGACTCGTTCATAACATTCACGGATGATTACTCCCGTTATGGATATATTTATCCAATCAAAGAAAGAAATGAAGCCTTGGATAAATTCAAGATATTTAAGGCTGAAGTTGAAAACCAACACGATTTAAAGATTAAGATAGTCCGATCTGATCGGGGGGGGGGGGGAGTACTACGGTCGACATACCCCATATGGACAAGGTCCTGGACCTTTTGCAAGGTTTTTACAGGAAAATGACCACAAATGTCTGTGTGAACAATTTGTAGAACTCCTGTGCTTCTTTTGGCGTCTTTCTTAATTTTCTTTACATATTTTCCTTTAATGCATTCTCTGCATTGTTCTAGGTCTGAGAACTCTAATAGAGGAAGAATTTCTTTAATGGCATAGTAGCTCAGTATTCTACACCGGGCGAACCTCAGCAAAATGGAGTAGCTGAAAGACGCAACCGTACCCTGATGGATATGGTGCGAAGCATGATGAGCTATTCCACACTCCCATTGAGTTTATGGATGGAGGCGTTGAAAACCGCCATTCATATTCTCAACAGAGTGCCTAGTAAGTCGGTGCCCAAAACACCGTATGAATTGTGGACAGGAAGAGTTCCCTCACTAATCCACTTACGTGTGTGGGGGAGCCCTGCTGAGGCTAAAGTATTTAACCCAAACCTTGGGAAGTTGATCCCAAAACAATGAGTTGCCATTTCATTGGCTACCCTGAAAAGTCAAAAGGTTTTCGTTTCTACTGTCCAGACAGATATACAAAGTTTGTAGAAACGAGACACGCTGTCTTCTTAGAGGATGAAATGATGAGGGAAAGCATGGTAGCTCGAGAGATTGACCTTGAAGAGATGCGGGCGTATGTGCCCACTCCGATGATTCAAGAGCCATTCTTCACACTACCTGCTGTCGCTGCACCGACGGTGCAAGACACTGTGGTGCCAACACCTGTTATTGTTCCTCCTGTGGCAACAATGAATGAGAATGAGGAACCTGTTCTTCAGGATCCTATAGAACCCATTGCCACAGATGAGGGGGAGCAACAGCAGCCTCAAACAGAAGATGTACCAAATGAGGAGGCCCCGAGGAGGTCTCAAAGAGTAAGAAGATCAGCTATTTCTGATGATTATCATATTTATCATACAGAGGAATTTCAAATGGAGGATGATCCCACCTCATTTGAAGAAGCCATGAGAAGCGAAAATTCTTCAAAATGGCTTGAGGCCATGGAAGAGGAAATGAGGTCCATGAAGGCTAATAAAGTCTGGGACTTGGAAATTATTCCTAAAGGAGTCAAAACAGTAGGCTGTAAATGGGTCTACAAGACAAAGCTTGACTCCCAAGGGAATGTAGAAAGATACAAAGCGCGACTTGTGGCAAAAGGCTTTACGCAAAGAGAAGGGATTGATTACAATGAGACATTTTCTCCAGTCTCATGTAAAGATTCCTTCAGAATCATAATGGCATTAGTAGCACATTATGATTTAGAGTTACATCAGATGGATGTAAAGACGACATTTCTTAATGGGGATTTGAAGGAAAATGTTTACATGGCACAACCGAAAGGTTTTGTTGTGGAAGGAAATGAAAGAATGGGATGCCGCCTAAAGAAATCGATTTTTGGGTTAAAGCAAGCTTCAAGACAGTGGTACTTGAAGTTTGACAGTACAATAAGAAAATTTGGGTTTAAAGAGAATATAGAGGACAACTGTGTTTATGCAAAGTTTAAAGATGGGAAGTTTATCTTCCTAATCCTGTATGTGGATGATATCCTGCTAGCTAGTAGTGATGTTAGTCTGCTACTGGAGACAAAGAAGTTTTTGTCCTCAAACTTTGATATGAAAGATCTTGGTGAAGCTTCGTTCGTTCTAGGGATCGAAATTCACCGGGATAGAAACAAGGGGACATTGGGACTGTCACAAAAGGCATACATAGAGAAAGTCTTAAAGAAATTTGGTATGCATAAATGTAGTCCTTCACCTGCACCTATAGTCAAGGGCGACAGATATGGGGATTTTCAATGCCCCAGGAACCAGTATGAGATCGATCAAATGAAAGCGGTTCCATATGCTTCAGCTGTCGGAAGCTTACAGTATGCTCAAGTATGCACACGCCCTGACTTAGCATTTGTTACCTGGTTACTTGGTAGATTCCAGAGCAATCCTGGAATAGAACATTGGAAATTGATAAAGAAAGTCTTGCGTTATTTGCAAGGAACAAAAGGCCTCATGATGACATACAGAAGATCAGATTCACTCCATATAGTGGGGTATACAGATTCTGATTTTGCGGGAGATGATAGAAAGTCTACATCCGGATATGTATTCACTCTCGCTGGAGGAGCTATATCGTGGAAAAGCTCAAAGCAAACCGTCACTACATCGTCCACAATAATGTATGCCGAGTTTGTAGCATGTTATGAGGCTACGGGGCAGGTGAACTGGCTAAAGAAGTTCATTCCCGGTTTGAAAGTGGTTGACGACATCAATAGACCACTTAAGTTGTACTGCGATAATGAACCCGCAGTAACGTATGCCCACAACAATAAGTCAAGTGGTGCTGCCAAACACATTGACATAAAGTACTATGTTGTGAAAGATAAAGTTTGGGATCAAATTATAAGTCTTGAGCATATAAGTACCGCAAAGATGCTAGCGGATCCGCTTACTAAAGGCTTACCACCCAACGTGTTCAGAGAACATGTAGCCGGCATGGGTTTAAGGGAAAGCCTATGATTCCTGGACTAAAAGATGGCCCAAAAGATTAAAGTAACTATTTCAAAACAGAGAGGTGTATTGTAGCTGTTAAATCTATCGGCGATTGACCGTGACGATGAGACTTGTTCTATGCACTAATCTGCGATGGAATGAGTAAAGTCAAAAGTAATTAAAGTTAAAGCATAGATTGAGATCAAGGGGGAGAATGTTAGGGTGATCTCAGGCATTTGGCCCAACGGCCAAATGCCAACCCCTTGACCGCGCCCTGATCGGGGGCGCCCAGCCCAATTGGCTGGTGGGCCCCTGTCGCCAGCGTCATATAAATAGAGGTGGGGGTCGGGGTGGCACGCACGACGAGGTTCACCGTGCCGCCACAAACCCCACCGACAAAACCCTAATCCGATCTGAGAAGGGGGCGCTCCAGCGACGGGAAGTTCCACCACCGCCGCCACCGAACGCCGCCGCCAGGGAGACGTCGCCGCCAGGGAGACGCCACCTTCTTCCCCGACCGTCGCTGCCCGTGCGCAGACCTCACCAACGAACCAGCGATGGCCGGCTCTTCATCCAGCGCGACGGACGGTCGGTACCCCTAATCCTATTGATCTCCCTCTCTGTGCATCTCTCGTACCCGATGAGAAACCCTCTAGATCTAAACCCTAGGAGATCCTATAGAAAGATCTAACAGAGAAAACATAAGCTGTACAAGGCAATAGGGAGCCACCCTACAAGAAGACTAAATAGGGACTAATTGCTACAAATGTTTAGCGTCTGTGTCCATCTAGAAGTGGATTTCATCCTTGATAGATCGAAGTAGTATGTTATGGGGGCATTCAACCAACTGGAAAATTCTTGCATTTCTCTCATTCCATAATCTCCAGATGACGACCATTATGACAGAGGTAATGTCTGATTTGTTACTACTGTGGTATCTAGGCGATAAGTCCTCCATCCACCACTGCAATAAGTCGGTGTGTGTCTAGGCAGTTGGCTTTAGGCCATTGATCCGTAGGCATTCAGCTATCCCTTGCCATATGGATTGGCTATAATTACATTGGAGCAACAGGTGACTATCTCTAGGATTTTGTAACATAAAGGGCGGAAATAGTTGTTCGTCCATGAACGAGTAAGGACAATATCAGCTATAAGGATTTTTCCTAGCATTGCTAACCATGCGTAGAACTTGCACTTAGACGGAGCCCAAGGTTGCCAAATGAACTGTAATCTGTAAGGCGAACATGCGGAGTATTGCTCATCCTAAGAGAAATGATGAGTCACTGTGTCCTGAGTGTCCGCATGTAGCACTATCATGGAAAGCCTACACCATAAGTCCATATATTCGCTGAGCATAGTCGAAGTGATCCCGAGTCAGATGTCTCTTATCCAGTTGTTGCTAAGGGCGTCAGATACTATTTTGTTCTTCCTTGTGGAGTGGGGATTCTTAGCTGTGCCATGGACGATGTTGATATCAGGCGGCTTCTTGAAGTGGATTCTCTAAACGGCTTCTGGAGCCCACCACCATGTGCACCGTCCTCTACCGTTTCGAACTGCAGCTCAAAAGAACAGGGCCATCATCAGTGTGGCCAGAGGAAGGAAGGTGAGGAACAACAATAAGTTACATTCCGTTGCTTCACGAGTTACATTTCTGGATACACGCTTGCTTCTTGTAAGCTTCGTCTGTTCATGAGTTAGGTTTACTTCGACAGAGCCGCGATCAAGGGGGCACCAGTCTCGTGCAGGGACGTACATAGATTGGTCAAGAATAGTTTGAAGACAGACCCCATTTGTAACTTGTTCTTCTATTCAGTAAGAGGAAAAGAGTTGATCTGAGGAGAAAAAGTTCAATGTACTACACCATAAATTAGGAAATATCGAAGTGTTGTGAAACAGAATTTTAGAGAATGAAGGACAAAAATAGAAAACTCAAGGAAAAAGCTGTCCTGATCACTGAAGGAATAGTTCAACAAATAGTGAGTATATCAGACTTATCACAAATAGGCTGAGATAACAATTCTCAATCATATGTACCAAAGAAAGTGAAAAACACGAATTTTTAAGCCATTAATGGTATGATAATTTGAGTTTTAAAACAAGGGTCTGATAATTTGAGTTTTAAAACAAGGGTCTGATAATCTGATTTCCAATCACCCACTAGTGCGCTACTAACCATACTGCCATAGTATTGTGCAATTCAGTTTTTGGGAGAGCATACAAGCACTATTCTAATGGAGGTTTTTCTTCCTCACATTCTTCATTTTGTTGGGTCACTCCAGCAACAGACAACAAAAACACAAATGCGCCTCCTCAGGGAGAAACATGTCAGTCAACATGGAACTGATGAAAATCGAACACTAATCTAGAAAGACTTCAGCAGTCACTGGTTCCTTATGTGGCATGCCAGCATTCAAAACCAAAGCAAACTGCGGTGTTGACGTCTGAAACAGCACCAACTTGGAAAGTTTCCGCTGTTCGGCCGCACATTCATACTCATACCTTCAAAAAAATGTGTAGAATCATCAAATGTAGATGAGCTTAGATATGGACTGGAGTAAGGATCAAAAAACCGGAACCGGAGCAAATCCTGGTCGCCGAGCGGTACCGGAAATCCCGGAAAAAAACCGGTTAAATTTTGCCAAATGGATTTTTTGCGCGGGGCGGGAAGAGACCGGTTACCGGGGCCGGTTACCTGAAATACCGGTGAAAAAACCGGATAAACCGGAAAAACCGGAAATACCACTAAATTCTCCAAGTCAAACTTCTAGTTTGGGATCATATTGGACTTAGCATCTCTTGCTTTAGGAATAGATTTGACAACATTGGGTCTAAATACATTCTATTAGTGTTAAACAATGTAAATATCATTAGAGAAACTAATTTTTACATTCAAAAGTTTAAATTTGAATTAAATAAAAAACCGACGGTTTTTTTCTCCCGGTCGGCACCGGTAAGACCGGTTACTGGTGGTAACCGGCTGGTTACCGCCGGTATTTGGAACTGTTGTAGGGGTGGCCCCCACCTAAACCCAGCAGGCCTGGTAGAAGGGTATAAGGTCCAGAATAGGCCATGTGTAATGACATAAGTGCCCCTGGAGGGGATACTCAGATGTAAGGGTATAGTTGTAAAAGCACTCCCCATGTATATATATATAGAATACAGGCCATGGGGAGGACCCAGGCCATTACTCACTCTCCACTACCATCTCTCTCTGTTTGGTCTGTAACCACAACAGTTGGCGCCGTTCGTGGGAGGACAGGAGCAAGCCTGAAGTTCGAAGGAGGATGGCACCGAAAAAAGCTTCGTCGGCGGCGGCGAAGGGAAAGAAGACGGTTGGGGCGGAGCGTCGCGTGAGTACCAGGGCTTCGGCATCGGCTGCCGCGGGCGTGGCGGTCGAGGACGTTGACGCCGGCGCTGCGACGACCAACCACGTCATCGGCGCTGCGGCAGCCGACCTCGCCACCGGCGCTGCGACGACCAACCAAGTCATCGGCGCTGCGGCAGCCGACCTCGCCACCGGCGCGGCGACGACCAACCACGTCATCGGCGCTGCGGCAGCCGACCTCGCCACCGGCGCGGCGACGACCAACCACGTCATCGGCGCTGCGGCAGCTGACCTCGCCACCGGCGCTGCAACGACCAACCACGTCACCGGCACTGCGGCGACCGACCCCGCCGACGCGACAGCAACCAACCTCACCGCCTTTGCCGCGACGCTCACCGGCAGCGCGGACCGGGCAGGTGGAGGTAGCCACAACGGAGCGACCGGCAGCTCGGGAGCTCGCGACGCGGTGGTGCACGCGCCGGTCCGCCCGTTGGGCGTGCCGGCGGCCCCGCCCGCACAAGCGGTGGAAAGCGCCCTGCTGGCGGCCCTCAGAGCGTTCCAGCAGGAGCTGGGGGATCTTCGCGGGGCTGTCCAAGACATGCAAGAGGCTCGGAGCCAGCAGGCCGCGCCGGCGGTCGCGCCAGAGCCCACGCCGGAAAGGGCGGACAGCCGCGACGCCCCCGCATCCAGCCGCATCCCGCTACGGCGCGTCGATCTGGAGTCCCCGCTTTCGGCAGGACTACAGCAAGCGGCGTGGCCCGAAGACTTCAAGTTCCCCAGTGTCATTGAGCCCTATAAAGGCGACACGGACCCCCGCGAGTTCGTGCGCGTATACGAAACCGCAATCGAGGCCGCGGGCGGAGATGACGCCACAAAAGCGAAGGGACTCCCCCTCGCGCTGCAAGGAGTGGCGCTCTCTTGGTTTTTCACCATAGAGCCGAACTCCATCTACGCGTGGGAGCAGATCCGCGACCGTCTCCACAACAACTTTCAAGGAAATTATGTCGAGCGGGTCGATGCGGACCAGCTCTTCACCGTAAAGCAGAAACCCTCGGAGAAGCTCCGGGACTACTTCAAACGCTTCGCGAAGATACGTTGTCAAGTCAAAGATGTTAATGAAACCACCGTTGTCAATGCAGCCATCCAGGGTCTTCGCCCAGGACCGATGGCCGAGTACAATGCACGGAAGCCAATCAAGACAGTGACGAAGCTCTTCGACAAAATAGAGGAATACGCCAGGGCGGAAGAGGATGCGCGGCGAAGGCAGGGTGACGACTCCGACACCAACCAGGCCGGTGCCTCGGTAAAAGTCGAAGATCCGCCGAAGGACGGTTCTTCGAAGGGTAAACGTAAGCAGGGGTCGTCCAGGGATGCGTCCGACCGCAGGGACGCCCCGCACAAGGAGTCGTCCGATAAGCCCAAGCGTGGCCAGCAGAAGCCGCGGCGAGGCCGGTACGTCCTCGACATCAAAGGCGGTTCCGACGAAGGCGCTCCCGCGGGCCGGGGCGGTCGGGGACGCCGAGGCCGGGGGCGCGGCCGTGGCCGGGGCCGCGACGACAAAGGCCGCGGAGATTACGACGACCAACACCAGGGGCTGTGGTGCGCAGTCCACGGTCGTGGCAACCACGACACCCGCATGTGCACCTCCATCGCGGCACTCCGCGACAGCGTCACTAGGGACAGGAACCTGGAAGCACGCCCGCCCGTGGTGGCCCACGTACAGCACCCATACGAACCCCCTGTGCACATTCAGGCACAAGGGACGCAGCTTCACGAGGGTCCGCTGCGGATTCAGGCCCACGTGTAGCAGCCTCAGGAGGGCTTTCTGCAGCTGCAGGCTCCGGAGGCCAGCCACCGCAGGATTATCAACGTCATCTCCGGAGGCTCCTCGTTGGACTTTGCCTCAGCACGGCAGCGGAAGGCCTACGTACGAAGGCTACACCACGTGGCGGCATATCCAGCACAGACACCGCCGGACTGGGCGCAGCATGAGGTTACATTCACCCCCGCCGATGCCGAAGGCGTAGAGCTTCCTCACCAAGACCCTCTGGTCGTCCGGGCCGTAATAGCGGGATGCGACGTGGGACGTGCCCTAGTCGACGGCGGCAGCTTCGCGAACATTCTGTTTGCGGCAGCCTTCGACCAGATGGGGATCCCCCGAAGCCGCCTCAGCCCATCGGGGGTCCCGCTGCAAGGCTTCGGAGGACAACCTCTACGGGCGCTCGGCCAAATATGCCTTTAGGTCTCCTTCGGCCAAGGTGACAATGCAAGGGTCGAAGATGCCATCTTCGACGTCGTCGATCTCCCATACCCTTACATTGCCATACTGGGGCGTCCGGTCCTCAACTCCTTCGGGGCGGTACCGCATCACGGTTATCTATGCATGAAGCTCCCGGGGCCCCGGGCCATCATTACCATTCGTGGCGATCAGGACATGGCCCGGCGCATCGAGCACGGCACCAGACATCCCTGTCGCAGCGACCAACGGCACATCTAGAATCGGCACCACAGCGCGGGAACCGCGGCGCCATCACAAGTGGTTAGTACCTCCGCCACATGTAATTGCGTACCCGCGCAAACGGGAATGAAATAAAGTTCCGTTTGTCGCCACCCGTTTTCATTTGTGTAAAAAGATGCGGCGAGAGCGCGCGGAGGCTTCGCCTACGCGCGTACTCCTGGGGTATAGACCAAAGACGCACGTTCGCGTGTGCACTCTCCGTAGCCAGGGGTACGGGTATGAGTATAAACCAAAGACGCACGTTCGCGTGTGCACTCTCCGTCAAAGACACGGGCATGAGTATAAACAAAGACGCACGTTCGCGTGTGCACTCTCCGTCAAAGACACGGGCATGAGTATAAACAAAGACGCACGTTCGCGTGTGCACTCTCCGTCAAAGACACGGGCATGAGTATAAACGAAGACGCACGTTCGCGTGTGCACTCTCCGTCAAAGACACGGGCATGAGTATAAACAAAGACGTGTGGGGGGACGCCTCCGCACGCACTCTACGGAGTATAAATAAGACGTGGATGTTCTCCCTGCGCACTCTACTGAGTATAAACAAGACGCGAACCCCACGCACGCCAGGGACTTTGTCCCTGCGCGTACTCTACGGAGTATAAATAAGACGCGGATGTTCTCCCTGCGCACTCTACTGAGTATAAACAAGACGCGAACCCCGCGCACGCCAGGGACTTTGTCCCTGCGCGTACTCTACGGAGTATAAATAAGACGCGGATGTTCTCCCTGCGCACTCTACTGAGTATAAACAAGACGCGAACCCCGCGCACGCCAGGGACTTTGTCCCTGCGCGTACTCTCCGGAGTATAAATAAGACGCGGATGCTCTCCCTGCGCACTCTACTGAGTATAAACAAGACGCGAACCCCGCGCACGCCAGGGACTTTGTCCCTGTGCGTACTCTCCGGAGTATAAATAAGACGTGGACGCTGATCACGCGCACTCCACGGAGTGTAAATAAGCTACGAAGGCTGTCGTGCGTTTAGCAACGCCCAAGCGCAGCGCGAACCTCCGTGGCCAGCAATCGCGCACCTCCTCAGCGCGTAAAGGCTCGCCTTTGCGCATCACAGGGGGAGCACGCAGGGTGTAGTATGGACACCAACTCCGAGAGCTCCAAGAAGCACCGGCGTAGCGTGCCAGAGGCTGGCCCCAGCGTCGGCACGCACGCGGAGCACAGGGTACACCAGAGGCTGCCCCCACCTCGGGGTGGGGGGCGGAGGTCCGCCTTCGTGCGCGCCGGTCTACGGACCTTAAACAGGTCATCGTGCGGAGGTACGCCTTCGTACGCGCCAGTCTACGGACTTTAAACAGGTCGTCGTGTGGGGGTCCGCCTTCGCGCGCGCCGGTCTACGGACCTTAAATAGGTCGCTGTGCGGAGGTCCGCCTTCGCACGCGCCAGTCTACGGACGTTAAACAGGTCGCTGTGCGGAGGTTCGCCTTCTCACGCGCCAGTCTACGGACTTTAAACAAGCCGTTGTGCAGAGGTACGCCTTCGCGCGCGCCAGTCTACGGACTTTAAACAGGTCGCTGTGCGGGGGTCCGCCTTCGCGCGCGCCGGTCTACGGACCTTAAACAGGTCGCTGTGCGGGGGTCCGCCTTCGCGCGCGCCGGTCTACGGACCTTAAACAGGTCGCTGTGCGGGGGTCCGCCTTCGCGCGCGCCGGTCTACGGACCTTAAACAAGTCGCTGTGTGGAGGCCCGCCTTCGCGCGCGCCGGTCTACGGACCTTAAATAGGTCGCTGTGCGGAGGTCCGCCTTCGCACGCGCCAATCAACGGACGTTAAACAGGTCGCTGTGCGGAGGTCCGCCTTCGCACGCGCCAGTCTACGGACTTTAAACAGGTCGTCGTGCGGGGGTCCGCCTTCGCGCGCGCCGGTATACGGACCTTAAATAGGTCGCTGTGCGGGGGTCCGCCTTCGCGCGCGCCGGTCTACGGACTTTAAACAGGTCGTTGTGCGGAGGTTCGCCTTCGCACGCGCCAGTCTACGGACTTTAAACAAGCCGTCGTGCGGAGGTACGCCTTCGTACACGCCAGTCCACGGACTCTAAACACGTCGTAACGTCGAGGCCCGCCTCCGCGCGCACCAATCTACGCGCAACTACTGTCAACGGCATGCGTCGAAGGTGGAGACTTTGCCCCAGCACAGCATGACCACCCAGCGTACAGCGCTCGGCGCATATCCTAACTGCCAGCAGATGTATACATTGCAGAAAGCATACAAGTACAAAGGCCCACCAGCAGGGCTGGCGCTCTAAGTCACTATTCGGCGGGCTCATCTTTAACGCGCGCTAAGGTCGGGACCTCGCTTGAAGAGGATCGGCCTGCCCAAAAGTTCAGCGACTCCTCGGCCCTTTGCCAGCGTCGAAGGCGCCGCCGGGTTGCAAGGTCGGAAGCAAGCAGTCGTCCCCAGCAAGGAAGCTGCCCGGGGCACAGGTCAAATAGTCAGTTCGTAGAACAAGTACACGCTTTATCCACAAAGAAGGGGCGGACATCACAACGCACGCCTACACCTAGGTATCTCCACGCCGCACCTGCGAGTCCTCGGCGCCCTCGAAGGCCCCAGCGCCACCTTCGTCGCGTCGGGGGACCTCGTCCAGGAATTGGCCAAGGCTCCCCCCCGTAGAGGGACTTCTGGAGCTCGACCTGCGCGGCGGCCACACCGACATAGTCCCAGATCCGCTCGTAGAAGTGCTTGATGGCGCCGCGAACGGCGCGGACGGCACCAGACATTACTCCAGCCCCGCCGGGCAGCTCCAGCTGGGGGTCCTCCAGCCCGGCGATGTGCGTGCAGCCACGATGCCGTAGGAGCGCGCACACCATGCAGGACGCCACGTAGGCACAGTGGTTGCCGAAGGTCGTCGCGGCGCCACGAGTAGCGTCGGCGGCATCTTTGATCCAGCGAAGGGTCCGCGACAGCTCCTCCGGGCCGAAGGCGTGGTCCGGTACTTTGGCCACAAGCCCTTGGAGATGACTTTCCAGTGCTTGCATGGCCTCCCATGCGACTACCGAAGCATCGCCAAGCGCCTGATCCCGCTCCGCTAGAGTCAGGGCGAGCTCGCCTTTTTCCTTCTCTAGCGAGGCGACTTGTTGCAAGAGGCCATCCCGCACTGCCTCGAACTCCTGCCGCGCAGCTTCCGCGGCCGACTCGCGCGCCGACGCAGCAAGTCCCTCGGCGTGCGCCTTCGCCCCGGCGCACTTCGCTTCCAGCTGGCGGATGCGGGCATCTTGGGCAGAACGGGCTCCCGAGGCTTCGCGTAGCCCCTCCTCGGCGGCCCGCAGCCTATCCTCAAGCGCCCTTTGGGCACGAGCATAGGCCGTTTGCAAGGCTTGCCCCAGCACAAGTGTCTGCAGAACAAAAAAAACTTAGCAAGCTCAGCAGGCCCGGGCATTGGCGTATGAGTACTTACGCTCACCCCCGACACTTCAAAGGCGTCCCCGAGGCGCCCCGCCCCGTAGGCCTGCAGCGCTTGCTGGCCCACGCTGGCAGCTGCGTCGTCCACAATCCCGCGCCACGCCCTCAGCGTCTCCGGGGGAGGCACGAAGTCCGCGGGGCCTGCACGCGCGGCGCTCCCATGCTCCTCTAGGAGCTCTTCCTCCGGCACAAGCAACACTGCAGGTGGGAACGCGGGTGAGCACCGCAAGGCGCAGCGAAAAATACACCAGGGTAAGCTAAGCTGCCTTACTTCGGTAGCGGAAGAAGGGCTCCGGCGGCCCGCCCCCCTAACTTCAGGCGGCGGAGCGGCGGCGCAAGTCCCAGCGGAGGACATGGTCCCGCAAGGAAAAGAAGGCTCCGCGTTCGGGGTCGGCGCCAACCATTCCTGCACGGCAGGCGGCGTGGCCTGGGGGGCAGCGGGGGCGGGCACCGCGAGGACTTCGGCAGGCGCATCCGAATCCCACAAGCTCCCGATACTCGTCGCCACCACGAATCCCCTCCTTGTCCGGTGAAGCTCCGGGCGCAAACACGACCGCTTAGCCGGGGCAGGCGGCAACGACACTGCCCAACAGTCGTCGCCGAAGAGGCCCCCGTAGCTGCAGCACCCGGGGGCGAAGGTTCCGCTGTGGTAGTTTCTGCAGGGGGTACCTCGGTGTCTGCCTCTGCGGCCGGTGATGGCAGCACGGCTCCGTGCGCCCTCGCGGGGGACGCCCCCGGCACCACAGCGGCTACGGTCGAAGGCTCCACTTCGGCATCGCCGGACCGCACGGATTCCGTCTCAGCGACCGCGGCGGGTGACGAGGCTCCCCCTCGCCGGCTGCTCGCGGCAAGCCCGCCGTCCAGGGCACTCGCCGAAGATCCTTCGCCTCCGGCGTCCGCGCCATCCAAGCCCGAGTCCGCATACCGCGCCGAATCCGACTCCGCATCTGCCGCGTCTTCGGGAGCGCTAGCAGCAGCAGTACCAGCTGCCGCACCAAGCGTGGCAGACGCCCCTCCTCGGCCCCTCTTCCGAGACGACGCCTTCTTCCTCGTTGCACCGTCGTCTGGAGCAGCACGGTCCGGCACGGCGAGGTCCAGGGCCTCGCACACGCGGTTTATCCGCCCCAGCCCCGCCGCGGCGGTAGCGGACGCGCGCTGCTCGTGCTCCCTGCCGGTATACGGCCCCAGGAATACGCGCGCGGCCTGCTCCGCATCCTCCAAGCAAATCCCTGAAGCAAAGGAGATAACATTAGCATACAACGCATTTCGCGTGAACGGAGAAGGGACGCGGTTGAGGCTTACGAAGGTCGGAGGGCACCGGCAGCAAGCAGGTCGACGGCGAAACATTATCGTCTCGGCGCTTCTCGGCGGCAAGACGCCAATCGCGAGCAAGCGGCGCCACATCGTACATCACGTACTCTTCGGCGAGATCGTGCATGTTGAAGCGGGCGGCCACGCCTACGAGCCGCCGGGCCCTCCGCCTGTCCTCATCATCGAGCGTCCGGCCGGGCGAGGGCTTGAACGTGATCAGTCGGCCCGTGCACTCAAGACCGCTCCCGCTCTCCACACGGTGGTAGAACCACCGCTTCATCCACTACGACTCCCACTTCCCGCGAGTAGAGTTCGTGGGGAAGAGCTTGCCGCAAGTTGGCCGGAGGACAAAGGAGACGCTGCCGAAGCTCGACACCGTCCCATCCTTCCGCTCCTTGGGCTGGCACCGTGCCTCGTGCAGATAGGCAAATAACGACGCACTGGGCCAGCATGCTCCCGAGCGCAAGGCCCAGCTGTAAACCGCGAGCCGGGCCACGGCATTCGGGGTCAGCTGCGCCAGCTCCAGCCCGAAGGTCCGCAGCACGTCGCCCACGATCGCCGCCGCGGGGACGCGGAGCCCTGCGTCGAAGAAGGTGACGAATACGACCGCCTCCGACGCTTCGGGGCGAGGTTCCGTTTCGTCGGCGGTAGGTAGCCATACCGCCCAGCGCTCGGACAGCTTCCCCGCACGCAACAGCGCCTGGATCGTCTTCTCGGTCACAAGCGAGGGGCCCAACTCGCCGGAAAACAAGCCCTCCTTTTCCAACCACCACTTATCCGCCACCGCCGGGTCGCGTTCGCCGAGCGAGTATTTCACCTCTAACGGGGAAGACCGCCGGCGGATGCCGCCGGCGCCAGTCGACTGGCTGCGCTTGCCACCAAATGCCATCGCCCCCGGCAAAAGGAGAATAGCGGCGATTGTATCGTCGGAGTGTAGAAGGCGATGCAAGCGAAAATAGGGCGTAGAGCTGTGGGGGCGCGGTTAAAAGGGTTATTTCAGGCCTCCTCGTCCCCAACATCGAAGCGTCGCGACGGTCCACGTGCAGGACGCAACCGCAGTCGCACAAGGGCCCGCCCCGCACACTCCCCCATAACCGAAGACAAAGAGGCGCGACCACGGCAGCAGGGACCGTCAGAGCATGTCGCTCCAATGACCCCCCGCCGCGTGGCCCCCCCGTACGAGCAAGCTGGAGCACACGAGGCCAGGCGTCGGAACGACCCCAAGCGCCATTAAGAGCGCCACAGCGGGCCGTGGGATCATACCAACCTCGAAGCTGCACCGTTCCTCGCCCGCCCCGTGTCCCCTTTCCCTGGGGAAAAGGCGAACCGCTGCGATCACGGAACCGCCCACACCCCGTCGTGCACCAATCACAAACCGCCGCGTGCCCCACACGCGCCGAGGCAAGCGCACGGTCTGACTACCTAGCCCTGGCAAGCCAGGGGCCGGCGCGATTTCAGGAACCTTTACAGCGCATTACCGCATCAGGAGGTCGCGCGCGTCTACTTCGGCTAGGCGTAAGCTCCGCTGCCACCCGTTCGAAGGGTAGGGGACGGAGCGTGCGCGTCTACTTCGGCTAGGCGCCAGCTCCGCTGCCACCCGTTCGAAGGGTAGGGGACGGAGCGCGCGTGTCTACTTCGGCTAGGCGGCAGCTCCGCTGCCACCCGTCCGAAGGGTAGGGGACGGAGCGCGCGCGTCTACTTCGGCTAGGCGCCAGCTCCGCTGCCACCCGTCCGAAGGGTAGGGGACGGAGCGCGTGCGTCTACTTCGGCTAGGCGCCAGCTCCGCTGCCACCCGTTCGAAGGGTAGGGGACGGAGCGCGCGCGTCTACTTGGGCTAGGCGCCAGCTCCGCCGCCACCCGTTCGAAGGGTAGGGGACGGAGCGCGTGCGTCTACTTCGGCTAGGCGTCAGCTCCGCTGCCACCCGTTTGAAGGGTACGGGACGAGCGCGCACGTCTACTTCGGCTAGGCGCCAGCTCCGCTGCCACCCGTGCGAAGGGTAGGGGACGGAGCGCGTGCGTCTACTTCGGCTAGGCGTCAGCTCCGCTGCCACCCGTGAGAAGGGTAGGGGACGGAGCGCGCGCGTCTACTTCGGCTAGGCGTCAGCTCTGCTGCCACCCGTCCGAAGGGTAGGGGACAGAGCGCGCGCGTCTACTTCGGCTAGGCGCCAGCTCCGCTGCCACCCGTCCGAGGGGTAGGGGACGGAGCGCGCGCGTCTACTTCGGCTAGGCGCCAGCTCCGCTGCCACCCGTCCGAGGGGTAGGGGACGGAGCGCGCGCGTCTACTTCGGCTAGGCGCCAGCTCCGCTGCCACCCGTTCGAAAGGTAGGGGACGGAGCACGCGCGTCTAACTCGCCTGGTAGCGCCTTCCACATACGGCAAAGGCGAGGGCTGCGTTCCGCAAGATTTGCCTCGTTCTCCTTAACAGGCCACCTACAGAGCATCGCCATCTTTCAAAGCGATGCGGACGGGCCCCATCAGGAACACCGGCTGAAGGTAGGTCTGTTAAGAAGAACCGGGCAAACCTTGCCATCGTATGCAGAAGCGCAGCTCGGGGGCAGGAAGCACCATTGATCATCCATGACAGACGCTAACCAAGCTCCCGAGAAAAATGGACCTCCGTCTGTACATCAACATCCCTCGAGCCGCTCAGCGTCGCTGGGGAGGGTTGATGCACAGAAGGGGCCCATTTTTAGCGAAGCAGCTTCTACCCAAGCACATGCAGGAACAACGCCGCACCAGCACAGTATATATACCCCGTCAACAGGAGAGCCAACTGGCGGGAGCCCAATCGGCAGGAGTCCAATCGGCGGACGTCCAACCGCCGGAAATCCGTCGCTATATTAACGATCGCGACGCCTCAAGGCCCGCATCGCGCCAAGCACGCTTCGCCACGTGGACGACCAGAAGGACGAGTACCGTAGCGTGCCCCTCATCATTTAAGGCACAGGCGGCGGTTCAGGGGCCCACTACGCTTACCCATGCCGGCGCAACGCCCCCGATTCACTTCGGGTAGGCGCGTCTGAAAGGCAGGGGACGGAGCACGCGCGCGCGTCTGCATCAACTGCAATCCACCCATCGACCCCGGCTACAGCTTCAGCCCCCGGACCACATCACGCCACAAAGCTCTGCGAGATTCAGAGGGAGCTCACAGGCCGCAAGGACGGAGGGGGCCAAAGGACTCGACAACATGGCTTCGGCCCTGTGAAGCCCTTTACCATGAGAGGCTCCTGTTGTAGGGGTGGCCCCCACCTAAACCCAGCAGGCCTGGTAGAAGGGTATAAGGTCCAGAATAGGCCATGTGTAATGACATAAGTGCCCCTGGAGGGGATACTCAGATGTAAGGGTATAGTTGTAAAAGCACTCCCCATATATATATATATATATATATATATATATATATATATATATATATATATATATATATATATATATATATATATATATATATATATAAATACAAGTCATGGGGAGGACCCAGGCCATTACTCACTCTCCACTACCATCTCTCTCTGTTTGGTCTGTAACCACAACAGGAACCATGGACTGGACACTCATTGCAGTGGAATCAATAATGAAAACTGTAATTTCATCTGAGGAAATTCCAATTATCTGAGTACACAAGGGTGTTGAGCTCAGAAAAGATCAAATGCTTGGGAGCTGCTAAAATTACCTGAGTACACAAGGGTATTGAGTCCATTACCAGAAAAATACAAATACGACACTAATTAAACCGGATAAATCCAAGAGGAGCTTGAGATCTAATAATATTTATCTAGTTTGCTAGCCCAAACTCTCGACATTCTGTAAGCTGCTAAAATTAGCCTCGAAGAAGATGTTTTTACTTCTTAGTCAATCATGATGCCTTATCTTTCTAAAACAGATTTTAGTTAAGTAATTTACATACGAACAAGCATACACCATACTACCGTTTGAACAATCTTACTTTGTTTCAGGTATCTTAAGAAAGAAGCAAGTCGTCGAGCAATACAAATTGGAGAAATAATTCGAGACAAAACAAAACAGGGTACCTGTAGCCTGTACGGTTGGAGCAGGCTGAAGGGTTCAGCCAACATTCCTGACGACACCAAACACGTCATCCTTCTTCAGCTGTGACCCAAACCAGAGACACCAGAAAAAGAGAAGAAAACATTCCTGACGACACCAAACACGTTGATGCTTGAGGGAGGTAAGGTGGCTGATGCCGAAATCAAAACCAACACCATATGTAGATAGTGTATCTTGTGCAGCGAATCGAAAAGTAAGCCGCTCTAGCTTTGGTGTTGCTCCATCTTCAAACTTCAGGTTGAGTACGTTGTTTTTCGAGTGCGAGGGGATAAAATAGAACAACTCCTTTAGACGCTGAAATCCACTGCTGCTGATGGTGAGTGTTTCTTGCGGAGATTCCGTTATGCGAAGTACGAGACAGAGCAATGCAGGCGAGTCTTTAAGCACCTGCACATCTCCCCCGCCCACTTGTTTTATAAAAATATTTAAGCAGGTGAGTTCGGAGAGGGAAGGTATCCACCTTGGAAGCCTAGAGAGAGCGCAATCGACTAAACCGAACATCTCAAATGACTGCAGATGACATGGAGGGGGGCACCATGAATCAGCCAAGAAATCTAAAGAACTACCCCTAACATCAATGTGTAGAGATCGGATGTTATGTCCGCCTAGCTTACGGAGAGACGAGAACAAAGACTCCTTGTAGCTTCCCTCATCGCTAGTTGCCACAACACGATGCCATACAATGCCAAGTACCTTCAGTTTGGTTAGATACCCTACCTCTAGCACGATGTCTGGAGAGTTATTTGTGACATCAAAATAAGATAGCTCCTCAAGGGATTCCATGTTACCGATCCCAATTGGCAATACTACGCGCTTAGGCAGAAATAGGCGCACCAATTGGCGAAGTTGAGCCACCGTTTTTGGCAATTCTCTTATGTTGGTCCAGCTAAGGTCGAATGTCTGCAAACGTTGTAGCTTCCCAATTTGTCTTCAGATCTTGCTAATCTTGCAGTTTTTGAGGCTTAAATACCTCAGGTGGATTAAACATCCAATATTCCTGATGTCGCCATCCTCCATATTAGGACAATCCTGTAGATCTAATACTCGTAAAACTTGAAAGTCAAAGAGTGGGGGCATCTTCTTAACATCACTGAAGACTGTCAGTGACCGGACATGAGACAAGCTATTGGTTCCTGGCCAAAGACTCTGTTTCTCACACTTGCCTTGAACGGAGAGGCGCCGGATCTTGTTAGCTGAAGGTGTCAATATTTGATCATCCAGTACAGTGACAAAGTTTTCTTTAGTTGATAATAATACTAGAAGGTCAAGCATGATATCATGAACTCGGCATGCTCTTGGTCTACCACTGTAGTCAACGTTCACCGGTTGGATCATGTTTCTATTGATGAGCTCACTGAAGTAGTTTTCTCCTGTCTCCTCCAAGCGTTGTCCTCGTTGTTCAACAATAAACCCTTTAGCCATCCATCTTTGTATCAAACATTCACGACCAATCTTATAATCCTCTGGGAATATGCTCAGATCCAAAAGACAGATCTTCAAATGGTGAGGTAGATCATAATAACTAAGAAACAATATCCTTTGTACTACTTCCAGCTCATGATCTTGTTCAAGTGCAGAGCAAAGAGAATTCCGCACCCTTTCCCACTCCTGCTTTGTGGCTGTTTTTGTAGCTAATAGGCTAGCTATATTAACTATAGCTAGTGGCAAACCATCACACTTCTTTAGTATGCCATCAGTAACTTCTTTCAGTTCAAGAGGGCAATCATCTTCGTGTTCAAAGATCCTTTTTAGGAATAGTCTTTTTGAGTGGTCGCTACCCAGGGGTTTCATATCATAAACATTGTCTTTACGCAGAAAGCAACAAGATTTAGCAACATCTTGAATACGTGTAGTCGTTACTATTCTGCTTCCATTTTTATTTTGTGGAAAAGCACACTGGATGTTGTTCCATGCTTTTTTACTCCATATATCATTAATTATGATGAAGTACCTGTTATGCAATTTACAGAAAATAAAAAAAAAGTCTACTATTAGTAAGGTTCCAAGGGAAAAGTTAGAGGAATCATTCGACAAGAAAAACAAACTTGATCTCCTTGGAAAAGAAAGAACGATGGACTCAAGCAATCACATATTTGCATATGTAAGCATGGTACAATATATACTGCAGTCTGCAGATGTAGTATACTCATACACAACATATTTCTACCATTCGCATATGTAACCCCCAAAGCCTCTTCAAACAGATATACGCATACACAACATATATACACCATTCGCCAAACATGTGTGAGGCCAATTTAATTAGCAAACAAAGCGTTGGATAATATATAATGCAAGTCATAGTTCTAGCCTTTACTGTCGTATTTGCAAACCAGAATTTTCAGATAAGTAACGTGCACAAGCACAACACCTTCGGTTAACCTTGCAACTTGAGTGAATTTTTTTTTAGATTAAAGGGGCCCTGGCCCCCTTATGATCTAAAAACGTGCATTATTATACTAATTTGTATTCCAAATAATTTTAGGGCTGAAAACAATTTTAATTGAAAGGCAACTTGACTAAAGTGTATGTTGTACATTTTATCAACGTAGTCTAAATTCAATATCCTCTAATCAAGCAGGATTGTTTGAAGCCAGTTTAGAACACAATATGGCTACTCCAATTTTTTTTGTTCCATTCCTTGCTCCAAGCACCATAAGATTTTTGCCAACCTATATGTAACAATCAAAAAAAAAAAAAACGAAACTCAAGTGTAGTATGTCATGTATTTGCATACCTGTTATTTTGCAGATATTCTTTAGTTATTTCGACAAGGTTGTGATATTCCCGGATCCCCTCGATATGTTTCTTTTGATCATCTGATACTGGGTTTCTACTCTTCAGAACTTGCAGCAGGACATCACGTAGAATGTTGTTCACATCAGGTCTCCGGGACACGGAAACAAAAGCCGTGCAATCAAAGTGGCTTCTAATTGTCTGGAAGACCTGATTGGCAAGTGTCGTCTACCATGCGCTGTAGGTTCAAATCAATTTCATCGGTAAGCCGCTTGACAAGCTTGTCCCTTTGATCATCAATGTCCACAAGTCTATCTGCCTCCTCAAAGAGTGCCGGCAACCTAGGGTCGATTTCAGGAGTCTTGGAACCGGAAGCAGATGGATTATTGAGCTCATACCTCATGCGTCGATGGTTGATCTCTACTGCACGTTGCTTCAGCTCATCAATACGATCACCAATACGAAGACATGCTTTCAGAGTGCTGAATTGGCTTGCGATCTTGTCGATGAACCTATGGCAGTTGTCATCATGGCCTAGGTGGTGCATGAAGATTTCAATGCAATCCTCGATGTCGTAGGACAGCTCCCTCAACTAAGACATCCAATCCTTGACTTGCGGGCTTGCCTCTTCCGACTCTGCCACCATCTCCAGGGCGGTGTTCATGCTGCTTAACTCGTCTCGTAGAAAGGCGATCTTCGGCCGCACACCTTTGAGCTTGTGATACTCCCTCTCGAGTAGGGTGGAGAGCTTGCCGATGATGGGGCTCATCACCCGCATCAAAGCGCTCGCCGTCACTCCAACCATCTTGTTCTTGCTCTCTGGAAATGATCTGGTTCAGATCTCCAGGCCTTCACTCAGGGGCTCCTTGTATGTGGGGAGGTACTGATCTTCCTTGCAATCAAAGGCACAAAAGGGTGAGATGGGATGAGGTGTGAAGGGGGGTTGGATCGTGTTTCTATTGATGAACTCACTGATGTAGATTTTTCTATACGGGGAATAAGAGAGGTAATAATGCAGCTCAAAAGCAGCCCATGCGGCAATGTCCCCACATCCACATGGTCTTCCAAAGGCTAAAGCCACCCCAAACTTGCACGTTTATAAGAAAATATAGGAAAAATATTATATATATATATATATATATATATGAGAAAAATATTATAAATATAGACGAATAGTGTTGTAAACATAGGAAAAAATCTGAATGCTCTAAACCACAAAAAATATTCGAATTCTCTCTAAACACCTTCTTATTATAATGGATGCCATGCACATGCCTCTCATATTTTCATTTCTATTTTGTACAAATTGATTGCAAAGTACTTGGGAGATCATTGTATGAGAACACTCTAAGGCCCTGATCAATATGGCTTCAGCTTCTGGCTTCAGCTTATTTTTGCGCTATTCATAAATTTCGTCTTTTTCTGAACTTTTGGCTTTTTTTGAGTTTTTTTAGCAGTTCTTTTTTTCCTCGTATTTGTTTACATTATACGTGATGGGCTAATATGTTTTTTCTATTTTTAAATTTTTTTAAATTTAATTATGATAAATAAGCCTCTGTCAGCTACAGTGCTTTTTTCAGCTAACTACAGTGTTTTCAGCCATAAGCCATGAGGCTTTCAGCCGAACCGATCGCCATGAAAAGGATACAGCTATTTCTTATTGTCGACGGCACAGTAATATCACTCAAAGAATTTTTTTCTCAAGAACTGATAAGTTTGCTAGTGCATCAACTCCTATTCCAGGATCTTGCAATCCAAGAGGTAGCAGGATCGCAACAAATAGTCTTGTGTACTTATAATGTGGGACTTTAAATCCATAATCTGTAGTTGCTGGAACAGTTCTAATGCAACTAGTATGTTACCCAGATGTCGTGCCAGGAGAAATTTTAAATGCGCAAATTAGTATTGAACCATTGATGAATTTTTTTTCCGTGTTGAATCCCATGTTACATTTCAAAAGAACTGTGGATCGCGGTGTACTGATTTTCCTTTCTATTCCTCTCACGTATAAATGCGCGTGATTAATGGTTGGTGCTGCTACATAGAAATGCGCATGATTAATGATTGGTGCTGCTGTAGCCTATAGATGGCAATTATGTGTAGTAAAGCTGCAAGTTTGAGTTGGCTTTCTAAAATCGTGACATGCTTTCGGGTAATAGGCTCAAATACGGGTGGATAATATCTTTATTATATTTGTTTTTATTTTTTGCTTGAATATAGATATGAGTGCGAATATCTCGGATATGAATACAAATATGAATAATATCGAATACAGATACGGAGCGAATACGAATCGAAATGAATACGATCACAAATATTTTTTGGAACATAAAAAACCCCTTAAATTATATGACAAAAACTAACGAAAACATATAACTAGTTTATTTGATGCAAACATTCATGAATTATTCATATTTTCAACAACCACACATAACATTGGCACTAACAAGGTGTATTAATTAGTTCATCGGAAACATAACACTTAGTATTAGGCATTTCTTGCTGGCATTAACTCTATGTTCTGTTTGAAAGTAGAACAATGAGCCTAACTATCTGATGTTCCTTTTGGCTTGATAACATCCCTTGTTGCCTAGACACCCATAGTGCACACATTTAGAACATGTTTGGATATCTCTCTCATCCAACACCCCTTTAAGATGAAAGGAATATTTTCTATAGGAAAAACATACCTATACAAATTGAAACTAGAAAATTTTCATATCTTAATATTAGAAGCTATTACTAAAAATGCAAATAAATACATGTAAAATTTATGTAACATGGCAAACATTTCATATATGTAAAGCCCGAGGCCTCTCGTACGACCCGGATGCTCCTTGTTTCCCAGGGCCACGGAGAGCATATCATTCTCCCTTGTTCCCTGGAATGATCCCAGGGTAGATTCAAAACTCAGCTCTTCATGCAAGAGCACGACATGTCATTTCAATTCGTACGAAGTTGTGGAGTAATTACAAGCTACGTAGTTCGATCGATATCTTACCAGGCGCTGGGACACTTGTTGGTCTACAGGGTTTCGAAAGGAGATGTCCCCCGATGTCGTTGTAGATGACCTTGCTCTAATCCAATTTCGAGTGCGCTCATCCGGGATA
The DNA here is from genome assembly GCA_017311315.1 of Dendrocalamus latiflorus. NCBI lineage: Eukaryota > Viridiplantae > Streptophyta > Magnoliopsida > Poales > Poaceae > Dendrocalamus > Dendrocalamus latiflorus. The sequence goes on along the minus strand of CM029654.1, from coordinate 13,140,439 downwards.
TTGGAAAATGGTGGGGCGATGTCCTGTGCAGCTGCCAGGTCATCCTCCTTCCTCCACTGCGGTATTTTACCCGCATAGCCAGCTGTGCCAAGTCTGTGGGGGTGTGTGTTTTTGCCTGGAGGGCCTTGTGCGCCGTACTTGTACTTTTGAAATCCTCGGACGTCTTCATCGCCTTGAACTCTTCCCATTGTGGTTCCAGGAATGGGTATTTATGAAAAGGTGTTTCGTCCGTCTCCACGTATTTCCTGACAAGCGTGCTCTTGAAGTTCTTCCATGCTTTGCACGCCGCTAGGTAGGTTTGTCGTTGCACAGCGTATAGGTGTTCTTCTGGGAACTCGAACGATGCTAAAATTTCGGTCCACAACTCACGTTTCCGAGTGTCAGGCACGTTCTTCCACGAATTGTATGTGATCTCAATTCATTCTCGTGCAACTATTCCGACCATGCTTCGAAATGCGTTTACTGCTTTTTGAGGAAGGATAGGGACCCCAGATGCATCCACCGCTATGATGGTTTTTCGGCCCTCAGGCTTCTTCGATAGCCCTCTTCCTTGGCGTCTTGATGTTGGAGCAGACGCCTCCGGCGATGATGTTGAAGAATGCGCGGGTGACATGTTGCTCATTTTGTGGGTCTATTAGCATAAGATAAGAAAGTGATCATATTGAATTGGAAGAGAGGAGAGGAGTAGAGGGGAGGGGGAGAAGGGAGGGGGTGATGTGGACAAAGAGAGGGGGCGATGTGCCTTTCTTAGCACCTACTTTAGTTGCTAATACTATAAACCAAATAGCAAAGTCCCTAAACAAAGTTCTATGAAGCAAATGACACAAACCAATGTATCAAGTTCGTTGAACATGATACACTGGAGTGTGTCACTTGCTTCATGCCCTTTGAATGTCTATGAAGCAAATAACACAAACTAGTGTATGAGGTTCATTGAACCGGATACACTAGATCATATACTCTTCCTTGATTGGTTATGCATATATTCAGACAGCAGTATTCATACAAATCAAGACCATACAAGTTAACTTTGCCCAATAATTCAGTCTTTTAACTTGTCAAGATTAAATCCTAACATATCAATTTAATAACATGCTATAACCTGAAAACTGCATGAACCGACAGCTATTAGAGCTCAAAGACCGAATGAACCAATCTCAGTATATGAATTTATCATCATCGAGCAACTGTAAATATACATGAATGCAACTAAGCAACTAACCATAACAGTAAGCATAACAAACTTGAATATACAGTAAGCATATACCATAACAGTAAGCATATACATGAATGCAACTAACCATATACATAACAGTAAGCAACTAACAGTAAGCCCTAAACCCTAACACTAAGTATGAAGCATCAACCCTAAACCCTAACAGTAAGCATGAAGCTCAGGGAGGGTTTTGATGACCTTAGGGTTTTGGTGACGGAGGAGGAGGTGGCGACGACGGAGGAGGAGGAGGTGGTGAGAGAGGAGGAGGCGGCGACGCAGGAGGACGAGGAGGCGACGGGCTCGGGGAGGCGGCGACGCAGGAGGAGGAGGCGGCGACAGAGGAGGAGGAGGCGGCGGCGACGGAGGAGGAGGAGGCGACGGGCTCGGGGAGGCGGCGACGACGACGGGCTCAGGATTTAGATCTAGATCGAATAACTGCAGCGCACATGGAAAACCCTAGCGAGAGGGTATATATAGGGAGGTTATCACAGACGGTTCTGAACTTAGAACCGTCTGTGATGAATATCACAGATGGTTCTAAGTTTATAACCGTCTGTGATAGTTTACTATCACAGATGGTTCTAAACTTAGAACCGTCTGTGATATAGATATCACAGACGGTTCTAAGTTTAGAACCGTCTGTGATAAGCCTTTGCCGTCTGTTGTTATTAAGACAACACCAATAACTACACAGCTGCATTAATTCATGATCAACCATCAGACATCTCAAAATTGACTACATCAGACATTTTCATATATACATCTCAAAATTGACTACATCACACATTTTCACATATACATCTCAAAATTGACTACATCACATATTTTCACATATACATCTCAAAATTGACTACATCACACATTTTCACATATACATCTCAAAATTGACTACATCACACATTTTCACATATATATTCTTATTGTACTTGCTTATTTCCTTTAAAATTTAGCCCTTCATCATGATCAATGCGTACGTAACTAGTTTCGTCACGTTGTTCATCGTCGACCCTTATGCCATTTCCAAAAGGAGGTAACTCGTCAAATTGATTGTATTCCTCCTCGTCCACTACATTCTCCACTCCAACAATTCTCCTTTTTCCATGAAGAACTACATGGCGTTTCTTATTTGCCGGGTCGGTTACATAGAAAACTTGAACAACTTGATTGGCGAGTACGAATGGTTCGTCTTTGTACCCGACACGTTGGAGGTCCACGGTCGTGACACCGTACTTGTCAACCTTCACCTGTGGGAGATGCACCCAACGACAGCGAAATAAGGGGATCTTGAAAACCACATAGTCGAGCTCCCAAATCTCTTCTATGAAGCCATAGTACGAGTTTCTCATCCCATCGGTACTGAATGCATCTATGCAGACACCACTGTTCTGGTTAGTGCTCTTGACATCCTGAGACTGTGTATAGAATGTGTACCCATTTATGTCATATCCTTGCCATGTCACAACTGTAAATGTCGGCCCTTTTGCCAACCATGTCAGCGTCTCACTCGGCGAGCTCCTAGCGATTTGCTCCTTCAACCATTGGTTGAACGACGGTTGTGTTGCCTCATGATCCAAACATCCGGCCGCTCCGGATTCTGTTGCCGAAGCACATCCTTGTGCTGGTCCACATAAGGCGCCACTTCAGTCATGTGTTGCAACACCGTGAAATGGGCTTGAGTATACGTGTCCATATCTGGAGTGATTGCTTTCCTTCCGATAGTTCCGAGACCCTTCAGCCTCCCCTCATGACGAGATTGAGGGACACCTATCGGTTGAATCTGAGCCATATAATCGACACAAAACTCAATGACCTCTTCGCTTGCATAACCTTCGACGATGCTGCCCTCCGGCCGAGAACGATTCCGTACGTAGGACTTGAGAATTCCCATGAACCTCTCAAATGGGTACATGCTATGTAGGAATACGGGCCCGCACATTTTTATCTCCCACACAACGTGAACAATGAGATGGACCATGATATCGAAAAACGAAGGAGGGAAATACATTTCAAGTTGACATAGAGTCATAACCACCTCGTCCTGCAGAGCATCTAGTCCTTCGGGATCGATGACCTTCTGAGCAATTGTGTTAAAGAAATAACATAGCCTCATGATTGTCTCTCGGACTTTGATCGGCAAAATATTTCTAATTGCAATAGGGAGCATCTGTGTCAACAGCACATGACAATCATGAGACTTCATGCCATTTAACTTCAAATCTTGCATCGAAACAAGTTTCTTCACGTTGCCGGAGTAACCAGACAGAACTTTGACACCATGCAAGCACTGACACAGTTCTGTTTTCTCAACCTTGGACAGAGTGTAACACGCAGGGGGAAGGTACGTTCGTCCATTATCAGTGCTTGTCGGTGCTAACTCAGGCCTGATGTCCATGTCAGCCAAGTCAAGCCGTGCGTTGACGCCGTCCTTTGTTTTATCACGGATGTTCAATAAGAGACCAATCAAGCTGTCGCATACATTCTTTTCTACGTGCATGACGTCGATGCAGTGTCGAACATCTAGGTACTCCTAATAAGGTAAGTCCCAAAATATTGATCTCTTCTTCCAAGTGTTCTTCTCATGAACCCTCAATTTACGTCTCTTTCCGAGGACAACATCTAAATCCTTAACCATATCATATACCTCGTGTCCCCTTAAATGCCTTGGAGCTGAACCATCTTCCTTCTCTCCGTCAAATTGTTTCTTCATCTTGCGGTATGGGTGAGCCCTCCGAAGGAACCGGCGGTGACGCATGTAGACGGTTTTGCGTGAGTGGTTCAGCCACACACTCTCGGTACAATCTAAATAGTGAGTTACCTTTTGTACTATGGCCCGATAGGTTACCAAGGGCAGGATAATCATTTATGGTGCAGAACAATAAGGAGCGCAGAGTGAAGTTCTCTCATTTGTATGCATCCCATACCTGTACCCCTTTGTTCCACAGTACTTTTAGATCTTCCACCAATGGTGCTAGGAACACATCAATATCATTCTCAGGTTGTTTTGGCCCTTGGATAAGTATCGACAGCAAAATATACTTTCGCTTCATACACAACCAAGGAGGAAGGTTATAGATGCAGAGAGTCACGGGCCATGTGCTATGTCGACTGCTCATGCTACTGAAAGGATTCATTCCATCTGTACTCAGTCCAAACCTTATATTCCTTGGTTCTGCACCGAAGTCTGCAAAACTCCTATCGATGTTTCTCCACTGCGCAGAATCAGCAAGGTGTCTTAGCATTCCATCCTTCTTGCGCTCCTCCGAGTGCCAACGCAGCAGTTTTGCCTCCTTTGGATTTGCAAAAAACCTTTTCAAACGGGAAATTATAGGAAAATACCATGCCACTTTAGCAGGAGGTCCTTTCTTCGCCTCTGTTCCCTCGCCATCATCTGATTGATTGTTACGTTTGTATCGGGATGCGTTGTACACCGGACATACATGCATGTTTGCATACTCTTTACGGTAGAGGATACAGTCGTTCGGGCATGCATGTATTCTTTTTACTTCCATTCCCAACGGACAAAGAACCTTCTTGGCTTTATACGTGGTTTTAGGCAACTCATTTCCCTCTGGAAGCATGTCTGCTAAAAGACCTAGCAGCGCCGTGAAACTCTTGTCGGACCAACCGTTGCTTGCCTTCAATTTCAACAGTTCAAGCACGGCCGACAACCTCGTGTACTTGCAGCCCGTGTACAAAGGTTTCTCCGAGTCCTCCATCAAGCCCCAAAATTTAACATACTCTCTCTCATCATAGTTCTCTTCTACATCGCGAAGCATCTGATCCAGATTATCATCGTGCAACCTATCCGAATCCAAACGACAATCGACATCATCCGGCGGCATGTCATTCACTTCACCGGTGATGTCATCCGATGGCATATCATTCACTTCACCAGCAATGTCATCCGGTGGCATATGATCATTCACTTCGCCATGACTGGTCCAACACGTATAATCCTTTTTGAAACCCCTCCGAATCAAGTGTGCTTCAATTTGCCCTCGGTTCTTAAACATCTTCAAATTCTCGCAGTCAGTGCATGGACAGCACATATATTCCACCCCCTTATTCAACATATCCTCCTCGGCGGCTCTTATAAAAGCAGACACGCCATTAATGTACTCTTCACTCACACGCCTCGCGGCATACATCCAGCTTCGGTCCTACGTTACGTATATATATAACAACTTAATATTAAAATTTAGATTAACTAATTATTACTACATATATACCGGCCACATTTATTATATTGAGACTTAATTTGCTAGCTCAATTCATATTATAAACACAACAGCTATTATATAACCAACAATTTTGCAAATTAACCATCTTCAATAACACTCATGGATTACTTAGACCTAAATTGTAATGCAATTAAAGAAAAAATAAATTTCATTACTAACCATATCTAGAACAACCAGCAAAGTATGAATCTTCAAAGCTCAATCTCTGCCTCTTCCCACCAAATTAACTGGCCTGAAATCGCCTAGCTTCCTCCCGAGTGGAAAAGTGCGCAGTAGTGGCTAGATCTGGACCGAAATAAAGACAGATGCGGTCTGAGCAGCGTAATAAATGCCTTAGTGCCATTATCACAGACGGTTTTTAATTAAAAACCGTCTGTGATAACCAGCTTATCACAGACGGTTTTTTATTAAAAACCGTCTGTGATAATGTGGGATTATCACAGACGGTTCTTAATATAGACCGACCGTCTATGATACTCCTTTTTCCCGCCACAAATATCACAGACGGCCTCCAAATTACAACCGTCTGTAATAGTGTTCATCACAGACGGTTTCACAAAACCGTCTGTGATGAGGCGTCTACTATGAGGCTTTCTGTAGTAGTGATCGGTGTTGATAGTAATCAAAAAAATTCAGAGAGAGAGAGAGAGGGGATCTTTTAATGGCTCGTCGGCCTTCCACGAATACAACAGAAGATAAAGAGAACTGCGTCTCGGTGCAAACCGAACCAAGCGAAAATATCCATCTAATCTCCCGCTGCTCACGGCCGCGGCGACTGGAAGGAGGAAAAGGATCGAAGGCGGCGATGGCGTCGCGCCCAGCCCTCGCGCTTCGCTCCCTACTCCTCCCCGACCCCTCCACCACCTGAACCTCCTCATGGAACGTATATTCTGATCCAACCTCCATACTCACAAGAAGATAAACTGCAGAACGAATGGATAGTCGACGAGCTCGTTGTGCATGTAGCCGGAACCATGTGGGTATACTCCCTCAACGCATGCAGGAAACAACCACACGTTGCATGCCATGCTCCCTTGATTCATGCACAAGTAAATTTTGCATGCAGCCATTCAAACAACGATTTAAGCGGTCTGTTGTGCATGCTGCCGGGAACAATATTATCTCGCCTAAAGCAATTCGTTTACAGGGTATCACTCCTAGTAGTGGATTTACCCATTTCAAATACCTCCATTTAGCTCATATACATCTCCAAGATGATCTCCCAGGAGTACGATGAGTGTTTCATGCACCCAGGTGCCTAGGCACCCATATCAATACCCGTTGATTTGCTTTGAGATTCGCAACGTTCGATGTGGGTATCTTCATATACCCATAAAAAAGTATATTTGAGATGTCAAACTCCGAAAAAATTAAATTCAACTTCAGTTTAATTAGTTTGAACTATTTTTATGGTATATACTCACTGTAGTCGCATCAAACTCAAAAGTAGTTCAAACTAGTTTGAACTGAGTTCAAAACTAACTTACCATAAATATATCAAGGGTATAAAACATTTTCATACCCAAACTCAAAAAAATTATCAATAATACACGTGTATCGGATGGTTCTTGATGTGGGTGCCTAGGCACCCAGGTGCCTTATGTAATTTTCCTATATATATATATATATGTATGTATATATATATATATATATGTATGTATGTGTATATGCATACATACATACATACATTCAAACATATATATATATATACATATACATACATAATATATATATATATATATATATATATATATATATATATATATATGTGTGTGTGTGTGTGTGTGTGTGTGTGTGTGTGTGTGTGTACATATATACACACACACACACACATATACACATCATGATGTCTGGGCACTAAGTCTTCCTACCTTTGGATTGCTTTTAGGTGTGTACAAGTACAATGATATATAATATATCACATAAACCCGTTAACATTCATTAATTCGAAAATGTATCGATTTGGAAATAAATTCATTGATTTAGCATATTGAATCAATCATGGATGGAAAGTCCTAATCATGGATGGAAATTCTCAATTATGAAGTCTGGGCACCATAGTGCCCCTGTTATTTATACTATACACACACACACATACATACATACATACATACATACATACATACATACATACATACATACATACATACATACATACATACATACATACATACATACATACATACATACATACATACATACATACATACATACATACATACATACATATCCAATCAATAAGATGGTGGTGCTGGCTCATCATCCAATCTGGCAATATCAACCAAATCAGCACAATCTTTTCAAAAAGAAGCTTCCAAGGTGACTAATTTAGTAAATAAAGTTGATAGTAGTGATATTTCAACTCCTCAAACTAGCTATATTACATGCTTTAAATGTCATGGAAAGGGTCACAAGATGAGTGAATGCCCAAATAAACATGCTATGATTGTTGATGACTCAGGAGAGTATCATTCGGAAAGTGAGAAAGAAGAAGATAGTACTTCTAACCATGAAAACAAAAAAAAAAATACTATGATACATGTTTCTTTGAGATAGGACAAGCACTTTTTTGTTAGAAAGGTGCATAAACAAGGAGAAGAATACTTGGGCATAAAATCAACAGCATAACATCTTCCATATCCAAGGTAACATAAAAGGCAATATAAACAATATTATAATTGATGGTGGAAGTAGTCATAATCTGTAGGACCGAAATGGCGACAGAGGGGGGTGAATGTCGCTTCTTAATAAATATTTCCCCCAAGTACCCGCTAAAACTCGGTTCTTCGATAGCTATGGAAAGCTATGAAGACGAATTAAATGCTCATTAGAAATACAGAGAAACAACACAAACCAGAGAGAGATTTACTGCAGAGCCGAAGGCAAAAGAACCAAATGAAGCAAGCTGCCCAGACTGCAATAAAACTTAACACTTAAAAGATACAGCCGAATGGAACAAAGACCAACTTGATATTTATCGCTGGTCGTAAGTGTCTTGGCTGCCAGCAAAAGCAAGTTGTTGGATCATTAATTGCATCTCCATGGCTTAGAAATTTGGCCTTCAACAAGGAGCATTCGATGGCACAAAAAGGAATTAAAGGATGCATTAACTAGCAAGAAAGATAACTATTGCATTCAGTTTTTTTTTGCAGCAAAGAGAGAGGAGAGATCAACGTGAAAACAGCTACTGCTGAAGCTGGTTTAAACTAAAGTCTTGCAGCCGACTGCTCTTAGGACAAAAACATAAAGATGTAAAGACTATTTACTACTAGCTCCACACAAAGAATGAGCTCTGGCCGAAAGGTGCAGCAAGAAACGAAAATAAGCAAAAAGTACTATTCGGCAGGGAAGATGGCCGAACTGAATGAGTAACTGCTGCTGAGACTTTCTGCTCAGGGTAGACTGCAGAGAGAAAAATTCAGACTTGCTTGATCCAAGGAAATCTGAGAAAAGGAAATTCTCTCCTCGAATCACAAGCTCAAGAAGATGATTCAAATACCCCTAGGACCCTTGGAAGACAAGGAAAAGAACTGAAGAGCTAGAATTTCAGAGTTTGACAAAAACTGAAAAACTACCGAAGGCTTCCAACAAAAATCAAATTACTCCCCAATCTTTGATCCTTTGGCTATGAAATTTTGCAGATATGTTGGCAATAGCCAGGGGATAGACCAGATCAAATTTCATGTCATTTCTGCAAGGGAATCAAGAATGGCATCAAAACCCTAGAAGGCCAAAAACATGAACAGAGGAAGTCATTTGACAAATTTCTCGATTCCAACCAATTGCTCTAGGGAACTAACTGAACAAAGAGTGTAGAAACATCATCCCATCACTGAGCAACCCATTTTGCCACTCCTCAGCACAAGAAACACAAAGAACCAAAAATCAAGAAATCTCCAAAAGAGGGCATCCAAGGAAAATAACAGGGAGCTCAAATATGAAACAAACACCATCTCATATTGATCTAGAGGAAGAGAGATACATGATTGATACAAGAGGAATGATTACAAGCTTTCATCTCATCCTCTCCCACTCTCAAACCTCAAGAACACACCCATACATGCTTGAGGAGAGATGAACACACTCTAGAAAGCTACGAAGGGGACAAGCAGGGAGCACACCTCTGCCTCCACCAACAAACCTCAACCACTAAAGCCTAAAGCCAAAACAACCACTAAAGACTCTTTTGACTCTAGCAAACCCTAATTCCCTTTCAAGTGCTCAAGAGGGCATGCAGCCCCTCCATCCTTTTTATAGCCCACGGCTAACGGGTCTCCACCCCGTTACGCCCGCTAAGTCCAACGGAGCCCGCTCCCGCTTGTGCAGCCACGCGAATTTCCCGATTCGCCCCTCGTGCACCTTCCGGGAAGCTTCCGCGCTCCTTGCCTCGCACGCCTCGCAACCACCTCGAGTCTACGTCGTCTTTGACACATCCCAACCGTTCTGACCTCAGCGCCACCTGCGCCTAGTCCGGTCCACCGTGTCTCGCCACGACTCCGCCTCGACGTCCTGCAGCCACACAGACAAGAAACATATCAAATAGCACCGCTCGATACATGAAAGCGTCAATACCATCATACTTACCATTGATGAAGTCCAAACCCGTCGAATCAAAGAATATGCATCCTAATTGTAACATCCTATTTTTGAGCCTATCATTTTATTGCTAAAGAGTAATTTAATTTGTGTTAAAATTTTAAATTTTGGTATCTCAATTTCTAAAGTTTGTGTTGCGTTTTAAAAATCCTCTTTTCAGCCCATGGATTTTATCCCTAAATTCTTCTCCCGGGTGGGCCAACTCTTTTCTCCCCCCTCTCTCTTATTTCCCCGGCCCGGCCCGCTTTCCCTTTTCTTTTCCTCGGCTAGCCCAGCCCAGCGCCGCTCCCCTCCTTCTTCCTCCTCCCGACGCCCTGCTCCTCACGCTCCCCGCCTCTGCCCGCCAAACCAGACGCGCCGCCCCCGGTTTCCCCCTTCCCCGGTAGCGCCAAGGCCTCGTGGCAGCACCGCCGCGCCTCCAGACGCTCCAGCGGTGCTAGGCCTGCGCCCCGCGTGCTAGCTTCCCCGCGCGTCGCCCTCCCCCTCGCCATGGCGGCCAGCTGCCGAAGATCGGCGACCCCGCTGTCAACTCCGCGCCATCAAGGGCTGGTTGCCGGCTAGACGCCACCCCGACTTCAAGTGCCGCCATGAGTGCCCATCGCCGCCGATTGGACCGGCCGTCCCACGTGTCAACGCCACCGCGCTGCCGCGCTCCGCCTTCAAGACACCCGGCTGCATTATCTCTCCCCCGCGCGTCTTTACTCCTCACCCGCGGCCATGAGTGCGCCTAATGCCAGTTAATCCCCCTCCCCGCCTAGCTCGGCAATAGCCCCGCCACGCACGCAGCACTCGATTGCGCTTCGAGGGAGGAGCTTCGGTCGCATTTACTCCGCGCATTCCCGCACCCCTCTTCTTTGGCTATAAAAGCATGTGCTCGCGCCCACCAGCCCGCACCTTCTCCACTGCCAAAATCCCGAGCAAAAATCACCGCCGCCAGCCACCCTTCGGGCCGCCACCGCCGCCGGCCACCCTTCGGGCCGCCACCGCCGCCGGCGTCCTCCGGAGCATCCCGACCGGCACTCACCTTCTCCCCAAGCTCCTTACGCCCTTGAGAAGCTCCCCACCCCTCTGATTGGTTTTTCCTCTCTTGTAGCCGGCCGGCGACCGGTTCCTCCTCCACTCCGTCCGCTTCCCACCGTCGCTGACTTCGGCCACCTTGGGTCGATTCCCTGCAGCTGCATCACCTTCGGCACCCCAGGAAGCCAGCCGCGCCAGTGAATCGGAGTTTCGTTGGCCCTTCTTCCCCAGCGTCGGCCGACCACCTCCGCCGTTCAAGCCTACCGCCGCCAGCCCGCACCAAGTCCTCCCAAGCTCCTCCATTTACTCTGGTGAGTTTCAGAACACCCATAGAAGCTCCCTTGCCTTTTAATTGGCTCCTCGTCGCAGGATCCCCCGCCGAGACCGATCCCCTGGCTCCGCCGCCGCATAACTCGCCGCCGGCGATTCCCCGGCTCCCCTCCGCCCGATTCAACCCACCGACCGGTGCGCACGGGGTCAGGCCGACCATTTTGGGCGTCATCCTGTGCGGCCGTGACTCCCCTCGCCGCCGGCGAACTTCGCCGCCGTTCGGACCAGCGGAGCTCCGCTCCCGCGCGACTAACCACCGGTTAGCCGTTAACCGTTGTGGTTAGCCGGCGTTAATCAACCGCTGACCCGTGGGCCCGGACATGTTTAAAACAGAACGTTTGACTGACCAGTGGGACCCACAGAACGAATTAAAATTGTTAATAAACTATTCTTAAGAATGAACCACTGACGAGTGGGCCCCCCTTTACTGTTTCGAGTCCCTGAAGAGCAAGCTCCAATTGAGTCAATTAGTCTTCAAAAGGATTTGACCTACCCAGAGCAGCCAATCAGGATCCTTGATACCATGGAGAAGCGGACCCAACGTCAGGTTATCCGACTCTGCAAAGTTCAGTGGAGCAACCACTCCGAACAAGAAGCGACCTGGGAACGTGAAGATCAGCTCAAATTAGATTATCCTTCATTGTTTCCAGCGCAGCTCGAATCTCGGGGTCGAGATTCCGTTTAAGGGGGGTAGGATTTGTAACATCCTATTTTTGAGCCTGTCATTTTATTGCTAAAGAGTAATTTAATTTGTGTTAAAATTTTAAATTTTGGTATCTCAATTTCTAAAGTTTGTGTTGCGTTTTAAAAATCCTCTTTTGTTGCCCTGAGTTTCTTCTTTTCAGCCCATGGATTTTATCCCTAAATTCTTCTCCCGGGTGGGCCAACTCTTTTCTCCCCCCTCTCTCTTATTTCCCCGGCCCGGCCCGCTTTCCCTTTTCTTTTCCTCGGCCAGCCCAGCCCAGCGCCGCTCCCCTCCTTCTTCCTCCTCCTGACGCCCTGCTCCTCACGCTCCCCATCTCTGCCCGCCAAACCAGACGCGCCGCCCCCGGTTTCTCCCTTCCCCGGTAGCGCCAAGGCCTCGTGGCAGCACCGCTGCGCCTCCAGACGCTCCAGCGGCGCTAGGCCCGCGCCCCGCGTGCTAGCTTCCCCGCGCGTCGCCCTCCCCCTTGCCATGGCGGCCAGCTGCCGAAGATCGGCGACCCCGCTGTCAACTCCGCGCCATCAAGGGCTGGTTGCCGGCTGGACGCCACCCCGACTTCAAGTGCCGCCATGAGTGCCCGTCGCCGCCGATTGGACCGGCCGTCCCGCGTGTCAACGCCACCGCGCTGCCGTGCTCCGCCTTCAAGACACCCGGCTGCATTATCTCTCCCCCGCGCGTCTTTACTCCTCACCCGCGGCCATGAGTGCGCCTAATGCCAGTTAATCCCCCTCCCCGCCTAGCTCGGCGATAGCCCCTCCACGCACGCAGCACTCGATTGCGCTTCGAGGGAGGAGCTTCGGTCGCATTTACTCCGCGCATTCCCACACCCCTCTTCTTTGGCTATAAAAGCATGTGCTCGCGCCCACCAGCCCGCACCTTCTCCACTGCCAAAATCCCGAGCAAAAATCACCGCCGCCAGCCACCCTTCGGGCTGCCACCGCCGTCGGCGTCCTCCGGAGCATCCCGACCGGCACTCACCTTCTCCCCAAGCTCCTTACGCCCTTGAGAAGCTCCCCACCCCTCTAATTGGTTTTTCCTCTCTTGTAGCCGGCCGGCGACCGGTTCCTCCTCCACTTCGTCCGCTTCCCACCGTCGCTGACTTCGGCCACCTTGGGTCGATTCCCTGCAGCTGCATCACCTTCGGCACCCCAGGAAGCCAGCCGCGCCAGTGAATCGGAGTTTCGTTGGCCCTTCTTCCCCAGCGTCGGCCGACCACCTCCGCCGTTCAAGCCTACTGCCGCCAGCCCGCACCAAGTCCTCCCAAGCTCCTCCATCTAATCTGGTGAGTTTCAGAACACCCATAGAAGCTCCCTTGCCTTTTAATTGGCTCCTCGTCGCAGGTTCCCCCGCCGAGACCGATCCCCTGGCTCCGCCGCCGCATAACTCGCCGCCGGCGATTCCCCGGCTCCCCTCCGCCCGATTCAACCCACCGACCGGTGCGCACGGGGTCAGGCCGACCATTTTGGGCGTCATCCTGTGCGGCCGTGACTCCCCTCGCCGCCGGCGAACTTCGCCGCCGTTTGGACCAGCGGAGCTCCGCTCCCGCGCGACTAACCACCGGTTAGCCGTTAACCGTTGTGGTTAGCCGGCGTTAATCAGCCGCTGACCCGTGGGCCCGGACATGTTTAAAACGGAACGTTTGACTGACCAGTGGGACCCGCAGAACGAATTAAAATTGTTAATAAACAATTCTTAAGAATGAACCACTGACGAGTGGGCCCCCCTTTACTGTTTGCACAGTGCCCCGGTCCCACCCGTCAGTCTCTGGACGATTAACGATAAATAAAAAATGAAATTCTAAAATAAAACCCGTGGGACCCGCATGTCAGAGAAAGAACTCTCTCTCCCCTGTTATTTTTGGGATTTTCCTGAAATTAAGACTTTGAAGAGCTCGTTCTTTCTCGTCGTAGCTCCGATTGGAGTGAAACTTGTTTCTAAAATTTTCTAAATTCATTCTCTTTCTGTTGGTTTCGGTTTGGTTCAATTTGGAGTTCATTTTCTCATTATTTTATGCTTATTAGTCCTTTTGCTATTGTATGTTGCACCGGTTCTTCGCAATCGAGTAGAGTTCGAAGCTGCTCCTGAACCCCAAGAAGACTTACCTCAAGAACAGCAAGATCCTCCTGCCTTTGACCAAGGCGAGTCAGCATTTGATCATTTTGCTCCTAAATTCTTGCAAAGTTATTTTCCTTTAATTACTCAAACTGCATGCGCTATTTCATGTAAACGTATATGTTAAAGTGGTAAGGTAGCTATATACCCACTTGATGTTCTAGTAAAATCTAATATGCCACCCCTTGATAACTTGAAACAATTATCCCTTGTCACCATAGATAATAATGTTAACGAAATTAGCTATAAGTCAATTTATGCTATGCTAGTCTGGTCAAGTCCAGGGCACTAGTTGTCCTGATCATTAACATTTCAAAAACATAAGAATTTGATTTGGGATAGTCATGGGATGTAAGTGACTGAGTATTTCGTTACAACTATTTTATGCTTCTCAAAACCCTTAAAACCTGCTACACATGTCTGGGCGGATGGTAAGTAGGGTTGGTGCTGATGTCGCACGAGAACCCGGGTTGTGGACAGAACCGCCCGGACAAATTAAGGACTGAATCTTGTGACGACCTCCTTATGTAAAACAGTACGACCACATGTCTATATGGGTATGACCTAGCTGATCAACTTGCCAGGACTTAGTTAGATAACACCATTGAGAGTTAGGGACAGGGAAAGACTGTACCCAGATGGCGCAAGAGGGGGCCTCTGACTGTGGTGGATTTAGCCCGTCAGCGGTGAAACCTCAGCGGGTGTTATTTAGCTAAATCAGGGTAAGGTAAAGGCTATGTGATAGATTATCTGGGCCTCATGCCTAAGGAAGCGTGCAGGCTATTAGGATAATTTATCTCTTGTGGGTAAAGTGTACAACCTCTACAGAGTGTAAACTATTCGAATAGCCGTGCCCACGGTTAGGGGCGGACATGGGAACTTGCTCGAGTTAGTTCTGTTTTCAAAAACTTTTGGGTTGGGAATAGAAATTGTTGGAGGGAGGTACTCCAAGCTTTGAATTTTTCCTGGAGGGAAGTACTCCAGTGATATTATGAATATCTAAAATTTAGCATTGGTGGTTGGAACCATGTAACTGGTGGATGGAACCAACACTGTTCTATACATATTGCACACTTTAACTTTATCAAATTTTGCCTTATCAAATGCTAGAACTAGTGGTTTGTAAGTATAATATTTGCAACTGTAGCTTTGCGCAAATAAAAGAGCCTAAGCCCTCCTTGAATCAACCTTGCATACTAGTATTTGCATTCTGTATGTTGGCTCGCAGAGCACGGTTGTTGTGCTCATACTCGCTCGCTACCCCCCTTTTCCCCAGAGCTCGCAAATCAAGGACAGTACGAGTTCTACCAGGACCAAGCCGAAGAAGGACATGAAGACGGTGATAGTTAGAATAGATTCTAGCATCTCTCCACAGTCTAGTCGACCAAACTAATAAATTAGGTGCGTTTAAGGTTAGCCAGTCCGCTGGATAATATTAACCGCACCTGGGTTATCCGGTCGCTTGCCTGTAGGGTGATGAGTCCTCCTATCTTGCTTCCGCTGTTATGTTATTTGCATATTGAACTTATTTGGCTGGATGGCCCCTTTTGTAATGCGTGTCCCTATGCGGGTCACTTGCACTCTGGTATTGTAATAATATGGACTGTACCGTGTATGAAATGATCCAGTGATGTATTCTGTGAGCACTATCTACTGATCCAGGGAATAGTGCACTATCTTCACAGAGGATTTTGGGTTGGTTAAACCCAGGGTCCGACAGAGCTGGTATCAGAGCATACGACTGTAGGAAACCTAGTTAGAATGGTCATACCCTAAGGCTCGTGTCTAATTTAAAAGTATTAATAAAACTTTTGATAAAATGTAGAGTTATTGCTTCCTACTCTTATCACTCTTAGAATCTTTACTTTTCTGCAGATCTTTTTATTTTATCTGTTCTGACCTCTTATTTCTTCAAAATTGTAGATGGCCGGATCCTCGTCTGCACTCGTTTGGGACTTCCTTTCTCACGCTGAGACCGAGTTCGAGCACGTAGAGCTACTTCGCCAGATGCTGCAGTTTCTGCGTTACGACCAGCCGCCTATCTTCCGAGGACGGAGGACACTGGTTCAGGGCCGTGAGTCCTGGATCATGGAGGCCTTTATCTACGCGCGAGAGGGTGCCCTCAGCCCTATTATCGCTGGCACCGTTCATCCCCGAGGCAGCCGCTCCGACGCGATCCAGGATGCCGCTCAGCTTGCATCAGCCAGACTGATGCAGCAGCACGGGTTAGAGCTAGCACAGACTCCTTTCAGCTTCTTCCCGATCTTGTACACAGGAGGGCTAGTTCCAGAGTACCCGGACCCAGTGGATGACCCACGGCTGACCCATCAGGTCCAGTTGACCCAGGCGATGATCAACGCCTACGGTCGGGCCCTTCAGGAGATAGGGCAGCTGCGGACACTCCTGGTTTCCAGCTACCTCCACGCAGACGTACTCCAGTCCCAGCTGACTGGGATGGACACCGCTCTGGCTATCTCTGAGCGGGACCGTATGGCAGCAGAGAGGGAGCTTGATCGCCTTCGCGCCCAGGCCGACTACACGCCGTCTTCACCGACTTACACTCCGGCGTCACCTGTGAGGATCCCAGCTCCTCTGCCTCCACCAGCAGCAGTCGCAGCAGCATCAGCAGCATCTACTCCAGCACCCGCAGCAGTTACAGCACCACCACCGGCTTCGTCAGCAGCAGCAGTAGCAGTTTCAGCAGCACCAGCTCTCCTCGCACCTGTGCCAGTACCACTTTCAGCTGGGCGTACCCTGCCCCTACCTGCTACCACTGTCAGGGGCGCAGCACCGACTCCTCACCCGGGGCTGCTCCGCACTCGGCTTACCGCTCGTAAGAGCGTACGCCCACCTCCGGCTTCTCCGACAGCCGACGCCGCAGGTTCCGGTCGTGGACGCCGTCTCACCCGCTCTCCGACCAGGTCCCGCTCCCGCACCGACACAGACTCCGGGTCGCCGCTCCTCAGCCGTAGCCGCTCCCGTTCTCCGATAGACCTGGACTAGGAGCAAACTAGTAGTAGCAGCAGGATAGTGTTGGTAGTGCTCACTGGCAGGCTTTTGGGTTGTACGAGCGCTTTCCCCAGTCTTACTTTTGTACTTCTCTATCCTCCCCCTGTAGTAGACGTTGTGAGGGCATGATATGACCCGGTGAAGCTTGTAGGCCCCACCGAAGAGTCATACCACCCCTCTTTTGTAATGGACTAAAGTAATCCTTATGCTTTATTGCTGTGTTTATCAAGCTTAATTTGGTTCTTCTGTGGTGTGATTAGAGGGCTAGTGACCCCTCGTATATGTACCCCTGTCTCCCTTTTCTTTCTAGTTTTAATATCTTATGTGTTTAGATGGCGCCTAACACCAGAAGGGCAACCGCTCGAGGTAGAGGATGTGGACGTGGACGTGGCCGCGGGCGAGGTCGAAGTTTGCCACCCCCACCTCCAGCTCCTCCCACCATAGCCCAGATAATGGCTCAACAGACTCAGATTTTGCATGCAATGCTAGCTGGACAGCAAGCAGGTTCGGCCAACCGAAGCTCCAGGCTATCTGACTTTTTAAGAACAAGACCAATGACATTTTCCTCAGCCAATGAACCCTTGGAAGTTGAAGATTGGTTACGAGATACCGAGAAGAAGCTTCGTCTAGCTCGCTGTGCAGAAGAGGATAAAGTGGACTTTGCTACTTATCAACTCAAGGGAGCAGCTGCAGCCTGGTGGGAAAATTTTCTTGCAGTTCGTGGGACAAGGAGTTCTCAAGATGAGCCAGAAGAAGAAGAGGAAGAAGAAACTGGAGATGGAGGAGCTACCTCAGCTGCTACTGTACAACAAGGGGATCAGCAAGAACCAGAAGAAGAAGGAGAACAGGAGGAAGAAACCAGTGAAGGGGAAGAGACTGAATCTGCCGAACCATTCATATCATGGTCCGAGTTTCAGACTGTATTCCGTCAAAACTTTGTTCCTACTGGGATCATGAGGATGAAGAGGAATGCGTTCCGTATGCTGAAGCAAGGTAACATGTCAGTAAATGATTACCTCACTAAATTTAATCAGTTGGCTCGGTATGCCCCAACAGACATAGCAACAGAAGAAGAGAAGGTGGATCGCTTTCTGGAAGGGATGCAGGAAGAGATGAGAGCACAATTGATCTTGCATGATCACCCCACCTTTCATCATCTGGTCAATAAGGCTCTCATTTGGGAGAACGAAAGAAAGCTCTTGGAAGCTAGTCGTAAAAGGAAATGGGTGTCACCAAGACCTCAAAGTGGTTTCCAGCCAAGGCCAGTGTACAATCCCTCCTTCCGTCAGGGAGCATTTTCAGCACCTACAGGTACAAACCCAGCACCACGTTCAAGAGGGAGTGTTATTCGTGCGCCTCGCCCTCCAGGGCAGACCCCATCACTTAATCCAGCTACAAATCTGCATTGCTTCAACTGCGGTGCAAAGGGGCATTTCGCCAATAAATGTCCTGACCGCTAGGGTACCACGACCAAGTTCAATGCAGGGGCCACCGCCTCGAGAGCACAGTCTTCAGCAGCCAGTAGAAGCTTCCAAAACCCTCAAGCATCCAGAGGTTCTTCCACACCAACTCAGGGCCGAGTGAACCACATCACAGCAGAGGACACTCAGGACGTTTCTGGAGTATTAATGGGTACGTTCTCTGTTAAGTCTGTCCTTGCGCAAGTTTTGTTTGATTCTGGGGCTTCGCACTCTTTTATTTCAAAGGGCTTTGTGGCAAAAGCTAAGTTACCAACCTTCAGGCTGAAAAGGCCAGTAGTGTTAAGCTCACCAGCGGGACCTCTAACTGCTACCATAGTAAGCCCTAAGGTGGAAATCACCATGGAAAGTCTTAATCTTCCAGCAGACCTGTTAGTCCTGCAATCCCAAACACTGGATGTTATCCTAGGAATGGATTGGCTGGCCAAAAATCAAGGTATAATAGATTGTGCTAATAGAAAGGTCATACTCAAGAAGCACCCAGGGCTGGTCATAAAAGTTAAAGTGGATCGCCCTCCCTTAAAGGCTGCAGTGCATCATATTGAGGGAAAACCTTTGGAAGAGACGCCTATAGTTCGGGAATACCCAGAAGTTTTTCCCGAAGAATTACCGGGTATGCCACCTGACCGAGATATTGAGTTTGTAATTAACCTAAAGCCAGGTACTGCCCCAATAGCTAAGAGACCTTATAGGATGGCAGTAGATGAATTGGAAGAATTAAAAACACAAATTGAGGAACTACAGGAGAAAGGATTTATCAAGCCTAGTTCGTCTCCCTGGGGATCACCCGTGATCTTTGTTAGGAAGAAGGATGGCACTGCTAGGTTGTGTGTAGATTACCGGACTCTCAATGAGGTAACCATCAAGAATAAATATCCCCTACCCAGGATTGATGATTTATTTGACCAGTTGACAGGGGCCGCAGTCTTTTCTAAAATAGACCTGAGATCGGGATGCCACCAGCTTAAAATAAGGCCAGAGGATATTCCAAAGACTGCCTTCACCACTCGTTATGGTTTATTTGAATATACTGTCATGTCCTTTGGATTGACCAATGCTCCAGCTTATTTCATGAATTTGATGAATAAGGTGTTTATGAAATTCCTGGATAAATTTGTGGTTGTATTCATAGATGATATCCTAATCTATTCAAAGACAGTAGAAGAGCATGCAGAACACTTAAGACTAGTCCTAGAGACCCTCAAGGAACATCAGCTGTATGCCAAGTACAGCAAATGCGACTTTTGGTTACAAGAAGTTAGTTTCCTAGGTCACATCATAACCTCTGCAGGAGTGGCAGTAGATCCTTCTAAGGTAGAAGCAGTGTTGGAATGGAAGCAACCAACCTCGGTGACAGAAGTGCGTAGTTTCCTGGGTCTGGCAGGATACTACATGCGCTTCATCGAAAGATTTTCTCAGATATCTAAGCCCATGACTCATCTCCTCAAGAAAGATAAAAAGTATGAATGGTCTGAGAACTGTGAAAAGAGTTTCCAGGAACTAAAGAAAAGATTAACAACGGCTCCAGTATTGACCCTACCTGATATACACAAGGATTTCGAGGTATACTGTGACGCTTCACGTCAAGGTCTTGGATGTGTACTTATGCAAGAGGGAAAGGTTGTAGCTTATTCATCCAGACAACTCCGTCCCCATGAGAATAACTACCCTACTCATGACTTGGAATTAGCCTCAGTAGTGCATGCACTGAAAATTTGGCGACACTACCTGATAGGGAATCATTGTGATATCTACACTGATAACAAGAGCCTCAAGTATATTTTTACCCAGGCAGATCTCAATCTTAGACAAAGAAGATGGTTGGAATTAATCAAGGATTATGACTTGGACGTTCACTACCATCCTGGAAAGGCTAATGTAGTGGCCGATGCCTTAAGCCGCAAGGCTTACTGCAATGCCATTATAGAGCAAGGATTCCATGATAAGCTCCTTGAGGAAATCAAAGCCCTTAACTTGGAAATAGTTGAGCAGGGAACCCTGGCTACAATGGAAGTACACCCAACTCTAGAAGACCAGATTAAGGCAACTCAGAAGGGGCATCCTGGGACTCAAAAATTTAAAGCCCTCATGACTAAAGGAAAAGCTCCTAAAATGCTAGAAGATCAGCAAGGAACATTGTGGTATGGGAAACGCCTTTTCGTTCCCCATCATAAGGATCTTAAGGAATTGATACTTAAGGAAGCACACAGCTCATCTTACACCATTCATCCCGGTAGCACCAAAATGTACCAGGATATTAAAACATTATATTGGTGGCCTCGTATGAAGAGAGATATTGCTGAGTATGTAGCCTGTTGTGATGTGTGCCAACGAGTTAAAGCTGAGCACCAAAGACCTGCAGGATTGTTGCAGCCCTTGCAAATTCCCGAATGGAAATGGGAAGAAGTCGGGATGGATTTTATAACCGGCCTACCTCGTACCAAGTCGGGATACGATTCCATATGGGTTATTGTGGATAGATTAACCAAGGTTGCCCACTTTATCCCTGTGAAGACCACTTATAAGGGGGATAAATTAGCTGAGCTATATGTAAACCGCATTGTGTGCTTGCATGGAGTACCTAAGAGGATAGTCTCAGACCGAGGTTCCCAGTTCACCTCGCGTTTTTGGGCTAGCCTACATGAAGCATTAGGGACCCATCTAGCTTTCAGTACAGCATTTCATCCTCAGACAGATGGGCAGACTGAAAGGACAAACCAAATTCTAGAAGACATGCTTCGAGCTTGTGCCCTCGAATTTACTTCGGATTGGGAAAGATGTTTACCCTATGCAGAATTTTCTTATAACAACAGTTTTCAGTCGAGTCTAAAAATGTCACCCTTCGAGGCCTTGTATGGTAGAAGGTGTAGGACTCCCCTGCATTGGTCAGAAGCAGGAGAAGGGTATGTGTTTGGCCCAGAGATCCTTAAACAGGCAGAAGGGAAGGTCAGGTTAATTAAGGATCGTCTTCAAGCTGCCCAATCCCGGCAAAAGAGCTATGCTGATAATCGCCGTAGAGATCTATCCTTTGAGGTGGGAGATCATGTTTATCTCAAGGTATCACCCCTTCGAGGAGTTCGAAGATTTAAAGTAAAAGGCAAGCTTGCACCGAGGTTCATTGGTCCTTATCCCATAACCGCAAGATGTGGGGAAGTCGCGTACCAATTAAAGCTACCTGACAGCTTATCGGAAGTACACAATGTGTTCCATGTTTCTCAACTCAAGAAATGCCTTCGAGTCCCTGAAGAGCAAGCTCCAATTGAGTCAATTAGTCTTCAAAAGGATTTGACCTACCCAGAGCAGCCAATCAGGATCCTTGATACCATGGAGAAGCGGACCCGACGTCAGGTTATCCGACTCTGCAAAGTTCAGTGGAGCAACCACTCCGAACAAGAAGCGACCTGGGAACGTGAAGATCAGCTCAAATTAGATTATCCTTCATTGTTTCCAGCGCAGCTCGAATCTCGGGGTCGAGATTCCGTTTAAGGGGGGTAGGATTTGTAACATCCTATTTTTGAGCCTGTCATTTTATTGCTAAAGAGTAATTTAATTTGTGTTAAAATTTTAAATTTTGGTATCTCAATTTCTAAAGTTTGTGTTGCGTTTTAAAAATCCTCTTTTGTTGCCCTGAGTTTCTTCTTTTCAGCCCATGGATTTTATCCCTAAATTCTTCTCCCGGGTGGGCCAACCCTTTTCTCCCCCCTCTCTCTTATTTCCCCGGCCCGGCCCGCTTTCCCTTTTCTTTTCCTCGGCCAGCACAGCCCAGCGCCGCTCCCCTCCTTCTTCCTCCTCCTGACGCCCTGCTCCTCACGCTCCCCATCTCTGCCCGCCAAACCAGACGCGCCGCCCCCGGTTTCTCCCTTCCCCGGTAGCGCCAAGGCCTCGTGGCAGCACCGCTGCGCCTCCAGACGCTCCAGCGGCGCTAGGCCTGCGCCCCGCGTGCTAGCTTCCCCGCGCGTCGCCCTCCCCCTTGCCATGGCGGCCAGCTGCCGAAGATCGGCGACCCCGCTGTCAACTCCGCGCCATCAAGGGCTGGTTGCCGGCTGGACGCCACCCCGACTTCAAGTGCCGCCATGAGTGCCCGTCGCCGCCGATTGGACCGGCCGTCCCGCGTGTCAACGCCACCGCGCTGCCGTGCTCCGCCTTCAAGACACCCGGCTGCATTATCTCTCCCCCGCGCGTCTTTACTCCTCACCCGCGGCCATGAGTGCGCCTAATGCCAGTTAATCCCCCTCCCCGCCTAGCTCGGCGATAGCCCCTCCACGCACGCAGCACTCGATTGCGCTTCGAGGGAGGAGCTTCGGTCGCATTTACTCCGCGCATTCCCACACCCCTCTTCTTTGGCTATAAAAGCATGTGCTCGCGCCCACCAGCCCGCACCTTCTCCACTGCCAAAATCCCGAGCAAAAATCACCGCCGCCAGCCACCCTTCGGGCTGCCACCGCCGTCGGCGTCCTCCGGAGCATCCCGACCGGCACTCACCTTCTCCCCAAGCTCCTTACGCCCTTGAGAAGCTCCCCACCCCTCTAATTGGTTTTTCCTCTCTTGTAGCCGGCCGGCGACCGGTTCCTCCTCCACTTCGTCCGCTTCCCACCGTCGCTGACTTCGGCCACCTTGGGTCGATTCCCTGCAGCTGCATCACCTTCGGCACCCCAGGAAGCCAGCCGCGCCAGTGAATCGGAGTTTCGTTGGCCCTTCTTCCCCAGCGTCGGCCGACCACCTCCGCCGTTCAAGCCTACTGCCGCCAGCCCGCACCAAGTCCTCCCAAGCTCCTCCATCTAATCTGGTGAGTTTCAGAACACCCATAGAAGCTCCCTTGCCTTTTAATTGGCTCCTCGTCGCAGGTTCCCCCGCCGAGACCGATCCCCTGGCTCCGCCGCCGCATAACTCGCCGCCGGCGATTCCCCGGCTCCCCTCCGCCCGATTCAACCCACCGACCGGTGCGCACGGGGTCAGGCCGACCATTTTGGGCGTCATCCTGTGCGGCCGTGACTCCCCTCGCCGCCGGCGAACTTCGCCGCCGTTTGGACCAGCGGAGCTCCGCTCCCGCGCGACTAACCACCGGTTAGCCGTTAACCGTTGTGGTTAGCCGGCGTTAATCAGCCGCTGACCCGTGGGCCCGGACATGTTTAAAACGGAACGTTTGACTGACCAGTGGGACCCGCAGAACGAATTAAAATTGTTAATAAACAATTCTTAAGAATGAACCACTGACGAGTGGGCCCCCCTTTACTGTTTGCACAGTGCCCCGGTCCCACCCGTCAGTCTCTGGACGATTAACGATAAATAAAAAATGAAATTCTAAAATAAAACCCGTGGGACCCGCATGTCAGAGAAAGAACTCTCTCTCCCCTGTTATTTTTGGGATTTTCCTGAAATTAAGACTTTGAAGAGCTCGTTCTTTCTCGTCGTAGCTCCGATTGGAGTGAAACTTGTTTCTAAAATTTTCTAAATTCATTCTCTTTCTGTTGGTTTCGGTTTGGTTCAATTTGGAGTTCATTTTCTCATTATTTTATGCTTATTAGTCCTTTTGCTATTGTATGTTGCACCGGTTCTTCGCAATCGAGTAGAGTTCGAAGCTGCTCCTGAACCCCAAGAAGACTTACCTCAAGAACAGCAAGATCCTCCTGCCTTTGACCAAGGCGAGTCAGCATTTGATCATTTTGCTCCTAAATTCTTGCAAAGTTATTTTCCTTTAATTACTCAAACTGCATGCGCTATTTCATGTAAACGTATATGTTAAAGTGGTAAGGTAGCTATATACCCACTTGATGTTCTAGTAAAATCTAATATGCCACCCCTTGATAACTTGAAACAATTATCCCTTGTCACCATAGATAATAATGTTAACGAAATTAGCTATAAGTCAATTTATGCTATGCTAGTCTGGTCAAGTCCAGGGCACTAGTTGTCCTGATCATTAACATTTCAAAAACACAAGAATTTGATTTGGGATAGTCATGGGATGTAAGTGACTGAGTATTTCGTTACAACTATTTTATGCTTCTCAAAACCCTTAAAACCTGCTACACATGTCTGGGCGGATGGTAAGTAGGGTTGGTGCTGATGTCGCACGAGAACCCGGGTTGTGGACAGAACCGCCCGGACAAATTAAGGACTGAATCTTGTGACGACCTCCTTATGTAAAACAGTACGACCACATGTCTATATGGGTATGACCTAGCTGATCAACTTGCCAGGACTTAGTTAGATAACACCATTGAGAGTTAGGGACAGGGAAAGACTGTACCCAGATGGCGCAAGAGGGGGCCTCTGACTGTGGTGGATTTAGCCCGTCAGCGGTGAAACCTCAGCGGGTGTTATTTAGCTAAATCAGGGTAAGGTAAAGGCTATGTGATAGATTATCTGGGCCTCATGCCTAAGGAAGCGTGCAGGCTATTAGGATAATTTATCTCTTGTGGGTAAAGTGTACAACCTCTGCAGAGTGTAAACTATTCGAATAGCCGTGCCCACGGTTAGGGGCAGACATGGGAACTTGCTCGAGTTAGTTCTGTTTTCAAAAACTTTTGGGTTGGGAATAGAAATTGTTGGAGGGAGGTACTCCAAGCTTTGAATTTTTCCTGGAGGGAAGTACTCCAGTGATATTATGAATATCTAAAATTTAGCATTGGTGATTGGAACCATGTAACTGGTGGATGGAACCAACACTGTTCTATACATACTGCACACTTTAACTTTATCAAATTTTGCCTTATCAAATGCTAGAACTAGTGGTTTGTAAGTATAATATTTGCAACTGTAGCTTTGCGCAAATAAAAGAGCCTAAGCCCTCCTTGAATCAACCTTGCATACTAGTATTTGCATTCTGTATGTTGGCTCGCAGAGCACGGTTGTTGTGCTCATACTCGCTCGCTACCCCCCTTTTCCCCAGAGCTCGCAAATCAAGGACAGTACGAGTTCTACCAGGACCAAGCCGAAGAAGGACATGAAGACGGTGATAGTTAGAATAGATTCTAGCATCTCCCCATAGTCTAGTCGACCAAACTAATAAATTAGGTGCGTTTAAGGTTAGCCAGTCCGCTGGATAATATTAACCGCACCTGGGTTATCCGGTCACTTGCCTGTAGGGTGATGAGTCCTCCTATCTTGCTTCCGCTGTTATGTTATTTGCATATTGAACTTATTTGGCTGGACGGCCCCTTTTGTAATGCGTGTCCCTATGCGGGTCACTTGCACTCTGGTATTGTAATAATATGGACT
Source organism: Dendrocalamus latiflorus (assembly GCA_017311315.1). NCBI lineage: Eukaryota > Viridiplantae > Streptophyta > Magnoliopsida > Poales > Poaceae > Dendrocalamus > Dendrocalamus latiflorus. The sequence goes on along the minus strand of CM029654.1, from coordinate 13,114,516 downwards.
GTACCGTGTATGAAATGATCTAGTGATGTATTCTGTGAGCACTATCTACTGATCCAGGGAATAGTGCACTATCTTCACAGAGGATTTTGGGTTGGTTAAACCCAGGGTCCGACAGAGCTGGTATCAGAGCATACGACTGTAGGAAACCTAGTTAGAATGGTCATACCCTAAGGCTCGTGTCTAATTTAAAAGTATTAATAAAACTTTTGATAAAATGTAGAGTTATTGCTTCCTACTCTTATCACTCTTAGAATCTTTACTTTTCTGCAGATCTTTTTATTTTATCTGTTCTGACCTCTTGTTTCTTCAAAATTGTAGATGGTCGGATCCTCGTCTGCACTCGTTTGGGACTTCCTTTCTCACGCTGAGACCGAGTTCGAGCACGTAGAGCTACTTCGCCAGATGCTGCAGTTTCTGCGTTACGACCAGCCGCCTATCTTCCGAGGACGGAGGACACTGGTTCAGGGCCGTGAGTCCTGGATCATGGAGGCCTTTATCTACGCGCGTGAGGGTGCCCTCAGCCCTATTATCGCTGGCACCGTTCATCCCTGAGGCAGCCGCTCCGACGCGATCCAGGACGCCGCTCAGCTTGCATCAGCCAGACTGATGCAGCAGCACGGGTTAGAGCTAGCACAGACTCCTTTCAGCTTCTTCCCGATCTTGTACACAGGAGGGCTAGTTCCAGAGTACCCGGACCCAGTGGATGACCCACGGCTGACCCACGGCTTCAGAGGTCTTGGCAAGGTTGATTCGGTTGCCCGCCACCTCAACTAAGCACTCCAATCGACGGCAAGCCTCCTAGAGACATGCAACGTCGCTGTGGAGGATCACGTCGATGGCGAGATTAGCTTGGCGGAAGTGGAAGACCAACCAGAAGATGCGGTGGAGAAGGATGTCAAGGCGGTAGAAGGTGGTCGTCACCTACTTCGACAAATCCTCAAACATAGGAGGGAGGACACTGTTGGCATAGTATCCTTCCGCAACATTCGCCAGCGTACGGTCAGCAAGGTGCTCGTACAGGATAGCTAAGTAGGCCATCAATGCCGGTGACAAAGAAGAGGTCGTCAGAGTTATTTGTTTGTGCTTGAGAGTAGATATATGTATAAGCGATGTGGGGATTTATCTTCGGTACACGGTGGATGATCATTTTTATAAAACAACGAATAAATTTGGCGCATGGGACGAAGAGATGCATCGAGGCGCCAAAACAAAGAGACGCAACGAGAAGACAAAGCTCGACCATTCATACATATAAGAGATACATTGCAGATTGTTTGTATTAATAACCATCTGTGGTAATAGCATATACGGTTCTAAGTAAAAACCATCTGCGATGTCTGTAATTATAACAGACAGTTCTTGTTAATAACCGTCTGTAAACTAATATAGACAATTATTAACAAGAAATGTATGTGATAATTACGTATCATTAACGGTTATAGGGGAACCATCTGTGATAATTACAACACAAATGGTTCCCCATAAACCGCCTATGATGAGGCATCCAATAAAGCTTGTTTTGTAGTATTGGTAGGAACCAAATTTTGGTTGCATTCCAACCTATTGACAATGCAAGCAAGTACCATTAGGGGTGGAAAATGGCAGCGGATAATCCGTTTTATCCGATATTCGTATACAAGAAAATGTGAATGCGGTAAGCAAAATCCGTATTTAAAAATATTCGTATTCGTATTTGACAATATTCGTATCTGTATTTGAGAATGGTTGTATTCACATTCGTACTCGAGAATATTCGTATTCATATTCGAGATTATTCGATTTGCATTCGATCTGTTTCCTATGCCGGCCGATATTCGTATTCGATCATATTACATAAATTTGTTCTAGCGAGATTTGTTACAGAAGTGTTAGGAAGATATTTATATTCGACTGAATTAAGTACATATTCGATTCAAATTTGTATTCGTTACGACAATCAATTTGTATTCGTATTGAAGAATATTCGAATTTGTATTCATATTCATTTTAAAAATATAGATTTGTATTCATATTTGAGACTATTCGATCGTATCCAATTCGTTTCCATCCCTAAGTACCATATTATATTTCTTTCAAGCTTTTTAGTATGATGCTTTTTAGTACCAGTGTTACACTTCTGCTGTAACGCTTTTTGAGAGACCATGTGGAGGTCATCCCGTGTGTATGATGAGTAATTGGCATCGGTTTAGGAAAGTCGAGTTTGATTTGGTTGGTTCGGACCTTGAGTGCAATCGGGCTCGGTCGGACTTGGTCAAACCTGGTCAAAGTGGTTAGGATGCATATTATGTCGACTTGTCAGGTTTGGGCTATTTCATTAATGCATTTATGCTTACATGTATCGAGCGGTGCTATTTGATGTGTTTCTTGTCTGTGTTGGCTGCAGGACGTCGAGGCGGAGTCGTGGCGAGACACGAGGTGACCGGACTAGACACGGGCGGTGTCGAGGTCAGAACGGTCGGATGTGTCAAAGACGGCGGAGACGCGAGGTGGTTGCGAGGCTTGGACGACAAGGAACAAGGAAGCTTCCCGGAAGATGCACGAGGGGCGTTTCGGTAAAAACGCAAGGCTGCACAGGCGGGAGCGGGTTCCGTTGGATCTGGCGGGCGTAACGGGTTGGAGACCCGTTAGCCAAGGGCTATATAAAGGAGGGAGTGGCTGCATGCCCCCATATGGATTTGGGAGAGAGTTAGGGTTTCGTGAGTCAAAAGAGGCTTTGGGAGGTTGTTTTCCCTTTGCTCTTTAGTGGTTGAGGGTAGCAGGAAGTGTCTCCCACGTTCATCCCCTCTCCCTGTGTTGTGTCTCTCCAAGAAGCATGTAGAGGGTGTGTGTTCTTGTGTTTGGAGAGGATGAGGAGAGGGATTGAGTAGAGATTCCATGTAATCATCCCTTGTTCTAATGTCCATGCATATGGGGACTCATATGTAATCCTCTCTTGATTTGGAATGAAGTTCTGAATTTCATCTCTCGTGCTCCTGTCTGTTCTTCGTTCCCTTTTTGTGATTTCTGAGTTTTTGCATTTTTCTTGGTGTTACTTGCTGAGAAGGTCCAAAATGGGTTGCTCTATGTTGGGATGATGCCCCAAGATCATTTGATCGATTTTCCCAAGAGCAAATCACTTTTAATCTCAGATTTCCCTTTTTGAGCTCCTCTGTTCTTGTTCCTGATTCTAGGGTTTGAGGTGACGTGTGTTTTTCTTCATAAGATGCTATAAGGTTTGGACTCTCTGGTCCTTAGGCTATTGCTAATCTTCCCGCAAAAGCTCATGAGCAAAGATTGAAGGGTTGTTGGGCATTTGATTTTTGTTTGAGCAGCTCTCTGTATCTTGTCAGGTTGCTGGCATTTCTAGGGTTTGACATAAATCTTTGATTTCCCCTTTGAGATGGCTTGAAACTTGGCACACTCAGTCCTTAGGCTATTAAGTAGCTATTCCTAAAGTTTCATGGCCAAAGGATCTAAGTTGAGATGGGAATTTAGGTTTTAGTGTTGGTCCCTGTAGTTCTTCAGTGTTTGGGCAAAATCTCGAATTCTTGGAATTTGTTTGATCCCTCTTGCTATTTGAGGCCTCTGAGTTATTTAGAATAGGTATGTTCACTTTTGGCTAAGTGAAATTAACTGCTCACCATCCATTTGGCTGAAATATGAAGTTTGAGGTTTTCTGCGCAGAATTTGTCAGTCGGCTGGACTGAATTTGGGGGGGGGGGGTCCAGTCTGACCGGATAACATTTGGTGGTCTGACCACTCAGAGAACTGCGGTCTGACTGGTGTTGTATACCCGGTCTGACCAGTGGCTATTAGGCGGTCTGACCGCCCGAGGCATTGCGGTCAGACCGCCCCTGCTGATTTTTGACCCATTTTGTCCTTGCTTCTTCTCCCTTGGTGTATGTTTCTTGTTCTTTCCTCCTTTGTTGAGTTTAAGTTTTTCCAGAGAGCTTAAATATCTTCTCTTCATAGATTCTGGTAGTTATTAGAGAGGAGGGTCGCAAGAAAGTAATTTTTGGGGGCAAGTTTTTAGAGTCGACATTCACCCCCCCCTCTGTCGCCATTTCGGTCCAACAATTGGTATCAGAGCCGGTTAGCTCGTTTCAATAGATCTTAACCGGTCTCTAGAGCCATGGCGACGGACAAGTACTCGACCAAGCCCCCGGTCTTCGATGGGATCGACTATCCCTTCTGGAAGAGCCGGATGGAGACCTACATCCAGGCTCAGGGCTACGCCATCTGGCGTAAGGTCAAAGTACGATTTGTTGTTCCTGCCGATGAGAACATCAATGCCGGGAACATGGCTGATGTTGAGGCAAATGCTAAGGCAAGGAATATCATTATCCAGGGGTTGAGTCGTAGCGAGTTTGACCGCATATCTCATCTTTCGTCCGCCTTCCATATTTAGGAGACCCTCGATGCTTACCATGAGGGCACCACCCAAATAAAGACGGTGCGATAGGACCAGTTCAAGTGAGATTACAACAAGTTTGAAATGCTCGCTGGCGAGTCCCTCGATGAGTGTTTTGCGCATTTTCACAAGATTCTGAGCAACCTCCGAGTGGTCGGTCTCACATACCCCGACTCGGATAACGCTCGACAGATGCTCGCTGCACTCGACCTTCGTGTTTGGGAGATGAAGGTGACTACCATCAAGGACACCACGAACCTCTCGACTTTGACTCTTGATGCGCTGTACTCGCGCCTCAAGACTCACGAGATTGACATTGTCTCTCGCAAGTCGAAGTCACAGTCGATGGCCCTAGTCACCGATCCCAGTTCGGCTTCTGGTCTTTCTTCTGATTCGCTGTGTGGATTCTCCCTTGCTGCTCTTTGTGACATAACTGATGATCAGTTAGAGCAGCTCGCGGATGAGCAGTTAGCCCTCCTAGCTCGGAAATTCTCCCATGCTTACAAGAGGAGGAGGGACGGAAAGAGAGGAGGACCCGTGATTTGCTTCGAGTGTGATGGCCCCAACCACATTCGGGCAAACTGCCCCAAGCTGGGGAAGGAAAAAGGTGACTACGGTGGTTCGGGCAAGAACGACTATATCGACAAGAACCGCAACAAGAAGCCCTCAGCTCCCGCTCAAGGCAAGAAGAAGTTCCGCGACTTTGGGAAAGCCAAGAAGTTCTTACACCACGTCCTCACTGCCTTTGATGACCTCGATCTCAGCGAAGTGAGCGACAGCGAGCTGTACTCCGACTTCGACGAGGTATTCCCTTCCTACGACCAGCTCAATCAAGCTTTTCTTAAGCTAGGTGGATTTCATGCTAGAGCTAGGGCTAGGTGTACCGAGTTAGAGAAGGAAGTAGATAGACTATCACGGGAGCTTACTTCACTTACATCTGCTCCCTCCCGTGATGATTGTGATACATGCTCTGCTCTGTTGGGTGATATGGAGAAATTAAGGACCTTGCATGATAGTTTATCTTCCGAGCTTGATATTGTTAAGGTGGAGAATCTTAGTCTCTTAGCTGAACTAGAGGTGAGTAGAGTTGCTTCTATTTCATCTACTACTGTTGAGACTATTGCTTGCACCTCATGTGAGGATAAGGACAACGCAGTTAGAGGTCTTTATACCATGCTTCTGGATCTGCCCGAGTCTTGTGAAAATTGCAATAATATGAAGATGAACCTAAAATGGGCAGATCATAAAATTACTGAACTACAAGCTTTTCTTCTTGAGCCTATTGCTTCGTGTGTTAATTGTCCTAAATTGACTGCTGAGCTTGAATCTGTTTTCAAACAGTTTCAAGAGATGATTGACAATAATAATAAATTGGCTCAACATGCTTCTAAGGACCCTGTTAGCTCACCATGCATTAATTGTAACAAACTAAAATCTGATTTAATTGCATTGGATGAGAAATGTGTGAAGCTAACTAAGGACTTTCTAGAGAAGCCATCTTCTACTTGTAATGTCTGTGCTGAGGTGGGGAAGGAGCCCAAGGGTAAGGTGGGGACGCTTAGCGATGTGAACCAACTAGCTAGTAGTAGGACTGTCCCCTCAGAGTCGGCTGTGCGTGCACAAGCCATTCTTTGCTCTACTGTTGGTTCTTCTTCTGCTCCCTTACCTTCTGCTGTCTCTTCTTCCCCCTGCTCTTCTTGCACCTCTCTCTTTTGGGAGTGTCAGTACCTTATGAACACTCTCGAGAGATTTGTAGGAGGCAAGAAGAAGCTCAATCTTATTCTAGACCAATCCAAGATTTGCAAGTTCAATTAGGGTCTAGGATATGATTTCTATGAGGACATGAGGAAGCATCCACCTGCCGTGCTCAGACCCATAGCACCAGGTGTGATCGAGACTGAGCTCAGGACTGAGAAAGTCCAATTTAAGTTAGCGGGCTTTATCCAAGGGATTTCTGATAGCAAGGTGAGTCCATCTGCTGCTTCTGCCTCTCAGAAGGCGAAACCTCATCGTGTTACTTCCACCTCTCAGAAGGTGAAGTACCACTGCACCTTCTGTTAGAAGGATGGGCATTTGATCGATCGATACTTCAGGCGCGCCAAGATCGAGCGTAGAGACCGTGTTGAGTCTCTTAGGCGTATTCAGGGTCAGCTCCAGACTTTGAGTGCACCTAAGACCAACACGAGGTCCAGGTTTGTTTCAGCTGATGGGTTTGGGCAGCATCAAGGACTTAGTCTTTCCAAGTTTTCTGGTTTTCGTCCTCATGCTCCCTTTGGTCGTGACTTTCGCCGTTCTGAGGGTAGATCTCGTTTTCTCGTCAAGATGACTACCCGCGGCGTGTTCAGCGTGTTGCCGGTACTCCGACTCGCTCGCCCGTAGTAGTCGGACCCAGCAACAGCTTCAGGTCTACACGTAGACCTTCTGCTTCTTTGAGCAACAGAGAGCGTAGGGTAGATAGAGGTCAGTCGTGTTTGACTACTTCATCTGCTCGACGTGTTACTCAGTATTGGGTGCCAAAATCACTCTTGATTTACCCCAGTACTGAGACTTTACTCTCTTTTTGACTCAAGCTCGCCGGGCAGGGAAGGGAAAAGTTTGGCTCGTAGACTCCGGGTGTTCACGACACATGACCGGAGACTCCCGTTGGTTTTCTTCCCTTGCCCGTGCTCCAGGTGATGAGACGATCACCTTTGGAGATGTTTCATCTGGGCGCGTCATCGCCAAAGGTACAGTGCGCGTTAATGATTCTTTCATTTTGAAAGATGTTGCTTTGGTTAGTAAGCTGCAGTATAATTTGCTTTCCGTTTCTCAGCTTACCGATGACGGTTTCGAGGTGAGCTTTAAGAAAAACACTTGCAAAATTCTTGATTCTTCGGGTAGTCTGGTTTGCGGGATTTCTCGTTTTGGGAGGATCTTTCGTGCTGATTTTTCTAAGTCTTCTGGTGATCCTCTCCGGTGTTTAGTGGCTTCGGAGTCCCGTGATCTATCTTTCTTTCTAGCATAGGAGACTTGGTCATATTGGATTTGACCATTTGACCCGAGTTAGCGGCCACGATCTCATTCGTGGTCTGCCGAAACTCAAGATGGTCAAAGATCTTGTTTGCGCTCCATGCTGGCACGGCAAGATGGTTGCCGCTTCTCACCCTCCGGTCACAGTTACTATGACCGATGCACCAGGACAGCTACTCCATATGGATACAGTTGGACCAGCTCGAGTGCAGTCAGCAGGAGGGAAGTGGTATGTTCTTGTCATGGTCGATGACTTCTCGAGGTATTCTTGGGTGTTTTTCTTAGCCTCAAAGGATGAGATGTTTACACATTTTCGAGGTCTTTTTAGTAGGCTTTCTGTCGAGCTCCCGGGTGCCTTACGAGTAATCCACAGTGACAATGGCACGGAGTTCAAGAATTCCTACTTTGAGAGGTTCTGCGAAGAGACAGGTGTAGAGCATCAGTTCTCTGTCCGCACGTCCCACAGCAAAATGACGTCGTGGAGAGAAAGAACCGTACCTTGGTCGAGATGGCCAGGACGATGCTTGATGAGTATTCTACACTGCGGAAGTTTTGGGCTGAGGCTATAGCCACCGCGTGCCATGTCTCAAATCAAGTCTTTCTTCGGGCACACTTGCACCACACTTCTTATGAGTTGAGATATGGGCGAAAGCCCAGTGTATCTCATTTTCGTGTGTTTGGTTGCAAGTGCTTTATTCTGAAGTCCGGGAACCTAGACAAGTTCGAGTCACGCTCTTGTGATGGGATCTTTCTAGGTTACTCGACTTCTTCGCGGGCTTATCAGGTTTGGAACTGCGAGTCTAGTAAGATGGTAGAGACCTGTGAGGTGACCTTCGACGAGGCCAGTCCGGGGACTAGGCCCGATATCTCAGGTTCTTTAGAGCAGTCCGAGCCCATCTTTGTGGATGATGAGGACGATGGAGATGAGGGTTGTCTACCCGATCCAGTCCCTCATCCACCCCTTGAGGTGCCTTCTTCCACTGCACCTCGAGGAGATCAGCCCATGCCTTCTGCTTCTTCTGGAGCTAGTGGCTCTGTTCCTACCTCATCAGCTCACGAGGTAGAGGCCACTTCTTCATCTCATCCTGGACCTCCTAGACATATCCAGAAAGCCCATCCTCCTGAGCAGATTATTGGAAACCTGTTTGAACGAGTCACTCGTTTAAAATATGGCATGTCTCAATTCTGTCTCTATTCTACCTTTGTTGCCTCCTTTGAGCCCAAGGACGTTTGTCATGCTCTCTCTAATGAGTCTTGGGTCAATGCCATGCATGAGGAGTTGGAAAATTTTGAGAGAAACAAGGTCTGGTCGCTTGTTGAGCCCCCTCCTGGTCACAATATCATTGGGACCAAGTGGGTGTTCAAGAACAAGCAGAGTGAGAATGGGGTAGTTATTCGAAACAAGGCTAGACTGGTAGCTCAGGGGTTCTCCTATTTTGAGGGTCTAGATTTCGAGGAGACCTTTGCCCCTGTAGCTAGACTTGAGGCCATTAGAATCCTGCTTGCCTTTGCAGCTTCTAAGAGTTTCAAGCTTTACCAGATGGATGTCAAGAGTGCCTTCCTCAATGGCTTTATTGAGGAAGAAGTCTATGTGAGACAGCCTCCAGGTTTCGAGAACCCCAAATACTCAAACCATGTCTTCAAGCTTTCCAAAGCTTTGTATGAACTTAAGCAGGCCCCTAGAGCTTGGTACCAGAGGCTTAATTCCTGCTTGTTGAGTCATGGTTTTGACATGGGTAAAGTAGACAAGACCTTGTTCATCCGTCGGCATGGCACTGATCTTCTGCTCGTCCAGATCTATGTGGATGACATCATCTTTGGCGGCTCTTCTCATGCTCTCGTTTCCCAGTTTTTCGATGTCATGAGCTCGGAGTTTAAGATGAGCATGATGGGCGAGTTAAGCTTCTTCATTAGCTTCCAAATCAAGCAAACTCGGGAGGGTACTTTCTTACATCAGGGCAAGTACACTCGAGACCTCCTGAAGCGCTTCGATATGAGTGATGGTAAGCTGATATCCACTCCTATGGCTACATCAGCTTCGCTCGACCCAGATGAGGACGGCGAGCCAGTTGATTAGAAGGAGTATCGTAGTATGATCGGCTCCCTCTTGTACCTCACTGCCTCGAGACCGGACATACACTTCTCCGTGTGTCTTTGTGCTCGGTTTCAGGCCTCTCCTCGCGTATCTCACCGCCAGGCGGTGAAGCGCATCCTTCGGTACCTTCGAGCTACCATTGACTATGATATCTGGTACTCTTCCTCGTCTTGTCTTTCCTTGAGAGTCTATTCGAATGCAGACTTTGCTGGCTGTAGGATAGATAGGAAGAGCACTTCGGGCACCTGCCAATTCATTGGCACTTCTCTCGTTTCCTGGTCTTCAAGGAAACAGTCCGGTGTTGCATAGTCCACCGCAGAGGCCGAGTACGTAGCTGCAGCCAGTTGCTGTAGTCAGGTGCTTTGGATGGTCTCGACCCTGCGGGACTTTGGGTTAGTTATCGACAGTGTTCCACTCTTTTGTGATAACACTTCTACGATTAACATGGCTAAGAACCCAGTGCAGCATTCTTGGACCAAGCATATTGATATTCGCTATCACTTTGTTAGAGACCATGTAGAGAAGGGTGACATCGTGCTCCATTTTGTGGAGAGTGACCACCAGTTGACTGATATCTTTACCAAGCCTTTGGATAGCTCGAGGTTTTCAGCTCTGCGGGGAGAGCTTGGGGTGGTTTGTCCTTATGGACTGTTGTGAGGGGGAGCTTTGTGCTTTACTACTTTATTATATTGATTATGCTCTTGCTCCTTTCTGTTGCATTGCATTCGGGGTGCATTGGGTTTAGTCCTTCTAGCATAGGTTAGAGTGTTTCTCTAGTCTAGTTGCTTAGATCTCACATCTTGTGATTCTAGGATGCTGCTTATTAGCTGTTCTCTTCTCTCTAGGTTGAGCTTACTCACTGCTTATAGGTTTTAGCGAGGGTTGGGCCACTCTCGGGTAGACAGGATACGTGTTTGCTCCTTAGTCTGTTAGATAACCAGTTGATAGTCCTAGAGTCATATGGGGTAGATGAGAGTCAGTCTGAGCCATAGTATCCTCTATATCTTATCTATGCTCTAAGGACTGCCTGTTTCTGATTTTCCTTCCCAGCTTCTCGATTTATTGCTTTGGTTCAGGGGGAGTTCATTTGGGAGCTTCTGGAGCTTAATATTGACTTAACTCAACTTGAACTAAAAGTTGCATCTCATGTTGAGGGGGGAGCTGGATTTTCTTGCATTTTAGCATTTCGCATTGTAATATAACTACATTGAGCCTTGATTATTATCCTGTCATGACATGTTTACAATGCTTTACACCTTGCCATGACTTGTGCTTATTTGCTAGATTTATCATGACTTTATATGTGTAGACTAGCTTTTTCCATGATAAGTTAATTAAAATTGCTCAACTTGAATTAAAACTTGTCATGCTAGCATTTGAGTCTAGTCTGTCTTTAGTTATCCTTGTATGATTCATGCCATGTCAAATAGGCTGAGTTGAGTCTTGAATCTTTGTTGAGCCTTAGATTGAGCTATTTTAGTCTCTTGATGCAGCATGAGTTAGTACAACATGTTAAAAAGCAAAAAGATCTCTTTTGTGCGAAAAAACTGATCTCACCAATTCTTTCTCATGAGATGGCTTGCCATTGCACTAGGCATGAACTCAGGGGGAGTTTTGGATGACCTAGACTATCTTCTTAAGCTTCTTGCTTGGAGTAGTCGCATAAGGCTTGAGATCTAGCACATGATAAAAAATATTGGTTGGAAACGACCATAAGTTTCAAACAAAAATATGTCATTTGTGCTAAATTTGCTTAAGCTACAAAAAGAACCAAGTACTTGAACCAATGTTTCATTCTCGAGCATATAGCACTCTATTTGGACACAACATTAGCTTCCTGGTTTCGCTTAGCTTATTGACATGGCCTGCATCATCCTTGGATATCTCTAGCTAGACTTTGCTTCTTGATGACTTGACATGCTCACTAAATACACTACATTTCAGATTGTCATCTATATGTTCTAGCTGGCCTATATATACCTGTCATGATCTAGATAGCATCCTATTGAGTTATGGCTTGCTGTAATATATTATGGTCATTTTGGATAATTCTCATGGCTCTAAATGCTTAGAATAATCAAACTTCAGTCATTTCATCCATTCTCATGACTTGTTCTCTTCCTTGCATCCTTGATGTGTTTATTGCCAAAAGGGGGAGAATAGTGATAGAAAAAGCCTGGTTGGGAGCTTTGAGGAAAACTTGTTCTTTCTTTTGCTCCTTGTGTTGACATGGTCATTAGCATCATTTCCTTCCTTTGGACCATGTTTGACTTCCTTCTTGCATTTCAAACTCAACTTTGTGCTTTTTTTCTGAGTTTGTCAATATACTCATCAAGGGGGAGATTGAGAGACCATGTGGAGATCATCCCGTGTGTATGATGAGTAATTGACATCGGTTTAGGAAAGTCGAGCTTGATTTGGTTGGTTCGGACCTTGACGTTGCGTGGTGCATTCGGGCTCGGTCGGACTTGGTCAAACTTGGTCAAAGTAGTTAGGATGCATATTATGTCGACTTGTCAGGTTTGGGCTATTTCATTAATGCATTTATGCTTACATGTATCGAGCGGTGCTATTTGATGTGTTTCTTGTCTATGTTGGCTGCAGGACGTCGAGGCGGAGTCGTGGCGAGACACGAGGTGACCGGACTAGACACGGGCGGTGTCGAGGTCAGAACGGTCGGATGTGTCGAAGACGGAGGAGACTCGAAGTGGTTGCGAGGCTTGGACGACAAGGAACAAGGAAGCTTCCCGGAAGGTGCACGAGGGGCGTTTCGGTAAAAACGCAAGGCTGCACAGGCGGGAGCGGGTTCCGTTGGATCTGGCGGGCGTAACGGGTTGGAGACCCGTTAGCCAAGGGCTATATAAAGGAGGGAGTGGCTGCATGCCCCCATATGGATTTGGGAGAGAGTTAGGGTTTCGTGAGTCAAAAGAGGCTTTGGGAGGTTGTTTTCCCTTTGCTCTTTAGTGGTTGAGGGTAGCAGGAAGTGTCTCCCACGTTCATCCCCTCTCCCTATGTTGTGTCTCTCCAAGAAGCATGTAGAGGGGTGTGTGTTCTTGTGTTTGGAGAGGATGAGGAGAGGGATTGAGTAGAGATTCCATGTAATCATCCCTTGTTCTAATGTCCATGCGTATGGGGACTCATATGTAATCCTCTCTAGATTTGGAATGAAGTTCTGAATTTCATCTCTCGTGCTCCTGTCTGTTCTTCGTTCCCTTTTGTGATTTCTGAGTTTTTGCATTTTTCTTGGTGTTACTTGCTGAGAAGGTCCAAAATGGGTTGCTCTATGTTGGGATGATGCCCCAAGATCATTTGATCGATTTTCCCAAGAGAAAATCACTTTTAATCTCAGATTTCCCTTTTTGAGCTCCTCTGTTCTTGTTCTTGATTCTAGGGTTTGAGGTGATGTGTGTTTTTCTTCATAAGATGCTATAAGATTTGGACTCTCTGGTCCTTAGGCTATTGCTAATCTTCCCGCAAAAGCTCATGAGCAAAGATTGAAGGGTTGTTGGGAATTTGATTTTTGTTTGAGCAGCTCTCTATATCTTGTCAGGTTGCTGGCATTTCTAGGGTTTGACATAAATCTTTGATTCCCCCTTTAAGATGGCTTGAAACTTGACACACTCAGTCCTTAGGCTATTAAGTAGCTATTCCTAAAGTTTCATGGCCAAAGGATCTAAGTTGAGATGGGAATTTAGGTTTTAGTGTTGGTCCCTGTAGTTCTTCAGTGTTTGGGCAAAATCTCGAATTCTTGGAATTTGTTTGATCCCTCTTGCTATTTGAGGCCTCTGAGTTATTTAGAATAGGTATGTTCACTTTTGGCTAAGTGAAATTAACTACTCACCATCCATTTGGTCGAAATTTGAAGTTTGAGGTTTTCTACGCAGAATTTGTCAGTCGGCTGGACTGAATTTTTGGGGGGATCCGGTCTGACTGGATAACATTTGGCGGTCTGACCGCTCGGAGAACTGCGGTCTGACCGGTGTTGTATACCCGGTCCGACCGGTGGCTATTAGGCAGTCTGACCGCCCGAGGCATTGCGGTCAGACCGCCCCTGCTATTTTTTGACTCATTTTGTCTTTGCTTCTTCTCCCTTGGTGTATGTTTCTTGTTCTTTCATCCTTTGTTGAGTTTAAGTTTTTCCAGAGAACTTAAATATCTTCTCTTCATAGTTTATGGTAGTTATTAGAGAGGAGGGTCGCAAGAAAGTAATTTTTGGGGGCATGTTTTTAGAGTCGACATTCACGCCCCCTCTGTCGCCATTTCGGTCCAACACTTTTGCAACATCAATGGACTGTATCAACAAAAATTATTAGCTTCTACATTTGATTCCCTGCCTTCATGCTTAAACGGGGCGCTGACAAAGACTAACAGGCCAATGCACATATCGGCCACTCTAGCTTGCAGATTTTTATCACTTCCAAGCAGTTGGTGTAACACCCCGACCCTCCACAGGGTCCAAGATGGTACCACCACCCACTTACCATTTCAAGAGTGTTGCTAATCCAACTTTTAGCAGCACCTCTATTTTCTTTTAATACCCATAGGAAGCAAATGACAAATAAACATCAGATAATCGTAAAGCCAACTAACTTTATATTTCACAAACCATACTATAAACAAGCTTAGGGTTCTACTGCTAGCAAACTAAACCCTAGATTCAACATAAAAGTTCAGTACACGGCTAATATGTTATTTTACAAGTGCAGTGCCAAAAGGACTATCCCCATTCCATGCATGTCGTCATCCTTCACCTAAAAACAACGACAAACCAAGGGTGAGTCCGGAGACTCAGCAAGCACACGACAAAACAGTAACATCACTTTAGCAATTTCAATCAATTTCATAAACTGTAAGATGTAATTCCACTCTATGACTGTAAACTGTAGGCTAAGTCTGTAACTGTATACTGTAAATCAATTCTATGTCTGTAAACTATAATTCAACCCTATGTCTGTAAATTGTAAATCAATTCTGTAACTGTAACTGTAAATCTACTCTGTAACTATAAATCAACTCTGTAACTGTAAACTGTAAATCTACTTTGTAACTGTAAATCAGCTCTGTAACTGTAAACTGTAAATCACAACTGTCGGTAACTGTATCACTTTCCGTCACTGTAATGCAATGCAATATCATGCAATGCATCTGTATGCATCTGTATGCTCTGTAACTGTAGCTTATACTGGTATAGCGGAGCGTCCACCCGTCGATGGACCACTCATTTGCCTACCTCTGTAGGTCTTACTCAAGAGCACTCCGGACTAGTCATATGACTTTCTCACCGACCTAGCTCTTATTCAAGAGCACTCCGGACTAGTCATGACTTTCTCACCGACCTGGCTCTTATGCATTTTGCATGATGCAATATGCCTCAAATGTGAATGTCTAATCATAAACAATACTCATCAAGGTATGACTAGCACATAATCACATGCATCATCTCATAAATACTGTAAACCATGGCATGGGAACACGAATATCAAACATTCACCACAATTTACTGTTCTACCATGCACTTGCCTGTTAACCTGGCGGACGATGCGTGGACGGCACCAGACTCGAACCGCCACCTGAACAAGCATTAATCATCTCAATTCATCACTCATGCAATACATATGAGGAAATAACATCGCTGTAACGTTTAACTCAATCTACTCAAATCTTGTACTATCGGACAATTTCTCATAGTCCCGATGCTTAACTAATCTGTAAAATTAGGTATCCACACTAATGAATGATACCTAAATGGTCCCCTGTAGCCACTCTAGACATCGGCATATAAATATGTGAATGACTCGGTAAATAAACAGGGAGAACGGTTTTCGAGGCGTTACCCTGGCCCCGAGCGATCGGATCGGGACAGTACCTCCTTTTTCTCGGCCGGATCGAGCAGATCTAGCGGCGGGTCGACTTTCCCCCCCTTTTTTCCTCTCTTCTCTTTCCCTTCTCTTTCTCTTTCTTCTTTTCTCTCTCTTTTCCTTTCCTTCAGCCGGCCAGCTTTCCTGGCCCTTTTTTTCTTCACGCCGGCCCCTCTTCCTTTCTCTCACTCGGCCGGCGCTCTCCTCCTTCCCTCCTTTTCTCCCACGCCGACGCCTCCCTCTTCCTATTTCTCCTCACTCCCTCACTCCCACTTCTGCGCCTCCTTCCTCACACAGCCGCACCCTCTCCCTCTCTTCTTCCCCTCCCTCACCGGCTTGAGCGCTTCCCCCTTCCTCCACCCCGTGGAGCAACGGCGGCGGCGCAAGCAGGGAGGCGAGGCGTGAGCTAGAACGGCGCGGCGGCAGACGCCAGGGGTAATGGCGACGGCAGCCGAGGGCGGCGCACGGCGGCAGAGGACGGCAGCGCCAACAGCAGCAGTTGGGGGAAACGGGGACGACGACAGCCGGCGCAAGAAGAGAAGAGTGGCAGCGGGGCAACGGCGGCGACGGCAACAAGCGGCTTGGCGGCGGTGGCGCGCCGGCAACCCAGGACGGCGGCGACGGCGCGAGTGCAAGCTGGGGACGGTGACGGCGCGCGCACGCGGGGACGACGGCGGCGGCTATAGGAGCCGATGAACGGCGGCGCCCGCGAGCTAGCAGCGGCGATAGCAGTGCGCAAGGGGAGCAGTAGCAGGTGAGCACGGGGAGGAAGCAAAAGTGATTTTTGCTTTCTCCTCTACCCGGCTTCCGCTTTTATAGGGCTATGGATCGGGCCGGGCTGGGCTTATACGACCCAGATATTACATTCTACCCCCCTTAACAGAATTCGACCCCGAATTCTGCAACTCGATAATCTATACAAAAAACAAACAACTGCGTCAAACAGAAATCAACTGTAACTCGTACCCGTAGAGAACAATTCCGGGTACTTCTCGCGCATGCAAGATTCCAATTCCCACGTCGCTTCTCACTCAGTCTAATGCGACCATAAGACTTTAACATACTTTAACGTTCTGTGCCTTAACACTCTCTCCGATTCCTCCAGAATCCGAATTGGACGGGACTCAAAGGTGAGGTCTTGCTTAAGGGGCAATGGTTCTAGAATAATCTCATGTTCCGGATCCCTTAAGTACTTTCTCAACATAGACACATGAAACACATTATGAACTCCTCGCATAGACTCGGGAAGACCCAAACGATATGCCGACTTTCCAATTCGTGCCTGAATCGGAAACGACCCAATGTACCTCGGGAAAGCTTCCCTTTGACACCAAATCTCACAATTCCTTTAGTGGGAGACACTCTTAAGAGCACCTGATCCCCCACTTTGAACTCTAAGTCTCGCCTTCTAACATCTGCATAGCTCTTCTGCCTACTCTGGGCAGCTAGCAAATTCTGTCTAATCTTCGCCACTCGTTCCACTGTCTGTTGGACCCAATCCGGTCCCAGAATTGCCTTTTCACCTATGACATCCCAACAGAGTGGCGATCTACATTTCCGCCCATACAGAACCTCAAATGGCGCAGCCCGAACACTGGAGTGGTAGCTGTGTTGTAGGCAAACTCCGCGAGTGCCAACTGATCCTCCCAGCTACCTTTCCACGACAGAACACAAGACCTCAACATGTCCTCTAGTGTTTGAATGGTCTGTTCGGATTGTCCATCTGTCTGTGGGTGGAAAGCAGTACTAAACTGAAGTTTTGTGCCCAAAGCGCTTTGCAAGCTCTCCCAAAACTTGGAGACAAACTTGGCATCTCTGTCTGAAACTATCGTTTTGGGCACACCATGCAATCTCACTATCTCCCGCACATAAATGGGTGCCAAATCACTCGCCGTATTCGTCGTACGAATAGGGATGAAGTGTGCAGACTTACTGAATCTGTCCACCACTACCCAAATCGCATCCTTACCTCGCTGGCTACGAGGCAAGCCGATTACAAAGTCCATGGTAACATCATCCCATGGCCACTGTGGAACATCTAAAGGCTGCATTAATCCAGCAGGACGCTTATGCTCAGCCTTCACTTGCTGGCAAATCCCGCAAGACGCCACATACTACACGACATCCACTTTCATTCTCTTCCACCAAAAACTCTTTTTCAAATCCTGATACATCTTGTTCTCGCCAGGATGTACCGTGTACGGGGTACGATGAGCCTCTCAAAATATCGTCCTTGACTTGAGCCTTTTGTGGCACGCAAAGACGGCCCTTAAACCGTAATGCGCCCGACTCATCAAGGCTGAAGTCCCCCGATTTCCCTTCATCGAGGCGCTTCCTCACTTTTTGAAGCAATCTATTGTGTTGTTGTGCTTCTTTCACCCATTCTGGAGTTGCCGATTCCAGTAAAAATTGTGTCTCTACCTGTGCTGTACCGGCATAACAATACGAAATTCCCATCCGTTCAAAGTCAGCAACGAGACAACCTACAGTGGAGGGTGTCGTCTTGCAACTAAGGGCATCAGCAACTACATTTGCTTTGCCCGGATGGTACTGGAGAGTGAGATCATAGTCTTTGCTCAGTTCCAACCACCTTCTTTGCCTCAAATTCAACTCTTTCTGTGTGAAAATGTACTTGAGGCTCTTATGGTCAGTAAAAATATCACAAGACTCCCCATACAGATAATGCCTGCAAATCTTTAGAGCAAAAACCACTGCAGCCAACTCTAAATCGTGAGTAGGGTAATTTTGCTCATGTTTCTTTAATTGTCACAAAGCATACACGATCGCTTTGTTATCTTGCATGAGCACGCAACTCAAACCTACTTGCGATGCATCCGAGTAGACCGTGAAACGCTTCCCTGGCTCAGGAAGAGTGAGAACAGGAGCAGTTACCAACTTCTCTTTCAGAACAATGAAACTGCGCTCACAATCACCGGTCCACTGGAATTTCACGCCCTTCCGCGTGAGTTGAGACATTGGCTTAGCAATGATGGAGAAATCTTTCACAAAACGCCTGTAATAACCAGCTAAGCCAAGAAAACTTCTCACCTCCTTAACATTGGATGGTCTCTTCCAGTCTACTACTGTAGAAATCTTGGCTGGATCTACTGAAATGCCCTCCTGATTGATCACATGTCCTAGGAAGCCCACTTCAGAAATCTAGAACTCGCACTTCTTCAACTTCGCAAAGAATTGATTTTTCCTCAGAGTCTCAAGCACAAGCCTCAAATGCTGCTCATGCTCTTCCTCCGTCTTGGAATAAATCAAGATATCATCAATGAACACAACCACAAAGTCATCCAAATACTTATGTAGCATGTTGTTCATTGTTTGCATAAAGATAGCAGGGGCATTCATTAGTCCAAAGGACATAACTTTATACTCATAGTTTCCATACCTCGTGGAGAAAGCTGTCTTTTCGATATCTTGCTCCCGTACTCGAATCTGATTATACCCAGATTGTAGATCAATTTTGGAAAACACCTTGGCTCCCTTCAATTGATCAAACAATTCCTCAATACGAGGCAACGGGTATTTATTCTTGATGGTCACCCGATTAAGAGCACGATAATCTATACACATGCGCCAACTCCCATCCTTCTTCTCAGTAAATAGGATGGGGCTCCCCAAGGTGATACACTGTGACGGATCATCCCCTTGGACAACAACCTATCCAATTGCTTCTTCAACTCTTCTTGAAGTGGTCGTGCTAAACGATACGGGGACATAGAGATAGGTCGAGTGCCAGGAACAAGCTCAATCCTAAACTCCACATCTCTCGCGGGTGGCATCCCCGGAAGCTCTTCAGGAAATATGTCGGGGGTACTCACATACCACTGGAATATCCTCAATGCGCAAAGACACACTCGATTTTTCCACAAGTGATAGAAGTAACCCAAACTTAAACATTCGTCGGCTAGAGAACAGGCTGGCCAACACAAATAGAGAACCTGGAGGTGCATTCCCCTGAAAAACTATCTCCTCCCCTGAAGGAGCTTGCAAAGTGATTGTCCTCCAGAAACATGAAATCACTGCCTGATAGCAATGTAACCAGTCCATACCGAGGATAACATCAAAATTCTCTATCGGAATAACCATGAGGTTAGCCACAAAATCCTTGCCATCTATGGAAACCATGCATCCGAGGCAAACCATAGAGCTAACAATAATACCCGCTGGAGAATTGACTATAACCGACTGTGAAATCTATTGCATACTCAATTTTGCCTTTCTAGCAAACTCACTAGAAATAAAGGAATAAGTGGCACCGGAGTCGAAAAGAACAAGAGCACTGTGTGAATCCACTAACAAAGTACCTGTCACCACATCCGGTCGACTCGCAGACTCAGTGGCAGGCAATGTGTAGACTCCAGGCGGCACTGGGGCGGCAAGAGCCCCAACACTCTGATGTGACGGCATCGGAAAGGGAGGCTATGCAGCATACTGAAGTGGAGTAACTGGGGTAGGAGGCCAGCAATACCCGGTAGGCGGCGCCCAGGAAGGAGGCTGCTGTGTAGGAGCAGCCGCCAACACCTGGACTGACCCCGAGATGAGGCATTTGACATAGATACTGGCTCCCACTTGATGATACTGGAGGGGTTCTGTCGACAGACCTTCTCCATGTGGCCCATCCGGCCACAGTGTCGACACTCCCCTGACCAGGTACACTCAGCAGCTCGGTGCTCACCACCACACTTAAAACAAATCATGCCCTGCCTAGGGACAGGACACAAAGCTGGTGGTGCAGGAGATGACGATGTCAACGGTTTAGACTTGGATGACTGTGAAGAACGCCGACTCCACTTGGACTTCTTAGGAGCAGGCCGCTGAGATGACCCACCTCTCTCACTATAGCTCCTCTTCTGGTCACCACCAGAAGCACTCGGGCCACCAGAAGGTTGCGACCCTTTAGTGAGGTGCATCTCCATCTCCGTTCCTCTGGCCTGCTGTAACAGCCTGAAAAATTTGAATATGGAAATATGAATTTCTTGAATTATTTTTGCAATACATTTTATTTGAAATTGGATTTTATGGTGTTTTTCTGAAAATTTGGGTTGAAGGTTCCAAAAGATAAAAAGAATCAAGAAGAAACAAACCTGTTTAGATATTAGAAAGTTAAAAATCTAAATAAGAATCTGAAAAGATGATCCAGAAACGGAGGGGAGAGAATTGGCATAAAATATAAAACCCTAATTCTGTAAATAATGATAACAAGGAAGTAAATACATTAAGAAGGTCAACAAATATGGGTATATACATAAACAAATAAGTACATGTGTACTTAGTAAAATATGACACCTATAAAATTTATGTTAATAGAAAGTACAGAAATTTAGAGGAGTAAGAGAGAGAGAGAGAGCAGATAAATTGGAATTATATACATGTATATAAATACAAATGCCTAAACTAAAAATAAAAGAAAAAAACAAATAAGAAAAAGAAAGCCGGGTCGGCCATCACCCCGGCCCAGCCCCTCTCTCCACGCGCGGCCCAGCGCCCCGCGCTCCACCGGCCCAGCTTCTCGCGCGCACCCCTGCAGCCCAGTTCGCCCTCGCCTCTGCCGCTGCCACGCGGGCCCTCGCCCTCACTGCCTCCTCTCCTGTTGGCCAGTGGATCCGAGCCGTCAGACTCTCTTCTTCCTCCCTCTCTCCCCGCGCGCTCGGACCCCCCCTCCTCCGTTCCGCTTCGCTCCGGTCAAAAAGCCGGGCGACACGGTCGCGGGAGCCTAGCTGCGCAAGGACATGGAAGATCCCCCAAATCCCGCTGCCAGCCCAACCGCCCGCCGCCCGCTGTCGCCGCTGGAAACGCTGCCGACAGCCCCGGCGTGCCGCATGGCTCTGACCGTGGCCAGCCTCACCCCGTCGTCTATAAAACCCAGGGCACCCGTCAAACTCTCCGCCACACTCACCGCATCCCTCCACCGAAAGCAATCAAACCTAAACCGCCCCGATCGCCGGCGAGCCACTCTCCTTCCCCGGCTCCGGCAACACTCAATCCACCGAATCACGCCATTAAAATTCAATTCCTCTCCACCTCACCCTCTCCGGCTCACCGTGAAAGCAACCCTGGCCTTACCCGGGGCTCCCGCCACCGAGCACCTCCCGAAGCCGCCGCCGCCGCACGCCGCCGGCCTAGCTCCGGTGCCCCTCAGCCTTCACCACCACCACCGTCGGCATCACCACGACCCCCGCAATCCGTTTTGACCCCGCTCGACACCCCTCCGGCCGACCCTCGCCGCCGGCACCGCCGCCCGACCGCCACCCCGAACTGCCTCTGTTTCCTCCCGCAGGCACAGCTCAATTACTTCCGTTAACTCTCTCCGTCAGGTAACACCCCGAGCTTCCCTGGCTAGCCGCGTGCGCTTTCACTTCCCCCGCCCGCGTTCGAACCCTCTGGCCGCAATATAGTTGGGTTTTTCCCCCTTTTGCCGATGGCAGCAGTAGGGTAGGATTAGGGGGATAATTAAGGAAAAAAAGAGAGATTAAAGAGTAATTGATGCAGAATTAAATTAGGTTATAACTAAGCTTAGGTACTATTCATATAAGGGTTAGTTAGTGCTAATTGATGGCTAATGACTGTCATAAGCACTATTATCAGTAATCGTCTAAAATCACTCACTAACATGTGGGCTCTACTGGCCATAGACACAGAAATGGAGTAATTAAAGAAAAAGATAAAAATGGAAAATATGACATATGAGACCCACTTGTCAGTAATTTATTAATTTTTGGATTTATCTGAACTGAGATTTTCAAATGGGCATAACTTATTCATTTTAACTCCAAATTGAGTGAGACAAATTTCTAAATTCATCTAAATTAAAGATCTATCCAATGGAACTAAAATCATAATTTTTAGAGTTCATTTGAATTTCTGGTGTTATTTGGTTTGATTTGTGTACTTTCTTTTTATCCAAATTTTCGCACGCGCTAAAATAGCTTACGAGGTTCAAGAGGAGGAGATCAAGGTAGCAACCCTAGAAGCACCAGATAATCAAGATCCTGACCACTGTGACCAAGGCGAGTTAACACTTTGACCATGTTGAACCCATGTTTTGCAAATTTAATTTCTCTTAAATTATTAACATGCATGCTGCTATTTTATGTGGTAATTTACCTTCATTTTTAAAAGATGATAGTTATACACCTAATATTATGCTTGTTAGTAATACTCCGTTGAAATGTTGGACATATGAACCTTGTCACCATAGTAATATTATAATAATGTAGTTTTCGCAAATAAGTCCTTATTATATTGCGTTGCTTAGTATTGCTAGTTAGTCGGGGTACCTAAGATGCCCCAAAATCATCACTTTCAATTATGAAATAATCTTGGGCAGTCATGGTGGGAATGACTGGAGTATGTTGGAATGAATATTTTATGCTCCCAAAAACCTCAACTTGCTTTGATATGTGGATGGATGGTTCAAAGGTGTATGAGTGGTGCAGTGGAAGCACAAAGTGGTAACACCATCCAGATAACTCTAAGGACCGAATCTTGTCATTACCTCCTGTGTAAAACAAGTACAACCACAAGTCTGTAAAGTACAACTTGGCTTAGTAAATTTACCGGACCCTAAAAGTCATCATCATGGCAGTAGTGCAAGCGGCTGTCTGGGTGGCAGGCTTGAATGGGACACCTGCAAGTGGCTGTCTGGGTGGCGGGCTTGAGGGTGAAGTTCTTCTGCGACGCACTAGCAGTATGGGTAGCCAGCTGCTAGGCGCATAGGAGAGGAACATCCCGCACAACGAATGGGACCCACCGCAAATGGGAGCATCCCATAGGGTGAGATGATGGGAGGGGCGAGGTACTTTGAACGGTTACTGTTATGGTTTGCTCAACCACATGGCTAAGGAATCGTGTGGGGCAACGAGTGAACTATCTCTTGTGGGTAAAGTGTGCAAACTCTGCAGAGTCAAAACTATTCAAATAGCCGTGCCCACGATCAAGGGCGGACATGGGAACTTAACTAGATATAGTTCTATTTCAAAAACTTTGTGGGTGGAAATGGAAAAGTGGAGGGCAGTGGAAAGCCCTGATTTGAGTTGTCCTGGGTGTCGTCCCAGTGGTAAGTTAAGCAGCTATAACGCTGAAAGATGCTATATGGTGCAGATGCCATGTAACGGTGGATGGAATCTGTGTCAAATTATATGATAGTCTTACTTCACAAAATATAAGTTTTGAGTTTAAAATTGCTAGGTCTTAGGGATTTTTAAGTAATTGTATTCAAAAGCACTCTACGCAAAATAAAATAACCCTAAGCCTTCCTTTGATAAGCTGAGCATGTTAAATATTGCATTCTGTGTGTTGGCTCGCTGAGCATGGTGGATTTGTGCTCACACTCGCAATACCAAAAACAGAGACGCAGGATCACTACGCCCATGAAGACACCCCTGCAACTGAAGGGAAAAACAACGAAGGAAAATAGGGCATAGCCTACGCTTTTCTTAAGCCTGGACAAGTGGACATAAGGCATTGTGTGCTCATATATTGTCGGAGTCTCGATAATATATTATGCACACATTACCCATCAGTCGCTTGCCTATGGTTGTGGTTTCACTTTTGCTTTCATTTCCGCTGATTTATTGCAATGAAGACATTTGGCCTAAGCGGCCCTTATTGTAAAACTCTCACCCGATGCGGTGTATTTTAAATTCTGTAATATTATCATTGTTCATGCGATGTATGAAATGATTCAGCAATGTATCTGTGTGCACTATCTACTGATCCAGGGAATAGTGCAGTAAACACAGTAGATTCTGGATTGAAAAATCCGGGTCTGGCACCTGCTCAACCACGGACCTAAAGTCACATGGTGCAGTAGCACCCATAACATGCCGATACTCAGAACTGAGCCCTCGGCGAAACCTCTTGGCCTTCTCAAGATCACTTTTTGCGACCGACGGTACGAAGCAGATCAAGTCATTGAACCGCGCCTCGTAACACCCCGACCCTCCACAGGGTCCAAGATGCTACCACCACCCACTTGCCATTTCAAGAGTGTTGCTAATCCAATTTTTAGCAGCACCTCTATTTTCTTTTAATACCCACAGGAAGCAAATGACAAATAAACATCGGATAATCGTAAAGCCAACTAACTTTATATTTCACAAACCATACTATAAACAAGCTTAGGGTTCCACTGCTAGCAAACTAAACCCTAGATTCAACATAAAAGTTCATTACACGGCTAATATGTTATTTTACAAGTGCAGTGCCAAAAGGACTATCTCCATTCAATGCATATCGTCATCCTTCACCTAAAAACAACGACAAACCAAGGGTGAGTCCGGAGACTCAGCAAGCACACGATAAAACAGTAACATCACTTTAGCAATTTCAATCAATTTCATAAACTGTAAGCTGTAATTCCACTCTATGACTGTAAACTGTAGGCTAAGTCTGTAACTGTATACTGTAAATCAATTCTATGTCTGTAAACTATAATTCAACCCTATGTCCGTAAATTGTAAATCAACTCTGTAACTGTAAATCTACTCTGTAACTATAATCAACTCTGTAACTGTAAACTGTAAATCTACTCTGTAACTGTAAATCAACTCTGTAACTGTAAACTGTAAATCACAACTGTCAGTAACTGTATCACTTTCTGTCACTGTAATGCAATGCAATATCATGCAATGCATCTATATGCTTATGTATGCTCTGTAACTGTAGCTTATACCGGTATAGAGGAGCGTCCACCCGTCGATGGACCACTCATTTGCCTACCTCTGTAGGTCTTACTCAAGAGCACTCCGGACTAGTCATATGATTTTCTCACCGACCTAGCTCTTATTCAAGAGCACTCCGGACTAGTCATGAACTTTCTCACCGACCTGGCTCTTATGCATTTTGCATGATGCAATATGCCTCAAATGTGAATGTCTAATCATAAACAATACTCATCAAGGTATGACTAGCACATAATCACATGCATCATCTCATAAGTACTGTAAACCATGGCATGGGAACACGAATATCAAACATTCACCACAATTTATTGTTCTACCATGCACTTGCCTGTTAACCTGGCGGACGGTGCGTGGACGGCACCAGACTCGAACCGCCACCTGAACAAGCATTAATCATCTCAATTCACCACTCATGCAATACATATGAGGAAATAACATCGCTGTAACGTTTAACTCAATCTACTCAAATCATGTACTATCGGACAATTTCTCATAGTTCCGATGCTTAACTAATCTGTAAAATTAGGTATCCACACTAATGAATGATACCTAAATGGTCCCTTGTAGCCACTCTAGGCATCGGCATATAAATCTGTGAATGACTCGGTAAATAAACAGGGAGAACGGTTTTCGAGGCATTACCCTGGCCCCGAGCGATCGGATCGGGACAGTACCTCCTTTTTCTCGGCCGGATCGAGCAGATCTAGCGACGGGTCGACTTTCCCCCTTTTTCCTCTCTTCTCTTTCCCTTCTCTTTCTCTTTCTTCTTTTCTTTTTTTCTTTTCTCTCTCTTTTCCTTTCCTTCAGCCGGCCAGCTTTCCTGGCCCTTTTTTTCTTCACGCCGACCCCTCTTCCTTTCTCTCACTCGGCCGGCGCTCTCCTCCTTCCCTCTTTTTCTCCCACGCCGACGTCTCCCTCTTCCTATTTCTCCTCACTCCCACTCCCGCGCCTCCTTCCTCACACTGCCGCACCCTCTCCCTCTCTTCTTCCCCTCCCTCACCGACTTGAGCGCTTCCCCCTTCCTCCGCCCCGTGGAGCAACGGCGGCGGCGCAAACTGGGAGGCGAGGCTCGAGCTAGAACAGCACGGCGGCAGACGCCAGGGGTAACGGCGATGGCAGCCGAGGGCGGCGCACGGCGGTAGAGGACGGCGGCGCCGACAGCAGCAGTTGGGGAAAACGGGGACGGCGACAACCGGCGCAAGAAGAGAAGAGCGGCAGCGGGGCAACGGCGGCGACGACAACAAGCGACTTGGCGGCGGTGGCGCGCTGGCAACCCGGGACGGCGGCGACGGCGCGCACACGCACGCGGGGACGACGGTAGCGGCTACCGGAGACGATGAGCGGCGGCGCTAGCGAGCTAGCGGCGGCGGTGCCGGTGGCTAGCGGCGGCAACAGCAGCGCGCGAGGGGAGCAGCAGCAGGTGAGCACGGGGAGGAAGCAAAAGTTATTTTTGCTTTCTCCTCTACCCGGCTTCCCCTTTTATAGGGCTATGGATCGGGCGGGCTGGGCTTATACGGCCCAGATATTACAGTTGGAAGCTATGCAAACATTAGAAAGGGTGGTACCACGCATGGAAAGGAAATGGAGCGCTTGCCCACGCGGCAAGTTGCCGCGTGCCGCCCACCCGCACGGCCCACGCTACGCGCGACTCTGCTCAGCCCGTCCAACTCGCACGTTGTTTTTTGGAATTAGAAAATTCAAATGACCGTATCGTTTACGCCCAACGTCCAATTCTCAACTGATCATATCTTTGAAACCTAATGTTCAATAAACAATCCATTTGAGCCATCGTGTTACTTACGATAAGATCTTCAAATCAAGGCCGCACTCATATAAATTTTAGCTTAATAATAATATCGTATATTATATGTTCAACCCATCCAACTCTTTCACACATGATTTGAGGAGACCCTGTGTTATTAGGCTTGTCTTAAAGCCCACTGACCAGTCCTGAGATCTGAAGGGTTGGATACCTCCACAACAATTATTGAAGGAATAGATAAAGAAATAGTGAGTATATCAGATTTATCATAAATAGGCTGAGATAACACAATTACTGAAGGAATAAATCAACAAATAGTGAGTATACCAGACTTATCACAAATAGGCTGAGATAACAATTCTCAATCATATGTACCAAAGAGGGTGAAAAGCACAAATTTTAAAGCCATTAAGGGTCTGATCATCTGAGTTTTTTTTTAAAAAAAGGGTCTGATAATCTGATTTGCAATCACCCACTACTCCGCTACTAACCATACTTCCATAAAATTGTCAATTCAGTTTTTGGGAGGGCATACAAGCACTATTCTAATGGAGGTTTTTCTTCATCACGTTCTTCATTTTGTTGGGTCATTCGAGCAACAGACAACAAAAACACAAATGCGCCTCCTCAGGGAGAAACATGTCAGTCGACATGGAACTGGCTCCCCTTCTGGTTCTAGGGAGAAAATGTCAGTCGACATGGAACTGATGAAAATCGAACTCTAATCTAGAGAGACTTCAGCAGTCACTGGTGCCTTATGTGGCATGCCAGCATTCGAAACCAAAGCAAATTTTCCACTGTCCAGCGGCATATTCATGCTCATACCTTAAAAAAAACATAGAATCATCAAATGTAGATGAGCTTAGATATGGACTGGACACTCATTGCAGTGGAATCAATAATGAAAACAGTAATTTCATTTGAGCAATTTCCAATTATCTGAGTACACAAGGGTGTTGAGCTCAGAAAATGATCAAATGCTTGGGAGCTGCTAAAATTACCCGAGTACACAAGGGTATTGAGTCCGTTACCAGAAAAATACAAATACGACACTATTAAACCGGATAAATCCAAAAGGAACATGAGATCTAATAATATTTATCTAGTTTGATAGCACAAACTCTCTACATTCTGTAGGCTGCTAAAATTAGCCTCAAAGAAGATGTTTTTACTTCTTAGTCAATCATGATACCTGATCTTTCTAAAACAGATTTTAGTTAAGTAATTTACATACGAACAAGCATACACCATACTACCGTTTGAACAATCTTACTTTGTTTTCAATCATGAGATGGAATATATAATGCAAGTCATATTTCTAGCCTTTACTGTCGTATTTGCAAACCAGAATTTTCGGATAAGTAACGTGCACAAGCACAATGCCTTCTGTTAACCTTGCAACGTGAGTGAATTTTTTTTAGATTAAAGGGGCCCTGGCCCCCTTATGATCTAAAAATGTGCATTATTATACTAATTTGTATTCCAAATAATTTTAGGGCCGAAGACAATTTTAATTGAAAGGCAACTTGACTAATGTGTATGCTGTACATTTTATCAACGTAGTCTAAATTCAATATCCTCTAATCAATCAGGATTGTTTGAAGCCAGTTTAAAACACAATATGGCTACTCCAATTTTTTTGTTCCATTCCTTGCTCCAAACACCATGAGATTTTTGCCAAACTACATGTAACAATCCGAGAAACAAAACAAAACTCAAGTGTAGTATGTCATGCATTTGCATACCTGTTATTTTGCAGATATTCTTTAGTTATTTAGACAAGGTTGTGATATTCTAATGTTTTCATTTTGAGATCTTCCCGGACCCTCTCGATATGTTTCTTTTGATCATCTGATACTGGGTTTCTACTCTTCAGAACTTTGCAGCAGGACATCACCTAGAATGTTGTTCACATGAGGTCTCCGGGACACGGAAACAAAAGCCGTGCAATCAAATTGGCTTCTAATTTTCTGGAAGACCTGATTGGCAAGTGTCGTCTTGCCTAAGCCACCAAATCCAACGATCGCCACTACCTTGCGCTGTAGGTTCAAATCAATTTCATCGGTAAGGCGCTTGACAAGCTTGTCCCTTTGATCATCAATGCCCACAAGTCTATCTGCCTCCTCAAAGAGTGCCGGCAACCTAGGGTCGATTTCTGGAGTCTTGGAACCGGAAGCAGATGGATTATTGAGCCTATACCTCATACGACGATCGTTGATCTCTAGTGCACGTTGCTTCAGCTCATCAATACGATCTCCAATACGAAGACATGCTTTCAGAGTGCTGAATCGGCTTGCGATCTTGTCGATGAACCTATGGCAGTTGTCATCACGGCCTAGGTGGTGCATGAAGATTTCAATGCAATCCTCGATGTCGTAGGACAGCTCCCTCTTTGACATGCGGGCTTGCCTCCTCCGACTCTCCTCTTTGATATGCGGGTTCATGCTGCTTAGCTCATCCCGTAGAAAGGCGATCTTCGGCCGCACACCTTTGAGCTTGTGATACTCCCTCTCGAGTAGGGTGGAGAGCTTGCCGATGATGGGGCTCATCACCCCCATCAAAGCGCTCGCCGTCACTCTAACCATCTTGTTCTTGTTCTCTGGAAATGATCTGGTTCAGATCTCCAGGCCTTCACTCAGGGGCTCCTTGTGTGTGGGGAGGTTTCCGAATGTGTAGCGCTGTGGGAAAAAACTCGAATGGTGCCTTAGGAGGTACTGATTGATCTTCCTTGTAATGATGGGACAAAGGTGTGAAGGGGAGTGGAGTCAACCGGTTGGATCATGTTTCTATTGATTATCTCTAAACACCTTCTTATTATAATAGATGCCATGCACAAGCCTCTCGTATTTTCATTTCTATTTTGTACAAATTGATTGCAAAGGACTTGGGAGATCATTGTATGAGAACACACTAATTGACATGAAAAAGATACAGCTATTTCTTATTGTCGACGGCACAGTAATATCACTCAAAGAATTTTTTTACTCAAGAACTGATAAGTTTACTAGTGCATCAACTCCTATTCCAGGATCTTGCAATCCAAGAGGTAGCAGGATCACAACAAATAGTCTTGTGTACTTATAACGCGGGACTTCAAATCCATAATCTGTAGTTGCTGGGACAGTTCTAATATTGCAACTAGTACGATTAGGGGTGCAAATGAAGCGGATATTTTCCAACCGACCGTCCGTCTATTTTAATTTGGATACAATTCGGAGCAAGTTTTCGGATATCCAAAGATTTTATCGGATACGGAAACGGAGTCGGATATTTTTTGTCGGATATGGAAACGGATTAGGAAAAAGTATTATCCGACGGATACGAAACAATACGGGTATTTTTTCGGATAGTTACCGGATACGAAAATGGAGTCGGATACCTGGCCTTTCCGGATACCAGATACAGGATACGAAGGCCTTGTGGAATCATTTGCTAAATGTAATGAAGTTAAATGAACTAGTGATGTACTTGACTACTTGGCTATGGGCAATTCGTACTTTTGAACCATGTGACATGTAGCTAGTTAGTTTCTACTTGTTTAACTAGACTCTATCATTTACTTGCTACCTTGCTAGTTAAAATTTACTAGTTACTTAATTTGTCCCAGTCACTATTCGTGACCGAAACTAACCGTATTCGGAGCGGCATGTATTCGCTCCGTATTCGTGACCGAGAATATCTACATTCATATTCGTATCTGGCACTATCTGTGTCCGACTCCGACACTGACAAGAAATATGGAAAAGGATACGGGATGAGCAATATCTGTCCGTATCCGCTCCGTTTGCACCTCTAAGTACGATACCCAGATGTCGTGCCAGAAGAAATTTTAAATGCGCAAATTAGTATTGAACCATTTGTAACGCCCCCATTTTTCGGAACAGGGACGTCGTACGGCCCGCAACAGCCCAGGAGTTCTGTTGTGGCTTAACAGTGTATCATGCCTACTCACGAACAATTAAAACATGCTAATTTAATTTGAAATAAGACCTAATGGTCAACTTTAATGACAATACGGGCGTCCAAGCCCAAAACTTAACTTACCTACAGAAGAGCCGAAGAAAACTCCACAGGAACACTTGAGTGTAGTCGTAACCCTAGCACGAAAACTTGCTGCACCTGCTTTTGCTTCTGGTATCTGTTGGGGGAAAATTGTGCAAGCCTGAGTACTCCAACCCCGTACTCAGCAAATCACATGTGGAAAATACTATATAACTACTTGCAAGGAACAATCAAGGGTGGGAATATATTGGTTTTATTACAGTGGGTGGATACAGTTTTATTTGCAAACAAATAAAATTTTAAAACCATTGCTCCTTAAGATCAGGGGGTTTTCTGTTATTAGATAAAATCTCATCATTACTCAATTTAACAACATCAGAAACACTACTTATGCCTCGTTGTTGGAATCACCCAATTAACACAGCATTAGCCGGAAGCACGGCGTATTCGAATACCATTTATTTCACTCTGCAGAGCTGCCCTACTTTACCCACAAGATTTCTTAATTCCACGTCTAATATTAAGAAAACAAAGCTTTTCGCTGCTCAATTCTTTATATAGCCTCTACCTAGTAGACCTCCCAGTAAGCTCAGGCAGCACCTGACTTACCTTAGCCTACTATTGTGCGGCACACATAACACATGATCGAGGTTCAGATCGATCGGTCAGATTGTTCAAAATAAAAAAATCACCAACTTCCATACGGCCCTTCTTACCCCTTCCGTATGGACTCGCACTTTGCCTCCAAACTGCTTTTGTAGAGGTTCAATCGAATTTGAGCAGCTACTAGACCAGGGTTGACGTATCAACACTTGTGGTTGGGCGATCACTGTGTCTTTTACTTAGCACAAGGTTCTTGCCCTTATATTTTTCATGAGGTCCGCAACCTCCATCCTAGGGTAAAGCGGTGGGCGAAGGCCGTCTAGCGGTCTCCCACAACACCTTTACCCTAACTGTGCACACCGGCACCTCCGCTCTAGGGCACGCTCTCCCTAGATCGGGTTTTTCCAAATCTACTAGCCCACGGTTCAAACCTTAATAGTGTACATGTTGAAGGGTAAAGCGATGGGCGAAATCCGCAGCACGGTTCGCGCAACACCTTTACCCCACTCTACACAGCGGCATCACCGGCCTAGGGTACGGTGTCCCATACCACCCTACCCTCTGCGGGTTTTTCAAACCTGTCGGCCAACGGCCAGAATCACTTAGTAGTGTAAAATGTTGAATGAGATGATCTATGAATAGTTGTACAATATTTCAATAATTACTAAGGTTGTCAAGGTGAATATGGCCATCAATATAAACAGGGCTTTTTCAGTGGTAGGATTTATCTAAGTAGCATGTCATTCTAAACATTTATTTTAAGCAAATATCATTTCGCAACTATCAATAATGAAAATACATTAAATAAACAGTGTAAATTTATGGGATTCAATATGATCAAAAACATGTGACTTGCCTTCCTTTTGTTGCTCTTGATCTTCTTGACCAGCTTCACACTTACTTCGTCTACCTTTGCTGGGCTTCCGTTGACCAACTTGCTTGGTCCGCTCACTAGCGTAGAAAACGAAGCCAAATAAGTTCCTG
Organism: Dendrocalamus latiflorus; assembly: GCA_017311315.1. Lineage (NCBI taxonomy): Eukaryota > Viridiplantae > Streptophyta > Magnoliopsida > Poales > Poaceae > Dendrocalamus > Dendrocalamus latiflorus. The sequence goes on along the minus strand of CM029654.1, from coordinate 13,082,118 downwards.
CTTTGCGAGATGCAAGCTGGGAACAAAATGCAGATTAAAAATAAGAAAGAGTATAAAAAGAAATGGGTCGGGTTGGGAGGTTGAGGTTCAACGATACTTGCTGGGTTAACACGGCTAAAATTGAATTAGATAGGTTTAGGGCTACTAAAAGATGTATATGTGTTGGACAGATTTTAGGAATAAAGGATAGACAGTTAGAATTGGATGGTCGATCTTTGAATTGGTTGGATTTGGATTTGATAGGTTTAGGATGGTCGAATGATTAATATAGGTGTTGAACTTATTTTTGGAACAGAAGGCAGATATTTACAAATGGATGGTTAATCTATGAATTTGGATGGACTTGGGTTTTATTGAGATTTACTTTAGCGAAATGAAGGAATTTAAACTTATAAAATTTTCCATTGGATAGAACGATGGAACTTGGATTTAAAGAGCTAAGTTTGCGAAATGGTGAAGGTTAAATTTTTAGAATTTAAATTTGAAAGAATGGATGCTAAATTTGAATTTAGGATATTAAAATGGTCAAAATGGTATACTTTGATATTTTTGGGGTTTGTAGATTTTTCTGGGATTTTTGGGGATTTTTCTGGATTTTCTAATATATGTGAACAGTAACCAGCCGGCCTGGAATGCACAGTGCAGCCCGGCCGGATTTCCTGTGCGACCAGATGGGCCGGTCAGCCCACGGCCGAACTGCACGCGCGGTCACAGGCCGCTCGTCTTCGGCCCATGCGGGCGCGGGCGCAGCCCAGCATGCGCGCATGCCCGCCCGATGGGCGACGCGCGGACGGCGCCAATGGGTCAGATTTTGCGAGCATGGCCGTTGGATGGAATAACGGTGGCGGATCGACGATTGGGGTTTAAACACACGTGGACGCTTTGGATGAACTGCCGACGGCGGCCGAGATAGCGCCACGTCGCCCCCCGGGAGTCGTCTTCAACCTCCAGACGGCTCCCGGAGCGGCAAAGCAGAGCACGACGCCGTCGATGGAGCGGCGAAGGCAAGGCTTCCCCGGGTGCGGGTACAGCTAGGGTCTCCATTTTAGGGCCTTTGGGGAAGTGGGGGTGAATGAAAGTGGTCACCGGCAGCCGAGAAAGCGGTGGTCCTCACTGCGGCGACCAAGAGCTCTAGTGAGGATTAGTCCAAATCGGTTACACTTTCACCATCTGGAAGACCTAGGGAGCACGCTGGAAGTGGCAATTGAGCTCGGGGACAGCTCAAGCGAGCTGGCCACGATGAGGTCTTTTTGACCGACGGCGACCCCCACGGCTAGCCTTCTAAACAAATGCTACTGAGCAATTGAATGTACCACAGTGATTAGCATACTCTAAGGATTATAGCATTGCAGGGAATCGAAAGATAATAGACTAAATCATGAGAATGGAGTTAGGGTTTACCGGGCTCAGGGGTTTCGATTACGGGCAGCAGAGGCGACAAAAGTTCAATCGGCTGGGGGAGGAGGTGCAGGGGAATGTTTGGAGACGTTCCACTGTGACCAATTGGGTTTATACGAAGCGTAAGATGGTTTCTACAGTGAGGCATCCTCGGTCGCGTTTTTCTCACGTGAATAGAGAGGGGGAATGAACTCAATCTTCACAGAGATTGTGTGAGAGGGAGGTGGCGACTCCCCACTGCTAGACTTGATAGCCAATTGACCTTGTGAGAGGCAAGAACAGTGAAGTAGGGGATGGGCTATGCTACGGCGGAGGAAGTAGGGCGCAGTAGTGGCGCACGGCCAAGGGGGAAGAACGGAACGGGGAGGCGCTGACCAGTGGGACCGTTGTGTAGAGGTGATGCACGGTGAGGGAAGCGCAACACCGCAATCTTGTGCGGGGAGGCAACGACGCGTGCGCAGTGGCGCCTTCGGGAAGAAGGGAAGAAAGCGGCGCGCGCAGAAGGGCGCCAGTGAGTGGGAGAGGTGCATTTGCCAAAAAGGGAAGGTGTATTTTCACTAGAATTTACCAAAAAGGGAAAGAAATCCGAATTTAATCAAAATTCAATAAAATTTCAAAAAGTTCAAAATTTTGGGGTGTTTCAATCTACCCCCTTAAAAAGAATCTCGACCCCGAGATTCACCCAAGTCAAAGGATGGGATAAAAACATAATTTGTTACAGTTCTGATTCCTTTCCAATAATCTTATTTCATTCAAGGTAAGCTTCCAGTAGGGGCTGCTGACTGGTGCTTGACTGGTGCTTTTGTCGGGGCTTGTTACTCTCTGGTTTTCTGGATTCCCAAGACTTTGTGAACATTTCCTCAAGTATGAATGTGGTTTAGGCTTCTTGATCTGGAATAATTCCATTTGGACTTCCATGCAATAGTACAACCATGGTTAAACAGAGTACATGATACATGTTATGTTGTGTTGCACAAATTGCCTCGTTAAAAACCTTGGCTGAGAAACTTTAGGAAAACTCATTAAGGGAAAAAGAGTACAATCTACCCAATTTCATAATATACAGGATTTATTATTTGCGTACTTGATCTTTGTGATCAAGTTTTAATAACGAGCTTGAGAAAAAACTCCCCTTGAATTCTACACCTCTCTAAGTCTCATCATTCCAATTCCCCATACGCATCTTTCAAAACTAAATGATGGGAGTAATTTAGTGAATAAATAGGCAAGATTCAATGACTTAGTATGCAATACCTTAATTTCATCCATCTTTTGCAATTCATGAGCATAGAAGAACTTGGGATTGATATGCTTTGTGAGATGACTCTTCACATAGCTCATCTACACTTGTGTAACACAAGCTGCATTATCTTTATAGATAATTATGGGAGCTTGCATGATATTCAATCCACATGACTACTGGATGTGGTGAATCATTTGTCAGAGCCAAGCACATTCTCGTGCGGCTTCGTACAGCGCTATGATTTTCGAGTGATTCGTTAAAGTCGCTACAAAACTTTGCTTAGATGATTTTCATGAAATTACAGTTCCACAACATAGGAACGCATAGCCTGTTTGAAACATTGCGGTATGCGGGTCCAACAGGTACCCTACATCTGCACAGTTAGTTCTATTCAAGTCTTGGTTCTTTCTGTAGAATAACCTAAGGTCCTTACTTCCTTGGAGGTATCGAAAGATATCCTTTATTCCCTGCCAATACCTTTTGGTAGGTTCTACACTATGCCTTGCTAATAGGTTTACGGCAAATGCAATGTCTGGTCTAGTGCAGTTCGCTAAATACATAAGTGTTACTACTGCACTTAAGTATGGGAATTCCGGTTCTAGGACTTCCTCCCCCTCTTCCCTAGGTCGGTATGGATTCTTATCTTGCTGTAAAGATCTCCCGATCATCGGTACTTTTGATGGATATGCCTTCTCAAAGCTAAACCTTTCTAACACCTTGTAGGCGTAGGCTAACTGATGCACTAATATCCTTTCTGGGACATGCTCGAGCTGCGAGCCTAAGCAATATTTGGGTTTACCCAAATCTTTCATTTCAAATTCAGACTCCAGGTAAGAACTTGCTTCCTTTATGTCTTCCATGGTCCCAGTGATATTTAGATCATCTACATATATTGAGATGATACAAAATCTATTCTAGTATTGTTGTATAAATACACAGGGACAATCTTCATTGTTCGTGTAGTTTTTCTTGCATAGAAAGTCGCATAAGCGATTATACCACATCCTGCCTAATTGCTTAAGTCCGTACAGTGATTTCCTGAGTTTTACACTATACAGATTTCTATTTGCTCTGTCTTGGTTTGGGATAGGGATACCTTCCGGTACTTCATATAAATGTCTTAATCCAAGTTTTCATGAAGGTATGCAATTACCACATCCATCAATTTCATTTCTAAGTTCAAGTTTGCAACCATTGAGATTAAGTATCTAAAGGTAATACTACTCATCACCGGAGAATAGGTTTCTTCATAATCAACTCATGGACGTTGAGTGGAATCTTGTGCAACAAGCGTTGCTTTATATCTTACAACTTCATTGCTTTCATTTCTTTTTCGAACAAATACCCACTTATACCCTACAGGGTGCACATGGGCAGGCGTGCGGCTTACAGGTCCAAACACATCTCTTTTGTTTAGAAATAATAATTTAGTTTCTATTGTCTTTTTTCAATCTTCCCAATCTGATCATTCCTTACATTCAGCAAGCGTTGCGGGCTCTAGATCAAGATCGATGATTGTGGTAATTTTCTTTGCAAAATAGATATCAACATTGGTTGTTGTCCTATTCATGAATTCTCCCATGTGCACATAGTTTATAGATATTTCATCATGAATTGATTCTTTTTGTGCTTGTACCTGCTCACTGCTCCTTCCAGTTACGGCGGTAAGTCCCTTTAGTTTTTTAGCTCCGATATGTGTGCACACATCCATGCTGATTTCTCCCTCTATGGGAATGTTCAGATCCGGTATGCCCTTTTCTGAAGGTGTCATATTGGTGCCAGGTCTCAACTGACACCCCTTCTGGTTCTGAAAAACTTCAATGATTGGCTATATCAAATCCTTCTTATCCTTTTTCACGAGGTGTCCCTGGTCACTTAGGGTTCGAGGGGCCAGAGTTCTCGGCCTTTCATTCTGAGGCCTCTAGACAGGATTAAGGGTACCTTCAACTTTCTTTGTTATTTCAACCCTCTCCGATGCATTGCGTGCAGACACATACGACTTGGTTACGCTATTTAAATCACTAAAGTGGTCGAGCAGTTGGTTTGCTAATGCTTGTAAGTTGATGATCTTCTAGACTTCTCTATTTGATTCACTAGTGTGCGGTTCATGCGCATAGATTCCCGTGGCTTGCCACGTAATTTTCTGATATTTTTCATCAAGGGGTTGATTTCCTCCCCCTAATGACGGGAAATTATCTTCATCAAATATACAATTAGCGAAATAGGCAGTACGTAAATCTCTTGTCATGGGGTCTAAATACCTGATTATGGATGTTGTCTCATAATCAACGTATATCCCAGTCTTTCAAAAAGGACCCATTGCAGTACTCTGTGGAGGGGGTATAGGTACATAATCCTTGCATCCAAACCTCTGAAGATGAGAAATTTTTTGTATTGACCCTTGCGCTAGTTGCATAGGTGAATGGATATTATATGCCGATGGTCTAAAATTGATGAGGGTTGCTGCATGCAGGACTGCGTGTCCCCAACATGTAGTTAGTAAATTACAATTCTGCAAAAACAGTCGGGCAATAAATTTAATTCTCCTGATTAATGCCTCTACTAGTCCATTCTGGGTGTAGACATGCGGTACAGAATACTCAACTGTAATTTTCATTGCCATGCAATAATCATCAAATGCCTTTAAAGTAAATTCTCTAGCATTGTCCATTCTGATGAACTTTATGTGATGATCAGGGAAAATATTTCTAATGCGAATTATCAGCGAGATCATCTTTGCAAAAGCATGGTTTCTCGTAGATAATAAACATACGTATGACCATTTCGAGGAAGCATCGATGAGCACTATGAAATATTTAAATGGCCCTGATAGTGGCTGTATGGGACCGCAATTGTCTTCTTAGATGCTCTCCAGTAATGCAGGGACTTCATCCTTCACTTTCAGAGTAGGTCTAGTAATTAATTTCCCGGTGGCACATGCGGGGCACACAAAATCTTCTTAATTTGGAAAATTCTTTATATTGATATTATGTCCCTGTGAATTGTTAATTATATTTCTCATCATCCTAAGACCTAGGTGGCCTAATATGTCATGCCAGAGACAGAGAATGCAAAGCTTCTAAATATTGTTTTCAGGGCAATATAGGCTGTGGATGCCTTGATATGAGTGTAATATAGCCCAGTTTCGAATGAAGAAAGTCTTTCTAATACTCTTTTTCTATTTGCTTCGCACTTTGTAATGAGCAGGTATTCCTTATCATACTCTTCTTCAGTCTCAACATGGAAACCGTTAGCGTGAATATCCTTGAAACTTAGGAAAGCTCTAGTCGATTCTGGGTACAATGAAGCTTCTTAAATGACCAAAGTTGTTCCCATTGGGAGTATAATTATGACTCTTCCAGAACCTATTATACATGCATCACTACCGGCAATTGTTGTAAGGCTGCCAGCATTCTTGCTAATCGACTGAAAGAATTTTGTTTCTCTCAAGATGGTATTTGTTGTACCGCTATTAGCTAAGCACACTTCCTCCACAGGATGCCACACGCGTTCTAATATAAAGTACTTTATTAATATGTAGTATAAGACAATTAGCACATAAATAAAATACTTCAATATCAGAACATATCATGCCATTATAAACTGAATAAATGAATGAATTATTGAATATCATCCAACCATCATGAGAAAATAAAATTGTTCTAAAATTGTTCGACTACCATCCATGCAAATTCTAACTTATTCCTTCCACACATAAAATAAATGACAATTAAAGTCTAAATGCATTCTGTGCATTAGACTGAATCTGCTAAGAAATCAGATACTTCGGCTACTATCCTCTCAGGGGTGATATGCTCTTCCAGAGAAATCATTGTGGCGGCAGCTACAATGTCAAGAGGGAGTGCTGCTGTAGGAATGGAGTAAACCTCCATTGGCGTAGGCAGCTGCTCAGAACTCTCCCCCTCAACAAATGCAAAGTGGGTTTCATGTTGCCTTTTGCCACCCTTCTTCTTAGTTTGGAAGGCATTTATGACGTGTTGCGGCTCTTTACAGATCCGTGACCAGTACCCCCACTTGTCACACTTGTAGCAGGTTTGATCTTGCTGACTATACGGCTTGTCGTCCCGCTTTAGTTTGCTTGCCTTATTCTCATGTGGAGCATTTGATTTGCTTTTCTGGGCTATGGCATTGCCCTTCCTTCCTCTTTTCTTCATTATGAGCTTTCGCACCTTGTAGCTCCCGGCGTTGGCTTCACGGCCAGTGGAGCTCCCAGGTGGCTGTGGGACAAAGTTCTTGCGGACGACTTCATCCTGAGCCTCTACAGCATGCATCATATCAATCAATTTAACATATTCCCTGTAGCCGTCTTGACGATAGTTGCGCACAGAGTACACTGCATTAGGGTGGAAGGTGGATATGGTCTTCTCTATCTTCTACTCGTCTGTGATCTGCTGCCACAAAGTTGAAGATTGGTACAAATTCTATGCAGAGCAGAATTGTACTCCCCGACCGTTTTGAAATCAGCAAACCTCAATCAGCTCTATTCTTGCTCTACCTGAGGAAGGATGGCATGCTTTAGCTTCTCAAACCGCTTCTTGAGTGCAGTCAACAAATCTATCGTGCTCTTCTTTGCTATGTAATCATTCTTGAGAGTGAGACAGAGGTGGTGCCTGAGGAAGTGAAGTGCCTGATCATTTTCCTCAGAAGTGGGTTTGGCATCCTGCGGTGCACCAATCCTAATGGCAGCGCGGAGCTTCTTGGCTCCAAGTACAATTTCGACATTGGAAGCCCAAGTCAAGTAATTTTGGCCATGCTGGGCCAACTCCTCGAACTACCGGTTCATGATGCCTGTCATCTACATGTACATGAAAGGAATATATAAGTTTACTACTGGTAAACATACATAAATAAATTTACTATAGGTAAATAAATTGGACAATGGTACAAAAGATTCTTGTAATGTTCCAGAATTTTCTATACATTTTCTATAAATTTTACTATTAATTCGGTGATTAAAGGCAATTTAAAAAACTATAATTAATCAAAATAGTAAATAAATACAGAAAACATAGAAAATAATAATGACAGTGCTAAACATGCTTCAAATGCGAAAATAATTCAAAATTTGAATACTTGATGCCCTTTTATGCTAGAATTTGAATTTTTAGTGAATCATGCAATTTCTGAGGGCCTAACCACAAATTTTCAATTCAAAGAAAATGTCCATGTAATTTTCTAATTTTTCAGGAGCCTTTTTGCAAAAATTCGAACGCCTCCACCCCCGTCCGGGCCTTCCCTGGCCCATCTTTTCTTTCAGCCCACTCGGCCCATTCGAGTGGTTCAAAGGGGTGAAGGGGTAGGGGAAAACCCCTACCCCTGTTCACGATGAGGTGGCACGCTTGGGGAGGCTGGCGGCTAAGGCGAGCGGCGCTGCGGGTGGCCGAGGCTGGTGGCCAAGGCGTATGGCGAGCGGCGGCCGAGGCGGTATCCGAGTAGGCGGCCAAGCGCAGCAGCGACCTGTGGGGCCAGGGCTTCGGCTGGGTGCGGTGATGGCCGAGCGCTTCAAGCGCTGGCGATCGGCTGGAGAGCCAAGCGGTGGTAGCCAGTGGAGTCAGCGGTGGGGCCGGCCTTGGCTTCAGGCGCAATATGGGGGTGCCGGGGAGGCCCGGCGTGACGGCGGCTTCGTGCCTTGGGTGCGGAAATCAAGTGGCATTGGCTTCAGGCGGCCCCATCGGCGGCTCCAGGCGGTGGTGAGGCCGAGTGGTCGACTCGGAGTAGGGCACGGCGATCGGCGACTTCGGGCGCGAAAGCACGGTGGCCGACGGCCTTGGGAGCCGACAGTAGGCGATGGGTTCTGGCATCCTCGGGCAGGTTGGGGCCGAGCATTCGCCATGTTGCGGCCAAGGCTCGTGCGGGAGTGAGGCTCCCGAGATAGTGACGGCCAGTGCAGGGGTGTGCGGGAGCCAGTGGCCGAGGCAGCGATGGCCTTTGCGGGGGCGGAGCTGAAGCGGTCTTGGGGCCCATTGGCGCTCAGTGGCACATGCAAGCGCCGCAGTGCACGGGGACCAGGCGATGCATACCGGCGACGCGGCACGGCGCTCCATGGCCCAGCGATTCATACGGGTGTCGGCCGAGCAGCGGTGCGGCTCCAGGCTGATTACGACCGAGCGGTGGCATGGCTCCAAGCCGGTAGCGGTTCCAGGCCATGTGGTTGTGGCTCACCGTGCAGAGTGAGCAGCGGCAACGGTCGTGCAGGGCTGGTGGTTTGGGTGGTGTGGCCCGATTGTGTGCTGGCGGTGGAGCTTCAAGCTCGGTGGCACGGCTCCAGATCAACAGTGGCCGAACAGCAGCGCGATGCATGCGGGCCATGCGGTTGAGTAGACCATCACAGTAACTTTTCGAAATACCTTGCCCCTTCCATCAGCTCACCCATATGAGCTTCTCCCATTTGCGGCGGGTCCCATAAGTTGTGCAGGATGTTCTACCCTTATGCGGCTAGTAGCTAGACTACCCATATTGACTAACGCGCCGCGGTAAACTTCACCCTCAACGAGTATCCCATTCAAGTCGTCACACAGACAGCCACTTGCACTACCTCATCTCCTCCACCGATGAGATGATTTTCGGGGTCTAGTAAATCAACTAAGCCAAGTTGTAATTTATAGACTTGTGGCTGTACTTGTTTTACATAGGAGGTCATGACAAGATTCAGTCCTTAGGGTTATCTAGGCGGTTCTACCACTAACCACACTCTCGTGCACCACTGCACCAACCCCCGAACCATCCGCCCAGATATTTAAGCAAGTTGGGGTTTTTGGGAGCATAAAATACTCATATCAAAATATATCAGTCATTTCCACCATGACTTCCCAAAATAGGTTCTCATGATTGAAAGTAATACTTAGGGCATTTTGATGCCCCCGATTGTTTAAGTAGTACTAAGTAGTGGCGTATATTTACGGACTTATTTTTCGAAAGTTGTACCATTATAATTTTCACTAAGGTGACAAGGCTCAGATAATTAAGTGTCCAAAATGAGTGTAATACTAGCAAGATCATTAATGGGCATATAACTAGAATATGAAATTCAACATAAATTTGTACATAAAATAATAGCATGCAATTTGCTAATTTAAAATGGAATTAATTTGCAGAAAAAGTTTCAATATGATCAAAGTATTGACTTGTCTTGGTAACAATTGTCTTGGTCTTGATCATTGAAAGTTGCTTCGGTATCAGCCTCTTCCTCCTGAGCCTCGTACGCTTTTTTACGTTGCGCGAAAATTTGGATAAAAATCATTAAACTGAATAAATTCTCACAAAAATTCAAATGAGCTCCAACAATTATGGTTTTGGTTCCATTTGATAGACATTGAATTTAAATGAATTTAGAAATTTGTTTCACTCAATTTGGAGTTAAAATAAATAAATTATGCCCTTTTGAAGTTCTCGATTTCAGATAAATCCGAAAATAAATAAAAATCTGACAGGTGGGGCCGAAGTCGGGAATAGAAGTGAGTGGTCGGGAATGGCGAGGTCTACTGAGTGGTCGAAAGTGGCTTAGACGGCGTGGAGTGGTCAAAGAGTTCCGAGCACAGAGCAGTCAAACTCGGAAGGCACTAAGTGGTCGTAAACCTCAACATGGTCGTAAATGACTATGCAGTGGTCGTAAACGACTATGGGTGGTCTTAAACGAATATGCAGTGGTCGTAAACGACTATGGGTGGTCGTAAACAACTTTGAGTGGTTATGCAAGTCGTAAACGACTATGGGTGGTCATAAACAACTTTGAGTGGTCATAAACAACTATGGGTGGTCGTAAACGACTACAGAGTCATAAACCTAACTGTGTGGTCATAAACGACTACATAATTGTAAGCCCGACTGTGTGGTCTTAACGACTACATAGTCATATGCTCGACTGTGTGGTCGTAAACGACTTCATAGTCGTAAGCCCGACTGTGTGATCGTAAACGACTTCATAGTCGTAAGCCCGACTGTATGGTCGTAACGAGTACAAAGTACTCATAGTTGTGGGACTGGGCTTCAACAAGTTGCATCATCTTCCTCTGGCCGATGCTCGACGAGCTCGCCGCCGGAGGAGGAGACAGCGGCCAAAGCCGAGCATCCCCAAAATGGGTTTCTCATGCCCGCGCCTACTCGGAGACGAAGTCTCGCCGGCCAATTTGACTGGGGCGTCTGTCGGTGATGATCATGGGCGGTGGCAGAACAGGGGAATGCCGGTTACGACGGCGCACAGCACCGAAGTTCAATTAAACAGGAGGGGAGTATCTAGACAAGCTCGGGAGTCTACCTAGGGGGTAGGCGCGGCTCAGGATTGGCGGTGGCAAGCTACCAGTGTGTGATGGCGATAGGCGGAGGAGGCATACGGTGTGGGCGAAATGCAGGCGATGGGAGGTCCGGCTGAGGAGGGGAATGGCATCACGATGCTCCGGGGGTGCTTCGGTGAGGAGGAATCGGGCCACGGCGGCGCTAATCGGCGAATTGCTCACCGGTTGGATTTGGGGAAGAAGGCGTCGCCGGCGAGCTGCGATGCACGGGAGACCGATTACCTCGAGTGGAAGATGGAGCGAAGTGTGGCGAAGCTGCCGGACGAAAGGGGGCTTTTATAGCCATGGAAAAGCGGCGGGCGATAGGGGAGCTGTTGGCCGGTCCTATCCATGGCATGGCGGCGGCACTGCTACAGTGTTTAGGACGAGATGGTGGTCAGAGTATGGGTGTGATTGTACAGTGGTCGTGACAGTGCAGTTGGCGACACTCCAACTGAGGTGGATACGACAGGGCAGAAAAAACTGCGGGCAACGGCGGCTCTCCCGGAGCGCTGACCAGGGCGACGCGACAGCAACACTGTGTGGCAGCATTGTGGCGGTCATCAACGGTGTGGGCGAGGCAGGCGGCGACCGACGGAGCTTGTGAGGCACAACGATGAGACGCACGGCGACAGAGCGGGCAAGGCGTGGTGAATCGGGGCTTCGGCTTAGCCGAACCGAGCTAGGGGAGAAAGAAGAAAGGTTGGGCTGGCCTGGGCTGGCTCGACCAGACCAGGTATATTCACACGTTCATGCTTATCTAATTACATACATTTATTTATTCATTAGTTTACTTATTTCTTATATCTATGTATTTTTACATTTCCTTCATGACTTTCCATTTGTTGCATTTTTCATGATTTTGTTCATTTGTTGGAACCTCAACCAAAATTCAAAGGAACACCATTAAAATCCAAATATTGAGAAAATATATTTCAAAATAATTCAAGGGCTACACACTACCAAATTCAAATTTTTGGTATGTTACAATGTGTCAGGAGGAGGTGGTGTGCTTGGGGAGGAGGCGTGATCTGGGAGGAGACGACATGCTCAGGGAGGAGGCGTGATCGGGGAGGAGGCGCGTCGGGGAGGAGGAGGCATGCTCGGGGGAGGAGGCGGTGTGCTCGGGGAGGAGGCGCCAAGGAGAAGGTGGCGTGCTAGGAGAGGAGGCGTGCTGAGGAGTAGGCAGGCTAGGGAGGATGTGATGTGCTCGGGTACGAGGCGCACCTGGAGGAGGTGGTGTGCTTAGGAAGGAGGCAGTGGCTCGTGCTCGGAGAGGAGGCGATGACTCGTGCTCGGAAAGGAGGCGATGACTCGTGCTTAGGGGAGAGTTAGAGAATAGTAAGCCTTTGAGTGGGGGCACGGGCAAACCTTAAAGTCAGAATGTAAATATGTTGGACATATCACAGACGGTTCTAAATTAGAACCGTCTATGATAATAAACATCACAAACGGTTGTAAATTAGAATCATCTGTGATAAATATACATGAAAGACGATTCAAAATTAAAACCATCTGTGATAAATACAGATAGTTCTAAAATTCATACACACACATTTAACAAATAGAACTCCAAGACACAAAAAATCTAAGGTACTTAATCAAATCTAGTTTGAATTTTGTTTGTCTTTGACTAGCAAACCAAGTATTTATTATATATGTGTGTGTGTACTATAGCAACTGTGGCTATTGTAGCAACCTGCATATGTAGCAGCCGCAATACTATAGCACTGACTTCAAAATCTATATGAGGGGTACTCCCTCATTTAGATGGTGTGTAAGGTGTATGATGCTTTTGAGTTAATACAAAACCCTAGAATGGTTTCTTATGGTGCTTTAACACATGAAAGTTTGAGAGTTTCTACTCTTTTATGTTCTTGTGAGTTGTGTTAATTTGCAAGAATTTGTCGATTGAGATCAACCTCCTCAGCGCTAGCCATCGAGCTAGTTGTGTGGATTGACACCTTGTGAAGTTGGTGAGGCGATTGTGGCGGTGGTGTTCTTATGCTTGACATAAACTTACCTCCTTTATCAAATCACGTTGCTTCTTCGAGTTATCTTCATCGTTACCTTCATCGACCGTGTAATCATCGTCATCGTAAGATCAGGCCAACCCCAGGGGGTTCACATGGGCGTCCCCGCATCATATAAATGCAAATTTAGATATACATGACACATTCTCATGTACATAAATGCAAATGCAGTAATGCTTCATGTGTAAATATGTGTTACTTAATTATTTTTTACTAGTCAGTAATGCTATCATGTCATTATACCGAGTTTACATATATAGAAGACAGTAAATACAAATTCAATTGAATTTTTATTTTTGTATTTACATATAGCCAAACTGTGTGACCAGTCGCTTCTTACAAAGACTAAAAAGTATAAACTAGACCAGTCGCTTTTTACAAAGATCAAAGTTTTTCTAGTGGTGGAGGTAGCATGCTATCTTCGTCTTCAAAACTTCATAGGTAATGTGGTCGGCATCTGATAGTTCGTGATCATCAGCGAACGAAGCCCGAAATGCGTCTACTTGCTAACATGCTCATTTGAGCGTATCCCGAAGACCCTTCGACTGATGAATCAAGTTAAATTGAGCCTATAGGCTATCTTCCCTAGCTTTCAGAGGTCTCGGCAAGGTTGACTCGGTTGTCCGCCACCTTAACTAAGCACCCCAATCGACGGCAAACCTCCTAGAGACATGCAACGTCGCTGTGGAGGATCATGTCGATGGTAAGATAGCTTGTCGGAAGTGGGAGACCAACCGGAAGATGTGGTGGCGGAGGATGTCAAGGCGATAGAAGGTGGCCATCACCTACTCCGACAAATCATCAGACATAGGAGGGAGGATACTGTTGGCACAGTGTCCTTTTGTAGCATTCGCCAGCGTACAGCCGACAAGGTGCTCGTACAGGATAGCCAAGTAGACCATCAATGCTGGTGATAAAGAAGAGGCTGACGAAGTTATTTGTTTCTGCTTGAGAGTAGATATATGTCAGACCCAGATTTTTCATCCGGATTCCTCTGTGATTTACTGCACTATTCCCTGGATCAGTAGATAGTGCTCACAGTTTACAGTTCTGAATATCAAAATACATATCATGCGAAAGCGTAAAGGTAATAGTAAACTTACTCATGGGCCGATTAGGCCGAAATCATTAAATTGCAGCAGCGGAAGAACGAAGCACACAGGTGGGACCTTCAGGACATGCCCACAGGCAGCCAACTGGAGGTTCGCGACCTAGCCCTTGACGTCTTCATCTTCTCGGCCAGCTTGTCCAATCTTGTTGTTGAGGCGAGGTGATTTGATTTCTTGATTCTGAATTTTGTCGCAAAAGCGAGCATGAGCACTCCGACCCCGTGCTCCGCGAGCCAATACACAGAATGCGATTAAATAGTATGCATGGCGTATCAAAGGAAGGCTCGGGTTATTTTATTTTGGCGTAGAGTGCTTTTGAATACAATTACTTAAAAATCCCTAAGACCTAGCAATTTGAACCAAATCATAATGTACAAGGAAATGCATTATTAATATCGATTCGGATTCCATCCACCGTTACATGGCATCTGCACCATATAGCAATTTCTTCAGCGTTATAGCCGCTTAACTTACCACTGGGACGACACCCAGGACAATTCCAAACCAGGGCAGTCCTTCGCCCTTCAAGTTTCCATTCCCAGTTTCCAATGTTTTTGAAACAGAACTATATCCAGTTAAGTTCCCATGTCTGCCCATGACCGTGGGCACGGCTATTCGAATAGTTTTGACTCTGCAGAGTTTGTACACTTTCACCACAAGAGATGATCAACTCGTTGCCCCACACAATTCCTTAGAAGTGTGGTTAAGTAGATCATCACAGTAACTTTTCAAAATATCTAGTCCTTTCTCCCATCTCACATTATGGGTGACCGCCCATTTGCGATGGGTCCCATCTGTGCGCGGGATGTTTTCCCCAGACTCTAACGCAGCTCGGGCTCCTACTTCCCGCAACGTTAGGAAAGCGGGAAAACTTCACCCTCCACTGGTGTCCCTTCAGGCCCCCTTGCCATAGCATAACCCCATCAATCCACTACCAGTGAGATGAGTCCGGGATTTCGATAAGTCTACTTAGCCAAGTTGTATTTTACAGACTTGTGGTTGTACTATTTTACACGGGTTGACATGACAAGATTCAGTCCTTAGTGGTATCTGGGCGGTTCTACCACAAACCACACTCTCGTGCACCACTGCACCATACCCCCGAACCATCCGCCCAGATATTTAAGCATGTTGGGGTTTTTGGAAACATAAAATAATCATATCCAACATTTATCAGTCATTACCACCATGACTGCCCAACCAATTTTTCTCAGGATTAAAAATGATGCTTGGGCGCTCTCGCGCCCATGAGTGTCTAAACAATACTACGCATGGCATATAATTACGGACTTATTTCCGAAAGTTACCATTATAATTTTGCTAGGGCGACAATGTTCGCACATTCAAATATTCCAAAGGAGGGGTAATATTATCCAAGGTAAACAATAGGCACATAACTAGATTATTGAATTAAACATGTATTTTCATAAACATAACAGCATGCAAATTGGATAATTTAAATCAAAGTAATTTGCAGAAAACGTAGGTTCAACATGATCAAAGTATTGACTCGCCTGGCGCGGTTTACCGCGGTCTTGAGCTCACTCAAAGCTATATCATTTGATGGTCTTGAGCTTCCAGTCTTTATCGTCAACTTGATCTCGATCTCGCTTGATCCATTCATTCTTCGGGACTCCAGTTTCTAACTACGCGATAAACGAATGAATCCAAATAGAAGCAAATAACTCAAAAAGATCCAAGTAAATCCGAATAAACTCAATTTAGTTTTATTATGAGTTAATGGGTGATTCGGTGATTTGAGGCAAGGTTGGTAATAGCATATGATAACTTGATCTTTTTATTAATAATCTCTTTATTATTTTGTTATTTATCAAGGAAGTTCCATGAGTCGGGTTAGACCTATAGACTGGTGTAGGAGTTTAGTGTACAAATTTTATCTCTAGGGTATGCATTCCTTGCAACTCAGGTTATGATAAAGGCAAACTGGACTGATGGATGAGATCTGTACTTATTCTATAAATCTTTTAGTCGAAGGTATTATAATACTTGGATATCTTTATTAAGTTTTTAGAATAATCTCTGATATAGGCTTTTACTTACTAAGTAGATTAAGATAAATAGCAAGGGCTCAATATTTATTCTTATATGGTAATTAATTAGAATTTAAATCTCTAATAATCCTATTATCATATTTTATGTATCTTCATTTATCGCTAGCTTAAGTTTAATTCGAATTAGGATCCTTTGGTACGGGTCCCAGCTTGATTTGTATACAATTGTACTAAATTTTATTATGTACCAAAGCTAGTGTTAGGATTTAGTTAATGGCACTATTATTAGCTTGCTCATACTTTAGCTACTATTATGCTTAGCTCCACTTCTAACTCTAGTTTAAACTTAGCTACCGGAGCAAGGCGTAGTTTGTATCATTTTATGTGAAATGTTAATCTAAATACCAATTGTCATTATTATTTTATCTATGCTTTGGTTACTATTAGGTTTAGCCTCATTTCTAATTTAGCTATCTGGGCAAAACTTGGTATGTATCATTTTATGTGACCCTAATTACTCGGGCTATTAGTTAAACGTTTTCCTCAGAGTATTCACACATATTGCTTAGGTCTTTTTAATTTGAAACCTTGATAACATAGTTATCATATATTACTCTAATTAGGATTCATATTAAATTTGGACATTAACAGGATCATACTTTATCAATGCCTTTTATTGGTAATTAGACCTCAATAAATATTCAAGCTATGATTATTGCTCATATGTGGTGATTGATCAAATGTTAAATCTTAAGTAATCTTATTTACATTCTGATAAAATTTGTCGGCGTAATGCTCCAATCATCTAATGGCCATAAAGGAATCCTCCTAATGACAAGGGCATAAAAGCAATGGGTTATGGTTTAAACTTTTCATGGGTTAATTTTATAACATTTACTAATATGTGAGGTTTTGTACTTTATTGTTTAATAAGTTTTCACTTGCTAAGTTGTCATCCCATTGGGAGCATATACCTATAAACATTTCTATTAGCTTTCATGAATAAATTTTCTAATTTTCCTCCAACACTTGATCGGTAATATGCATGTAATCCTATGTTTGAGGTATGCATTAATTTTATTGAACCTTAGTCAATTAGTTTAGCTCCCCTGTTTATTTTTCCTATTTGTCTTCCAATTGAAATGGCCAAGGAAAAACAAAACAAAAATATGCTACACTGAAACTCGAACACAGGACCTGCAGCATGGACGTTGATTTGGCTGGCCAGATGAACGGCTGCTCACTTGCGATTAGAATTGGGAGGCCATTTTAAAAGAGGTGACATATCGTTGGGGCCAAGCAGAGAAAATAGAGGAGGCTCAGGCGACGCACGGGCTGGGCGGCGTCGCCGGCGGAGAGCGGCCGGGGAGGCGGCGGCGACTGCTAAAATGGGATGTACAGGGGGTAGGGGAGCTATGGGTGGTGGCGCCTCGGCCGGAGCAGCGGCGAGGTGGGCGGGCGGCAGAGCTAGGCGGCCGGCGGTGGGGGAAAATTGGGCGTCGGTGATCGGAAAGGAGAACGAAAGAGATGGGGCGCGCATGAGCTTGCGTGGGGGTACAGGAGCTTACCGGAGTGGTTGGGATGACCGGCGGAAGGCTGAGTTGTGCCGGCGGCGGAGCTCCATGGCGGTGCGGCATGCACACGGTGCCGGCGGAGTACGGGCAACGAGAAGCTCGGGGAAGGTCGGGGGTGGCTTCGCGATGTCCTGAGGTCGGTGTAGGTAAGAGGAATTGGCTCGGCTCTGCTTCAATAGGCGGCGGTCGGGTGGCCGGAGTTGGGGAAGGAAGGATGGCCCCGGCGACCTACAGGCTATGGGGGCCCGATTGCGTGGTGGGGGAGGGAGTAGAGGGCTTGGGGAAGCTTGCCGACGAGCTACCCGAGCCGGAGGGAACTCGAGGCGGGCCGGCGACTTGCACGGCGGCGGCGCGGAGGAGGTCGCCGTGGAGAGGTCGCACCGGTGGGGGAAATCGTCGGCTGGCCGTTGGAGGGGGTTCAGGACCTCGCCTAGATGCTCCCAGAGCGCGGAATCGGCCGAAGTCTCCACGGTCAGCCGGAATCGCACGGCGCACGGTGGTGACTGCTTGCGCACGAGCGGAGGGGGAAAACATGGAGGGAGAGGAAGAGGGGTGGCGCAGGAGCTGGTTATACTCACGGGGAGATAGGGAATCGGTGGGCAGCGCGGGCAAAACCGTGGGCGACAGTAGGGGAGGCGTGGTGCATGGCTGCCACGGGGCAGTGGGAAGCTGCGCGCGGCAGAGATGGCGCGGGCGCGGCGGGCTGACTGCGACGGGTCCGGGTGGAGGGGACGTGACGGTGGAGGGGACGTGACGGTGGCGGGGCAGGCGCGGGGCAGTGCAGGGAGCGGCGCAGTGCATGTCCGCCACGGGGAAGCGAGGCAGGGCGCAGCGCAGGGAGCGTCAGGAGAAAGGGGAGATCGGGCGGAGGGAGAAGAAAGGAGGACGCGCGGGGAGAAGGAAAAGAAGGCAGGGGCCCAGCGGCCAGGGAGCCAAACGGAAGGGAGAGAGAGAGAAGAGAAAAAAAAAGAATGGAATGGGCCCACCTAGAAGTGAGGGAGAAAACAAAAGGGGAGAAAATGAGAAGCTTTTGGATTTGTAATTTGGGACTTCTATTTTCTGAATTAGGGTTACTGAATTTATATTTACTGATTTTTGTATGACATTCGAAACTTTAAGCTTCAAAATATTATTACTACTATTATTTTAACTATTAGATGAGAGCTATTATTATTATTATTCAGATTACATGTTTATATATATATATATATAATTTCACATTTTGTTATATTTGGCATATATATCTTCATATATATATTTATTATTATTTCCTATATTGCTAAACTCTTCCTGGCACAATTTATTTACACACACACACCTATATATATATATATACATATATAGTATATGTATATGGGTTTGTATTCTGTTCACCCGCTTTCATTGCTATTTATGCCATTATTTTTAAAATGAGATTTTATGTTTTAACTCAGGTTTGTCTCTTCTTATACTGGATCATCTTTTCAGATTCGTATTTACAATTTTAGTTTTCTATTATTTGTACATTCCCTTTTAGGGCATTATTAAATTTTTTTTTGAGCTTCTTAAATTTTTGGAACCTCAACCAAATTCCAGAAAAACACCATAAAATCCAAATTCAAATAAAATTTATCGCAAAACCATTCAAAAGCTTTAAATTTTTAAATTCAAATTTTCAGGATGTTACAAACCTACCCCCCTTAAATGAATCTCGACCCCGAGATTCCGGTAGAGCAGAAAGAATGGAGGTGGGTTATATTGGCTAGCATTGGGTTTCAGGGTGTTGCTCGACGTATAGCTCTTTAGCTTCATGGAGAGATGAAAATCTGCACAATAGGAGTTAGAACCTGAAGAAGTCAAAAGGAAAGAGTGAAACCTTGTTCTCCTGGATAGGTCGTAGACTTCCAAATCCTTGCTCTTTGACATGGTTGTCTTCTCACCTTCGTAGAGTGGAGTGGTCGCATTGTCTCTTGGGCGTATGATGGTCACAAAATTCATACTGATGGATGGGTAGTATTGGCCTATGCCCTAAGGAGTAGATGGTCCAAGGAATGTCGATACGAGGACGGATACATCTATATGGCGGTCTTTTGTCCTTATCACTCTAAGACTTCTAGTCTTGCAAATCTCCTTGTATTGGTCTTGATTGGTTTCGGTCCAAAATAATTATTCTTCATGGCGGTTTTCCAACATTCTTGCCTACCCTTGCTACCCCCCTTAAAAATGGAGATCACTAATCATTATTTGTCTCTTCTGCTTCCAAGCATGATGGGTCCTCCAGGTAGGTAAGAAGAGAAGGTTAGTAGGACATAGTCTCGAGTCTTGGTTCTTGTGCCGGTTGACACCTGTGGTTTGGAAGATTGTGGAGGCTTCACTCATCTTTGATCGCCTTGGCTTTGGCTATCTAGCACCTTGTTTCCGCGGATCCGATGGGGTTTCCAGCAGGAGGTGAGAGGGAATAGCATGAGGTAAGGATAGAATCGTGGGGATAAGGTAATATAACCCGTCTTAATTTTCAAAAGAGCGCTCCCATATAGCTGGAGCGGTACCAAATCACATAAGCTTTCAAAAATAAGCTTTTCCCATGCCGGCGAAATAGGACGCCCGAGGGCAAGAAGGCAGTGCACAGAGCCCAAAGAGAATCTTGCAACAATACATCGTCTACTCGGGGCAAACATAAGAGGGCGCAAGGTCTATACATATAGTCTGTTTAAAACGAGACAACTTAATCTTCATGAACATCTTCAACGTTCCTAACCTAAAATTTTCGGAGTAAGGGTACGATAAGAAGGGCAAAATCTTTCTTTTGAAACAATAGAAAGAAGAGGGAAATATTTAGGGGATAATTTGATTGATACTAGCACTTACTCTTGTATTATCATTTTGAATTCGAGATAAGAGAGCTTTAGAAGTAAAATTAGCTAAGGCAGCATATAGATAAGAGAGAATCATCTAAGGGAGATAAGAATGAGCATTGCTACTTATATTTTTGGAGATATAATTTTTAAAGAAATAATTCTAGTCATGAATCTAACGGCCAGGCTAACTAGGTCACGACCTGCAGTCGATATGCTCTGATACCATCGCTGTAGGAGCCCAGATTTTTCATCCGGATTCCTCTGTGATTTACTGCACTATTCCCTGGATCAGTAGATAGTGCTCACAGTTTACAGTTCTGAATATCAAAATACATATCATGCGAAAGCGTAAAGGTAATAGTAAACTTACTCATGGGCCGATTAGGCCGAAATCATTAAATTGCAGCAGCGGAAGAACGAAGCACACAGGTGGGACCTTCAGGACATGCCCACAGGCAGCCAACTGGAGGTTCGCGACCTAGCCCTTGACGTCTTCATCTTCTCGGCCAGCTTGTCCAATCTTGTTGTTGAGGCGAGGTGATTTGATTTCTTGATTCTGAATTTTGTCGCAAAAGCGAGCATGAGCACTCCGACCCCGTGCTCCGCGAGCCAATACACAGAATGCGATTAAATAGTATGCATGGCGTATCAAAGGAAGGCTCGGGTTATTTTATTTTGGCGTAGAGTGCTTTTGAATACAATTACTTAAAAATCCCTAAGACCTAGCAATTTGAACCAAATCATAATGTACAAGGAAATGCATTATTAATATCGATTCGGATTCCATCCACCGTTACATGGCATCTGCACCATATAGCAATTTCTTCAGCGTTATAGCCGCTTAACTTACCACTGGGACGACACCCAGGACAATTCCAAACCAGGGCAGTCCTTCGCCCTTCAAGTTTCCATTCCCAGTTTCCAATGTTTTTGAAACAGAACTATATCCAGTTAAGTTCCCATGTCTGCCCATGACCGTGGGCACGGCTATTCGAATAGTTTTGACTCTGCAGAGTTTGTACACTTTCACCACAAGAGATGATCAACTCGTTGCCCCACACAATTCCTTAGAAGTGTGGTTAAGTAGATCATCACAGTAACTTTTCAAAATATCTAGTCCTTTCTCCCATCTCACATTATGGGTGACCGCCCATTTGCGATGGGTCCCATCTGTGCGCGGGATGTTTTCCCCAGACTCTAACGCAGCTCGGGCTCCTACTTCCCGCAACGTTAGGAAAGCGGGAAAACTTCACCCTCCACTGGTGTCCCTTCAGGCCCCCTTGCCATAGCATAACCCCATCAATCCACTACCAGTGAGATGAGTCCGGGATTTCGATAAGTCTACTTAGCCAAGTTGTATTTTACAGACTTGTGGTTGTACTATTTTACACGGGTTGACATGACAAGATTCAGTCCTTAGTGGTATCTGGGCGGTTCTACCACAAACCACACTCTCGTGCACCACTGCACCATACCCCCGAACCATCCGCCCAGATATTTAAGCATGTTGGGGTTTTTGGAAACATAAAATAATCATATCCAACATTTATCAGTCATTACCACCATGACTGCCCAACCAATTTTTCTCAGGATTAAAAATGATGCTTGGGCGCTCTCGCGCCCATGAGTGTCTAAACAATACTACGCATGGCATATAATTACGGACTTATTTCCGAAAGTTACCATTATAATTTTGCTAGGGCGACAATGTTCGCACATTCAAATATTCCAAAGGAGGGGTAATATTATCCAAGGTAAACAATAGGCACATAACTAGATTATTGAATTAAACATGTATTTTCATAAACATAACAGCATGCAAATTGGATAATTTAAATCAAAGTAATTTGCAGAAAACGTAGGTTCAACATGATCAAAGTATTGACTCGCCTGGCGCGGTTTACCGCGGTCTTGAGCTCACTCAAAGCTATATCATTTGATGGTCTTGAGCTTCCAGTCTTTATCGTCAACTTGATCTCGATCTCGCTTGATCCATTCATTCTTCGGGACTCCAGTTTCTAACTACGCGATAAACGAATGAATCCAAATAGAAGCAAATAACTCAAAAAGATCCAAGTAAATCCGAATAAACTCAATTTAGTTTTATTATGAGTTAATGGGTGATTCGGTGATTTGAGGCAAGGTTGGTAATAGCATATGATAACTTGATCTTTTTATTAATAATCTCTTTATTATTTTGTTATTTATCAAGGAAGTTCCATGAGTCGGGTTAGACCTATAGACTGGTGTAGGAGTTTAGTGTACAAATTTTATCTCTAGGGTATGCATTCCTTGCAACTCAGGTTATGATAAAGGCAAACTGGACTGATGGATGAGATCTGTACTTATTCTATAAATCTTTTAGTCGAAGGTATTATAATACTTGGATATCTTTATTAAGTTTTTAGAATAATCTCTGATATAGGCTTTTACTTACTAAGTAGATTAAGATAAATAGCAAGGGCTCAATATTTATTCTTATATGGTAATTAATTAGAATTTAAATCTCTAATAATCCTATTATCATATTTTATGTATCTTCATTTATCGCTAGCTTAAGTTTAATTCGAATTAGGATCCTTTGGTACGGGTCCCAGCTTGATTTGTATACAATTGTACTAAATTTTATTATGTACCAAAGCTAGTGTTAGGATTTAGTTAATGGCACTATTATTAGCTTGCTCATACTTTAGCTACTATTATGCTTAGCTCCACTTCTAACTCTAGTTTAAACTTAGCTACCGGAGCAAGGCGTAGTTTGTATCATTTTATGTGAAATGTTAATCTAAATACCAATTGTCATTATTATTTTATCTATGCTTTGGTTACTATTAGGTTTAGCCTCATTTCTAATTTAGCTATCTGGGCAAAACTTGGTATGTATCATTTTATGTGACCCTAATTACTCGGGCTATTAGTTAAACGTTTTCCTCAGAGTATTCACACATATTGCTTAGGTCTTTTTAATTTGAAACCTTGATAACATAGTTATCATATATTACTCTAATTAGGATTCATATTAAATTTGGACATTAACAGGATCATACTTTATCAATGCCTTTTATTGGTAATTAGACCTCAATAAATATTCAAGCTATGATTATTGCTCATATGTGGTGATTGATCAAATGTTAAATCTTAAGTAATCTTATTTACATTCTGATAAAATTTGTCGGCGTAATGCTCCAATCATCTAATGGCCATAAAGGAATCCTCCTAATGACAAGGGCATAAAAGCAATGGGTTATGGTTTAAACTTTTCATGGGTTAATTTTATAACATTTACTAATATGTGAGGTTTTGTACTTTATTGTTTAATAAGTTTTCACTTGCTAAGTTGTCATCCCATTGGGAGCATATACCTATAAACATTTCTATTAGCTTTCATGAATAAATTTTCTAATTTTCCTCCAACACTTGATCGGTAATATGCATGTAATCCTATGTTTGAGGTATGCATTAATTTTATTGAACCTTAGTCAATTAGTTTAGCTCCCCTGTTTATTTTTCCTATTTGTCTTCCAATTGAAATGGCCAAGGAAAAACAAAACAAAAATATGCTACACTGAAACTCGAACACAGGACCTGCAGCATGGACGTTGATTTGGCTGGCCAGATGAACGGCTGCTCACTTGCGATTAGAATTGGGAGGCCATTTTAAAAGAGGTGACATATCGTTGGGGCCAAGCAGAGAAAATAGAGGAGGCTCAGGCGACGCACGGGCTGGGCGGCGTCGCCGGCGGAGAGCGGCCGGGGAGGCGGCGGCGACTGCTAAAATGGGATGTACAGGGGGTAGGGGAGCTATGGGTGGTGGCGCCTCGGCCGGAGCAGCGGCGAGGTGGGCGGGCGGCAGAGCTAGGCGGCCGGCGGTGGGGGAAAATTGGGCGTCGGTGATCGGAAAGGAGAACGAAAGAGATGGGGCGCGCATGAGCTTGCGTGGGGGTACAGGAGCTTACCGGAGTGGTTGGGATGACCGGCGGAAGGCTGAGTTGTGCCGGCGGCGGAGCTCCATGGCGGTGCGGCATGCACACGGTGCCGGCGGAGTACGGGCAACGAGAAGCTCGGGGAAGGTCGGGGGTGGCTTCGCGATGTCCTGAGGTCGGTGTAGGTAAGAGGAATTGGCTCGGCTCTGCTTCAATAGGCGGCGGTCGGGTGGCCGGAGTTGGGGAAGGAAGGATGGCCCCGGCGACCTACAGGCTATGGGGGCCCGATTGCGTGGTGGGGGAGGGAGTAGAGGGCTTGGGGAAGCTTGCCGACGAGCTACCCGAGCCGGAGGGAACTCGAGGCGGGCCGGCGACTTGCACGGCGGCGGCGCGGAGGAGGTCGCCGTGGAGAGGTCGCACCGGTGGGGGAAATCGTCGGCTGGCCGTTGGAGGGGGTTCAGGACCTCGCCTAGATGCTCCCAGAGCGCGGAATCGGCCGAAGTCTCCACGGTCAGCCGGAATCGCACGGCGCACGGTGGTGACTGCTTGCGCACGAGCGGAGGGGGAAAACATGGAGGGAGAGGAAGAGGGGTGGCGCAGGAGCTGGTTATACTCACGGGGAGATAGGGAATCGGTGGGCAGCGCGGGTAAAACCGTGGGCGACAGTAGGGGAGGCGTGGTGCATGGCTGCCACGGGGCAGTGGGAAGCTGCGCGCGGCAGAGATGGCGCGGGCGCGGCGGGCTGACTGCGACGGGTCCGGGTGGAGGGGACGTGACGGTGGAGGGGACGTGACGGTGGCGGGGCAGGCGCGGGGCAGTGCAGGGAGCGGCGCAGTGCATGTCCGCCACGGGGAAGCGAGGCAGGGCGCAGCGCAGGGAGCGTCAGGAGAAAGGGGAGATCGGGCGGAGGGAGAAGAAAGGAGGACGCGCGGGGAGAAGGAAAAGAAGGCAGGGGCCCAGCGGCCAGGGAGCCAAACGGAAGGGAGAGAGAGAGAAGAGAAAAAAAAAGAATGGAATGGGCCCACCTAGAAGTGAGGGAGAAAACAAAAGGGGAGAAAATGAGAAGCTTTTGGATTTGTAATTTGGGACTTCTATTTTCTGAATTAGGGTTACTGAATTTATATTTACTGATTTTTGTATGACATTCGAAACTTTAAGCTTCAAAATATTATTACTACTATTATTTTAACTATTAGATGAGAGCTATTATTATTATTATTCAGATTACATGTTTATATATATATATATATAATTTCACATTTTGTTATATTTGGCATATATATCTTCATATATATATTTATTATTATTTCCTATATTGCTAAACTCTTCCTGGCACAATTTATTTACACACACACACCTATATATATATATACATATATAGTATATGTATATGGGTTTGTATTCTGTTCACCCGCTTTCATTGCTATTTATGCCATTATTTTTAAAATGAGATTTTATGTTTTAACTCAGGTTTGTCTCTTCTTATACTGGATCATCTTTTCAGATTCGTATTTACAATTTTAGTTTTCTATTATTTGTACATTCCCTTTTAGGGCATTATTAAATTTTTTTTTGAGCTTCTTAAATTTTTGGAACCTCAACCAAATTCCAGAAAAACACCATAAAATCCAAATTCAAATAAAATTTATCGCAAAACCATTCAAAAGCTTTAAATTTTTAAATTCAAATTTTCAGGATGTTACAATATATGTATAAGCGATGTGGGGATTCATCTTCGGTACATGGTGGATGATCATTTTTATAAAACAAAGAATAAATTTGGTGCGTGAGGCGAAGAGATGCATCGGGGAGCCAAAACGAAGAGACGCATCAGGAAGACAAAGCACCGGCCATTCATGCATATAAGAGATACATCATAGACAGTTTGTATTAATAACCATCTGTGGTAATATCACATACGGTTCTAAGTAAAAACCGTCTATGATGTCTGCAATTATAATAGACGGTTCTTGTTAATAACCATCTGTAAACTAACATTGATAGTTATTAACAAGAACTGTCTGTAATAATTACGTATCATTAACGGTTCTAGGGGAACTATCTATGATAATTACAACACAGATGGTTCCCCATAAACCGTCTATGATGAGGTGTCCAATATAGCATATTTTGTAGTAGTGGTAGGAACAAAATTCTGGTTGCATTCCAAGCTATTAACGATGCAAGCAAGTACCATTAGGGGTGGAAAACAGCAGCGGATAATCCGTTTTATCCGATATTTGTATACGAGAAACTATGAATGTGGTAAACAAAATCCGTATTTGAAAATAATCGTATTCGTATTTGACAATATTCGTATCCGTATTTGAGAATGGTCATATTCGCATTCATACTCAAGAACATTCGTATTCGAGATTATTCGATTTGCATTCGATCCGTTTCCTATGCTGGCCGATATTCGTATTCGATCACATTACATAAATTTATTTTAGAGAGATTTGTTACAGAAGTTGTAGGAGGATATTTATATTCGACCGAATTAAGTACATATTCGATTCAAATTTGTATTCATTACGACATTCGAATTGTATTTGTATTGAAGAATATTTGAATTTGTATTCATATTCATTTTAAAAATATAGATTTGTATTCATATCTAAAACTATTCGATCGTATCCGATCCGTTTTCATCCCTAAGTACCATATTGTATCTCTTTCATGCTTTTTAGTACCAGAGTTACACTTCTGCTGCAACGCTTTTGCAACGTCAATGGACTGTATCAACAAAAATTATTAGCTTCTACATTTGATTTCCTGCCTTCATGCTTAAACGCGGCGCTGACAAAGACTAATATCATCATGTATGCGCATCTCGGCCACTCTAGCAGATTTTATCACTTCCAGGCAGATGGAAGCTATTCAAACATTGGAAAGGTATGTACCACACATTGCCCGTGGGATGTGAGGCCAACCGGGAGCACCTATACGCGCGACTCTGCTCAGCCCGCGTGCCGCCCACCCGCACGGCCCACGCTACGCGCGACTCTGCTCAGCCCGTCCAACTCACTCGCACGTGAACTGAGGGACTTTGTTTTTTGGAATTAAAAAATTCAAATGACCGTATCTTTTACGCCCAATGTTCAATTCTCAACTGATCATATCTTTGAAACCTAATGTTCAATTAACAATCTGTTTGGCCCATCGTGTCACTTACGATACGATCTTCAAATCAAGGCCGCACTTGTATATATTTTGGCTTAATAATAATATCATATGTTATATGTTTAGCCCGTCCATCTCTTTCGCACATAATTTGAGGAGACCAAGGTTGTTATGGCGTCGCCATATCGGCGCCATATCGTCGTGGCGGCCAACAGCTCCATGCCGTCCAGACGGCATGGAGGTGCGCCGTATCCCATCCGCCATGGGGCGATATAGCGGTGTGGCGTCGCCGTGGCGGCGTTGTGACGATAAGTCGCCGCTCGGCGGACGCCATAGCCCGGGGGGGTTAAAGTCGAGACTCGCGGGTTTTGGCAGACAGACAGACACACTGACATACCTCTAGGGTTTTGGCAGCCGGGCAAAAAAGCGAGGAGAGAAGCCCGCCGCTGCCGAATCTGCCGCCGTCACCGCCGGATCCGCCATCGCCGCAGTCGGATCTACTCGTGCTGCAGCCGGATCCGCCGTGGCCGCCGCCGAATACGCCGTTGCCGCATCCGAATCCGCCGGATCCGCAGTCGCCTCAGTCTAGCGCTGCCTCCTGCTTCGCCACCACCTCCTCCGGTCCGCCGCCGCCTCCTGCATCGCCGGCCGGCTCTGCGTCGCCTCCACCGGTGAGCTTCCTCACTCGCCTCACGCTCTCGCAGCTCGCTCACTCACGGTTTCCCCTCACGCGCTCACTCACTCACCTGTCCGAGACTCCTAGGCTCCAGCGTTTTATGCATTGCGCCGGTCGGAAGAACAGTAAATGGTATATAGTCTGAACAGTGATGAACACTTGAACAGTAAATGAGTAAAATCAGTAAATATGTGTAGGCTGCTAAGTATTGCTATATACTAGTTACTAATTTCAATCAATAATCATAGCCATATGCTAATGCTGGTTTGCAATATGCAGAAATACGACATATCACAAATGGCAACTGAAAGCACAGGGGGCTCAAACGCCGACTCATATGATCCAATGACCGATCCTAAACAGAGGGCAAAGTCAAATGATCCGGGATGGAAGTATGGGTTTTGGCCAATAATTGGCAACCGAGATTCAGTACAATGTTCGCTTTGTAGCAAAATTGTACATGGAGGAATAACGAGGCTTAAGGAGCATCTTGTGGGTGGGTTTGGAGATGTTCAAAAGTGTGCCAAAACAACCACAGCAATCACACGAGAGATGCATGATGCTTTGATGAAAAAGAAGAAGGAGAGACCACTCTTTCTAGATGACGATGAAGAAGAACAACAAGATGGAGATCATGATGTGACAGAGGAGTCCCAAGAGGTTAGGAGTGTTGTGCAGCCAAGCTCAGGGACAGCTGCTAAAAGAAAACAATCTGCCTTGAAGTTCAAGAGTCCACCACCAAAGATTCCAAAGGAGACCAAGTCCATTAGCGCAATGCTTCGACGTACACCCATAGAGGTTGTAGAGCAAAGACATGCTAAAGGGGCTTCTCAAAGTAGCATTCAGTCCAGCATGAGGACCAAGGAAGAAAGGCATGCCGTCAACATGGAGATAGCCAAGTTCTTTTATGAGTGTGGCATACCATTTAATGCTGCAAATTCAAGACAATTTGAGATTGCTATGGAGGCCGTTGCACAGTATGGTTCTGGATACAAACCTCCCAGCTACCATGAGCTAAGGGAGCCATTGATTGCGGAGGTGGTTAAGGAGATAGATAATTCGAAGGTGAAGCATGAGGAGATGTGGAAGCAATATGGTTGCACACTCATGTCGGATGGTTGGACAGATAGAAGGGGGCGCCATTTGATTAACTTTCTTGTCAACAGTCCAGAAGGGACTTTCTTCTTGGAATCTGTTGATGCATCAAGTGAAGTTCATGATGCAAGAATGTTAGCTGATTTGCTAGAGAAGCGGATCATTAACACTGGAAAGGATAAAGTTGTTCAAGTTGTCACCGATAATGGTACTAATTATAAGGCAGCGGGCAAGCTTCTCATGGAAGGGATTCCTACACTTTTTTGGACCCCATGTGCTGCACATTGCTTAGACCTTATGTTGGAAGACATAGGTAAGTTGAAGGAATTTAAGAAGCCCATTGCACGTGCCCGGCATGTCACCACTTTTATTTACAGGCATGGGAGGCTTCTTAGTGCAATGAGGGAGAAGACAGGTGGGATGGATCTTGTGAGACCAGCAGCTACTCGGTTTGCCACAACATTCCCTACTTTGCAGAGTTTGTACAAGCACAAAGACGCTTTGAGGTATCTATTTACTGATAATGATTGGACTATGACCAAATTGGCAAAGACGGAGGCTGGAAAAAAAGCGTATGCCATTGTGCTTTCTAGAGAGTTTTGGAATTCGGTTGAGGATTGCCTTAGAGCTACACAGCCACTTCTTATTGTATTGAGGATGGTTGATGGTGATGAGAAGCCTGCCATGCCAGAGGTTGCGGCATGCATGGCTCACGCAAAAGAAAAGATCAATGGAGCCTTCCCTACCCAAAACAAGAAAGGTTTGCTCAAGAGCATCATGAAAATTATAGAAGAGCGTTGGGAGAAGCAAATAGACACCCCACTATATGGGGTTGTCCTCTATTTGAACCCAGGGAAATTCTTTGACATTCAGAAGAAGGGTGATGATGCATGTGTTGGGGAGTTAAGGGGTTGCTTCACTGATGTGCTTGCCAAAATGATAGAAGATGAGGATCTTAGAAATAAGATCGATCAACAAGGCATTCTTTATGAGGACCGACGCGGAGATGTCTTTTCAAATAAAATGGCAATCCAAAACATCAACACAAGGAGCCCTCGTAAGTGTTTTAAGTTTTAACTATTAAATTTCAGCATGTATGTTTTTTTAGTCTTAAGTCATATATTAATACATACATGTATTTTTGTCATTTTAGTTGATTGGTGGCGTTCATATGGAGGTAGAGCCATTGAGCTACAAAGATTTGCAAAGCGTATCGTTAGTCTTTGTGCTTCATCATCCGGTTGTGAGCGAAATTGGAGTGCATTTGAATTTGTAAGTCAAGTTGATTAAGTCAAGTTGCTAGCCAACATAGTGATGGAAATAACATTGTAGCATCTACCAATTTAGATGAGTTCGAGTTGGATGACTTTTGAGAGATGAGAGAGTTGGACTTGGATGACTTTTGTGAGATGAGAGAGTTGCATTTATGTTATTGTTGTAGACTTATGAGTTATGACTCTATGCTTGTGGACTGTGGACTTATGTTGGTTATGTCATGTTTGTTAATTGTTATGTTGCTCATTGTTCATGTAATTATATATTTTAATTCTTAGTTATTCACTTCATATTGACCCATTTTCATGTAGCTTGTGGATTACAAGAAGATATGGCATATTATCAAGTATGAACAAGGTATGTCATTCAATCCATATTTACTCAATTAAATGTATTATCAAATATCCATCATTGTAATGTATTGTAACAAACTACATGTTACAACTTGCAAGTTACAAGGGGATATATGCTATATAAGAGGAGAAAGTACATTGGTAGATGATGGTACTACATGAGCTCAAGAATAGACAAAATAAAGGTATGTATGTTCTATTACATATACCAAACTAAGTTAAGATGTGTGCATAGTGTCGCCACGCCGCACGTCATATGGCGTCGCCACGCCGCGCGCCATAAGCGATATTGTTGTGTGAAGGTGGTGAGGCGCCGCGCCTCGCCGCGCCGCTGTAATAACCTTGGAGGAGACACTGTGTTATTGGATTTGCTTTAAAGCCCAATGGCCAATCCTGAGATCTGAAGGGTTGGACACCTCAACAACAATTACTGAAGGAATAGATCAACAAATAGTGAGTATATCAGATTTATCATAAATAGGCTGAGATAACACAATTACTGAAGGAATAGATCAACAAATAGTGAGTATATCAGATTTATCACAAATAGGCTGAGATAACAATTCTCAATCATATGTACCAAAGAGAGTGAAAAGCACAAATTTTAAAGCCATTAAGGGTCTGATCATCTGAGTTTAAAAAAGGGTCTGATAATCTGATTTGCAATCACCCACTACTCCGCTACTAACCATACTTCCATAAAATTGTCAATTCAGTTTTTGGGAGAGCATACAAGCACTATTCTAATGGAAGTTTTTCTTCATCACGTTCTTCATTTTGTAACACACAACAAAAACATTTGGTAACTGGTACGTCTGGTTGTTCTGCAGCATGCTCCTCTTCGGCGCCGTCAGTGACCTCCCTCTGCTCCTCATCCCTAACCATATCTTCTTCAAAATATCTATGGATTTGAGGTGTAGGATGGCTGGGGAGGAGAGCTGCTGCATTTCTGATGTTGGCCTCGGCAGCCTCCACCTCCCAGGCCCTCGCACCCCAACAGATAATTTTGACATGGAGATGCTTGAGGGAGGTAAGGTGGCTGATGCCGAAATCAAAACCAACACCATATGTAGATAGTGTATATTGTGCAGCGAATTGAAAAGTAAGCCGCTCTAGCTTTGGTGTTGCTCCATCTTCAAACTTCAGGCTGAGTACGTCCTTTTTGTTTTTCAAGTAGAACAACTCCTTTAGACGCTGAAATCCACTGCTGCTGATCGTGAGTGTTTCTTGCGCAGATTCCATTATGCACAGTTCGAGACGGAGCAATGCAGGCAAGTCTTTAAGCACCTGCACATCTTCCCCTCCGACTTGTTTTATAATAATCTCTAAGCAGGTGAGTTCGGAGAGGGAGGGTATCCACCTTGGAAGCCTAGAGAGACCGTAAACGACTACACCGGACATCCTAAATGTCTGCAGATGACATGGAGGGGGGCACCATGAATCAGCCAAGAAATCTAAAGAACCACTCACAATACGAATGTGTAGAGATCGGATGTTGTGTTCGCCTAGCTTACGGAGAGACGAGATCAAAGATTCCTTGTAGCTTCCCTCATCGCTAGTTGCCCCAACAGGATGCCATACAATGTCAAGTACCTTCAGCTTGGTTAGATACCCTAGCTCTAGCACGATGTCTGGAGAGTTTTTGCCAACATCAAAATATGATAGATCCTCAAGGGATTCCATGTTACCGATCCCACTTGGCAATTCTACGTGCTTAGGCAGAAATAGGCGCACCAAATGGCGTAGTTGAGCCACCGTTTTTGGCAATTCTCTTATGTTGGTCCCCCTAAGGTTGAGTGTCTGCAAACGTTGTAGCTTCCCAATTTGTCTTGAGATCTTGCTAATGTTGCAGTTTTTGAGGCTTAAATACCTCAGGTGGATTAAACATCCAATATTCCTGATGTCGCCATCCTCCATGTTAGGACAATCCTTCAGATCTAATACTCGTAAAACTTGAAAGTCAAAGAGTGGGGGCATCTTCTTAACATCACTGAAGACTGTTAGTGACCGGACATGAGACAAGCTATTGGTTCCTGGCCAAAGACACTGTTTTTCACACCTGCCTTGAAGGGAGAGGCGCCGGATCTTGTTAGCTGAAGGTGTCAATTTTTGATCATCCAGTACAGTGACAAAGTTTTCTTTAGTTGATAATAATACTAGAAGGTCAAGCATGATATCATGAACTCGGCATGCTCTTGGTCTACCACTGTAGTCAACGTCCACCGGTTGGATCATGTTTCTATTGATGAGCTCACTGATGTAGTTTTCTCCTGTCTCCTCTAAGCGTTGTCCTCGTTGTTCAACAATAAACCCTTCAGCCATCCATCTTTGTATCAAACATTCACGATCAATCTCAAAATCCTCTGGGAATATGCTCAGATCCAAAAAACAGATCTTCAAATGGTGAGGTAGATCATAATAACTAAGAAACAATATCCTTTTTACTACTTCCAGCTCATGATCTTGTTCAAGTGCAGAGCAAAGAGAATTCCGCACTCTTTCCCACTCCTGCTTTGTGGCCGTTTTTGTTGCTAATAGGCTAGCTATATTAACTATAGCTAGTGGCAAACCATCACACTTCTTTAGTATGCCACCAGTAACTTCTTTCAGTTCAAGAGGGCAATCATCTTCGTGTTCAAAGATCCTTTTTAGGAATAGTTTTTTTGAGTGGTCGCTGCCCAGGGGTTTCATAGGATAAACATTGCCTTCACGCAAAAAGCAACAAGATTTAGCAACATCTTGAATACGTGTAGTCGTTACTATTCTGCTTCCATTTTTATTTTGTGGAAAAGCACATTGGATGATGTTCCATGCTTCTTTACTCCATATATCATCAATTATGATGAAGTACCTGTTATGCAATTTACAGAAGATAAAAAAGTCTACTATTAGTAAGGTTCCAAGGGAAAAGTTAGAGGAATCATTCGATAAAGAAAAACAAACTTGATCTTCTTGGAAAAGAAAGAACAATGGACTCAAGCAATCACATATTTGCATATGTAAGCATGGTACAATATATACTGCAGTCTGCAGATGTAGTATACTCATACACAACATATTTCTACCATTCGCATATGTAACCCCCAAAGCCTCTTCAAACAGATATATGCATACACAACATATATACACCATTCGCCAAACATGTGTTAGAAGCTAATTTAATTAGCAAACAAAGCGTTGGATAATATATAATGCAAGTCATAGTTCTAGCCTTTACTGTCATATTTGCAAACCAGAATTTTCAGATAAGTAACGTGCACAAGCACAACGCCTTCTGTTAACCTTGCAACTTGAGTGAATTTTTTTATAGATTAAAGGGGCCTTGGCCCCCTTATGATCTAAAAATGTGCATTATTATACTACTTTGTATTCCAAATAATTTTAGGGCCGAAGACAATTTTAATTGAAAGGCAACTTGACTAAAGTGTATGCTGTACATTTTATCAACGTAGTCTAGATTCAATATCCTCTAATCAATCAGGATTGTTTGAAGCCAGTTTAGAACACAATATGGCTACTCCAATTTTTTTTGTTCCATTCCTTGCTCCAAGCACCATGAGATTTTTGCCAACCTATATGTAACAATCCGAAAAAAAACAAAACTCAAGTGTAGTATGTCATGCATTTGCATACCTGTTATTTTGCAGATGTTCTTTAATTTTTTTGACAAGGTTGTCGTATCCTAATGTTTTCATTTTGAGATCTTCCCGGAACCTCTCGATATGTTTCTTTTGATCATCTGATACTGGATTTCTACTCTCCAGAACTTGCAGCAGGACATCACCTAGAATGTTGTTCACATCAGGTCTCCGGGACACGGAAACAAAAGCCGTGCAATCAAATTGGCTTCTAATTTTCTGGAAGACCTGATTGGCAAGTGTCGTCTTGCCTAAGCCACCAAATCCAACGATCGCGACTACCATGCGCTGTAGGTTCAAATCAATTTCATCGGTAAGCCACTTGACAAGCTTGTCCCTTTGATCATCAATGCCCACAAGTCTATCTGCCTCCTCAAAGAGTGCCGGCAACCTAGGGTCGATTCCTGGAGTCTTGGAACCGGAAGCAGATGGATTATTGAGCCCATACCTCATGCGACGATCGTTGATCTCTACTGCACGTTGCTTCAGCTCATCAATACGATCACCAATACGAAGACATGCTTTCAGAGTGCTGAATTGGCTTGTGATCTTGTCGATGAACCTATGGCAGTTGTCATCATGGCCTAGGTGGTGCATGAAGATTTCAATGCAATCCTCGATGTCGTAGGACAGCTCCCTCAACTGAGACATCCACTCCTTGATATGCGGGCTTGCCTCCTCCGACTCTGCCACCATCTCCAGGGCGGTGTTCATGCTGCTTAGCTCATCCCGTAGAAAGGCGATCTTCGGCCGCACACCTTTGAGCTTGTGATACTCCCTCTCGAGTAGGGTGGAGAGCTTGCCGATGATGGGGCTCATCACCCCCATCAAAGCGCTCGCCGTCACTCCAACCATCTTGTTCTTGCTCTCTGGAAATGATCTGGTTCAGATCTCCAGGCCTTCACTCAGGGGCTCCTTGTATGTGGGGAGGTTTCCGAATGTCTAGCGCTGTAGAAAAAAACTCGAATGGTGCCTTAGGAGCTTAGGAGGTACTGATCTTCTTTGCAATCAAAGGCACAAAAGGGTGAGATGGGACAAGGTGTGAAGGTGTTAAGGGGACTGGAGTCAACGTCCACCGGTTGGATTTCTCTATACGGGGAATAATAGAGGTAATAATGCAGCTCAAAAGCAGCCCATGCGGCCATGTCCCCACATCCACATGGTCTTCAAAATGCTAAAGCCATCCCACCCCAAACTTGCACGTTTATAAAAAAATAGAGGAATAATATTATAAATATAGGTGAAAAATATTGTAAACATAGGAAAAAATCTGAATGCTCTAAACCACAAAAAACACTTGAATTCTCTCTAAACACCTTCTTATTATAATAGATGCCATGCAATGCCTCTCGTATTTTATTTCTATTTTGTACAGATTGATTGCAAAGGACTTGAGATCATTGTATGAGAACACTCTAATTAACATGAAAAGGAAACAGCTATTTCTTATTGTCGACGGCACAGTAATATCACTCACAATTTTTTTACTCAAGAACTGATAAGTTTGCTAGTGCATCAACTCCTATTCCAGGATTTTACAATCCAAGAGGTAGCAGGATCACAACAAATTGTCTTGTGTACTTATAACGCGGGACTTCAAATCCATAATTTGTAGTTGCTGAGACAGTTCTAATGCAACTAGTACGATACCTAGATGTCGTGCCAGGAGAAATTTTAAATGCGTAAATTAGTATTGAACCATTGATGAAATTTTTTCCGTGCTTGAATCCCCTGTTACATTCCAAAAGAACTGTGGATCGCGGTGTATTAATTTTCCTTTCTATTCATCTCACATATAAATGCGCGTGACTAATGGTTGGTGCTGCTACATAGAAATGCGCGTGATTAATGATTGGTGCTGCTGTAGCCTATAGATAGCAATTATTGTGTAGTAAACCTGCAAGTGTTAGTTGGCTTTCTATAAAATCGTGATATGCTTTCGGCTAAACGGCTCACTGCACGCCAATCGGCTCTCCTCGCTGCCTCGTGTTCGGCCTCTACAGCCGCGCCCCGTGCGTAAGCGCTGACGTGAAATGGAGATTAAAACAATTCGATGCGTGGTGGGTGATGATCTGACACCTAACCTTGTCCGGAACTGGTCCGCTGGTGCCCAAGGACGACGCAAAAATCCACGGTGTGCCTTGTCGGGACCCACAAGGCAGTAATTATCACGAATCGTTGTTGTCCTTTTCTACGTGCTTAGTATTCAACCCAGCTATCTTTCTTGGCCGACTTGCCAAATGTTCCAAACGACAGAAAATTATTTACTTACACATAAGACCTAGCTCAGAAAGTTCATGAATCCAATACTACATTATCTTACATTGACTTGCATGAAAAATTTGAACTTGTATGAAAACTTTGAAATAAGTTGTTTCATTTGTCGAAATCGCAGCCTAGCAGCAACTCTGCTTTCTTTTTCTTTTCTCGCATCTGATCTTTAGTCTTTACTAGCAAAGAAGTATTTACAAAAATTTAAATGTTTCGGTACATAAGCCGGTATTTTTTATTCTATAACGGTAAATGCTAAATTAAGGGACTACTTGGAAGAGTTCAAACGAAGTCAATTGTTTCTACAACGACGTCATTGTAGAAATCAATTGGTTGGTCAATAGGGATTGTGTAACACCCCGGCCCTCCACAGGACCCAAGATGCTACCATCATCTACTTACCAATTCACAAGTGTTGCTATTCAACTATTAGCAGCACCTCTATTTTGTTTTAATACCATTACCCACAGGGATCAAACTACAAATAACAGTAAAATAGTTGCAAATACAACTAACCTCGTATTTCACAAGTTAGTACATAAGCAAGCTTAGGGTTCCACTGCTAGCAAACTAAACCCTAGATTCAACATACAAGATCAGTATGCGTCTAAACTGTTATTTCACATGTGCAGTGCCAAAACGACTATCCTCATTCCATGCATGTCGTCATTCTTCACCTAAAAACAACGACAAAGCAAGGGTAAGTCCGAAGACTCAGCAAGCACACGATACAAACAGTAACACCACTTTATCAATTCAATCAATTTCACAAACTGTAAGCTGTAAATCCACTCTATGACTAAACTGTGAGCTAAGTCTATAACTGTATACTGTATATTAATTCTATGTCTGTAAGCTGTAATTCAACCCTATGTCTGTAAGCTGTAATTCAACCCTATGTCTGTAAACTGTAAATCACAACTGTAACTGTAAACTGTAGATCACAACTGTAACTGTAAACTGTAGATCACAACTGTAACTGTAAACTGTAGATCACAACTGTAACTGTAAACTGTAGATCACAATTGTAACTGTAAACTGTAGATCACAACTGTAACTGTAAACTGTAAATCACAACTGTCTGTAACTGTATCACTTTCTGTCACTGTAATGCAATGCAATATCATGCAATGCATCTGTATGCAACTGTATGCTCTATAACTGTAGCTTATACCGGTATAGCGGAGTGTCCACCCGTCGATGGACCACTCGCCTCGTCCTCTTTCATACGAGGTCACAACCTCCACTCCCGTGGAGTGCCTACCTCTGTAGGTCTTATTCACGAGCACTCCGGACTAGTCGTAAGACTTTCTCACCGACCTGGCTCTTATGCAATTGTATGATGCAATATGCTCCAAATGTGAATGTCTAATCATAAATGTTACTCATCAAACTATGATTAGCACATAATCACATACATCCTCTCATAAATACTGTAAATCATGGCATAGAATCACGAATAACATTCATCACAATTTTACCATCTACCATGCACTTGCCTGTTAACCTGGCGGACGGTGCGTGGACGGCACCAAACTCGAACCGCCACCTGAACAAGCATTAATTATTTCAAATTATCACTCATGCAATACATTCAATTACGAGTAAATAACATCGCTCAAACGTCCAATCGACATAACCCACTTCTGTCTCACCGGGCAACCTCTCATTGACCCGATGCTTAACCAGTCTATAAATTGAGCGATCACATTATTTATACTCGCCGATCAATTTCTACACGTTTAATCTCACTTTAATCAGTTATACTGTTTAACCTCAAATTATACTTTCCTTCTCCCCCTTTTGCCACAGATCGACCAAATCAACAGTGGCAGTACCAATTTCGTTGTCCAGGCATTCAAATTAATAAACGATACCTAACTGATCACATGCATCAATTATAATGATCGGTATTAATAATGCCCGACTCGGCAAATAAACAGGGAGAAGGTTTCGAGGCGTTACCCTAGCCCCGAGCGACAGGATCGGGATACTCTTGGCCGGATCTGACGAATCTGACGGCAGGTCACCCTTTTCCCTTTTTTTTCCTCTCTCTTCTCTTTCTTCCTTTCCTCTTTTCTTCTCTCTTTTTTTCTTTTCTTTTCCTTTTCCTCCAGCCGGCTCCCTCTTTTTCTTCTCCACGCCGGCGGCTCTTCTTCTTCCTCCCTTCTTCTGCACAGCCGACAGCCCCTCTCTCTCTTCTTCTTCTTCCCCCGCCGGCGATTCCTGCGCCTTCCTTAGCCCGCCGGCCGGCCCCTTGCCTTCCCCTCACGGGCAGCTCCCCGCTCTTCCCTTGACCCCCTTGCGCGACGAGCGCCCAGGCGGAGCAGGGGAGTACAGCGGCTACGGGGCGGAGGGAGGCAAGGCGCGGCCGGTGGCGCGAGGGCAAGCGGCAGGCGGCGGCAGCAACAGCGGCGCGCAGGCGGCCGGTCAACGGCAGCGCGCACTCGGGGGAAGGCGACGGCAGCAGCGCGAGGGGAGGGCAGCGAGCAGCAGCAGGAGCGGGGCGGCGACGGTGGCGCCGGGGCTAGCGAGCGGCGGCGAGGCGACGGCGAGGCGCGCGCGAGCTGGGGATGGCGCACCCGAGCGGCAGCACCGGCGGCGGCAGCCAGAAAGCGACGCACGGCGGCGAGCTGCGGGCGGCGGCGGCGGACCAGTGGCAGCAACGCGAGAAGAGAGTGACGCCCAGGTGAGCACGGGGGAGATGGCAGCAGCGAGAATGCTCGGGAAGGAGGAGAAAAATCTCGTTTTGGCCTCTCCCTCTGGCTCTCTCTCTCATATACGTGGCATACATGGGCCGGGCTGGGCTGGATATTACAGATTGGTCTACCAACTCTGCTTGTTGAAGAGTACTAGGTAGGCCTAAAATCTACGACCTTTACAAACCTACATGGGTCATGGGCCTCACTTTTTAGCTTTTTAATCAGCTTTTGGTTCCCATTTTTTTAAGCAATCATTATTTATCTCTACTAATATAAAGCAGGGGTTTGTTCGTCTTTCTCCCTTCCCTCCCTTCGTACAAGCGCAGCAGAAACTACCCTTGAAAAATTAGCTCTTAAGAAAAACCAACAGACCATGGAAAACCTCCATAGCTCTACAACTGACTAAGGCAACTGCGCACATGATCTTCCCTTCTTAACTTATCCTTTCTCTCCTTCTCTGATTGGGTGATCATGCTCTCTTCCCCCTTTTCTCTCAATCTCTACTTGTCTCCTCGCACCCCAACCGAGGATTCGTAGCAATTCAGTAGCAGCGCCCTAGCCAGGAACCACCCAAAAGTTGAGGTAAAGGTGAGCGCTACACGCGAGATGGCATTGACGGATTCAATGCAGGCGGACGATGCCGATGTCGAGGTGTGAGAAGATGGCGACGGCATCACCCTCGTTGATGAGCACAAGAATAGCGACGGCGAGGGTGAGCGTGAGGAGGTAATGAGATTAGGTCCAAATGGCGTGCCTGAACAACTAAACCAGCCAAGCTCATTTGTGAAGCATCCTCAATCACGCTCTTCCCATGCCGAAGAAGGGTGAGGCTTCAGTGGGTGCTGGCTTCGTAGTGGCCATCGACACCTAGATGGTGGTGGGGATGGAGACAGAGCAGGTGACAACAGAGACAGATGGTGGAGGGCAAGTAGCAAGCCATGGTTGTGGCGGGGTAGGAGGAGAAAAGTAGCCAAGGTGAGAGGAGAAGCCACACGGCAGAGGAGGAGCACTGCGTGGTGAGGAAGTATGAGAGGAGCCTCGCTTGTGGCCATGAGGAATTTTCCTAATTTGACCTAAATAGAGAGAGAGAGAGAGAGAGAGAGAGAGACTCTCCACCACCATCGCTGCCCTTGCAACCCATGCCTCGACCACCCCCGTTGCCATCCTCTTGGATCTTGCCACTCCCCCCCCCCTCAGTCTCCCACTCTACACCGCCGTCGTCTACCACCATCTCGCATACATACATATATACATACATACATATACATATGTATACATA
Source organism: Dendrocalamus latiflorus (assembly GCA_017311315.1). NCBI lineage: Eukaryota > Viridiplantae > Streptophyta > Magnoliopsida > Poales > Poaceae > Dendrocalamus > Dendrocalamus latiflorus. The sequence continues at coordinate 13,041,286 of CM029654.1, read as the reverse complement.
TACGTACATACATACATATATATATATATATATATATATATATATGAAAAATACATTATACTCTCGGGTGTAATTACTCCCACCAATGATATATCACCTTAACGAACTTGAAATACTCCTTTATAACTTTGGATATACTCATATATTAATTATAAATTACTCGAATGTGAACCACATAAAAAATTGTAAGAGAGTCTATAGTTTTTAGCGTATTTTACAAATACCTTCATATACGCGCATAAAAAGAAGTGTATATATATATATATATATATATATATATATATATATATATATATATATATATATATATATATATATATATATATATATATTATACCACCTAGATGGTCTTACATACTCGTATACTACACATACACTAGTCATGTGTCCGTGCGTTGCAACGGAAAACAAAATTTACATGTAAATATTATGTTGCAGTTATATATTCTTATTCAAAGGAATAGAAATTTGTTTCTACTTGACTATATGACCTACTTCTAACATAATATACAACCAAACGTATGCTCAGAATGACCTAATCAGCTCAATTAACCAAATATCTGAATCCAAAATCTTTTTCATAGAGCCCATCCTTGGTATAACCAATGACATGCTCCATGATAGAGATTACATCCCTAAACGTGGCCAAGTTTCTAGCATTTTGTATTTTCTATCGTGCGTTCTATTTATCTAACAATGTATATATAGCAAGGACACTAACTTTCACAAGTTTTGGAGCAAGAACAAAAATGTGACATTTCAAAGGTGCTTTCAGGAAAATTTACCACTTAGGCCAACGCCATAGTTCACACACCGCCACTTTCCCGTATTGGACAATTTACCAAAATGCCCCTCTACCGCCTTCCTCGAAGCTTCCCACTTCCTTTGCCACTAAGCATCGCTCAAGCTTCGTCATCTTCCATGTGGTCTCAATGACTTGTCGTCAAGCTCCTCACGCATCCGGATCCCACCGAACCATCCTTGCTTGTAAACGATCAAAGACACTTAGCACTCCACATGCTTCTCCTTGAGCATAACGACACCCGTCTTCCTCAACCATCTGGACCTCGACTCTTCCCTGAGCCTAGTCCAGGTCCACCTTGTCGTTGTCTGTCATGTCCACCACTAGTAGCTCCCACTCTTGTTTCTCGTCATCTTCAGCGTCTCTCTGACCATTCTGGACCTTAACACCTCCCTATGCCTAGTCCCGGTCCTTCTACGCCTTACCATGACCTAGCTCCAAAGTCCTACAACAAACACCAACATGCAAACAGTTACGTAGCATCGCACAATACACAATATCATCAATTTAAGTAATTTATCATACAATGCACAATGCAAAAAGTATACACCCAAATTACTGATCCTAAACCTAGGACCAAACAATAAACATAAGTGCACACTAGCAACAACACCCCGATCAACCCTGATCAAAACCCCAATATTTCTAGAGAACAACCTCAGACCACCGAGAAACGCTAGTCTGATCACCTGCTAGACTGACACGAGTACTCGGCTGCTCAAGAAATGAAGCACTCGAAGCCAACGAGTACTTACCAGAAACCTACGACCATCATAACAGACCGCTACGACCATCGAAGACACTGGCTACAACTACCACATAGATCGCTACGACTATCGATCACACAGGCTACAACTACCACAACCGATCACTACGACCACCGATCACACAGGCTATGACTTACCACAACAAATTGCTACGGCCGCCGCTCACAAAGGCTATGACTACCGATCGCTGCGGCCTATGGATACCAAACACCATAGCTTACGACTACTGATCACGACCAGGCACAAAGCTACGATCATCGATCACCAGGCTACGACTATCAATCACACATGGTCGTTAAGGCACTGAAGCTTTCGACCACCCTGTGGTCGTTCTACCGATCAGACCTATCGATCAAACCATCTGACCATAAAGTCGTAAATAGCGAATACTCCAGTCATACGAACTCGTAAACCACAAAGTCATCGGCTAGAAAGCGACCTTTTGCAAAATCCTCAAAAACCAAACTCAACCTCCACACATACTCTAATCAAAAAGTCAATTACTCATCACAATCATGGGTTAATCTCTACATGATCTCACAATAAATCAACACATATAATGGTTGATGGTCATGTTTCACGGATCATAGGTATGATGTATCAAACCAACAATATGAACAATGTTGAAAAATATGGCGTTGGATTGACCTATCCTAAAACACTGTAGGAATTGTTTTATTCTTAAGGGTCATTAGTTGGTTTCACACATGGTGTATATGTGATCCTTAGACTTGAGATCGTCATGATTTTCTACATGTGTAATAGTTTACTTATAGGTTGTCAAACGCTACTCTGTAACTCGATAGTCATAAAAGTAGCTATCGAGTTTACTATAAAACATGCATAGGAATATAAGCAATCAATAAGGGATTTGCTCCTCTTCAACCGGAGATATATCTTTGTGACCCTCGATGTGGTTGGATTAGAGAAGTGCATGGCCATACTGAATGTGGTTAAAAAGTCAACTACAACTAAGTAATCTACTACAACATCGAGTGAAGGATCGAGCTATCATTGGATAACATGTATCTCATCTTGAGTTCGATCTAGTATCGTGAAACAAAGGTATCAACATGTGAGCGCTATATAGGTTCATCCGATATGATCTTTATGTGTATTTAGAGTCACTATATCTTGATAGGGACTGCTACCGACTTGTGAAATGAAAAAGGGTTACCGGCACGTTTTGCATCTTGAGTCGTATGTATGAACATATCGGATCATACACTTTATGAGCTGGAACAAACCGGTTTAAATACAATCCATTCATGTGGGTGGGTTTTGTATCTTAATGGGTCTCTAGCTGGAACAATTATTCATCTAATTTTGCTTTTGCTAATTGATATAATTGTTCTTGTTTCTAGTTATGTTGATTGGCTTTTAAATTGCTCGGCAACACTAGTTATTCAACTACCTCATCCTTTATTATTTGTGCAGTCAAATATCCCCAATTGCCGTGTGCAACCAATGGCCAATGCCTCAAAGCCTCATTAATACCCTATTCTTTTAGGTTTTTGGCTTATCTAGAAGTCGAAAAGCTAAATGTTAAAATGGAGTAGTTTTTTGAAATGGATTCTTTAAACACTTTCTAAGTCCAAAACTGTATACGTCATCCACATCGACACTCTGCCATCTACTGCTATTTCAAAAGAAAAAAGCAAACAAAATCTATTAACCGAGTTAAAAATTATGAGCCGTAATAAAAAAAACACCCCCTAAAATTTGGCCGTATAGAATGTGGCCCCGCATGTAAAGATGGTAACCGTGGAGGACTGTCTCATCCCCCGTCTTCACTATCTTTCGGAAAGTTACCTCACGTCCTCAACACACAGCTTGTTCGCTGATTTGTGGGACCATGCATTTATTTCTACTAGTGCACTTCTTCATTATTATTGATTCATTTCCAAGGCTATTTTTATATCTTGTTTGAGAGAAGGCTATTTGTACATACGATACTATTTTAAATTTCAAAATAATTGTACCCCTAACCGGTACGCCGTTAGGGTCGGTACCACCGGAGTGGTACCAGTATTAACCAGCATGGTTTGTACACATCAGTCGCTGGATTAACTGGAATCTTGGCTATAAAGTCGTCGAATTAATTAGTATGGACTACAGACATAATAAACCATTTCTCATGCGGTATTTACAGCTAACGGTACATCGCAGCCGGCGACTGATTTAGGAAAGACGGTGCAAGAGCAAAGGATATCTTTCGACGGCCGCATGGTACAAGCAAATGTAGTCATATTGTTTTCCATTGCATTTTCATGCTTCCATGTAACATTTCGGTACTATAACTCACACAGCACTGACTAAAGATTCGAAACAAAAACCGAAGTACGATGTTGCCATCTCTTCCTTGCTAAAATAAACCAGTCATTTAAATCAACCGTCCCATTAGTCCCACGGGAGTGCCTCTCATATAGCTAATCCTCATCAAACTTGATCTTCTTAGCTGAAGGCTGAACGCTCCCGATCTGTCCGACCAAGAAAATATCAGCAACCAGGAAAAGATTGATATGACCTCACAAATATAGGAGCAAAAAATGGCATAGTTTATATAAAATGAGTCAGCTAGAAGGTAAAAGGATGTGCGTTGCATTTTAAAAGTTCAAAGGCTGCCTTGTGCATAAATCCAGGAATACCATTTGACTTCTGCCCAAGAAAAACAGTACCAAAGGTGACCAATCTCTGAGGAATCTAATATACCAAGACTAGTAGTTCCCAGTCCAATAATGTAGTATGCCAACTCACAGATGAAAATTTGTTATCCAGTATAATCATCCAGAGCCAATCTTTTGTGTTAGTGCTGAACATCTTATCAGGGATAGAGATCCATGATGAGATTGCAATCACACCTGACCATTCCGCAACCAAATGCTAACAGTGTCATGATAAATTATTTTTTTCCCACCTTTGTCCATTCAGAGTGAACACGGCAAACAACAATATTATTGTCCACATCAAATTGTGTTTTCCAAGATAGTCCCGGTCGATTATGAACTGTTTAATGTCTATCCGATTGCAGGGTATCTCCAAGACCAAGGCAAAACTCAAGTACCCAAAATATATATATGTATTTTGCATGAGACTCAAAAACAGTTTGAAATGCAGCTAAAAATATAATTATGATATCCTGAAGCAAAACAAGCCTGTGACTATAATTGGCATGACTGCCATCAAGGGTGTTCTGACTTAAATTACAGTGTTCAAGCGAGCAAAAGTAATATAATAATAAACAAACAGTGATATAATTATTAATAATTTACACAAATTATTCAGTCACATTGGATTCATACATCAAACAGATATCTGGAGTGTGAACCTATTTCAGATCCGATCAAGCATGAGAAAGTTAATAAATAAATGGACAGCAAAAAGTAAAGTGTTACTTACAAGGGATGGGCACTCGTAATCAATACCAGCAGCCTTGATTCTTTTGCGACGCTTCTCATCCCGTTTGACAATTCCTTCAACCATCCTTTTGTGCTCTTCTACTGTTTTATCCTGGTAGCACCACAGCTAATTAGTTTACAGTACCACATTTCCTGTCAAAATTGTAGTTAGCCGTGCATTACCTTGTTGTGCCTCTTCCGTCCAATTGCTGCCCGATCAATTGGTATAAATCCCCGCCGCACCCCTTTCCATCTATATATAGTGATAAAAGACGTGGACATTGTAGATGATAAGAATTTTGCTCTCATTTTTAATCAAAAGGTAAGAAAAAAACCAATATGCACAACTACATTGACACAAAGTACAGAGAAACAAAATTATTGTGCTCTATGAATTATTGCAAGCTCCATGTTGAGTCAGCACATACAAGAACAAGGATGCAAGAATAGTGTTCTCAGCCGTGCAAATTTGGTTAGGTCATTGAACTTGTCCCACGCATCAGTTTTTTTTGCAAGTTTTGGTATATATTTTGTAAGAGTTTTAAGACATGGTCCCAAATATACGAAGCAAATCAAACACAAGTACCTTGTCAAGTTCTAACAAGGTTTACCACCCATGCTTGATTAGTGCGCTTATCCATGTAACGGCATACATACAAAGCATAAAGCATATTCATATTACTCTTACAAAATCTCCATTATTGTCAGTTCTTATCATCATAAGCATAATCAACTCTTGGTTATGGAATTTACCTTCGACATTCACATATGACTCTTATTTCACAATGCATATGTCCTTATTAGTTAAGCTAAAACTCACTTTTCATATCCAATCATATATCCATATGCATTTCTGTAAACACCCTTACAGTTTTCACAAAGCAAATAGGAATTATTAACACCCTTCTAGCTTAGACTAATGTACCTGCATCATTATTCTATTTCTATTGCAACGAATGACAAGACATACAAACAATTGTGCAATGCAGTGAAAACAAGAAACCTGGCTCATCTCCAAAGGATTGTCTATAGCCTCTAGGGAAAGCATATGACTATAACCAGAATAATTCATAAAAGAGAAGCACATAGTAGACAGCATTTGCATGACTAGATATCAAATTGACCTCATTCAGAGGTAAATAATATTCAGTCCTACACAACATATGAAGGCTACTTTTTCATTCTTCTCAGAAAAGCGAAAACAAACAGAACCAAGTACTTCAATTCAATAGACAGCATGATTGCAGTTATTACAGTTTTGGATGAACTTTCTCTCGCGGAACAAGCGCAATTTGCAAAGTATGCTCAAACAGCAGGTAGTTATTCATCTCATCGGCAACAATCTTCGCCACCTGATACACCAAGCAGTCAAGCACAAGCCCACAAAAGTAAGCAACCCGCAAACAGACACTACACCCCAAAAGTACCCCCAAAGCAAGCTCTTACCTCAGGGTTCTCAAACTCTATGAATCCATAATGCTTCGACTTTCCTGTCTAAACATATCACCAAGCAGCAAGTCAGATTCGTACAAAAACTACACGCGAACCATGTAATGCAATATAGGATACCTTGCGGTTCCGGGCAATCCTGAGCCTCTTAACAGACCCAAACTGCTGAAAGAAACCTGCAAGAACAACAAAGAGAACATTAGCACCAGACCGTTTTGCATCCCCTAAACCTGTCTAAACTCTATCGATGCATCATCACACAGAGACAGACAGACCTTGCATCTGGTCTTCGTAGAAGCCGTGGGGGATGTGCCCGATGTACAAGACGGTGGCCGTGTTCTCCGGCTCCTCGGGCTTCTCCTCCCGGATCCTCTTCCCCGGCCCTCCTTCCAGCGGCTGCACCAATATCACAACACAACATCAGGGATTACCACCAAAATGTTGGGGTTTTTTTTTGTTGGCTTCGGTTTGATTCGAAGGGAAGCACGCACCAGGAAGCCCTTCCCCTTCCCGGCGTGGGGAGCGGCCGTGCGCCGCGCGAGCACGCGCCTCTGGTTCCGCTTCTTCTCCCTCAGCCCCATCTCGCTCAAGCGCCTTCCTTCCTCTCTTCTTAAAGAATCCTGCGAGACGCCGTTCCAAAGAACGAATCACAACTAACGCGAGGGAATCCACGGGGCGAGAGGGAACGGAGTGGATAAACGGGAGGATTTGGCGCACCGTCCGTACCTGGCAATGGCGTCGAGGAAGCGGAGGTGCGAGGCGGCGGAGCTCGGCGAGAGGCGGAGGAGTAGGAGGCGCCGGTGCGAGGAGTGGAGGGGGGCTTAAGGGTTTTTCCGTGGCCCTGGGGTTCGTTTTGATGAAGCGGAGATGGAAGCTTTGGGCCTGGTCCATTACGAGATAGGGCCACGACGCGGCCCGAGAGTCTCGTGCACGAGGCTTATCACCTTCTTCCATGGCTGAAAACTCAAGACGTTCCTTCTCGACAAAAAAAAGAAAGAAAGAAAGACAGAAAAATAGAAAGAAAGGAAGAAAGAAAACTCAAGATTCGTGTCAGCTAAGTAAAAGAAGCAATACTCCTCTCTCTTATTCCAGACGTTTTCGGTTCTTTTGCCCGTATTATTAATAATGATAACCAGGGCCGGCCCTGAGGGGGTGCGGCGGGTGCGACCGCCGAGGGCCCAGCCCAAATAGGGGCCCAAACCTAGGTATGTAAATCCCAGAGGTAATCAGGTAAGTCCACGTGACCACATCGATTCAGTTTCCAGAAATCACGATCGCGAGTTTGCGACTCTCCTGTTCGCGTCTCTTCCACGGACGGCGTCACGGCGGATCATCCTCACGCTGCTGCAGTTGGAGGCTTTAATAATGTATGGCCTTATGGGCCTAGGATGATTAGTTCGCCATAGGGCCCTTGAAAATATAGGGCCGGCCCTGATGATAACCAAACTTCTACTGGCGATATCAATTTCAGCCACTCCTCGATATCCCATCCGATTTATAGATCTCCATGTATCTTTACTACTTTAAAATAAAGAGTTAATAATGGTAATTCATCTGCTAACCTCTCAACATTTCACAAAATACAAAAGAGTGCCGACATATGGGCCTAGAGCTGCTCGCGCAATTACTTCGCAAGAAATCACGTCCCCCCGATTGATTATCTGCTATTTCCGCTACCTTCCCCTCCTAAGCCGTGATGTGCTGGCAACAAATTCCTCCGATTCTTCCTGTTGCTCCAACCAAATCATCACATACCTATCCAACCACCTCATAACAACAAATCATCCAGTCCAACCCCCTTGTGCTTCTCTCTTCCAAAATCATCGTTAGTTTGTATCTTATTCCTTCGTCGTTCCTCCACATCGACGACCATGGTGGCAAGTGGCGACTACGACGTAGCGTGACAACAGCTATTGTGACTGTGGTGCATGCCCATGCGTGCCCAAAGACAGATGCCGGCTAGGAGCTGCGACGAGCCACAAGTAGAGATGCCAATGGGTACTCGAAATTCGAAACCCGATGGATTTTTACTTTATTAGGGCATGAGTCTGAGTCAGTTTTCTAACCCATGGGTCTCTTAATGGGCAAAAAGCCCAACCCATCGGGTCTGTCGGGTTCGGGTACGTTCCTATAGTACCCAAACCCGTAAACCCATGGGTAATATAAACCCGAATCCCAGGCAAACCAGCCCAGCCCATTAGCCATTTAGCAGTCCATCACTACATGTAGTATTTTGTTCTTGTGCTATGGTATTTGTACTACAGGGGAATCTTGTTTACAAGTTATTCATGTCTATGGGCCTGTTCTTTTTTGCTGCGGTTTATGACTTTTGGCTGAAATTTTTGAATTTTGGCTGTTTACGGTACAGATTACGGAGAGATCGATACTCACTTGCGATTTTGACTGGTATAGATGTTAGGCTTTTAACGTGTACTATATTTAACTTATAGACCCCGTCTTGAAAAAATATTCCGTTTAAAAGTTAGGTACTGTAGCGGCTGCGAAAAGCCGGCTGGCTTCTTACCAGCCGAACAGGCCCTATGACCCCATGTATTTGTGTTGCTTTGAACATCCATCCGAGACATTGCCAAGAACAAGAAAGTACTAGCACTAGCTAGCTTTCCAAACTTGTTTTTGCATTTTACATACTGAGTTTTAATGGCATAAATTCATTCCTTATTTTCATGGCTGTTGTCGGGCATAGGCGACCCGTGGGTACCCGTTACCCGAGTGGGCATGGGTTTGGGCAAAAATCTGCACCCGTCACGGGTATGGGTTTTTTAGCGGGCACGTTCAACTTTCATGGGCACGGGTTTGAGATAGCAAAACCCAGCGGGTTTGTGCCCGTTGCCATCTCTAGCCACAAGTCTACAACCAAAGTGAGTTAGCAGCAATGCAACCATGGCGGTCATCTCTCTTGGGAAATTATGCTTTTGATTCCTTTTCCGGTGAAATTGTGGAGAACCAGTGTGCAGGATATTGACGTCAACTTTCTCTCACTACCATCACAGACGGTTATCAAATCGTTTGAATTTATATATGTAATAATAGGTGGTTATCACAGACAGCTCTTAACGAAGATAGAATAATTCTCAAATTATTACGTCATCGTATCCTCCAAGTATACCCATTATGGACAAGAGAGAAGATTCACAGGATAGTCATAAGTTTTCCTTGGACTACTCTATGGTTGTAAGCTCTTCTACCACTATGAAGTTGTAAATTCTTCTACGACTACTCTGAAGTCGTAAGCTCTTCTACGACCACATAGTTGTAAGTAGTCATGCGATCACTTTATGATTGTAGAATATTCTGCAGTTTCTATATCCCCAATCGACTTATCAAGTCACATCTTACTACATTGTGGGGGCGTTTGATAAGGCTGTTGAACGTGCTCTTATCAAATAACCGCACACAATCTCTCTCTGACAACAACCGTTGCACGACGAACGGCTATCATGTCCCTCTGACAATAATCTCCGTCAGACGGTTATCGCCTGAAGCGTTAATGCGCCTTTTGGCGCCAGACAACGGCCGTCATTTCATCAAGTATTTAATGGTTGGAGCCAAAGAAGAGAAGGGGAGCGAAGTCAGATTAGAGATCATGCAGACTCTTTTTCGCATTAGACAGCTGTAATTATTTTCTCTGATTAGTAATCACATAGGATATAGAGTTATTATTCTCCTAGGAAAAGGTCCGAACTTAGATAAAAATTCCCGTGTCTTTGTTCCGTAAGACCATTTTAACCTTCTAAGAGAATCCCGGAATCCAAATAAATCATACGTAAGATCGGTATTAAAACACCGATAGTTGGCGTCGTCCGTGGGGATTCCTTCTTCAAGACTCCAGTAATTTTCTCGTCAGCAAGTTTCTCTTTTTCCTCCTGATGTCCTTATGGCAGATGAATGGAATGAGAAGAGTTGGTTCGACTTGGTCGACTACGCGGATATCGACATAGAGGCCTGCTACGATTACGAGTAGACCATGCTTGCTTCCGATGGTAAGTTTGTCCCTAGAGATCTATCCAATGATCCCGAAGACCACGCTGTGGAAAAAGTTGATGAGGGATTCAAATCCCCCACAGTAGTACACCTAACGAAGGATTCACTTCCCCTAAGTGGCAAAGGTCAACCCGACCGTGATGAGAACTCGCAACGTGACAATGGGCCCGCCCCCAAGCGTTTGAACCCCGCGCTAACATCCCGAGCAGTTTCAGCGAGCCTTGGAAACTGCCAATCCGGGAATCCATCGCCAACTGGTGGTGGTGACTCTCCGGTCGAATATGCAAAGAGAATAGGTGGGCACTCTTCCCTTTCGCCCATATTTTTCACGAGGAATAGATCCGATCGGGGACAGTTATAACCCTGAATTCCCCTACTTGGCAGGGTTTACTCCAGACCGTGAGGCAATCTCACTCGATGATTCTTTAGATGAGGAGACCTCCCCCAGAAGTAGAGATTCTAGATAGGAGGTCTTTGCCCTGCCCACAGATCCTCATCATCCTCTTGGAGGAAAGCCTAAGGGTGCTCCTCGCTGATCACACTCTCTCGCCTCTCATGAGGATAGTGAGGAGACCTCTAGTGATGAGCCCGATCAGTACTCTCATGAGCATGGGAGAAATCGTAGAAATAATCGCTCTCCTATGAGGCAACCCCAGCCAGCATCAAGGATCAAGGATCTTGGGACTGCTCAATGAAGGCGATTGGCTGCCCAGAGGTCTTTGCTTGGGCGTGTCCAGTACCAGTCCGAAGAGGCTCGAGAGCTTCAACAAATCAATGACTTGCTCGAGAACACGACTCAAGATCTTGCTCAAGCATCAAGCTACGACTACTTTGCAAAGGGAGTGCACAAAGGCTCCGCGATCTGATGGCCAGACTCGAGCACCCTTGCCAACGTAACTCTGAGAACCGGCAAGGTATGACCACATATAGTCGATCATGAAACTCACCTAGTTGGGTTCTGCATGATGACAACACGCGTGGACTCTCGATCGCAATACTAGTCGAAGGAGAGTACCTCGAACGGCTCTGGATCGGCAAGTTGATTGTTGGTTACCACTTCAAGCAAGGAATCTGCAGTAACAGATGGAGTACGAGGAGTACTACTCTCGTGCGGACCAGACCTACTATCGGTCAGGTCCATTGAATGCCGGGCATCATCAAGTACGACTGGTCGGTGATATCAATTACCCTTTCCCGTAAAGGAGGCGCCAAGAGCTTGTTACCGGATGGCGGACATTCAGACCTAAACTTTGAACAGTGCGTTGGCCGCCGTGGTTTTGTCCTGTTAACATGGATAAATTTGATGGGTCTCAAAATCCCATCGAGCTCCTGAAGTCTACACAACTGTAGTTCGGGCTACAGGAGGAGGCGAGCACATTATAGCAAACTACTTGTTGACTATGCTTGAAGGATTTACTTGTTCATGGTTGCACAATCAACTATTCAAGCCGATCTACTCGTGGCAACATTTCTGCGATCTCCTAATTGCCAACTTTCAGGGCACATACCATCGCCCTCGAAAAAGGACGACCTGCACTAGACGTGACAGAACAGTAATGAGACCCTGCGTCAATTCATCAAGCGCTTTAGCTAGGTTCATAATTTGATTCCAAAGGTCCCTGATGCTTCTGTCATCTAAGTATTTAAGTAGAGTATTCGCAATAGGAGGTTCATGGAGGATATCGCCTTACATCCTTCGACTACTGTCACTGAGCTCTTTGAGATGGTAGACCGTTATGCAACTGTTGTTGAAGTGGTTGAGTGGATCAGGACCATCGATCAAGTCAATCCAAGTTTCAAAGAGCAAGATGAGGGCAGTAGGAGGAAGGAGAAGGCTAAGAAGTCCAAGAATAAGGCCAAAAGGCAGAAGCATTTGGCTGGAAGTTCCAAGGAGGTCTTAGCTATGTGTGATAAAGAGCCACACAACTCCAAGCAATACTCCGACCAAGGCAAAGGCAAAGCACCCACGTGGAAGGACAACAAGCCTAGATGGTGCCCTCTCCACAAGAAAGAGGGGCATGCCCTTCGCAATTGCCGAGTGTTCTAACGGAAACTTGAGGATTACTATTCTGGTAGGGGACTGCTTCCTACGCTCCTGAAGGCGGGATTGTCAAGTGGTTGAAAGAACTCGGACGATGATGATGACATGCCTTTCTAGGATCCGAAGCACACCATCGAGCATATCTACGGTAGATCCTCAGCGTACGAGTCCAAGCGATAGTATAAGGCTATCGAGCGAGAGATAAATTCTATCAACCTTCCCCTTGTCAATTATCTTCCTAAGTGGTTGAAAGTCACTATTTCTTTCGAGACGAGTGGCTACCCGATCCCTTCGACTCAACCCGGTCAGTTTCCAATCATGGTCGAGCCCACCATCAACAATTGTCGAGTGAATCACACGCTAATCGATGAAGGTAGTTCTTTAAATATTTTATTTTTTAGTGCTCTAGATGAGATGCAAGTCCCTCGTATCAGAATAAAGCCTGCACGATATTCATTCCATGGAATCGTACCAAGATCTTTGGCAAACACTACTATTAGGAAAGATATATAGAGTATCTTTATGGAGGAAAAGAAGAAATTGTATGACTACTTCAAAACACTATCATGTCGCTTTAGCATAACCATGGATATGTGGACATCAAACCAAAATAAAGGTTACATGTGCATCACTGATCATTGGATAGATGATAATTGGTGTATGCAGAAAAGAATTATTAAGTTCATGCATGTAGAAGGACATCATTCGGGAAAGAACTTGTGCACATAGTTTTATGATAGCATAGTGGACTGGAATTTTGATAGGAGATTGCTTACCCTTACTTTGGACAATGCATCAGCTAACGATGTATGTGCTAAGGGGCTAGTACAAAAACTTACAACGGCTCCCTTGATCTGTGATGGTATCTTTTTTTCATATGAGATGTTTGAATCATATTTTAAATCTTGTTGCACAATATGGTTTGAAACAAATTGCACCAGCTATTGCAAATATCAGAAATACAATTGCAATTGTGAAGAACTCTCCATTGTAGTGGGAGAATTTATGAAGTGTGCATCAGAATGTGACTTGGATGTGAAAAGTGGCCTGTCTTTAGATGTTCCAACAAAGTGGAACTCCACATATCTCATGCTAAAACAAAGTATTTACTATAAACATGTCTTTGATAGACTTTTTCTTCGGCATCTAAACAAATATGTGAAGTGTGCTCCAACTGACCAAAATTAGACTATGGCACAATCATTGACTGTGTGTTTGAAGAAATTTTATGATGCTACCGAGCTCTTCTCTAGCACAACGTATCCAACAGCAAATCTATTTTTTGACCATTTTTGTAAGATTAAGCTTTGCAATTGATGATTAGTGTTACAGTCCTAATCCAGTTATGGCTACTATGGCACATTCCATGCGAATTAAGTATGATAAGTATTGGGAAAAGACCAACATGGCGCTTACTATAGCTTGTTTTCTTGATCCTAGATACAAGACAAAGCTGATATACTATTTTATAGAAAAGATTTATCATAGTAATGCTTTAGGAGAAATTAATAAATGCATGAGTGTTATTCAACAATTGTTTCAAGTTTATGTGTCTAGTCCAACTGTAACTTCAATGAAGACAGCAGCTACAAATGTGCAAACAGTGCATTCTAATGTATACAAGTTGGAGGATGAGAAGAGTGATGATGATATTGATGCAGACCTTGAAAAATACTTGCATGGTAGTAGTACCTTAGGCCAATGTGCCAAAAACCGAGTTGGAAATGTATATGGAGAAACTACTACTGCATTGGCCAAAGAAAGACAAAAAGAAAATTGATGTTTTGGCATAGTGGAAGGTCAAGCAACATGAGCTTCCTATTCGCTCCACACTAGCTCGAGATGTCTTGTCTATTCAAGTGTCCACTGTTACTTCGAAGTCAGCATTTAGTGCTGGTGGACGGGTTGTTGATCCATTTCATAGTCGTCTAGATCCCGATATCGTGCAAGTTTTGATTTGTACCAAATATTGGACTGCGGCATCTAGGAAAGGTAATGTTAAGTTTTTCACTTGTGCTTTATTGGTTTCTGTGCAGTATGTGATGAAAACTTTGATCATAATTTAATTTTTTTGACAAAACACGCAGGTGGTGGAAACATTGGTGGATCTATCATAATTGAGATTGATATGGAGGGTATTGAGAGCCGTTTTGCATACTTGATGACAAAGGTTTGCTAGACTTTACATTGTACTACATAATTGTTTGGTTTTATTTTATACCGCTTTGAGTATTTATTAAAATAAAACTTGCAGGAACAAAAAGTCTTAGGAGATGCTGAGATGGAGGACTTGATGGATGAAATGGAGGAATGAAATGTTCTTATACTTGTTCAAATTGCTATCATGTGTACTCTATGAATTGCACATTGTTGCTACTTATGCAGTTATGCTATGTACTGATCGACTATCGAGTATATTTTCATTGTGGATGAAAAGACTATGCTTATTTAGATTTCATGAATGTTTTGAGAAGATAAACTATTTATATATTTTCATTAATTTTGGATGTATAGTTTAAGGGGTTTTCATGTTCCGATAAATATTTGTAACCGTATTCGTTTCGATTCGTATTCGCTCCGTATCTGTATTCGATATTATTCGTATTTGTATTCATATTCGAATTATCCGTATTCGTATCCGCATCCGAGAAAAAAAATATGAAAACAAATATGGCAGAGATATTATCCATCCGTATTCGATCCGTTTGCATCCCTATCCGCGACTCTAGCCTTGTCTTCGAAGCAAGATGATAGCAAGAGAAGTAGAGAAGGCATTTCAAAAAACCAGGTATTCATATTAATTTTTCTAGGTAGAAATTAGAAAGAAAAACTAATACAAAAAGATCATAACACTATCCTTATAGAAAAGAGAGAACTAGAAGAAGAGAAAAAAAACTATAAGACCATACACCCCGCTAGCTTGTAGAGTAAAATAGTGCGGTGGCTCACAAGCTCGGGGTAGGGGTGCGAAGGGGCTGAGTTAGCCCATTGACCCATTAATCCGCTCCTTAAATTTCGGCTCTATAAGGTAATAGATTAGACCGTAAAATTAAAAAGGTTGTACTCATGGACTCTTAGGGTCGACCCATCCAGACTCAAGGCCTGTTCTTTTCGGTTTCTAAAAACGACTTTTGGCTTTTGTTACAGTACCTAACTTTCGAACGGAGTATTTTCTCGGGACAGGGTCTACAAGTTAATTGTAGTACACGTTAAAAAAACCCAACATCTGTACCAACCAAAATCACAAACAAATATCTTTCTCTTTATAATGTCTGTCGCGAACAACCAAAATTCAAAAATTTCAAGCAAAAACCAAAATCCACAGCCATAAAAATAGGGGAAAATTGCTCTCATGCCACAAACTTAAGTGCCATTCTCTCATTTGCCACATACTTAAGTGGCTTTGTTATTATACCACAAACTTGAATGTTTTGTCCTTTGTTTTGCCATTTTCTCCCTTTAATGTCCATTTTAATTTCATTTTGCATTTTCAGGGACTTGAACTGACCCTTTTGCCCCTTGTCTATGGGTTAACCCATAATATCTGTGTTTATGTAAGACCTTCAGAAACTATCTACCTTTGTTTAAAAATTTTCAACACAATTTTTAGGGTCAATTCAAGTCCCTGAAAATACAAAATGAAATTAAAATAGACATTAAAGGAAGAAAATGGCAAAACAAAGGACAAAGCACTCAAGTTTGTGGCATAATAACAAAGCCACTTAAGTATGTGGCAAATGAGAGGATGGCACTTAAGTTTGTGGCATGAGAGCAATTTTCCCTAAAAACAGGCCCTCACTTCCCGTCGACAGTGTTCCGCGGAGTCCGCAAGCAACTGTGGAGGCGATACGCGGCGGAGATCCGCGACACGGCCAGGTGTGGCTCGGCAGCTTCGACACCGCCGAGTCCGCGACGCACGCCTACTACACCGCCGTGCTCCACTTCCGCGGGCAAGGCCAAGACCAACTTACCTGCCGCCTACGCGCACGTCCCGCTGCCCAAGGCGCTGGCTGTCGGTACCGTGAGCCCGAGCGGCAACACAGTCGAGTCGTCCTCCCGGGACTTCGAAGGGAAGTGAGTCCGGGGCTGGACGTGGGCGGCGGGACGGGAACGCTGGCGGCGCGGCTGAAGCGGGCGGCGAACGCAACGGTGGTGACGACGACCATGAACTTGGGGGGCGCCCTACTCGGAGGCGGCGGCGGTGCATCCCTAGCTCGAGGCCTCCGCGATCTGTTAGGTCGGGTCACCTCGGCCTCCCCGCGCCATGTCAGTGGCGGCCTCCGCGGCGGCGCTCCTCCTCCTCCACCTCCTCGTCGCCGCCGGCGAGGGGGTCTGCTCGAGGCCGCCCGCGGCCGCCGCCGCCATCCTGCGCGAGGCGTCGGACTCCTGCCCGCGGCGGACACGCTGGGGCTCCAGAGCCACCACGTGGGCGTTGTGGAGGTTAACGTGGCCTGTCATTCCACCGCTTAAAATTCACCATTATATGAACAGAAATGGGGATCTTCATCATATACCCTCCCTTGAATTGGGGATTTCAGGATTTACCCTCCCACCTCAATGACATGTGGGGTCATCATAAGTCACTGACACGTGGGTCAGGAGGGTAAATCCTGAATTTCCATCTATGAGGAGGGTATATGATGAATAAATTCGAATAGAAATAGTGTCTGGTTTTTTCAAGTGTCGGTGTTCGCGTTAGGATTGCGCGAATTAATGATGTCTTGCTTCCATTTTGCCTTTTGATTTGATCATAACATAGTCTTCATAACTGTATAATCTGATCTAAGTTGCCCTATCGAAGATACTTTTGTTAATACAATTCAATTTTATGGCATCATTGGGTTAAATTTGTATTGGTCTATTGGAGCTTTGTAAGTATCTCAATGAAGCGGGGGACTATAGGGGGGAAGACCGGAAGGGTTCTATTGCTTCCTGACTCAATTCTGATTGTTGGATTGAATGACATGGTTTTTCCAAGTCGAAAGGAGAGCACGAATGGTAGGTGGCAGGCATGAAAACTTAAGCATCAGTGTCGCTCACCTACTTGAAGTTGTTGAATTTGTATGCAATCTAAGCTTTTCTTGGTATGATTTTCTTTTGACATGATAGTACACGCTAATTGTGTGGATTATGGTGTTGTTCTTTTAGGTTAACTTTATGAACATGATACAATTTTATGGTAATCTTGTTTGCTTCATATTTGGATTTGATAATATGGTATTTTGGGTTCCACCCTCATGATATGCTTAATGTCTTGGATTTTGAATGATTGTGATGATGGTATTTAGCAAATTTGAAGGTACTGGAAATTGGCTGTCATTTATTGTGCACTAGAAATTCTTTTGTTGCCGTTTTGCTGGATGCTGATATTGTAATCTGTGGTAGGAGCCTAGGACAGTTGTCCCTGATTTGATTATAAGTAATTGGCACTGATTTTAATATGAGAATGATTTGTCTAATCTTTGTGTGGAGCACCTTTACGGCTTGACTTTCATTTTCTTATGGTATACACAAGAGCTAGTTAACCATGGAAGCCCTTTTCTTTTGGATGCATACACCATCAAAATAAACATGTCCAATAGTTAGTAAGTGCTTGTTTGCTCTCCTCAGAATTGATGTGCAGTTTATGCATGCTGTAGCAGTACAGGTTCAATTGTTGTCTAAAAGTATAAGTGATTACACAATTGGAATTATTTCATGGGTTCTCTGTTTTGATATCTTTTTGAAGGAGGAGAGTGTATGTTGCTTTTAAGAGAGTATCACCATTAACATTAACTAGGTGAAGCACCACTTTCCCATCCCTGGCCTCCCCCCTCTCGTGCTCTCCACTGTACCAACTTCACCCTTCCTCTCCCAACCCACTGCAAGTCCCCCCCCTCCATTGGCCTCTCTACCGGTGAGTGGGAGGGGGTCCCTCTCGTCACCAATTAGGCTCGTTTGCTGTGTAATTAGGCTAGAAACCTGTAGGTTTAGGCTCCAGGCAAACTTTAGCAAAAACTGATGACATGTTTCATGTTTGCCAACATGGCAAAAACTACCCTGAGTTATGTCCCCATCAGCAAAACCGTCTTAGGGTGTAAATTGAACCAGTTTTGTAAGTTTGGGGGTTAAATATCCGGTATTGTAGTTGGGGGGTGGTAAGTGGACTATATACAAAGTTCAGGAGGTAAAATGGACTTATTCCTTTCTAGATTAGGTTTCTCCCATTTCTTCCATGGTGGCTCATTGATCATTTGCCACTTTGAAGAGTGGGCTTCGCAAAATTGCCACTTTCAAAATTGGTTTCGCAAAAATGCCATGCAGTACATTTACCTCTTGATTACCATGTCATTTGAGCCATTTAACTCATTTAATATTTTTTTTTCTAATTTCAGGGGCTGAAAAAGACCTTTCTACCCTTGCAAAATATTTTCCCCACTGCTGCACTCCAACTCCCACCGCCGCGTCCTGGAGATGCGCCGCCAGAGCAAGGAGGAGATCTCAGCCGCCGGCCGAACCAGTGCCAAGGCCCGCCGCGCCGACGCCGCCAAGGACAAGTGACGGGGCAGCCGGCTCGAACACGTTGCTTCCTTGGCGATGTTGGATTGAGCCGTCGAGATGATTAGAGATTATGATTAGCGTTTGCTCCTTATCTGTTTTCTTTTCCATTTCCATTTTGTCAGGAGACTTTAGGATTAGGGGTTTAAGCATAGCTGCTGCGTACTGAGAGAGGAGTGGAGGAGGAGCAGGAGCCTTGGGGAAGACGACGAACGGCAAGGCGGCGGTCGCGGCGGGCGCGGCGAGCGCGGGTGGCTGCATGGGGAGGTCCACTTGTTAAATGAGTTAAATGGCTCAAATGAGTTAAATGGCTTAAATGGCTCAAATAAGTATTTGTAAGGGTAGAAAGGTCTTTTCCAGCCTCTGAAATTAGAAAAAAGATATTAAATAAGTTAAATGGCTCAAATGGTATGGTAATCAAGAGGTAAATGTACTGCATGGCATTTTTGCGAAGCTAATTTTAAAAATAGCAATTTTGCGAAGCCCACTCTTCAAAGTGGCAAATGATCAATTTTCTCGGCTCTCTCCTCCTTTGTTGCCGTCGGCCGACCGTGCTGCAGCCAGCAAGCTTAAGATGGAGATTCTGCTGTTGAAGAAAGTTAGTACCTAGATGCTGCTCTGGATTAGTACCTAGATGCTGCTCTGGATTCTCTTTCTCAATCTTGTGAATCTCACCTCATATCCACCGCCGTCGAGGTTGAAAACAACCAAATCAGCAAATGTCCTCGTCAGCGAGAGGAACCTTGGTGAAGATCTCCAGTGCATGTCATGGTCGTTGATGATCCAAACCTAGATTTTATGTCCTCCTCAACCTCCAGCTCCAATCTGCAAAACCAAAGTAGCAGAGGATGCTGTCACCTCCGGGTGCAGAACATGCCACTGAGTACCGCCAATGCTGCTGCGCTACAACTCCAGTGCTGTTGTTCTTCTGCATCCTTTGTTGTGTGGTCTTGTTCTAGAATGTTGTAGGGACCCTGTCGTAAGTCTATACTTTTCTAAGGTCCCATTTGTAAAAAGTGGGATGGATGTACTTAACTTTGTTATGATTTATAAATGAATCGAGTGTTAGGGCCTTAGTTTCTTCAAGAAAAACAGTGGAACATCCTTTATGTACCAATGATATGATGGTAAATGCAAGAGGATCCTCCTTTGTTAACTGAGTACATTTTTATGTGCACAAGTTGATTGGCCAAACTGGGCAACTAATGGATATATGTTTTTTAAACTTCAATCTTGAGTGGACTCCTCTTGTCTTCTGTTGCTTCATGCTCTCTCTTTTATGTGCCAGGGGGATGATGGTATTCTGCAAAAGACAGTGACTTGTGCTGCAGAACAGGGAAGATTGTATTGCTATTCATTTTTATGCTTCGTCGACCGTGGTGTCCTTTCTCAAAAATCTTCAGGACAGATTTTCAAAAGCTTTCATCCTTTTTTCCAACAATTGCTCACTTTTCTTTTGAAGAATCTCGTATCAAACCAAGGTTAGCGTTTCCTGAAAAAATAAATATGTACTCGGTTAGTTTTGACTAAATTTTGGCATGTGATTTACTTGAATGTGTAAATTGCAGAATGTTGAAGATATGGAGTTCGTGCCTTTCCTACGCTTTTCCTTGTGAACTCTATAGTGTGTGTGTGGCATCATGGATCTCGGACCATGAATTCTCTTGTTATGTTTTATAAAGATGTTACAGGTATGATTGCATCTCTAATCTGCGAAACTAACGAGACATCTCTCTTTTTCCCCCTTAAATTTAACCAAAATGGAGTGTCCTGCTACGCGTTGACCTTTCACATGTATATTGCACCGCAAATTTAGCATGTCGCTTGTGTACGTATGGTGACATTAAATTCAATTTCATATGTGGTGTACTAGTATAGATTATATATCTTATTATGGACATGAAATGCTATTCACTTCCCAGTATGAGCTGCTGCTAGTGTTCATTCGTCCCTCCATAAGTTTTTCAGTATTTCACCCCTTTTTGCCTAAAAAACGCTGAAGGTATGAATCCAGTGTCACTGGATGCAATATCCCTGAAGAGAATGCACGCCACAGTTAATATAATTGAGAATGACAAAAAGACTTGACAGGAGGATTCTCTCTTCTTATGGGCAAGATCACCAGACAGATTACTTCATCAGGATACGTGCCTTGCATTGGCTAGCTCTTTTGTCATCTTGAGGTTACTTTATTTCCTTCTTCCCAAGCTCAATGCATGTGTGAAGCAAAGCCAGGACGATGCGACTACATGAACTGAAGAGGTTATTTCCTAGCTTATCTCGAGGAAGCCAATGTGGAACTGAAACTTGAACCGACTAGGCAAGGCAGCATACACAGAAGAAAGCAGTGGCGGACCCAGGATTTGAATCCAGGGTATGCCTAACTAAGAAATTATTATTCAATGTTGATACTAAGAATGTGATGTGACACCGAATAGATTTGTATGATCCTCAAATTCATGTTGCTACCAGGGTTGTAGTTAAAAACAGTAAATAGAAACATATCCAAGGTCAAGTTCTGTAATCAGAAATTACACAACAATAAATAGCATGAGGCTGAGACAATAACAAAAGATCAGAAGAAATTGCATACCTTTAGGCGCCATCGAAGCTTCTCAACAGCCTAATAACTGCAAGTATGGGGGAAAGAAAAAGAGATTTAGAAAATAACAAAGGAACAGAATAAAACACTAATGCCACAAGGGAAAAAGGATAACACACTACATTGAGCTGGAACTAGTGCATCTCTTCGTTGCTCATAACTGGACTACTATTGCAGCTGACTATTCAGATACAGGGCCCTAAAGATCAATTCTGGTGTATTCGTGCTCATCCAATGTATATACCTACTCGAGATCTACACCAAAATTGTCTGCTCATTGTCTGCTCAAAGGTGATCCAAATTGGTAGTCAACAAGTGAAAACAGATAGTCTTAGCCGCACCATGTAGCATGAAGGCCACCTCGCAGTATGTATTGCGCTTCTCTGTGTCATCGCTGCATTCATTGTTCTGGGGAGTAAAACTCACAGCAATCTGCCCACGTCTTACTGGGGTAAGATTATTTGTGGAGCAACTATACTAGCAGCATAGGCGCGGCGACACGCCGCGCCAGCCACCGTATGCACCGAAGTAAAAGAGGCGATAATTTGTGAAGAGTTTTTTTAAAAAAAATCGAGGACACATGCATATTTTCGAAAAAGTTAAAGGGTTTTTTCGTAAAAATTGAGGACCCGTATGTAATGAAATGAGGACCCGTACGCAATTTAGAAAACCGCGGGGCGCCATCCTGCAAATTGGAGGGGGGTTTTCAGAAAAATCCGCCGTAGAAAAAACCACCAGGGACCTTTTCGCGAGGAAAAAGGACCTCTTTGCGAGGAAAATAGACCTGTACGTAATTTCCAGAAAACTAGAGGGATTTCCCTCCCCCGGCCGTACCGAAATCCCGCGCCACGCGCCGGCCGGGGCGCGGGCACGGGCGACGTGGCAGGGGCGCTGGCCGGGAATCCCTGCTATAAGAAGGGGTATTATTTGGTCTTTGTTGCGAGATAGTGGTACTAGCTAAAAGATGAGATGATGCTGGTCGGAAATGCTGATCCGTACTGATTTTCATATTTCTGTACAGCTAGCGTCAGCCGCCTCCTTAAAAACTTGCCTCCTTTCCACTCGTTTCAACATAGTTTCTGACTTTTAATTCACTATTTCTTAATTTTATCTTTTTATCTTTTTGTATTTCTTTGTATGGTCCGTGATGAGATAACATATTTTTTCATTTTTAATTTTTTTAAATTTAATTACGTTAAATAAGCTATCTCAGTTATAATGAAAAAAAACATAAACCATCACCAAACTGAGCATCCCGGAAAACTTCTATATTCCTGTACAGCTAGCGTCAACCGCATCCTTAAAAACTTCTATGGCTCTGTGCTTTTGTCTTCCCTTAACTTTTGGTTTCTTTGAAAATCGAAATAAATTGACGGTTTTTTAAAGTGGATTTATCAAATGGTTTTTTTAAGTCTAAAATCATGTACGTAGTTCATGTATTGTTTACTGTTATCTTAAAAATATAAACAAAAATTATCAGCTACAGCTTAAAAGAGACATATGACATGGTGTTACCCCTGACATACAAAAATACATTTTAGCTTGGTCATCGTAGGCAGGACGCAGGACTAGGTTTGTGATTTGATAAACTCAATACCTCCCAAGGGAGTCCCTACGTCATGTATGTGCTTTTGTATTCTTTTGATTGGCTGGTTGTTCTAGTAAGATGCTCTGGTTTGTCGAAGGAATTGCCGGCTGATGTTTCTCTCGCCGGCTGATGTTCCATAACCAGTGTGTTTTATCTATTTCTCTTGGCAGCCTGCGTGTCTGTACTCGCCAGATAAAATTTCTTCTTTAATGGAATTGGCACTGGCCTAAGCCAATATGCATGTTCATATTGACTCCTCTCATTCTATGAAATTCCTATAGAGTGGCTCGTTCCATAGGAATTTTAAAGGAATTCTAATACGAGGTTGAACCTTGTGAAAAAAATTCCTTTGTCACGCATGCACCCTCTATCTTCTTAATTTCATGCAAAATTCTTGTGAAGTATCTAAACACCACTTTTGAACCATTCCTCTGTTTTGTTTTATTGTAGTATTGCACCAACATTCCTATACAATTCCAGTTTTTTTTTTCTATTCCTACGTTTTTTTCGTTTCCTGCATTCGGGAGAGGCCCTCAGTACATAACCAAATCATTCGGTGTTCGGTAACCAACATGTTCACGTCGAGTGCTAAGCAAAGGTCGCAGTACGTAACCCACATTTATCGAGCACGCACGGAAACACCTGTTTCACGGTGGATTGCCAGTCGCCTCGACCCGTCGAAGATCCTGGCCTTAACCCAAAGTTGCAGATGACATGGCACGTAGAGGCGCTGCTGCGAAATTGATACCAAATCTTTGGTAGTCCCCATGCTTTTCAGGACTTTCTGACGGACACCAGGCAAAGATGCAGTGAACGAGGTCAGCCCGGACGTAACAGGGTTGAGGGCTAGGGGAATCAACATATCGTGTAGAGTCAAGTAACAGCGGTAGGCTGCATAATCCAGTCATGTGCACTGAAAAAAATGCAATGCATTTCGACAGATGAGTGGCAATTGGCAAAAGCATCAGGAACAAGAAGTTGCGACGCCACACAGGCATCAGAGGTTTTCATTTCACGACCTTGTCATGAAGTAATACAGAGTGTGTGTGATCACAGAATGAGCACTGCAAAGCTTTCGAAACAAATGTTCCTTATTGAAAAAGTAACCTCACGTTCCACACCATCTTTACTGTTGGGTCTCCGGTTCTTTTTTCTCCAGGTACCTGTGAAATCCAAACCCCAAAATTAATATTTTGTATTACATTAACTTCAGTAATCAGTATTATCAACATGTTACGGGCTTACGGTAGATGAGGAACTTGATTGATAGGACAGTAACAAATGCAAAGACACTATCACTAAAACTCATGTTCGTGACAATATTTTGGTACTGTCATACCGAGCTAAGGGAACAAATTCACTGCAGAAGTCTTACCCCTGAGCCCTAGCCCAGCGAGACAACTGATAGAGCTGAACGCTTTCGTTGGAGGCATGACATGCTAGAAGCAAGTAATTCCGGGGTTGTACCATCCAAGCAAACCTCATAAAGAGTCCAGAATACACACACATGGCTGCATCATAACAGAGTCATTAATGATAATATGTATTCATCAAACAAAAAATTGTCACACAAATACCCAAGCATTTCACCGACCTGCTGTCATATTGCCAGATATCATTTCCGGAGGCTTGTTCATGTCGACCAAACCCTGGAAGCAAAATTTAAAAATAATAAAGGAGGGACTACTCAATTACAGTGTATGAAGGAAACAAGGAGAGGTAAAATTGTATGACTTATGAATTTCCACAAGAGAGATCATGTTAGAAATCTGATAATCTTTGCAAAGTAAGAGAAAAGAAAAATAAATAATTTTTCTTTCCGAAAAACAGGCAGGAGCAATGCATATCAATTAAAGAGAGGAGCAGCAAAAATATGTACAAGAATAACGAAGAATTCAGATGTGGTTTATTTGAAGGATAAGCAAATGTATAGGTTCATCAACATCGATGCATGTTAGGTGCCAGAAAGAAGATCCCTGGCAATAGATCATCATTAAATAGCTGAAGATGATGGTTGGCCCGGGAGTTTTGTGCCTATTTTATCATTTCTAAAACAATCTGTGAGGTATGCAAATCACACAATAAAAAGGTATCACATGCTTGTGCAGTTAGACACACTAATACACTATTAACCAGCAGTACAGATTCCACGATGCAATTGAATGCCTATCAACTTTGTTGCCAACCAATTTTGCACGATCCATCCAGCAAGTTCAGGTCAAAAAAGCAATTGCCAAGCACTCTGAAAGACTCCTCTACCAAGATGTATCATGTAACAACATCAAAGAGCATAGGTATTACATTAAGGAAAAATCCACTTTTCAACCTTGAACTCTGGCCTGGATTCGATTTTCAATCTTGAACTGTCAAACCGTCTAGAACACAACCTTAAACTATTAAAACCGTTCACTTCACCCTCCACGACCCACTCCACTCTGGTTTTGGGCTGACTCAGATACCACATCAGATCCTTGTGGTCAAATGAAGCCTTGTTAGTACTAGAGCCCACATGTCACTATAATACACTTTCTTTGTAATCTTCTACGGCAACGGCGGCGATGGCGGGGAGTTCTTGAGCTCAGTGACGAGATAGGAGACCATGCCAGAGAGGAGTATGTCGACGAAGTTGAATCCGACGAGGATGAAGGAGGTGCGCCGCCGCAGTGCTTGAGCTCCGCTGTTGCTGGCCAGATTTGGTGTGTCACCATCGCCATACTCGCCATACCCACGAGCTTGCTACGCCACGCCAAATCCCACAAGAAATCAAGCCAAATCCTTGGTTTATAAGCCCAACCATCCGCATCTTCTTCTTTCCCATCCTCCCCTCTACATTCCGCTCAAGTTCCAGCTCTTGTGCCCCACTATTTTGACCAGAAATCCACCTTCTCTCCCGTCTCCGGTGAGCGCATCCGTGGCATGTCGCCCGTGTCCCAGCTGCTCCAGTGATTTCCTCGCAAAACCGCTCGCATCACTTTGTGTTCCACCTCCCGAAATACATTTCCTCAGTCAGTTTCTGATTTTGTGCAGAGCTTGGTCAAAATCGGGTTATCTTCTCTAACTCCAGCTGCCGAGCTCACCCTCAAAATCCCCTTCCTCCAATGAGCTTCTCCCTCAAATGGATGCACAGTTAGCATACATGGCACCTCCTCAACAATCCCCGCTGCTCCTTTGAAGCCTGCCACAACCATGGAGGTCCACCACCGTCAAACCACTCCCGCCGGCGCTGCTCCTGACGCTGCACCATTACAGGGCTCCTCCGACTCAATAAACAACAGGGGTGTGTTCCTCTGGGTCTCCTTCTGCTAGTGCACTAGATAGATTAGCTCTACGTAGTGTTTTGTGGAGTCGCTACCATGGTTGTGCTTAGTCCCACCAGGCCACCACCTGCTTGCCTCCGGCCAGCACTGCCCTCACCAGCACCACCAAAAGCTTCCTCTTGACCCCTGCAACCCATTATTGAGATCACCCCTAGCTCGCCACCACCGCATTCACCGCAGGCGAGCCCGCCCAAGCGCTCTGCGGCTTCCCCTGCTCTCCTCTGTTTTCTGTCCAACTGACCACGGGGCACCACCGGTTGAATTATGTCAATTAATATCTCACTGACTGGTGGACCTGACATATTAATCTAATCATTTTCTAATTTATCCTAGGATTAAGCATTGACCCACTGACATGAACTGGGTTCACATGGATCTGACCCCACTATTTATTCTTTGTTTATTTGTTGCCGCTGATTAGGATGTTACATCAACCAAGATTTGCCTACTAGGATACCATATCACATCAAAATCACCCTGGTTTGGGTGGAGGGGATGAAGTGAACGGTTTCATTAGTTCGAGGTCTTAATCGACAAGTTGAAAAATCTAACCAAGGCAGAGTTCAGGTAGAAAGGTAGATATTTTCCTTATACTAACCCAAAGTGTTGTGCCCTGTTTCAGTGGATGAAATGTCACATAATTGTTATCAAATAAAATTGGTTGATCATCTCTCTCATTAGCAGCCAGCAGTACTCTGACCCAAATCAGCTACAAAAATGTCTTTACTTTGGAAAATGTTGATTAATTTACATTAGCAGCTTTTCCCCAAAGATCCTGCTCCTGAGGTGGCTGGGAACTTCCTTTAACTATGATAGCGCACAATTAACTGTAGCTAGAAAATGATTTGGCTTGACGAACATTTGGTAGATAATTTGCTTCAGTATGTTAAAAAGGAATCTGTTAAAGACAAGGTTCCTGCTGTGCCTTAATTCTCTCAACAGAGTGCGCCATGTTCTCCTAGATAAACTAGGATACGACTAGCATCAATACCACAGTGCGCAGTCACAATAAGCGCGTTCTTGCAATCGACCAATTACAAAGATAAAGTGAAGAAATCAGGTACGTACCGCGAGGACGAAGCCCCAGTTGGCGACAGGGCCCCAGAAGTGGGTGGTCTTGGGGCCAACGGGGCTGTTCCAGAACGCCCTGACCGCCGTCGCCATGGCGGAGCCTCCCCCCGCGGCAGCTCAAATCACCTGCTCATGTCACGCCATATCACATCACTACCGAATCGATTTCGAAACCAGCAGCAGGAAATCGGGGGTGGTAGTTTGAACAGGCCTGCAGGATCTAATCACAGGGTTCCGTGATAAGATCCACCCGCCTGGAAAGACAGAGAGGGGAAGGAGACCTCGCGTAGCTGTGTTCGACGGCGGCGGGTCGGAGAGGGAGGCTGACGAGTTCACGGCGAAGGCGAAGGCGAAGGCGAGGAGTTTGGGGGAAGACGGGTGGGGTGGGGTAGTTGGAGAGTGGGGAATGCTAGCCACGTTTTCATCCGACGGTTGAGGGTAAAAGATTTATGAAATGCAAATCTGCCCATCTGTTCAAAGTCGGGCCGGGCCGGTCTTAGAAAAGCCCGGCGATCAGGAGGCCGCCCCGAAGCAGGACTTTGCGTAATGGTCAAGCTCGAAGCCTGGCCCGCACAAAAACATGCAGCCCGAAGCCCGAAAATCTAGAAACTGCAGCTACGAAGTGTAAACAGAGGTCTTTTCGGTGAAACAAAACTTAAGCATAGCTCTAAAGTGCTGTGACTTTTAACTAAAATGATACTGTAGCAGTTACTAATTATTTTAAACTATTCAATTTAAATACAAAAATAAAAAATAAGAAAAATAAAAACACCGTTATATCTTCATAAATAATATAAAATATAAAGCAAAAAAAGAAAAAGACAAAAGAGAAAAAATGGCATAAGCTTTTTGCTTCTGAAAGGCAAAATAAAAAGAAAAATAGAAAAGAAATAACAAAAATAAAAATACATTTCAAATGGTTTTTTATTTCTAAAAGACAAAAGTCAAAAGTTATCGTTGTTTGAAACATATAGGAAGATAGAGACGACCAAACGAGAGAAAAGGTGATGCAAGAAGCAGATTTAGCTAATAGGAGTAACAGGTTGCAAAACTAACCAGGTTAGAATTTAGGCTTTAGACCACCAGAGAGGCTGAGGGCAACAGTCTCCTGAACACAAAGTAAATCAACATGGTCAAAACTCAAAAATAATGAGAACATGTATCAGATTAGTAGTGACTAGTGAAGCACAGAAAGTCGGGCCGGGCCGCCCATGAACGGGAAATTTAACTATTTGCCACTCTTAAGAATGCCACCTATCCAAATGCCACCCTCTTCATTGCAATTAACATTTTGCCACTCTCGAGCCTACGTGGCGCCTACTCACCCGCCATGTCAGCGCCGGCCTCCCCGCGTGGCGCCCG
Source organism: Dendrocalamus latiflorus (assembly GCA_017311315.1). Lineage (NCBI taxonomy): Eukaryota > Viridiplantae > Streptophyta > Magnoliopsida > Poales > Poaceae > Dendrocalamus > Dendrocalamus latiflorus. The sequence continues at coordinate 13,012,350 of CM029654.1, read as the reverse complement.
CGCCGCCGCCCGGCCTCCCCGCGCATCCCCGCGCCGCCGCCGGCCTCCCCGCGCATCCGCCCCCCGCGGGGAGGCCGGCGGCGGCGCGGGGATGCACGGGGAGGCCGGGCGGCGGCGCGGGGAGGCGCGGGGAGGCCGGGCAGCGGCGCGGGGAGGCGCGGGGAGGCCGGGCGGCGGCGCGGGGAGGCCGGCGCTGACATGGCGGGTGAGTAGGCGCCACGTAGGCTCGAGAGTGGCAAAATGTTAATTGCAATGAAGAGGATGGCATTTGGATAGGTGGCATTCTTAAGAGTGGCAAATAGTTAAATTTCCCCATGAACAGGCCTTCCCTAGGGGCATCTTCATCTACCTCTCAGAATTTGTATTTGCTATTTTTCTAAAGTAAATTCTCGACGAATTCATAGGTGTACAACATATTAGCACATGTACATTAGCAGAAAAATCTGCAAAAATATGATTGTATGTGCACATATGGACATATTTTTGCAATTACTTAAGCCCCCCAACTACTTTGCACGTACTTGTTGTCCACGTGGGCATCCGAAAGCAGGATGGAAAACGGTAAAAGATAATCTATTTTATCTGATATTCGTATACAAGAAAATATGAATGTGGTAAGCAAAATTCGTATTTGAGAATGTTCGTATTTGTATTTGAGAATATTCATATTCGTATTTGAGAATGTTCATATTCGTATTCGAGACTATTCGATTCGTATTCGATTCATTTTCATTCCTAGCGACCTCCCTAAGAATGATTGTAGGAAGCAATTTTCTTATGAACTCAGATTCACAAGCAATAAGTAAAAATTACTTGCATAATTTTTAACTCTATACGCTATACTGCTAGCTTGTATAGACATATATTTATGTTACATAAATTTATTCTACCGAGATTTGTTATAAAAGTTTTAGGATATAAGCATTCGATCGAATTAAGTACATATTTGATTCGAATTCATATTCGTTACGACATTCGATCCGTATTCGTATTCGATAATGTTAGAATTCATATTCGTATTTATTTTTAAAATATGAATTTGTATTTGTGTCAGACCCGGATTTTTCAATCCGAATCTTACTGTGTTTCACTGCACTAATCCCTGGATCAGTAGTTAGTGCACACAGGTACATTGCTGAATCATTTCATACATCGCATAGTCATCCAATATATTACACACACTGAAATACACCACGTCGGGTGATAGTTTACAAAAGGGGCCGACTAGGCCAAGGTCTTTATTACAACAACGCAGCGGAAATTATAGCAAAAACAGACCCAAATCCACAGGCAAGCGGCCAGTAGGGTAATGTGCACAATATATGCCACCAGGGTCCCGGCAATATAAATGTACACAACGCCTAGGGTCTACTTGTCTATGCCTAACTACCGAGGCCTACGCCTTAATTAGCGCCTTTGCTTCCGTCGATGTTGGCGGGGGCCTCCTTGTAGGCGTAGTGTTCTTGAACTCCGGTTTCTGAATTGTATCGCAAGAGCGAGAATGAGCACTCCGACCCCGTGCTCAGCAAGCCAACACACAGAATGCAATAATTATACATGCATGGCTATCAAAGGATGGCTGGGGCTCATTTTATTTTGCGGAGAGTGCTTTTGAATACAATTATAGGAAATTCCCTGAGACCTAGCAATTTTGAACTCAAAACTTTTGTTTATAAGGTAAGTTGATCTCATAGTTGACACAGATTCCATCCACCATTCCATGGCATCTGCGCCATATAGCATCTTTCAGCGTTATAGCCGCTTAACGTACCACTGGGACGACATCCAGGACAATTCCAAACCAGAGCAGTCCTTCGCCCTTCCAGTTTCCATTCCCAGTTTCCCACGTTTTTAAAACAGAACTATATCCAGTTAAGTTCCCATGTCTGCCCATGACCGCGGGCACGGCTATTCGAATAGTTTTGACTCTGCAGAGTTTGTACACTTTCACCACAAGAGATAATCAACTCGTTGCCCCACACGTTTCCTTAGACATGTGGTTGAGCAGACCATCACAGTGACTTTTCAAAGTATCTAGTCCTATCTCCCATCTCACCTTATGGGTAACCTCCCATTTGCGATGGGCCCCATCTGTTTGCACGGGATGTTTCTCACTACTACTAGCGTACGGGCTTCCCTCCCCTCTGCGCTAGCACGACTGAGAAACTTCACCCCTCACTGGTGTCCCTTCAGGCCCCCTCGCCATAGCATAACCCCATCAATCCACTACCAGTGAGATGAGTCCGGGATTTCGATAAATTTACTTAGCCAAGTTGTATTTTACAGACTTGTGGTTGTACTGTTTTACACGGGCTGACATGACAAGATTCAGGCCTTAGAGCTACCTGGATGGTTCTACCACATTTCACATTTCTTTGTGCATTCCTTCGCACCACATTCCAGCCACCAAACCATTCCATCCAGGTATTTAAGCAGTTTGGGATTTTTCAGAGGTAGAAAATAATATGTCCACCTACTACAGTCATTCCACCCATGACTGTTTCCCAAACAATATCATATTTTTGCAAGTGTTGCTTTTGGGGCAGCAAGGTACCCCCGTTCTTATCTAGCAATACTAAGCCGCGGAATAATTATTTGGACTTACTGTAAAGCATATGATAATATGAATTTTTCTAGGGCGACAAGGTTCACATGACCAATCATGGCAATGGATCTTTATTAACAAGCATTAAAGTAGGTATCTAACTACCACTTTCTTAAAATGAACATATTTCATCACATAAAATAACAGCATGCATGTTCATAATTTAAAGGAAATTAACTTTGCAAAACATAGGTTCAGAAATGGTCAAGGTGTTAACTCGCCTTGGTCACAGGGGTCGGTTTCTTGGTGGTCTGGTGCTTCTTGTGCTGCTGCCTCGATATCTTCCTCTTGAGCCTCGTAGGCTATTTAATCGTACGGAATACCCAATTAAAAGAAAAACGACCAATCAATAAAATATCACCAGAAATTCAAATGAACTCAAAAAAATATGGTTCTGGTTCCATTAGATGGATCTTGAATTTAAACGAATTTAGAAATTTGTTTCATTCAATTCGGAGCTAAAATGAAGAAGTTATAAGCAGTCAAAGTTTTCGGTCCCAGTCAAATCCAAAAATTACCAAATTTTGACATGTGGGGCCCACGGTCAGCCCCGATTCTTTTTAATTTCCATTTTTATTTACTTTTCGGTTTTTCTGTGCTACTGACATGTGGGTCCGGTTACTGTTCATGGGGTCCACATGTCAGTACGGTTCGTTCTTGGATGTATCACTGACCGGTGGGGTCCAGCGGTCAGCGGTGACTCGGGAATGCAGTGGCTGACAGGTGGGGCCCACCTGTCAGACCGAAATAAAATGGAGAAAACTCAACCCGGCGCTGCGGAGCCGGAGGCTCGAACGCGCGCGGCCGGGGAGCTGGGAGGGAGAGGAGAGTTAACGCTGATAGCCAAGAGAGCAGGGGAGGCTTTGCCTACCTCTATAGGGCAATTTATTCCCTTGAGGTGGGTCGGCAGCGGGGTCGGGCAGTGAAGTCGGGGGCGACGGTGGCCGGCGGCGAGGGGCTGTCGGGGAGGTTCGGGGAAGCGGTGAAATGCGTTCCTCGTCGTGCGGGGAAGACGATGGTGCAGTTGCCCGGGGCCGAGGAGGTCCGGAGATGGGTCGGCGGCGTGCGGTGGCGGCGATCCGGAGTGGTTCTCGGTGACGGTGATGTACGGGCTACGGGAAGCTCGGGCGAGGCCGGGGACGACTTCGCGGTGCTTCGGAGATGATGTGGGCAAAAGGAACTGGCTTTTGGTGGCTCGGGTCGAGAGATTGCGCGGGTGGCCGGAGTTGGGGACGATGAGGGCTCGCCGGCGTTTGAGTGGATGTGGGCTCGATTACCTGCTGCAGGACGAAGATGGCGATGTGTGGAGCTCAACGGGGGTCTACGCCCTTTTATACCTGCGTGGAGGAGAGCTGGCAACGGGCGGCGCCCGTGCGGTCGCGTCGGAGCTGGTGGCGGAGGCAGGTAGGGCTGCAGGCGGTGTTAATGCAGGTCCTGTCCGTGAAGACCCACTGCACGCCTACGCCCCCGGGGTGGTTGCCTCTGCGCAGCTGCTTCCCTCCTCCTTTTGCCCGCGTGAAACGGCAGCGGATCGGCCGGGTGAAGCGACGCAGCGGGGAAAAGCCTGGGGCGGTGGCGCCAAGTCAAGGGCGACGGGAAGGGCGCAGGCTTTCCACCTGGGCAACGGGGTGACGCAGCGGGGCGAGGCTGTGCATGCGCGCCACGGGGAGCAAAAGCTCTACCCGTGGTGCCAGCGCGCCCGCGCGGGAGAGAAACGGGAGCGGGACGACGAAGCTGACAGGGCAGGCCCATCGGTCAGCGGGAGAGGGGAGAGGAAAGCGCGATGGCGCGGATGAAGCCGCGTGGCGGAGAGGGTCGATCGGGCGGCCGGTGCGGTTTAAGTGAGGGGAACGGAGGAGATCGGCCGAGGCGATCGGGCGGCTGAGAGCGATGCCAGAGGCGGACGGGCCGGATGGGCCGAGGCGCGCGAAAGGGGAAATCGCGGCTGTCCACGCGGCGAGCGGGGGTAAGGGGAAGGCGGGATCCGCCTGGCGACGTGGCTCAATCCCACCCGTCCAGGTGTCGGACGGAGGGCGGTGGATTTTCTGATTTCTTTTTGGATTTTAGGTTTTGCTTTTAGAAATTACCAGAAAATCCCAATAAGTCCGGAAAAATATGAAAATGCTTCCAAAAATTCTAGGAAAATTCTCAGAGGTTCCTGGTAATATTCTGGACTTAATAAAAATATTTCCAACTAAAGTGGGTATTTATTTTACTTACTTCCCTTATTTTCCATGCCATTGTTTTTCCAGAAATAATATTCTATGCCCTAAATCCAATTTCTCTATTTACTTTTATGGATCATCTTTTCAGATTCTTGTTTACAATTGTTTGTCTTTCTCTTTTATAAATTCTTTAATTTCTGGAACCTTAACCAAATTCAGAAAAGCATCGAAAAATCCAAATCCAAATGGAATACATTGCAAAAGTAATTCAAAATCCCCTCATTTTTCTAATCCCAGTTTTTGGGATGTTACAAACCTACCCCCCTTACAAAAATCTCGACCCCGAGATTTGATTTAACTAGTGAACAAGTCGGGGTAATCTCTTCGTAGCTGGTCTTCACGCTCCCAGGTAGCTTCTTTCTTGGAGTGATGGCTCCATTGTACCCGGCACATGCGAATGATTTGAGTTCGTGTTTTCTTTTCCACGGTATCCAGGATCTTGATCGGGCGCTCCTTGTAGGTTAGGTCTTCCTCAATCTCGATTGCCTCCAATGGAGCTTGATCCTCAGGTACTCGTAGACACTTCTTCAGTTGGGACACATGGAAGACGTCGTGTATGTCTGATAGATTCGGAGGTAGTGCAAGCTGGTAGGCAACTTCCCCCTTTTTAGACACAATTGGGAACGGTCCAACATACCGCGGGGTAAGCTTGCCTTTGACCTTGAATCGTCTAACTCCTCGCAAGGGTGATACCTTCAGATAAACATGATCTCCCACTTCAAAACTTAATGGCCTTCTTCTCTTGTCTGCATAACTTTTCTGCCTGGACTGAGCTGCTTGCAGTCGATCTCTAATTAGGCGAACCTTTTCTTCAGCCTGTCTTAAAGTATCTGGTCCGAAAATGTAGTTTTCCCCTACTTCTGACCAATGTAAAGGGGTTCGACATGGTCGACCATACAGGGCTTCGAAGGGTGACATCTGGAGACTGGCCTGATAGCTGTTGTTATAAGCAAACTCAGCATAGGGTAGGCATCGGTCCCAATCCTTAGAAAAATCTAGAGCACATGCCCGAAGCATATCTTCCAATATCTGATTCACTCTCTCCGTTTGACCATCTGTCTGGGGGTGGTATGCGGTGCTAAAATCCAAGTAAGTACCGAGAGCTTCATGTAGGCTAGCCCAAAAATGTGAGGTGAACTGGGAACCTCGATCCGAGACTATCCGTTTTGGTACGCCGTGTAAACATACTATGCGTGACATATATAGCTCGGCTAACTTATCTCCCTTGTACGTGGTTTTGACGGGGATGAAATGTGCAACCTTAGTCAGCCTATCAACCACGACCCATACGGAGTCATAACCAGATTTGGTTTGTGGAAGTCCCGTGATAAAGTCCATCCCGACTTCTTCCCACTTCCACTGGGGTATTTTCAATGGTTGTAGTAGTCCTGCTGGCCTTTGATGTTCCGCTTTCACTCTCTGACACACATCACAACAGGCTACATGTTCAGCTATGTCCCTCTTCATACGGGGCCACCAGCAGAATTGCTTCATTCCCTGGTACATCTTGGTGCTCCCGGGGTGCAGGGAGTACGGAGAGCTATGAGCTTCCCTCAATATCAGATCCTTGAGATTCCTCTGATGAGGTACAACTATACGCTTTCCGTACCACAGAGTACCGTCCTGATCAATCTTCATGTTAGGGGCCTTCCCTGCTTCTACCAGCCCTTTCCATTTTATTATAGCTGGATCTTCCTGCTGAGCAACCATAATCTGCTCCTCTAAACTTGGTTGAATTTCCATGGTAGCTAGAGTGCCTTTCTCTACTATCTCCAAGTTCAAGGCTTGCAGTTCTTTACATAGCTCGGGTTGGTGTTCCTGGACCATGAGATTATTGCAATAGGCCTTCCGGCTTAGAGCATCCGCTACAACATTAGCCTTCCCTGGGTGGTAATGGACGCTCAGGTCATAGTCCTTAATCAACTCCAACCATCTCCTCTGCCTCAAGTTGAGGTGCGACTGGGTGAAGAAATATTTAAGGCTCTGGTGGTCCGTGTATATGTCACAGTGATTACCTATCAGATAACGCCTCCAAATTTTTAATGCATGCACTACTGAGGCCAATTCCAGGTCATGAGTAGGGTAGTTGGCTTCGTGAGGACGGAGCTGCCGAGATGCATATGCCACTACCTTGCCTTCCTGCATTAGTACACATCCAAACCCTTGATGTGATGCATCACAGTATACCTCAAAGTCTTTGCGCACATCGGGCAGGGTTAACACAGGCGTGGTAGTCAATCTCTCTTTCAACTTTTGGAAGCTCTCTTCACATGCCTTGGTCCATTCAAACTTCTTCTCCTTCTTGAGTAGTTGAGTCATTGGCCTGGCAATCCGAGAAAATCCTTCTATGAATCTCCGGTAGTATCCAGCCAATCCAAGGAAGCTCCTCACTTCAGTGACGGAAGCTGGCTGCTGCCACTCCATGACTGCTGCTATTTTGGCGGGATCAACAGATATTCCTCCTGCTGACACTATGTGTCCTAAGAAACTAATGTCATGCAGCCAGAATTCACACTTGCTAAACTTTGCATATAATTGATGCTCCTTTAGCCTTTCCAATACCAGGCGCAGATGTTCCGCATGCTCTTCAGCATTCTTGGAGTATATAAGGATGTCGTCAATAAAGACCACGACAAACTTGTCCAAATACTCCATGAATACCTTGTTCATCAGGTTCATGAAGTAGGCTGGGGCATTGGTTAACCCAAAAGACATGACTGTAAACTCATACAGCCCATATCTAGTGGTGAAAGCCGTCTTAGGTATATCTTCAGCTCTAATCTTCAGTTGATGATAGCCCGATCTTAGGTCTATTTTGGAGAATACCGTGGCTCCACCAAGTTGATCGAATAAATCATCAATCCTGGGGGGGTGGGTATTTGTTCTTGATGGTTACTTCATTTAGGGCCCTGTAATCCACACACATCCGCGTGGTGCCATCTTTCTTCTTCACAAATAATACTGGAGATCCCCAAGGCGAGGAACTCGGCCTAATGAACCCCTTATCCTGCAACTCATATAGTTGCTTCTTTAATTCTTCTAACTCATCCACCGTCATCCGGTATGGTCTCTTGGAGACGGGTGCAGCACCGGGCTTTAGGTTGATGACAAATTCCAAATCTCTGTCTGGTGGCATGCCTGGTAATTCCTCGGGAAATACTTCAGGGTAGTCTTGTACCACAATCATTCCTTCTAATGGCACATCTTCACAATAATAGATTGCCCGGCCCCAGCGGTACGGGCGATCCACCTTCACTTCTATTGTTAACCCAGGACACTTGGTCAAATTGACTTTCCTAGTGGCACAGCTTATGACCCCTTGATACTTTGCGAGCCAATCCATTCCCAATATAATATCCAGAGTTTGGGAGGGTAAAACTATTAGATCAGCTAAGAAGTCCCACCCTTCCATAGTAATTGCTACCCCAGGGCACACTAGGGTGGTAGTAATTGGTCCAGCTGGTGAATTAAGAATTACTGGCTTCTTTAGAGTATATACTGGTAATCCCAACTTGTTGGCATACCCCTTAGATATAAATGAATGGGAAGCTCCTGAATCAAACAATACTTGTGCTGGTATGGTTTTAACAGAGAACGTACCAATAAGGACTCCAGCGGCTTCTTGAGCTTCTTCAGCCGTGATGTGGTTGACTCGGCCGCGGTTTGAGGCTGGTGCACTTTTACTGCCTTGTGAACTCTGATGCCCTTTGCTGGGTGCTGAAGCTTGACTACGCACGGGGGCGTTTTGCTTTTGTGGGCAATTACTGACATAGTGTCCTTTTTCTCCACAACCAAAACATTTAATGTTGGCCACTGGGTTGGTGCCATTGTACTGCCCACCTGTGCGAGGAGCTTGATATGGAGTTCCCCCCGGTCGAGGAGCAAATGCTGACGCACTGGATTGAGTAGTCCTTGGGGTTGAGGAATTACCCAAGAGCTTCTGAATGAACCTTCCTTGGGGGTGCTGAGCCGATAGCTTTCGCTTGCGGCTGGCCTCCAGGTTCTTCCTCTCATTTTCCAGAATCAGTGCCTTATTCACCAGTTGATGAAAGCTGGTGAAGTCTTGAGTGATCAGCTGAACTCGTAGCTCCTCGTTCATCCCTTCAAAGAATCTGTCAATCTTTTCTTCTTCGTCCTCCACATCCTTTGGGGCATATCGGGCCAATTGTGTGAATTTGGTAAGGTACTCATTTATTGACCTATTTCCCTGCTTGAGTGTGCGAAACTCATTCTTCTTCATTCGCATTACTCCGGTTGGAACGAAGTTAGCCTTGAAAGTGGTCTTGAATTCCTCCCAAGGAACTGCTTCTGTGCTTGTTTCTGTGGTGGCATCCTCCTGGCCCCTGGCGGCCAAGTAATTCTCCCACCAAGCTGCTGCGGCGCCCTGCAGCTGGTGTGCAGCGAACATGACTTTGTCTTCCTCTGCGCATTTAATTTGGCGCAGCTTTCTCTCAATATCTCGAAGCCAGTCCTCGGCTTCCAGTGGTTCTTCTGCCGATGTAAATGTGATCGGCCTTGTCCTCTGGAAATCTCCCAAGTCAGCTCTATGCCCTCCTGAGCTTCCTTGCTGTCCCGCATATATGGCTTGCAAAATCTGAGTTTGTTGTGTCATAACTTGGGCCATTGTAGGGTGTTCCGGAGGGTTTGGAAGGTTGTCATTTCCCTGGTCTTGAGCTCTACCTTGGTCTTCAGGCAGAATCCCCGCGATTTGAGTCTACCTCGGCTGGGTTTGTATTAGTCTGAGCCCTGGTAGTTCTTCGGCTGGCCATCTGCAGTGGTGGCTTTATACTCAATGCTAGTTCTATATGTAGGAGAAACAAGGGGTGCCAACCCATACAAGAGAAAGCAGTAAAACCAGGACGAGGCAATTTCCAACATAAGGCCGATATCCAGCCAACCACATAAATATGTCAACAATTACATAGCCAGCTTTTATGCTGGGCTTACAATTACATCATAATAATTAAAGTTCATAGGTTCGCAACTACGAAATGGAAAGGACGGATACATCAACTAAGATACATGAAGTTAGTACTTGCATCACACACTGCAAGTACATCGCGATCCCATCTACTCCTCCAGATACCCGTAGCCAGATGGGCTGTAGTGCGGGGACCTGGAACGGGAGCGGCTCCCACTGAACTCCGACGGATCGGAGTCCTCGGCGTCCGAGGGCGCGCGTGGGGGGCTACGGCTCTGGGGAGGCTCTCCCCCCCCCGAAGTGCAGCCCGGGACCCGGAGGCCGCGTGCTCTTACGCGCGGTCATCCGAGTGCGGGGTCCGGATCCTGGTGGTGGCGGTGCTGGAGCTGCTGCAAGGGTGGAGGCCCGTCGGAGCTGAGCTTGGAGGGCGGCCACCTCTGCCTGGGCCTGCGCCAAGGCCTGCTCGCTCTTGGCGAGCTGCTCCCGTAGCGCCACCCTGGAGCCGTGCCCAGCGGTAAGGCGCTGTCGGAGAAGGGTGATCTCCTCCAAGGCTGCGGTGTGGGCTGCGCCCATAGCCCTGGTGAGAGCGACCTGGTGTGTTAGCGCAGGGTCGTCTTCGTCAACCGGCAGGTTCGTCTCATTGTACCGCGCACCATCCTGGCGCGACGGGTAGAAACGATAGGGCGTGCGGCGAATGGCAGTCTCATATATGTCACACAGCCGTGCCGCGGCGAGGCGCGCGGCGTCCTGGATCGCGTCTGCCCTGGTACCCCTCCGATGCTCCGTGGTAAAGACATGAGGCTGATCTTGTTCGCTTTTTGGGTAGATGTAGACCTGCATGGTCCAAGATTCATCTTCTCCTATGGTAGCCTTCAGTCCACGGTAGATAGGTTGCTCGTCGTAGCCCATGTAATGTAGAAGCTTGCGCAAGATGCTTGCGAATTCATTTTCATAGACACCGTGGCCCAAATAATCCCAGTCCCCTTCATATCCCGTTCCTGCCATCTGTAAATGTTATGGTTCCAGTGTTAGTACTTTTCCAAAATGTAATGAAAAATAGAGTAGAGCAGATTCTAGGAAGGATACGAGTAAGAACATTATACTATGATTTTGGAAATTATTTTCTTGCTTTCATAAGTATTGTATTCCTAGGCCATCCTAATTTTTCCATCCTAAGGCTTTACCCTACGGTCGTATGCTCTGATACCAGCGCTGTCAGACCCGGATTTTTCAATCCGAATCTTACTGTGTTTCACTGCACTAATCCCTGGATCAGTAGTTAGTGCACACAGGTACATTGCTGAATCATTTCATACATCGCATAGTCATCCAATATATTACACACACTGAAATACACCACGTCGGGTGATAGTTTACAAAAGGGGCCGACTAGGCCAAGGTCTTTATTACAACAACGCAGCGGAAATTATAGCAAAAACAGACCCAAATCCACAGGCAAGCGGCCAGTAGGGTAATGTGCACAATATATGCCACCAGGGTCCCGGCAATATAAATGTACACAACGCCTAGGGTCTACTTGTCTATGCCTAACTACCGAGGCCTACGCCTTAATTAGCGCCTTTGCTTCCGTCGATGTTGGCGGGGGCCTCCTTGTAGGCGTAGTGTTCTTGAACTCCGGTTTCTGAATTGTATCGCAAGAGCGAGAATGAGCACTCCGACCCCGTGCTCAGCAAGCCAACACACAGAATGCAATAATTATACATGCATGGCTATCAAAGGATGGCTGGGGCTCATTTTATTTTGCGGAGAGTGCTTTTGAATACAATTATAGGAAATTCCCTGAGACCTAGCAATTTTGAACTCAAAACTTTTGTTTATAAGGTAAGTTGATCTCATAGTTGACACAGATTCCATCCACCATTCCATGGCATCTGCGCCATATAGCATCTTTCAGCATTATAGCCGCTTAACGTACCACTGGGACGACACCCAGGACAATTCCAAACCAGAGCAGTCCTTCGCCCTTCCAGTTTCCATTCCCAGTTTCCCACGTTTTTAAAACAGAACTATATCCAGTTAAGTTCCCATGTCTGCCCATGACCGCGGGCACGGCTATTCGAATAGTTTTGACTCTGCAGAGTTTGTACACTTTCACCACAAGAGATAATCAACTCGTTGCCCCACACGTTTCCTTAGACATGTGGTTGAGCAGACCATCACAGTGACTTTTCAAAGTATCTAGTCCTATCTCCCATCTCACCTTATGGGTAACCTCCCATTTGCGATGGGCCCCATCTGTTTGCACGGGATGTTTCTCACTACTACTAGCGTACGGGCTTCCCTCCCCTCTGCGCTAGCACGACTGAGAAACTTCACCCCTCACTGGTGTCCCTTCAGGCCCCCTCGCCATAGCATAACCCCATCAATCCACTACCAGTGAGATGAGTCCGGGATTTCGATAAATTTACTTAGCCAAGTTGTATTTTACAGACTTGTGGTTGTACTGTTTTACACGGGCTGACATGACAAGATTCAGGCCTTAGAGCTACCTGGATGGTTCTACCACATTTCACATTTCTTTGTGCATTCCTTCGCACCACATTCCAGCCACCAAACCATTCCATCCAGGTATTTAAGCAGTTTGGGATTTTTCAGAGGTAGAAAATAATATGTCCACCTACTACAGTCATTCCACCCATGACTGTTTCCCAAACAATATCATATTTTTGCAAGTGTTGCTTTTGGGGCAGCAAGGTACCCCCGTTCTTATCTAGCAATACTAAGCCGCGGAATAATTATTTGGACTTACTGTAAAGCATATGATAATATGAATTTTTCTAGGGCGACAAGGTTCACATGACCAATCATGGCAATGGATCTTTATTAACAAGCATTAAAGTAGGTATCTAACTACCACTTTCTTAAAATGAACATATTTCATCACATAAAATAACAGCATGCATGTTCATAATTTAAAGGAAATTAACTTTGCAAAACATAGGTTCAGAAATGGTCAAGGTGTTAACTCGCCTTGGTCACAGGGGTCGGTTTCTTGGTGGTCTGGTGCTTCTTGTGCTGCTGCCTCGATATCTTCCTCTTGAGCCTCGTAGGCTATTTAATCGTACGGAATACCTAATTAAAAGAAAAACGACCAATCAATAAAATATCACCAGAAATTCAAATGAACTCAAAAAAATATGGTTCTGGTTCCATTAGATGGATCTTGAATTTAAACGAATTTAGAAATTTGTTTCATTCAATTCGGAGCTAAAATGAAGAAGTTATAAGCAGTCAAAGTTTTCGGTCCCAGTCAAATCCAAAAATTACCAAATTTTGACATGTGGGGCCCACGGTCAGCCCCGATTCTTTTTAATTTCCATTTTTATTTACTTTTCGGTTTTTCTGTGCTACTGACATGTGGGTCCGGTTACTGTTCATGGGGTCCACATGTCAGTACGGTTCGTTCTTGGATGTATCACTGACCGGTGGGGTCCAGCGGTCAGCGGTGACTCGGGAATGCAGTGGCTGACAGGTGGGGCCCACCTGTCAGACCGAAATAAAATGGAGAAAACTCAACCCGGCGCTGCGGAGCCGGAGGCTCGAACGCGCGCGGCCGGGGAGCTGGGAGGGAGAGGAGAGTTAACGCTGATAGCCAAGAGAGCAGGGGAGGCTTTGCCTACCTCTATAGGGCAATTTATTCCCTTGAGGTGGGTCGGCAGCGGGGTCGGGCAGTGAAGTCGGGGGCGACGGTGGCCGGCGGCGAGGGGCTGTCGGGGAGGTTCGGGGAAGCGGTGAAATGCGTTCCTCGTCGTGCGGGGAAGACGATGGTGCAGTTGCCCGGGGCCGAGGAGGTCCGGAGATGGGTCGGCGGCGTGCGGTGGCGGCGATCCGGAGTGGTTCTCGGTGACGGTGATGTACGGGCTACGGGAAGCTCGGGCGAGGCCGGGGACGACTTCGCGGTGCTTCGGAGATGATGTGGGCAAAAGGAACTGGCTTTTGGTGGCTCGGGTCGAGAGATTGCGCGGGTGGCCGGAGTTGGGGACGATGAGGGCTCGCCGGCGTTTGAGTGGATGTGGGCTCGATTACCTGCTGCAGGACGAAGATGGCGATGTGTGGAGCTCAACGGGGGTCTACGCCCTTTTATACCTGCGCGGAGGAGAGCTGGCAACGGGCGGCGCCCGTGCGGTCGCGTCGGAGCTGGTGGCGGAGGCAGGTAGGGCTGCAGGCGGTGTTAATGCAGGTCCTGTCCGTGAAGACCCACTGCACGCCTACGCCCCCGGGGTGGTTGCCTCTGCGCAGCTGCTTCCCTCCTCCTTTTGCCCGCGTGAAACGGCAGCGGATCGGCCGGGTGAAGCGACGCAGCGGGGAAAAGCCTGGGGCGGTGGCGCCAAGTCAAGGGCGACGGGAAGGGCGCAGGCTTTCCACCTGGGCAACGGGGTGACGCAGCGGGGCGAGGCTGTGCATGCGCGCCACGGGGAGCAAAAGCTCTGCCCGTGGTGCCAGCGCGCCCGCGCGGGAGAGAAACGGGAGCGGGACGACGAAGCTGACAGGGCGGGCCCATCGGTCAGCGGGAGAGGGGAGAGGAAAGCGCGATGGCGCGGATGAAGCCGCGTGGCGGAGAGGGTCGATCGGGCGGCCGGTGCGGTTTAAGTGAGGGGAACGGAGGAGATCGGCCGAGGCGATCGGGCGGCTGAGAGCGATGCCAGAGGCGGACGGGCCGGATGGGCCGAGGCGCGCGAAAGGGGAAATCGCGGCTGTCCACGCGGCGAGCGGGGGTAAGGGGAAGGCGGGATCCGCCTGGCGACGTGGCTCAATCCCACCCGTCCAGGTGTCGGACGGAGGGCGGTGGATTTTCTGATTTCTTTTTGGATTTTAGGTTTTGCTTTTAGAAATTACCAGAAAATCCCAATAAGTCCGGAAAAATATGAAAATGCTTCCAAAAATTCTAGGAAAATTCTCAGAGGTTCCTGGTAATATTCTGGACTTAATAAAAATATTTCCAACTAAAGTGGGTATTTATTTTACTTACTTCCCTTATTTTCCATGCCATTGTTTTTCCAGAAATAATATTCTATGCCCTAAATCCAATTTCTCTATTTACTTTTATGGATCATCTTTTCAGATTCTTGTTTACAATTGTTTGTCTTTCTCTTTTATAAATTCTTTAATTTCTGGAACCTTAACCAAATTCAGAAAAGCATCGAAAAATCCAAATCCAAATGGAATACATTGCAAAAGTAATTCAAAATCCCCTCATTTTTCTAATCCCAGTTTTTGGGATGTTACAATTTGTATCAATATTTATTTTAAAAATATGAATTCATATTCGTATTTAAGACTATTTGATTCGTACTTGATTCTTTTCTATCCCTATATAAAAGTGAGAACAAAATGCTCCAATAAAAAGACCGCCCTCTATTTTCCCACAACAGGAGATATGCAAGATATTTTTGACAAAATCCTCCGTAACAACCAGATAGTACCAATATTTAAATATTTTCTGTGAGAGAATTGTTTCCTTAATAGTTTCCTTATATTGGTTAGAAATTTAGGATCTTTCCACATGAGGATGTTTGAATAGTTTGACAAATCTATAAATAGGTTAGCATGTATGCATTGTAGATACACTAAACTTACTCAAGGTTATAATACAAAAATGTAGAGAGGTCACAATAGTTCATGTGTTTTCATTTTATACACTTTACTCATACTTTTCCATCGTAAATCCAGCAAGTAAGAGTGAGGAGAATGGGGAAAAATATAGGGGAGGGACAAGTTGGTAAACTTTTTGCATGTAAAGTAATCCGACACCAAATGAAATGTTAGGTTATCTAATAATAAAATCTTACTTCTTTCGTTGATTTTAATTAGTAAAAAAGACTTGATTAGTAACATTTGAAATTTTATGTGACTAAAACAAAACTCATATTGTTAAAATAAAAAAAAGTGTTGAAATTTTGTATCAAAGATTCAAAATATCCAACCCCCAATCAGAAAATTCTCTCTGTCACTATCCCTTGACCTGTCCTAGAATTTCAAACCAATATGCCATCAATATCATCTTCGTATTGCTCAAATGAGAGATAATCAAGCGAGACTGATGGCCGCCGAGGCGCCGGAGAGCAAGAACATCAAGAAGGTGGGGCCGTCGTACTCCTCGTTGGCGAGCTCGACGTAGTTGTCACCAGGCCATCGATAGCATCTTCGTGTTGCTCATACGAGAGATATAATCAAGCGAGATTGATGGTCACCTAGGCGCCGGAGAGCAAGTACGTCGAGCAGGTAGGACCGTCGTACTCCTCGCTGGTGAGCTCGACATTGTCGTCGCCAAGCAGCTCTCTGATGCGGGCACTGTTGGATTAATTGGGTCTGGCCCATTTTAATTTAACAATTAATCAAATGAAATTCCTAGACCCACAATTAATGACTGGTTGCAATTGTGTGCTCATATAGACAAGTTGAGGAGGGCAATTGGGATACCACATGAGCGCGCCGCCATGCCGTGCCGTGCCGAGCCGAGTCGTGGCGTGGCGACTGTAACGGACGTGTTAATTGCACCGTGTTTATGGCGGCTGTAACAGACGTGTTAATTGCACTATGTTTATGGCTGCTGTAACGGACGTGTTAATTGCACCATGTTTATGGCGGCTGTAACAGACGTGTTAATTGCACTATGTTTATGGCTGCTGTAACGGACGTGTTAATTGCACCGTGTTTATGGCGGCTGAAACGGGCGTGTTAATTGCACCGTGTTTATGGCGGCTGAAACGGACGTGTTAATTGCACCGTGGTGATGGCGTCCGTTACTGGTAACGGATCCATTATGGTGTCCAGGTTTGTTTCCCCAGCCCTCTGGCGCAGCTATATAACCGGCCCTTTCCCTCCTTCTCTAGTGCGAGACAAAAATCTCTGCTGCTGCGCTACTCTCTGCAATCTCCGGTCCAGAGCCTTGCGCGCACAAGGTTCTGGGCGAGCAGGCCTCCGAAACTCTGTCTGCTTGTGTACCTGCACGGGTAGGCAGGCGATCAAGTTTTTGGGGAGCGCTTCGGCGCGACTACTCAATCTGTGGCGTACGTCGTCTACTTCCTAGTGGTAAACTGTTCGCGAGACTACACTGCGAACATCTTCCTGCATCACGCCTCGTCCTGCATCACGCCTCGATCGACTACATCGAATAGGTCATCATGTCGACTGATGGTAACGGCGCATCCGGTGTCTCCGACACTGGCCCCGCTCGAGGGTATAACCTGAAAACTTCTCTGGTGTATTTGTATCTGTGCGCTATGAATATGTTAATAGGTGCTGCTGTTAGCTTGTTCATTAGCAAATATGAATACATCATTGTTGAATCACTCATGCTTTTGTATGTCATGTTTTATATGCTGAATTTCTGGATTAAAATATGCCGAAAATTGACTAGATATTCAACAATCCAAAAACTTAATAGGTCTTTTTCGGTAGTTGGCTTTGCTGCGTCGCTTAAGTCGCACCCTCCGTTTGATGGTTCCAATTTTAAGAGATGGCGTGCACGTGCGATCTTGTGGTTTACTGCCATGGAATGTTTTCATGTTGCACAAGGCAAGCCCGCTGAGCCTCTTTCTGCTGAGGATGAACGCAAGTTCAATGTAGCGGATAACTTGTTTCGAGGTGCACTTGTGCGATGTGTACATGCATTTGCCTATGGGCAAAGAGATGTGAAATGCACTTGAGACCAAGTTCGGAGTTTCTGATGCTGGCAGTGAGCTGTATGTCATGGAGCAGTTCTATGACTACAAGATGGTCGATGACCATTCTGTAGTAGAACAAGCTCATGAGATTCAGGCGCTGGCAAAGGAGCTTGATAACAATAAGTGTGAGTTACCGGACAAGTTTGTGGCTGGCGGTATTATCGCCAAGTTACCATCTTCTTGGTCGGATTTTGCTACCTCTCTAAAACACAAGAGGCAGGAGTTCAGTGTTACTGATCTCATTGGCACTCTTGGTGTTGAAGAGAAGGCGAGGGCAAAAGATACTCGTGGCAAGAAAGTTGCTGCTGAGGGAGGTTCTAGTGCCAATTTGGTGCAGAAGAAGAACCCTTAGGCTTCCCACAATAAGAAGAAAAATAAGCCTATTGTCAAGCCCAAGGCTACTACTGAGTTTAAGAAGAAAGGTAAAGGAAAGGGCAGCTGCTTTGTGTGCGGAGATTCTGGCCATTGGGCTAAGGATTGTCCAGACCGCAAGGATAAGCAGAAGAAGTCTGCTAACATGGTTATTAGTGATGCTGGAGAAACATCGGGGTACGATAATTATTTACCTACAGTTCTTTCTGTTTGTCAATCACCTGAGTGGTGGGTTGACACTGGTGCTAATATTCATGTGTGTGCTGATGTTTCCTTGTTTTCATCTTATCAGGTCTGTCGAGGTTGCTCCCTGTTGATGGGGAACGGATCGCATGCAGCTGTTCATGGTGTTGGTACGGTCAATTTGAAGTTTACTTCGGGAAAGACCGTGCAGCTGAAGAACGTGCAGCATGTCCCCTCCATAAAGAAGAATCTTGTCAGCGGATCTCTACTGTGTAGAGATGGTTTTAGGCTTGCATTTGAGTCCAATAAATGTGTCGTATCTAAGTATGGAACATTTGTTGGTAAAGGCTATGAGAGCAGAGGCTTGTTCCGTTTTTCTTTGATGGATTCCTATAATAAAGTTGTGAACCATGTGTGTAACGATGATGATGAATCTAATGTTTGGCATTCACGACTTTGTCATGTTAATTTTGGGTGTATGACGCGCTTAGCTAATATAAATTTAATCCCGAAATTCACTTTGGTCAAAGGTTCTAAGTGCCATGCGTGTGTTCAATCGAAACAACCTAGCAAGCCTCACAAGGCAGCAAAAGAGACGAGGAATTTGGCACCGTTAGAACTCATTCATTCTGATTTGTGCGAGATGAATGGTGTGTTGACTAAAGGTGGAAAGAAATATTTCATGACGCTTATAGATGATTGCACTAGATTTTGCTACGTGTACTTATTGAAAACAAAAGATGAAGCGTTGAATTACTTTAAGATCTATAAAGCTGAGGTAGAAAACCAACTTGAGAAGAAAATCAAGCGGGTAAGAAAACCAACTTACCACTGGGACGACACCCAGGACAATTCCAAACTAGGGCCTTACACTGCCCTTCCACTTTTCCAACCCATCATAAAGCATTTTGAAATAGAACTATATCTGGTTAAGTTCCCATGTCCGCCCTTGACCGTGGGCACGGCTATTCGAATAGTTTTAGACTCTGCAGAGTTTGTACACTTTCACCACAAGAGACAATCAACTCATTGCCCCGCACGATTCCTTAGACGTGTGGTTGAGCAGACCATCACAGTGACTTTTCAAAGTATCTAGACCCTTTTGTCATCTCACCTTTTATGGGAAACTGCCCACTTGCGGTGGGTCCCATCTGTAAGCGGGATGTTTCCCCCAGCCACTACGCAGCTCGGGCTTCTACCTCCCCGCAACGTAGGACAGCTGGGAAACTTCACCCTCCATTGGTGTCCCTTCAGGCCCCCTTGCCATAGCATAACCCCTTCACACCCCTACCAGTGAGATGAGTCCGGAGTTTCGATAAATTTATTTAGCCAAGTTGTATTTTACAGACTTGTGGTTGTACTGTTTTACCCGGGAGGTCATGACAAGATTCAGTCCTTAGTGGTATCTGGGCGGTCTACCACTAACCCACTTTGTGCTTCCACTGCACCACACTCACACACCCTCGAACCAATCCGCCCAGATATTCAAGCAAGTTGGGGATTTTGGAAGCATAAAATAACCATATCAAAATATACCAGTCATTCCCACTATGACTGCCCAAAATCAGTTCCTCATAATTAAAAGTGACCATGATGTTTGGGGTATTTCAGCGCCCCCTGAGTATTAATGCAACACTAAGCATAGCATATCATTAGGGACTTATTTTCGAAATATTAGTATTATACTTTTGCTAGGGCGACAAGGTTTACACATTCAATCATTCCAAAGGAGGGGTAATACTATTCAAGGTAAACATTGGCATATAACTGGAATATCAAGTTTAGCATGTATTTGCATAAAAATAACAGCATGCATTTTGTTAATTTAAAACAAAGTAATTTGCATAAATGTGGGTTCAACATGATCAAAGTATTGACTCGCCTGGCGCGGTTTTACCGCTGTCTTGAGCTCACACAAGGCTTTCTCTTGAGCTTCTGGTCTTTATCTTCACTTTGTTCTTGATCTTGCTCGATCCATTGATTCTTCGGGACTCCAATTTCTAGCTACGCGATAAGCGACTGAATCCAAATAAAGGCAAATAACTCAAAAGATCCAAATAAATCCGATTAATTCAAATGGCCGATTTAATTTAATTTATACACTTATTACGATTTGTGAATAGAAGGATGTTTCAGATTGGTGTG
Organism: Dendrocalamus latiflorus; assembly: GCA_017311315.1. NCBI lineage: Eukaryota > Viridiplantae > Streptophyta > Magnoliopsida > Poales > Poaceae > Dendrocalamus > Dendrocalamus latiflorus. The sequence continues at coordinate 12,992,211 of CM029654.1, read as the reverse complement.
TTGCAAACACAGTGGCAGCTGGACCTGAGTGAGAGAACGAGTTACCTGAATGACTTTACCGTGAGGGAAAATTTTTAGGATAATAAGAGATCAAAAGTGAGGAATTATCTACAGGAATTATCTACTTTGGAAAAGTGGCCAAACGTAGCCGATTGGAGAAAGGCGAGGTTCGATCTTTTTATTACCAACTTCTATTATTATTAGATTCGCATTTATCAAGGGAATTCCATGAGTCGGGTTATACCTATAGACTGGTGCAGGAGTTTAATGTATAAATTTTATCTTCAGGTAAGTATTCCTTGCAACTTAGGTTATGGTAAGGGCAAACTGGACTGATGGATGAGATCTGTACTTATTCTACAAATCTTTTAGTCAAAAGTATTATAACACTTGGATACCTTTATTAAGTTTTTGATTAAGTGTTTACTTTGGAATGTTTATTTATATTAGATAGGTCATTTTAATGCCCGATGCACTAGTGCTATTACATTTTAGCATCTATATATTAAGAAGGCCTTTTAGAGATGTAGGAATGATAGTCATACTTTAGATGGTTACCTTTACATCCCTTTACTATTCAAACCTGCTACATATGATTACATTTTGTTACCTCTACTAAATTAAAACTACTACCTAAGATTTCGTGGTCGGCAATATGTTAATGTTAGGGTTTATATTTTCAATAAGGCCTAAGATGTTTAAAAATTGAACTAACATATTTACTAATGGCGCATATATGTCATCAACATTTTTTTTCTAACTATTTATCTATATTCATTTGCTTATGAATGTCTCTAACTTCAATGGACATCCTTTTTCATATACTTTGAATATTTTGCTTAATTCATGTTCCTTGACTGGTTACTAATTATTCACTAATTCTAACGTTAAGATTTAATTAGTGGTATCATTATCATTTTATTTGCACCTTTGTTATTATTAAGCTTGGCTTTATTTTAAATTTTTATTTACCTAGCAAAACTTGTCATACAGGGTTATATTTCAGTGTTTGCTAATTAGGATTTACTTATTGGCAGTATTTTAAATATTGACCTAGGTTCTAAGTATAATTAAGGGTAGTTTCAATTCCTCATTATTGAAATGCTATATTTGTTGATACACTTATTATTACTATTATTATTTTCATTATTATTTTTATTGACTTTATGTTAATTGCTTGATAATAAGAAAAGGGTCCATGGCATAAATTTATTTTAATTAATCTTGTATGTGAGGACCAACTTATTAATTAGCATAATATTTTTAAATGCTAATTTTGTCTATATTAATTGCATAAATCTTTTCTTTATGAGCTCATGGGCAAATATTCTTATTCTTATTATTAGCCACACTTTAGTTTATTAGAATACATGCATGAACATTTCTTACACATGATCCTAGTATCCAGCAAAAAAAAGGCCATTGGTCACTATTCACTTCTGGCATCTGAACTCAACTCAGTGGCTTGGTTGGCCCACATGACAGAAGAGAGAGAGAGAGCTAGAGGAGGATGCTGCCGGCTAAGACAGAGTAGAGCAGAACAGGGGGCCTAAGCAGAGGAGGGGGCGCCGGAGCTGGGCGACGACGACGCCGGCGAGGAGTGGCCGGGTAGGCTGCGGCGACTAGCAAAACGGAACCCCCAAGCAACGAGGAGGCTCCGAGAGGTAGTCACTTCGGCTGGGGAGGCGCCAGGGCGAGCTGGCGGCGGCGTTAGGCGGCCGGTGATGAGGGGAAATGGGGCGCCGGCGGCCGGAAGGGAGGGAGAGCGAAATAAGGGGAGCACGAGCAAGAGTGAGCCATGGGAACCTTACCATGTCGTCCATGGTGGCGGGGAGGTGACAAGGAGCGCCGGCATCGGGAGCCATGGGCGGCGCGGGGAGGCTCACCGTGGCGGGGAAGCTTGGGCGGCGGAGGGCGGCGGTCGACCATGGGGGTGGCTTCCACGGCTGATGGAGGAGCTCCCGGCACCGGGAATTGAATCGGGGCTCGGCGAATCGGCGGGGAGCTCGGGCGCCGGAGGTCGGGAAGAAGGAGGGGGCCGGCGGCAATTGGGGGCGCTACGGCTCAATTACTTGCAGGGGAAAGGAGAAGGGGTTATTGCGACGTGATTGGAGCTCCCAGGCGAGGTTTTTATAGCCGGGAGAGGGGGCACGCGGCGAGGCAGCGGCTGCCTCCGCCCTATTCACGCTGGCGGGGGGAGATGGATCATATCTTGCCGAGATTTTGTGGGGGAGGGAAGTAACGGGTGGTGCTTTGAACTTGCCCGGGGGTGAGAGAGAGAGAGAGAGGGATCTGCTGCGGCAGAGCGCGAGAGAGAGCTGGCGCGAGGGGCGCGGCCGCGTGGAGAAGAAGGAGCCGAGGAAGAAGAAAGAGAGGAGCGCGAGCGCGGGCGGGTCCATCGGCCAGAGGAAGAGGCGCGAGTGAAGGTGGGGCCGCTGTCAGCGGGGAGAGGCGCGAAGGAGCGGTGAGGCTTCGGGCCCGCGGGCAGGGAGAGAAAGCGGGGAAGGGCGGTCCGCCGCGCAGTGAGAGCGGGCGCACTGCGCACGCGGGCGTCCGCGCGGCCACGCGGCAGCGGGAGGAGAGGCGCGGGCGAGATGCGGGCCCGCATGGCAGCGGCGCGTGCTGCGCCCGCGGAAGCTGGGCCGCGTGATGGAGGGCGCGGGCGACGCGTCGCGCATCAGGCCGGCCAGGTGTCGGCCCGAGGGGAGAAGGAGGGTGATTTTTCATTTTTATTTTTCAGGATTTTCAGAAACGCGCAGTTAATTGAATAAATCTTAGAAAAATCTGAAATTACTTCCAAAAATTTCAGAAAATTTCACAGAAGCTCATGAGGACCATCTGGACTTAATAAAAATATTTTCAACTATTTTTGGTATTTAATTTATTTACTTCCCTTGTTACTCATGTCATTGTTAAAAATAAACTTTTATATTTTAGGCCTATTTCTCTCCCCTTTCTTTTCTGGATCATATTTTCAGATTCTTAATTTAGATTTTAAGTTTCCTTTATTTGTATATTCTTATGTGTAGCATTAATATTATTGATTTTGATTTTGGTCTTTATTGAATTTCTTTAACTTTTGAGAGCTCAATAAGAATTTAAAAATACCATGAAAATCCAAATTCAAATATTATAATAGACAAAATAACTCAAACTCCATATTTTAAAATTTAAAAACTTCAGGATGTTACAGAAGCTATATTGACCGCATGTCTATCCTGAATAGAGTTTCTACAAAGAACAAAGAAGTAACACCATTTGAGGAATGAGAAAAGAAGAAGTTGACTCTTTCATACTTGCGCACCTGGGGATGTTTGGCCAAAGTTAACGTGGCAATTGTCAAGAAGCGCAAACTTGGACCAAAAACCGTAGATTGTGTATTTCTTGGTTATGCTATGCACAGCATGGGTTATAGGTTCTTAATTATAAAAACTGGAGTACCTGACGTGCGTGTTGGTACAATCATAGAGTCCAGAGATGCTACATTTTTTAGAATGAATTTCCTATGATATGTGATGTACCTAGCTCATCTAGTCAAGAACCTATAATTTCCCTTGATTCTTTTGTGCCGATAGAACATGTTGAGCAAACGCCTATGGAAAATCCTGAGGAGGATAACAATGAAATTACTCGAAAGAGTAAAAGACAGAGGATTGCAAAGTCTTTTGGTGATGATTTCATTGTATACCTCATGGATGACACTCCAAGAACCATTGAAGAGGCATATTCTTCTCCTGACGCTGACTATTGGAAGGAAGCAGTACGGAGTGAGATGGACTCTATTATGTCTAATGGAACTTGGGAGGTCGTTGACCGTCCTTATGGGTGTAAACCTGTAGGATGTAAATGGGTTTTCAAGAAAAAGCTTAGGCCTGATGGTACAATTGAAAAGTACAAGGCAGGGCTTGTGGCCAAGGGTTATACTCAGAAAGAAGGCGAGGACTTCTTTGATACTTATTCACCTGTTGCCCGTTTGACCACAATTCGAGTACTACTTGCACTGGCTGCATTTTATGGTCTTCTCGTTCATCAAATGGACGTTAAGATAGCTTTCCTAAATGGAGAGTTGGAGGAGGAGATTTATATGGATCAGCCAGACGGGTTTGTGGTAGAAGGTCAAGAAGGAAAGGTGTGCAAGTTGTTAAAGTCTTTGTATGGCCTAAAGCAAGCACCTAAGCAATGGCATGAGAAGTTCGATAGAACTTTGACATCTGCTGGGTTTGTTGTGAATGAAGCCGACATATGTGTGTACTATCGCTATGGTGGGGGAGAAGGAGTGATCTTGTGCTTGTATGTTGATGACATACTGATTTTTGGGACCAACCTCAATGTGATTGAGGAAGTCAAGGACTTTCTGTCCAAGAGTTTTGAGATGAAAGATTTGGGAGTGGCTGATGTGATTCTTAACATTAAGCTACTGAGAAGAGGTGATGGTGGGGTTACACTTGTGCAATCCCACTATGTAGAGAAGGTCTTGAGTCACTTTGGTTATAGTGACTGCAAGCCTGCTTCTACTCCTTATGATCCTAGTGTGTTATTGAGAAAAAACCGAAGAATAATAAGGGATCAATTGAGATACTCCCAGATCATTGGCTCATTGATGTATTTAGCTAGTGCAACGAGGCCTGATATCTCGTTTGCTGTGAGCAAGCTAAGCCGGTTTGTTTCAAATCCGGGAGATGATCATTGGCGTGCTCTTGAGAGAGTGATGCGCTATCTAAAGGCAACTGTGAGCTATGGGATTCACTATGCTGGGTACCCAAAGGTACTGGAGGGCTACAGTGATTCAAACTGGATCTCTAATGTTGATGAGATTAAAGCCACAAGTGGATATGTGTTCACACTTGGAGGTGGTGCTGTTTCCTGGAAGTCTTGCAAGCAGACCATCTTAACGAGGTCAACCATGGAAGCAGAACTCACAGCGTTAGATACCGCAACTGTTGAGGCTGAGTGGCTTCGCGAACTCCTTATGGATTTGCCGGTGGTTGAAAAACCGATACCGGCTATCCTGATGAACTGTGATAATCAGACTGTAATTATCAAGGTGAACAGTTCTAAGGACAACATGAAGTCATCTAGGCATGTTAAGAGGCGGTTGAAGTCCGTCAGAAAGCTGAAAAACTCCGGAGTGATAGCGCTGGACTATGTCCAGACAGTTAGTAATCTGGCCGACCAATTTACAAAGGGTTTATCACGTAATGTGATAGATAGTGCATCGAGTGAGATGGGCCTGAGACCCACATGAGTCATACCACAGTGGTAACCTGTTCTACGTGATCGGAGATCCCGTGAAGTAGAATGGTGAAACAAGCTGTTGGTTGACTGGGAGGAGAGACCTTTACAGGGCTCATTTCTTCAGTGATGCGCTTCTCTCCTATTCTGTATGGCAGGTTGGTTTTTACCTCAATGTGATCCGAGTGGCTTATTTAAAGCAGAGATGTCGGCCTACAGGACATCTTAGAAGGAACACACCTATATGAGTTCGACTGCTGGTCACAGTCTATGAGATTTGGGTGATCTCTAGATACTCATGAATAGGCATGGAGTATGACTTATACGCTCCAACCAGAGGGGATGCTTTAGACAGCCTAGTACTAGTAAAGAAATTGGGTAAAGCTTGTTCGCACAAAACTGTCAATTCAAGGCATAATCCATTGTTCAGTTGTGGATGAGTGTAACCCCTTTCCTAGGTGGATGTTCAACTTAACAGTCTCCATCGAAACACTGGTATATCAAACAACAGCAGAACTGAGATCATTTCTCGTGTGTCTTGAAATTTTGGTGGGGATTGTTGGATTAATTGGGTCTGGCCCATTTTAATTTAACAATTAATCAAATGAAATTTCTAGACCCACAATTAATGACTGGTTGCAATTGTGTGCTCCTATAGACAAGTTGAGGAGGGCAGTTGGGATACCACCCGAGCGCGCCGCCGTGCCGAGCCGAGTCGTGGCGTGGCGACTGTAACGGACGTGTTAATTGCACCGTGTTTTGCACCGTGTTTATGGCGGCTGTAACAGACGTGTTAATTGCACTATGTTTATGGCTGCTGTAACGGACGTGTTAATTGCACCGTGTTTATGGCAGCTGTAACAGACGTGTTAATTGCACTATGTTTATGGCTGCTGTAACGGACGTGTTAATTGCACCGTGTTTATGGCGGCTGAAACGGACGTGTTAATTGCACCGTGGTGATGGCGTCCGTTACTGGTAACGGATCCATTATGGTGTCCAGGTTCGTTTCCCCAGCCCTCTGGCGCAGCTATATAACCGGCCCTTTCCCTCCTTCTCTAGTGCGAGACAAAAATCTCTGCTGCTGCGCTACTCTCTGCAATCTCCGGTCCAGAGCCTTGCGCGCACAAGGTTCTGGGCGAGCAGGCCTCCGGAACTCCGTCTGCTTGTGTACTTGCACGGGTAGGCAGGCGATCAAGTTTTTGGGGAGCGCTTCGGCGCGACTACTCAATCTGTGGCGTACGTCGTCTACTTCCTGGTGGTAAACTGTTCGCGAGACTGCACTGCGAACATCTTCCTGCATCACGCCTCGTCCTGCATCACGCCTCAATCGACTACATCGAATAGGCCATCATGTCGACTGATGGTAACGGCGCATCCGGTGTCTCCGACACTGGCCCCGCTCGAGGGTATAACCTGAAAACTTCTCTGGTGTATTTGTATCTGTGCGCTATGAATATGTTAATAGGTGCTGCTGTTAGCTTGTTCATTAGCAAATATGAATACATCATTGTTGAATTACTCATGCTTTTGTATGTCATATTTTATATACTGAATTTCTGAATTAAAATATGCCAAAAATTGACTAGATATTCAACAGGCACCACGCTCCTCGTAGTCGCCGTTGGTGCTCCGCAGGAGGGGGAGCATCCGGCAGTATGACTCAATGATGAGGTCGTCGGAGCCCAGCTCATTGCGCATGCGCTCCAGCATGTTAGCGTAGCTCTCCTCTGCCTGACTCGTGTATAGATGCGACATAATGATGTATTATATGTATGCTAGTCACTGATTATGTGACTAGTATGATAAGCACATAGAATTTGGCATTGAATTTCTGGTTCCCACAGTCTCGATTATTAATTTGCTAATAATCTGATTCACTAGTTTCGTAAGCTTCTCCCCCTTTGCATCATCTGAGGCTCTGGGATAAGTCAACCTGTTACCGGTCACATGCACTGGGATCGAAATTTACATGTATATAGTGCCGTGAGAGTGAGACACCGGCTCAAGTCATAGTTCTTGGTGGTCAATATGCAAAATGTGAAATTCCACGAAATTCCTTTGGTCAAACAAACACGCGAGAGTGAGACACCCGCTTAAGTCATAATTCTTGGTGATCAATATGCAAAATGTGAAACCCCACGAGATCCCTTTGGACAAATAAACACGGAGAGGTATATGATAATACGTGTTTGCGTACTGACAGTATAATACTCCTAGTATAATATCCTGTTATGCACGAATATCGTTACGGTTTTGCTATCTGTAAGTTTGCTTGGTATTTTTGTAAATAAAAATTGTGTTTTGCTTGTTGGATTTGCAAATATATTGGTGTGATGTGCTTATTTAGTTATTTGATATTGATCTATTGGATAAAAAATACGAGATATATACTTAAAACGAGATCGAGGGGGTTTTCCCTGTAGAAATCACTCTCTTGGTGCAGATCACATGTAATTTTTTTTTAATACATATTCTCAGATAGTTATGATATGTAGAGGAGGGAATATTATATACCCTTGAAAAATTCAAAGATCAAATTTAATCACATTTGAAAGGTAGTCGATTTGAAAAAAAAAACATGTACACTTGAACTATACGTAAACTGGCAATTATACTCGTCTAAGGCTATACTAAATAACGTACGTGCGACTAATAGGATCAAAGACGCGTTTTCTTGGTCCAGGGAACAAGTGGCCACTTTGTCAACGGCTGCATGTACTACCACTGCCATCTCAAATATAAAATACCCCGATCAATTCGGCTTGAGCTTCTGGCTTCTGGCTTATTTTTCACTATTCATCAATTTCATCTTTTTCTGAACTTTTGGCTTTTTGTTGAGCTTTTTTGCCGGTTCTTTTTTTCCCGTATTCGTTTGTATTATACGTAATGGGCTCACATATTTTTTATATTTTTAAATTTTTTTAAATTTAATTATGCTAAATAAGCCGCTGTCAGCTACAGTGTTTTTTTTAGCCAGCTACAGTGTTTTCAGCCATAAGCCACGAGTTTTTCAGCCGAACCGATCACCACCTAAGTAGTGTTTTCATATTTTTTTATTTTAATAAGAATGGTACTAATCTTAAACTACATGAATAGATAAGTAATAACTATCCATTATTTGATTATGCTTTAAAAGTTATATAAATTATTTTAAAAAACATGAAAGCACCGCCCAATATAAATACATGTTCAATTGCTCGTCGTTCTCACTTCCTATTTGCCCAAGTAAACTACACATATACGTTTGGTGTACGTGACAAGGTGACAGATCGAGACATATCAATTGAGCCATGTACGCGACCAAGCCGCTCTCCCTCTTCATGAGCAACCCGGAGGCGGCCTCGCGGCCGCCGCCGGAGGGCCGGAACTCGGGTTACCTCGTCATGAAGGGCGCCGACGACGACGGCGTAGACGACGAGACGTGCTGCTGGGGCACTTGCGGCGGTTCGCGCGTGCGCGACCTCCCGTTCCCGCAGAACCGCGTGCTCACGGTGCGGTACACGGAGCAACACGGCGAAAGCAGCACCACCTACTCCGACGCCGTCGTGTTCGTGCCCGTCCCCGACCAGCCGCTCGCGTCCAACCGGTACTACGCCGTCGTCGCCACGGGCAAGCACAAGGGCCTCGTCAGAGCGTGCTCCCGCGAGGAGGACATGACCGCGTGCTGCTTCTGCCGGTGCATCAAAGACGTGAAGCCGCGGCCGTTCGACCCGGCCGACGTGTACCAGCAGATCGAGATCGTCCAGCGCCGGCGGGGGCGGTTCACGGCGAGGGCCGTCGCCGCCGATGGCTTCCCGTACTTCCTCTACCGCAAGAAGTACTGGCGCGTGTACGCCTCCAAGCCCAAGAACTTTGACCTCGGCGAGGCGCCGGGCCTGAACGCCGCGCTCCGGTCGCGCCAGCTCGCCGACGCCAACCTCCTCGTCGACACCTTCCCGGCGACGACCACGATGGCTACGTTTTCAACGGCCGTCGGGAAGTGGTACTGCCCGTTCTACCTCATCAAAGAGGACGGCGTCTCCCCACCGGAGCAGATGGACCGCGCCGCGTTCTACGAGGTGGCGCTCGAGCAGCGCTGGGAACCGGTCCGCAGCGAAGCCGTCGCACACTCGAAACTGGCGAGCAAGAGGGTGCTCATCGGCGGAAGCGTCGAGGTGAAGCAAGCGTCGGCGAGCTCGCGGCACGGCGACGGGTACGTGTGGTTCGGAGCGGCGGCGGGGCAGAGGGTGGGGGTGTGCGCGAGCGTGTGGGAGAGGATGCGGTGGGAGGAGTACAGGGGCGGGTGGGTCGACGAGGAGGAGGACGCCGGGAAGATGGCCGCCGGAGGATCGGTGCTGGTGGAGAGTTTCGCGGTGAAGAGGATGGACGGCAGCGTCGCGGTGGCCTTTGACTTTGTGCACCTCAACAAGGTCAGGGCAAAGCAGGTTTGAGCTTACGAGCGCAGCATCTGTTCGGAATCTTCAGATGGTTTGGTGTGATACTTGGTTACCGTTGCTTAATTTTGAAGAATAAGATTGTGAATTATGTATGTGTGTGTGTGTGTGTGAGAGAGAGAGAGATTGTGGTAAGGGTTGTGAGGTCCTGAGCTTTTTGTCTGTTTCATCACCTTGTTTTGCCCGTTGTTATTGGTGGACCACTAGCTTTTAGTTTCACTTGGTTCATCTTGTAAAGATGTTTGTGTAAATTAAGATTTGTGTACTTGCGTACCAAATAAACTGAATCCTTTTTGTAAAGTACACACCCTGGGGAGTCGTATTGCACCAATAACACGTGTCAGATTCCTGAAATATCTGAATTGACGATCGAGATGTACATGTTCGAATTCTGTGCCGACAAATTCTCTTGCCTTACCAGTGACTTAAGTGACTAGTGAGCACGTAGTGTGGGAAGATAGAATAGCCGAAATAATCGTTGAATATATTGTTTAAGTCTTAGATGGTATATATATAGTATAATACGACTTAGAGATCAAGTCAATCTAATACAGATATGAAAGGTTACTAGAGATATGAAAAATACCATATCGGATGCAAATCATCCTAATTGATTCTATTTTATCTCTTATAATCTTGCCAAACATTAATCTAACATCCCCCACAGTTGAAACAGGAGTGTCGCAGACGATTAGGCTGAAGAAGAAGTCGACGAGGATGCTCAAACTGAAGTAGAAGCTGACGAGGAGTGCCATGCGAAGAGCCGGTGGTGAAGTTGTCTACAGTAGAGATAGTCGTCGAAGGAGGATTGCAGAGGAGGTTGTGGCCGTGGTGCATACGACCATCGACCAGGGTAGGTGTACAGTAAATCGGTCGTAGTTACAGTGAATCGGCCGTAGCTATAGTGAATCTGTTGTACCTACAGTGAACTGGTCGTAGCCATCGTAATCGACCTGGTAGATGAGAAAGGAGCAAAGAGGTCGTGGAGTTGGGGAGCCACGGTGGTGGAAGGAGCAGTGGGAGTTGGCAACGACACTGCCGGTGGAGGAGGAGACGCTGCAGGTGGTTACGAAGGAGGAGAAGATGCCGGTGGAACAACTGGTGTCACCAGCGGAGGAGAAGATACCAGCGGAATAGCAGGCGTCACCGACGGAGGAGGAGAAGATGAGCAAATCGGTAGGTGCCTGAGTCCCGCGCACGACGTTCGCCATCTTTGTGACCATGGCCCTCACTTCGACGGTGCTCACGACGCTGTTCATGACGACGATCTACTGGCGCGCGCCGACGGTGACCCGACAGGAGATCAATGCGATCGATCTCAAAGGAGACGAGGCGTGCCCGGCCTAGCTGAGAGGGTTTATCAACTTTTATAAATTATTATTATATACACGCACGTGTATAATGCTAGCTTTTATAAATTATTATTATATATTGGAGAGTAATTTGGACTCGTCAACTTTAGTTGATATGATAGAGTCTAACTCGAGATCAGAATACATATTTTAGTCGGAGAGTATTAGCTTAAATAATGAGAATGATTATAACTAATTTTGTAAGAAGAGTAAGAGAATAAAGAAATTCAGAAAACTCGGCTACACAGTTGTGGCCAGAGCAATTCTCATATGTTTTTCTTTCTTTATCCTTTTTTCATCGTGAATTCATGTAATGTGTGAGTTCTCCTGGAATTGAGCTAATATGCGGATAGATATTATGATGCAGTTGTCTTTGATATACAACTCTATTTTCTATAATTAAAATACAATTGTACTTATGAGAGTGTCTATACAGTATTTGACTTTTTTTTAGTGCAAAATTAGTCAGATTTTGAAGCGTTAGATAGAGATCCAATGTCCAGATCATTTCTTAGGGGGATTTGTATTGTATGGGTGGATCCGTTGGATGGAGATCTAATGCCGTAGATCATTTTTTTGGAGGGAGTTGTATGAGAGATATGTTGGATTAAGATTCAACGTCGTAAAATCTTATTAATTTTATCCTAAAAATAGTTAAATATTATATAGCACTTCTCTATGTGTGATACGTAAATCTGTTAGTTATGGAAACGGAAGAATCAAGAATGTCATGCATTGCTTCTATCGTGGACTGGCTAACCATTCTGCTCCCTTCCTGTATTTCCTAGACGAAAGGTGGTCAGCACCTACTGGTTGTTTTGGCCTTTTGCATGCTAATGGTTGCGTGGAGCTTCCACTAATCTCTACCATTTCGTAGTGGTCTGCGGTCAGTATCTTTTTTCTTCTTCTTATTTTTTTGTATTATTTATGGAGATATAAATATATTTTTTTATTTTTATTTTTATTTTTAACTAAATAATTAAAAAGTGCTATTGCTATATTATAATTTTAGTTAAAAATCATCAGTCGAAAACCAACAGCTGTAGCCGGTTAGAACAGGCAGATGTCTAGTAAAAAAAACGTGGCATCTGCCAGCTAAACTATTTTAACTTTGCTAAAAATATCTGAATTGACGATCGTGATGTACATTTCTGAATTCAGTGCCGACAAATTCTCCTGCCTTACCAGTGACTTGAGCGGTGAGCACGTAGCATCTCGTTCAATGGGCCCCTTGTTAGAATCGTCAAAACCTGGTGCCGACCTGGCCAGCCGGAGGAGCTGTCAAATCTTTTTAAATAATCTTTTTTATTCAGAAATATAAAATTATACTTGTATTTTGACTTTTACAAAAGTAATCTCTTTTAGCTTAACCATTGGGCAACTAGACACTATCGCCCAATGGTCGAGCGACATGCAAGCAGTCGTCCAACCGTTCGGCAACAACACCTTTTGTCGCCCAACCATTTGATGACTGCACCTGTTATCGCCCAACCGTTCGCCGACGGGATGCCCTTTATATCTCGGCCGCCCGAGCGAATCGCTCGTTCTCTGGCGACGTCAAGCGCAAGAAGAGAGAGGAGAGGAAAGAAAGAAGAGGAGAGGAGAGGAAAGAAAGGAAAAGGGAGGAGAAGAGGAGAGGAGGAGATTAAGCTAGTTCTGCGAGAAGAGATTCACCCGTAAGGTAAAAATTTTGTTACGTTTTAGTCTATATTTTTGTAGTAAGTAAATAGTTTGCTTAGTATAAAGAAGAGTATAACTAGCATCCGTAGAAAATTATAGTTAGAGAAAAGAATAGTATAATTTCGGTTAAATGGCTAGAAAGAAAAGCAAGAAAAGAGGAGAAAGAAAGAAAAGGGAGGAGAAGCGCACGCATAATTAATTTATTTCATTGCAAATATTTAACTGTGAGGATTCCGTGGCATGTTAGAGTACTGTGAAAAATTTTGGTAGTCATGTTAAAATGAAAAACATCAGTAGACAACATTTATAATTAATTACATTGAAAATTCATGCATACCATTAAAACTGGTATATTGCCATTTAAATCACTATGTCACATACTTAATTACTTAATTAATTTTGTTAATATCATGTAAATTCTTCAAACCCATTAGAAATTATTTAGAGTAGGAAAGAGTTCGAGTAGAGAGAGAAGAGCGGCGTCGATGTGCATGTGAGCAGATAGGGAGTCGATGTGTATTAGGGCAGAGGAAAGGGAGCGGTGTCGATGCGAATGAGGAGGGGTTGAGATAGATAATGGGGAAGAGAGAGTGTGGTCCGGTAGTGGGCCAAGATTAATGGGCCGGTCGGAGGACAAAATTAATATGTTATATATGTCTAAATATATACATACATACATAAAAGTATATGGGGATATATATGTAAATATATTCACATAAATACATGAATAGATGCATGCATAAACAATACCTAGCCAAAAACAACAAAATGTCTGATACACTCAATTGATAAGTCCATATATTGTAACATTAGTAGAAAAATAACGAACAACAGGTACAGTAGAAAATCCAAATTGAAATGCAGTAACTAGCTTTAGTCGACGGGAGGTTTGTCACTAAGCCACCCAAGTGTAGCATATTATATGTCCCTAAATTAAAACAGAATCCTTTAATTTGATGAAATGAAAGAAAAAACAATGCAACGGTGTTTCCACAGGCAATGGAAGAGTTACACTATGAGGGAAAATTAACCGATATCAAGAGGCATGCACGTTCATTGTGGCCTCTACCTTAGGGAATGAATGACGCCTTAACCATACGGTAGTGTAGTTGTTCATGATAGGCGAATGACCATAGAAATCTAAATTATAGTACAATAGTACTTCCATAACATGCGATGTGATTTGACTAGTTGCAATATTGAAAATATTTGCAGGCAAACATCAGCTATGCTGTACCCACTAGATTGAAAGTGCATTATGGTGTTGGCACTGCTCATGATGGTCTGTACGGTGTTGACTTGAGCAGTTTTTTGTAAGCTATTCTAGTACACCTGGACGGCGAGAATACTCGAATCGCAGATGTGATGTACTGGCTCATCCGCGGCTTCTCCTTGGACCCTGAGGTGTGCAGCATCATCATACAAGGACTTAAAGCTTATCTCCCATGCACACTAGATGGGAGTTGAGAAGACTGATGTGCATAGTTGTGTGGAAGGGCTTTGTGGAAGGTTGCTGGCGCGGTGGATACAAGTGCATGCTGCTTGTACAACCATACCCAAAAGAAGTTGTACAAGGCCCTACTAACGAATTTCATCTGGGTGGTGGGAGCTGCTCAGGCGCCCAACATGTTAGTCAAGAAGAAGACCTAAAGGCCGATATTACAAAGGGTGCAGAGGATGTTGCTCATGACGAGACCGACACAGTAAATGCAGGAGAGGAAGGTCGGTCACCGCATGCTGAGCCTACATAACAGGCTGATGAAGGAGAGCATACGGAGTACATAGTGTGCCAAATAGAGAGCGATGACCGGATGGTTTGGGCTGAAAAGAAAGCTATATAGGAAGACGATGAAGACAGTTCTGATGAGAACAAAGCTCCCATCCCCTAGGAATAGAACATGTTTGACGCTGAGGTTGTTGCTGAGCTTGACAAGCACGAATCACCATGGGAGTACCATGGCACAGAGGTTTGGTTGCACTCAATGTTTGCTAACAAGGTATCCTTGTAAGATGCCATTATGCTGTGGGTCCTGTCCCTGCAGTAGATGTTTCAGGTCATCAAATCTAGCAAGGAGCAGTACACCGCAAGTGCGAGCAGGCCGGTTGTCGTTGGTGAGTGCATGCACATAGACCGAAGTATGAGACTCACTAGATTGTCTCGAAGGTGGAGCCGCACTCCAGCATGCTCAGCAGTGTTTTGTCGAGGCATCGTAACTTAACATCCGCCTTCATAGTCAATTTGATGTGTGGAGAGATAGTGAAGAAGAAGGATATGGAGGCCAAGCACATCATGGTGGCTATCGAGAAGAAATTCAAGTATAAAATTAGCTACACGCAGGTGTGACGTGTGAAGCAGAAGGCTTTGGAAAGATGTTGGGTCATTTGATGTGGTGTACGACAACCTTCCTTGTATACTTTGGGTGCTATAGGACGAAAACCCAAGTACGTACACTGCTGTGAAGGATAAGCCATCTACAAGGCTGCCAGGTTTTGTTGTATTGGAAAGGGCATTCTTAGCCTTCGACACCTGCATCGAGGCTTTTAGGCATATCCTGCCCATGATTTCAGTTGATGGGACCTTTTTGTTCAACAAATATAAGGGGCAGATCCTTACGGCCATTGGCATTGATGGCAACAATCAAATTCTGCCCTTGGCCATTGCATTCGTCAAAAGTGAGAATTACGATAGCTGGTTGTGGTTCCGCCAACATGTGAGGGTAGGAGTTGTTGGAACTCGTCCTGATATGTGCGTAATCCATGATCGCCACGCCAGGATGCTGAAGGCCATCAGAAAACTTTAGCAAGACTCTGATGAGCAATTTTTTTGGCCAGATATGAGAAACAGATGGTGCATTCGCCACCTGGGGCCAACTTCTTCAAGCAATTCCCCAAGCAACTGTTGATGAACCTGTTCAAGAGGCTGGCTCTATAAAACCAGCAGTGACGCTTTATGGGCACTGTTGGATGAGCATAGCAGGAAGCATGTCGATGATAAGAACAGGGGACCGCCCATTCCTAGGGCGGCACAACTCGAACGCCTCACAGCACTGGCAGAACCTTACCCTGCTGGTCCAAGGAGGAGGACCTCAAGGACCATCAAGTACTTCTCCTACTGGATTGAGATCGAACCATTGGAAAAGTGGTCCCTACTGCATAACACGAACGGTGCATGGTAAAACATAATGACCACTAACCTTATGGAGGTGTACAACTGGGTTCTTAGGAGACTTCATTGTCAGCCCCTCGTCGCCATCGTGAAAGGTGTTCTGCACAGCACAATTGGCTATTTCAGGGAGAGGCATGTAGATGCTGCACTTCATGGCGCCAACCCACAGATATTGCACAGAGGATCTAGATTCTGGATGTTGACATGCTGCTAGGTGGGAAGGGTCGTCAGCGGAGTCATCATATTAAGCATAAGCCCGGGCTAGACGCTACGGGCGCTGCAGCAAGGAGGGCCATACAGCCAGACGATAAAAGGCACCTGCTGACGAGTAGGCACACTGATATGGTTTGCATAGCATCATGTGATATCATAGGAACTTCCTATGTTGACAGCCTCCTCGTTGCCCCTCTCGCGCTGTATCTGTTGACGGATGTCATCGTTCTGCTTATTGAGATTATCAAGCTGCACCTCCAACTTTAAGATTTGGTTCCACAAAGTATCCATGTACATCACAACATGGTGTTCATGGGGAGGATCGATCCAGCGGACAAATTTGCATTTTCCCTTCTATTGGAAAGGAGGGTTAACATGGAAGCTCTATTAACAATAACAAAAAAATAAATTATTGGCTAATTGTACCTAAAGTGTGGACATCAAAAGAAATGTTGTCTGCCTTCAAACTGCCCACTATAATACGTTACTGTAGGATAGAGAAGATTCTTCTTCCTACGGTTGGTAGGGTTGAGTGCTCCTACTTTCAAGGGGTAGGGCGTGCATTTTATAGCCCACAGGGGGAGGCGGCGTGCTTTCTAACATAGCGGGTAATGTGTTAGCTTACAGAGTGATGACTTCGCCTCCATCATCAGAGCAGGAGGTGACCTCCCTCTCGAAACAAGACACTTTGGGCACCGAAGTGACCTAACGAGGTAGATTTTCAAACCGACATGACCCAACGAGCCAGATTTTGCACACGACATGACCCATTAAACCAGCTTTTCGCATGGATGTGATTTGATTAAATGAGCCACATTTGCACAAGACGTGACCCAACAAGGTGGCTTCACATAGGGTGTGACCCAACGAAGTAGCGTTGTGCTGCGACGTGGCCCAACGAACCAGCTTTGCGCAGAACGTGACCAGATGACCCAATAGATTAGACATATTACTCTAAAAGTACATACTATCTGGATTACTAGAATAACCAAGTGCTCACTAACATACTATCCAAAATAACCAATAGATTAGTCATTATATCCAAGTACAACTTCTAGAATAACCAACAGACCAGTATTTTAAGAAGCTTGTAGGGAAGGCACTAGAAGATGTTGCAAAAACTCGTCATAAAACTAGTGATTACCAAGAAGGTTAGTTTGAAATATCATAAATACACCATGTGTAAGTACTTGCTAGACGAAGAGAGATAGTGTAGGTATGCATCTGTAAAGTACGACGTGACCCAATGAGACAGCTTTGCACTGCGACATTACCTAACAATGTAGTTTTGTGCAGTGACACAAGGCTACAGTATAGTTCCTCGTCGGGCCTGCAGCCTCGCGAATACCAAATTAGCTTCAACCGAATTATGCTCCAACTATGTCCGTCGATCCACCTCAGTATTTAAGTACTACCCCAACGGGGTACTCCTGCATCACGACTACAACAACACCTTGCTCAAATGGAGAACCAGTGGGAAGAGATCTGCAAGCTTGCAAGGGCTGCTACAGCCCACGACAAATGAAGGGAACGTGCTAGAAGGCCACCTCCCCGCAACATAAACCCCCGTACCAGCAACCCCTACCTCAACATTCCAATTGAGTACTCACCGCAAGAACTGCCCGAGGGGTTGTGCAAACTATGCATCGGAGTATCCTAATCACTGTTGGAACATGAGCCACTACCGGCAGCCAGTAAGGACCTCCTACAACTTATTCCCACAACATTTCTTTCCACAAGTGTGCACTAACATCCTCTCCTGTCTACTCGTACTCTCCCGTCTACTGCAACCATGGCTATTTAAATAGTTTTTAATACTCTGCAGAGGTTGTATAACTTTACCCACATAAGATAATCAAATACACTGTCAGACATTACATGCTTTCGTGGGCATGCGACAAAGTAATTATCATATAGCCTTTAGGCCATCTAGTCCTAACTATGTACCAGTCCGATGAATGGACAAGCCCTCACATAGGCACACCAAGTGAGCTGCATAACAGACCCTCAACACAGTAGATTACATCCCTTTGGTGAGGCATTCACCATTATATTAGCAAGCTTTGGTCCTAACATCTTAGTGAAGGGAACCCCTACGAGCCAGACCGTTACGCGGAATGCCCTTACAACTTCTACATGTACCACAATACAAGGCTAGACTTAGATAACTTATTCAGTTAAATGCTAGAGCCTATTTAGTACATGTGGTTATACGATGTGACTTAGATGTGAGGCAACAGTGTTCGGTCCTTAATTGAGCCAGGCAAGAATCTCCCCCCTATATACATGCGAGATTCCACCTCACATTTGACAGCTTATCATATAACTCGCCTGCGCCAGAAAACTAGGTTTTTCATTTTATTTTTATACCAAACTAACAGAGGTTCCTCCTGGACCAACATTTTGAAATCTCCCATATTCATGTGCAAACTTTTTCGAAATATCAAACTTAGTGAAAGATATTGCATGACTAGGCATCTAGACCATATATCAATGTAATATTCTCAATTTGACAGTAGATATTGTCTAAACCATGTCCTAGAGGTTACATCAGTGAGAATGTCAAATTTTCAAGAAGGTTCAATGTATACGAGCGGTTGTAACTACCATTACCCACAGTATAGCCATTTTAATGAATATACACGCATGCATGATAGATTTTTGCAAACAATATACAATAATTGAAATACTAGGATCAACATGGTCAAAGGGGGTGCTTGCCTTGCTTAAATTACCACGGTCTTCATCCTACTCGAAACCTCAAAATCTTGAAGCTATATATTGGTCTTCATCTTTGTCTCGATTTTGCTCAAGTTGGTGCTCCTTTGGGACTTCGACTTCTAATTATTCGATAAACAATCAAAAGACCAAATAAATCCAAAGGACTGCAAAAGATCCAAATAAATCTAAAGAGAACTATATTAAGTTTTGTTAGGATTGAGTTCGATGACGTAAGTTTAGAGGGTGAGGAATGTTTGACGTAGTCGAATGGAGTTTGAGTGAATGAGGGAATGGCGGGGAAGCTTTGCTACGAAGGAAAACAAGGATGGATCAAAGGTGAAGGGATATTCATAAGAACATTCTACTTCTTAACTCGAAGAGGGCTAGAAATAGCCGATCGCAGAGTACCTTGGTTGGTTTGAATTATCTCTGTTGGTGCAGTACTCTTTATGACTACTAACTTTCTTTAGCTGCTACGGAGTTCTACCAACTTTTAACACTTCGGCCTCTACTCAATTCTATCTATGACTACTGAAGCCTATGATCGCTGTAGCTTGCGACCACTATAGCTTACGGTCTTACAACCATTGTGGCTACCGACCTTACGAGTCCACTTACAACTTCTTCTATACTCGATCGCTCTGACTATCGTCTACCGATCACAGCACTTCGACCACACAGGTCTTCAACTACGTCGATCCTATCGCAATTCTGGTTGTACCGCTCACACAGAGTTAGCACTGCCAGTCTTCGACCATGAAGGTCTTCCGTGCGCCGGACGGGTACTGTAGCTTATGACTACCAACTACCGACTATGTTCAGTAGATTTCTACTACTGACTATGTTCTATAAGTTTTGACTACCAACTTGGTTTTGTGGCTTTCGACTACCCACTAACTAGGTTCTATAATCTTTGACCACCGACTAGGTTATGTACTTTTCAATTACCGACTACTGAGTAGGTTCTGTATTTTTTGACTTACGGCCACTATAGCTACCAACAACTGGAGCTTTTGACCACTATAGATACCGATAACTGGAGCTTACGACCACTATAGCTACTGACAACTGGAGCTTACAATTGCACAACTTCTGACTTCTAACTACTTCTGACAACCAACTACTTTAGCTCTCTTTTCAACTTCGACTATTGTTAGCAGTCGAAAGTTACAACTATGGTTAGAGGTCAAATATTATGAGTTCAACCACGGTAAAAGGTTTTGATAATAGCTGCGTTCAAAGAGGTCGACATAGCAGCGGTCAAAGATCTTGACTTTGGTTGTGATCGAAGATTTTGACTCAACAGTGGTCGAAGATGTCGATTACAACAGCAGTCGAAGATCTCGGACTGGCTATGATCAAAGATTTCAACATAGTAGCGATTGATGGTCCCAACTTCGGCTGTGGTCGAAGGTTTCAACACGGCCAGGGTCAAAGATCTCGACACAGCTGTGGTCGAAGAATTCAACACCAGCTGCGGTCGAAGAATTCAACACATCAGCAGTCGAAGATTTTGACAATGCGAGCACTCAAAGATTTTGATGTAGTGACGGTCGAAGATTTCAATGCAGTGGCAGTTGAAGATTTCAACGCCGGTAGTGGTCGAAAATCTTAACACAGTAGCGGTCGAAGATCTCGACATAGCTGTGGTCGAAGAGTTCGACACTAGCTATGGTCGAAGATTTCAACACAGCAGTGGTTGAAGATTTTGACAACACCAGTGGTCGAAGGTTTTGACAACGGTAGTGGTCGAAGATCTCGACATAGCTGCGGTCGAAGACTTCGACACCCAGCTTCAGTCAGAAATCTTGACATGGTAACGTCTAAGATCTCGACTCTAGCCACAGTCGATGGTTTTGATACCGACTACCAAATTTTGACTTTGCCTACTGCAAAATTGTTCTCATGTTTGACTACTATGTTTTTCTCTTTTCGACTATGATTACTTTAGTTCTCTTTTCGAATATGATTACTTTAGTTCTATTTTCGACTACGATTATTTTAGTTCTCTTTTTACTACGATTACTTTAGCTCTCTTTTTTACTACAATTATTTTAGTTCTTTTTTCGACTATGATTACTTTACGAGGGAGGAGAAGCTCACCAAAGACGATTACGGCTCACGAGAAGGAGTGAAAGAAGCTAGCGTTGGAGACCTCATTGGTAGTGAAGGGGCGATGGTGACAATGATATATGGCAATAGAGAAGCTACAAAAGGGTGTGCATGAGCTTGCTTGCATGCATGCGGAGATACAGGTGAAAGGAATCGAGGTACGACTCATCGAAGAGAGAGTCTTTCGGTGGCATCCTGGTCAAAGATGGAGAAGAAAGCCCAGCTCAAGTGATCCACCGAGTCTTCCACTGCACGGAAGGTCAATCAAATGTGTAGGGTGCTTAAGGGAGAGATAGGAGCATTGTGACGAAGTTTGGGGAGGAGAGAGGCTTACTATAGAAGCTAGCACACGACGGCGTGCTCACCAGCGTCGTGTATGACTTCAGTTTCTCAATGTTCCAGATAGAGGAGTGCTTAAGGATCGTGCATAAGAAATCGAGAGGGTGAGTTGAAGAGAAATGGCATGATCAGAGGGGGGGGGGGTTTATATGTATAGAAAGGCTGCGGGCTGAGCGCGAGTTCTCGTGAGCGTGATCAAATACTCACCGTGGAACGTGCGGTGCAGCCAGGGACATGGGGAAAGATATGCATTGCGTTTGAGACGATGGGTAGACAGAGTTGGTGGCAGCAGAGGAAAAACTACGGGCGCGGCGTCTAAAACCAGGGGCAGCTCGAGCCACGACCTCGTTAGAGCTGGCACAAGCACGTGAGGTGGATGATGAACCCTGTCAGCAGGCCTAGCGCATCAGCGAGCGCAGAGAGAGGCGGCCTGACAGGATTGTCTTAACATGCAAAGGGTTTAGGAGTCATGTGTTCAAGTACTCACGTGTTTGAGCACTTGTGGCACAACTTGCTAGCTGGTCGAAGCTCTAGAGAGCCAACTTAGCGGTCATGATGCAAAGTTGGGCTCAAGGCCGGGATGCACGGAGGAAAGGTGTGGTGCAAGGCATGGCCATGTCATCGCAGCATAGTGGTGAGATAGGCTGTCAGCAAAGAGGAAAAACGATGGGCGTGGTATTCAAACGATGAGCATGGCATCAAAACCAGTGGTTTGTGCTCATGAAGGTTGGAGGTGGAAGAAAGGTACTACAAGTAGGCCACACTCAGCAGTGAGATAGAGAAAGAGAGGGGGGTGAGTTGAGAGGTTTGGACATTTATTAGACTCATCAGATGGGCTCAAAAAATTTCTTAAAATATTTGTGAATGCTCCTGATATAGAGCGGATGATTGTGTAAATTTTCCAGAGTTTTATCTTCTCTTGATTTTTTACAAAAAAAATCTGAGAGGACTTGTTGAATTTAGATATATTTATTTGATTCAGACAGCTTCATAACTTGATTTGATATTTATTTTTAGTACCAAAATTATAGTCTTAGCTTTTTAGGATGGTTTCCACCATGAGTCTTCTTATGTCACTTTTAGTCATTTTTCTAGTTTTTTTTATAACATGGTCTTAATCTTTGATTTGAATTATATGCACTTTTGATTGATTTATTTATTTTGAAATTCAAACTTTTCAAAGAAACTCCAATAAAGAGTAAAGGAAATAAAAAGGCATTCAAAAAGTTTAGAATTTTTCTTATTTTTGCATGTCTTAGAATTTGGAATGTGACATATGTGGCCCAACCGTTAGGTGAAATGGTCCAGTTGCTCAACGGCTAGGTTATAGGGGTTACTTTTATAAAAAATAAAAATGTGAATATAATTTTGAATTTCTGAATAAAAAAGTATTATTTAAAATAATTCAGGAGCTGTCTGGCTCGGCGAGCAAGAACTTCCACGTACTCTAGCAAGCGCAGGCCTGTCGACAGCTCAAGCGATTGTTCAACGAATGCTACGAACAAGGTTAGTACGAACAAGGCCAAAACCCCATTGGATGTTGTTGGAACGGGGTAATATTCAGATTAAAATGCATGATGATGTCACCAGAATTTTAACAAATGTTCGTCATGTCGTGATTTCAAGAGAAATCTAATTTCACTTGACACTTTATAGTCTTTGTGTTGCAAGTACTCAGGTGACGATGGAGCCCTTAGAATTTCCAAAGGTGCACTTGTTTTGGTGAAAGCTAACAGAACTAGTGGTCTATTGCAAGGTTTTACAGTGACAGTTGGCACATGCGCCTTGGCTATATGAGTGAGAAGGGATTGCATATCCTAAGGGCATCTGTAGTGTATGAAAATAGAGGGTCTTAAACCACCTTAAGGTCAACCTTATACATTACAGGGATGACCTTAAGCAGGCTATAAGCAAAAAAGGCTTAAGGCTGGTCCTCAAGTTAAAGACCTGACCACAAGCATTAAAATACAATTTTTCTTTATCTGCCAAGTGGGATCGTCTTAAGACCCCTTGAGTTATATATACTATGGAGTCAGCCTTAAGGTTTAGATATGACCCACCTTAAGACCCCTTGGGTTATATACACTACAGATGCCCTAAGTAAGAATGGCTCATTGTGTGGTGATGAGTTAGCAAGCTGGAATTTTGTGAGCGTTGTGTATTTGGCAAACAAAAAAGATTTAGTTTCTCTATTGCAACTCACAGAACAAAAGGACTTCTTGATTATGTTCATTCTGATCTTTTGGGTCATTCTCAAGTAGCTTCCCTTGGTCGTTGTCGTTACATACTGACTTATATTGATGATTTCTCTCGTGATACATAAATACGAGACATTTTCTACTTTCAAGACATGGAAAGTTCTAGTTGTGAGTCAAACAAACCGAAAAATCATGAAACTCAGAACTGACACTGGTTTGGAATTTTGTAGTGGTGAGTTCAACAAGTTTTGTGCAGAACATGGTTTTGCTAGACATCTCACCGTTCCAGGAAGGCATGAGCAAAATGGTTTTGCTGAACGTATAAACGGAACACTTCTTGACAGAGCTACCTACATGTTATCAAATGCAGGTATATGGCATCGGAAGGACCTTTGGGTGAAGCAGCTTCTATAACATGTTACTTGGTAATCGATCTCCTCACTCTTCCATCGAGTGACAGATTTGCAAAAAAATATGCCACGCCAGCAACACAAAACTCGAACTTCCACGATCTCCAGCAAGTGCGGGCCTCGGCCGTTTTAAACGGCTTCACTTTCTCATTTTTTTAGTTTTCAGTTTATTTAAGTCAAAAATCATTTAGAACACATCGACTTCTAATTTTAGTTTATTTTAGTGTTTTTGGCCCTTTTCACTTTTCTTTTTTCCCGTATTCAGTTGCATTGTCAATAACGATATAACGGTTTTTTCTCAATTTTTCTTTTTTTATTTTTCTTGGAAAAAGCTAGCCATCGCTACATTATAATTTCAACTGAAAACCAAAAGCCGAAGCTCCAAACCCCAGTCGATAGAAGCCAACTGAGCGCCGCAACTAAGGCTGTAAACAAACCGAGCTTGAGCGAGCCTGGCCTTCCAGGTTCGAGCTCGGTAGAAGCTCGAGACGAGCTCGAGTTGACGTCCGAGCATGGACCTGAACTCGAGCTCATCTTGGTCTAAACTCGAGTAGGCACAAGCTCGGCTCGCTGAAACTCGATAACAATTAAAATAATTTATTAAGCACTAATTTTCAACAATAAAAAAAGTTCGAGTTCTATCTTAATTCGTGGAAGCTCGGTAACAGTCAAAATAATTTAAATATACACTAATTTTTAACAATAAAAAAGATTAAGCTCGAGTTTGGCTCGGATAAACACGATGAGAGTTAATATGTATCACTATTTAAACTCGAATCGAAACTCCCGAACTATTCGAGTTTGGCTTAATGAAACTTGTGAGCTCGAGATCAAGGTCGAGTTTAGCTCATTTAAACTTCGAACCAAACTTGAATCAAGTCTAGAATGAACCAAGCTTAAGTATCAAACGTTTATAAATTGCGAAAAAGCAACTCAGTTGGACAATTATATTCATTGTCGTTTCTCCTCTACCTTTTCTCCAATCCAAGTGTGCTGCTACATAAATCAATGAACAAATCGACAAGACGAAAACAAATTTACTCGACAATTCAGCAAACTAAAGAATGATAAAATGGTACTGTAGCACAAGCCCAGGGCCGAACTATCTGAAAATCCTCGACGGACAGGTTGCGAGTCCTCGCCGCCATCTTCACGGTAGCTTTGCTCTGACCTTGTTGTGATGCACAAAATCAAACGCCACAGCGACGCTGCCATCCATCCTCTTCACCACGAACCTCTCCACCGGCACCGACCCCACGTCTGCGGCAATCTTCTTCCCGGCGTCGTCCTCGTCCGCCCAACCGCCTCTGTGCTCCTCGTACCGCATCCTCTCCCACAGGCTCGCGCTCACGCCCACCCTCAGCCCGGCGGGCCCCGCCCTTGCCGCACTGAACCACACGTACCCGTCGCCGTGCCGCGAGCGGCTCGCGGACTCCTGCTTCGCCTCGACGCTCCCGAAGAGGAGCACCCGCTTGCATGCCTGCACGGCGCCCACGGCCTCCCATCGTTGCTCCAGGACAACCTCGTAGAACGTGGCGCGGTCCATCTGTTTCTTGAGGGGGACGCCGTCCTCTTTGATGAAGAAGAATGGGCAGTACCACCTCCCGACGGCCGGGAGGGCCAGGGCCTGGGCCTGCAGCTGCCGCGAACGGAGTGGGTCGTTGAGGCCCAGGGCCTCGCCGAGGTCGAAGTTCTTGGGCTTGGACGCGTACGCCTCCCAGCACTTGCTCCGGTACAGGAAGTAGGGGTGGCCGTCGGCGGCGACGGCCCTCGCCGTGAAGCCACCCTTGTGGTTGGGGACGATCTCCATCTGCTGGTAGACGTCGTCGGGGTCGAACGGGCGCGGCTTCGCGTCGCGCACGCAGCGGCAGAAGCAGCGCGTCTTCACATCCTCCTCCCTGGAGCACGCCCGCACGAGCCCCCTCTCCTTGCCCCTGGTGAGGACGGCGTAGTAGCGGTTGGAGGAGAGCGGCATGCCGGGGACGGGCACGAACACGACGGCGTCGGCGTAGCTCTCGGTGTACTCGCCGAGAGCCGGGTCACGGACGGTGATGACGCGGTTCTGGGGGAAGGGGAGCCCGCGCACCCGCGTCTCGCCGCGGTAGCCCCAGCAGCGCGTCTCGACTACCCCATCGTCGGTGCTCATGGTGACGAGGTAGCCGGAGCTGCCACCCTCCGGCGGCGGCAGGGACGCGGCCTCCGGGTGGCCCGTGAACACCGAGAGCGGCTTGGTCGTGTACATTGCTAATGCCTCGCTAAGCTAACGGTCTCGAGCTTTGGATTGGTTACTTGCCAACAACTAACTTGGGTATACCATATTTGGGCCGGCATGCAGACATATATATACACACATGTACCTGAGATTGAACGTACGTATGGACGCGTGGTCTTACTACAAGTGGAATGCATCATAAAATTCAAAGAAAAAACCATGACCATATATAGAAACGAGCTTTTCTACTCTGACTAGTCATCTGTGAGACTCAGAGACTGACACGATATTGGTTGGCCGGTTGGCCCAGTCGTGCCAAATGTTACTTGGTAAGTTGAATTGTGCCGTCACGATAGTTTCCCAGTACCCATCAACATATAGTACTATACGCGTAAAGCGGTCCGGTCTGTGGTTGCCTATAGTAGACTAGTAATATATCATTAGTAAATAGTAATACCTCGGGGATGCGTGTACTTGCAGGCATGCATGGCAGGTCAAATTCTTGATCGTTGACTATTATCAAGTAGACTAGTAATACATCATTAGTAACATACTCATACATGACATTTTACGCGTGGAAGTGTGGCCATTTTGAGCAACGAGAAAGGTCATGGTGAGAAAAGGAGAGATGAACATGCATGGAAGCGGTGGACCCAAAATTTTTAGGATGGGTATTCAGAATTTAAAACTATATTGTTTAGATATGTCGATACCGTGACACACCGTTTCCCGTAAAACACGATATAGCGATACGTGTATGTAGTAATGTAGATATAATAAAAATATAGAAAATATATAAATTAATGTTCTTACAAGAAAATGGGTAACATAAGGCTAGCATAACGACATTTATTAAATAGCAATTGTAAAGATTAATGATAGTTGCATATCTTACTGATCATGTCCTTTTTTGCTCTTTTCAGCTCTCTCCTACAAAGATTTCAAATTTGCAGACTGTTTCATTTTTTTAAAGTTCAAAATCTACAAAATCAAACATACATAAAAATCAGATACTTGGAACTATTTGTTCACACATGTGAAATCAAACATCAGACACCTCCTATGAAAGTGGAAAATCAAATACCATATCTCAGATATTGTGGAGGTGTATATGCTAGATTTGTGCTATAACCAGGGCTGGCTCTAGGGGTAGGCCGGAGGGGCGACGGCCTAGGGCCCCGGGCCAGGGAGGGCCCACCCCCCGCCCCCAGACTACGGCCAGTCGGCCAGAGGCAGCCCAGTCCCCCAGAAGCCTGTATGCATGCAGCATGCGTGCGGCCGTGCGGGCTGGCTCAAGTGCTCAACGTTTTGTGATTGAGGCATTGAGCCATGCATACACTGATACATGCGACGCTTCAACTAACGCCTAAACGTCGTAACGCGGATTCACGGAACACCTCGACGCTTCGACTAACGCCAGAAGAACGCCGCGCCGTCGCGTCGATTCGTGTCGCCGAAGTGCCGAACGCCCGAACGTGAAGTCGTGAACTCCGTCCGCGGGCCGCGGCTTCGACAGTTCGACGTGATCCGGTGATCGTCTCCTACGCGCTGCGCCGACATCGTGGCCGTGAGACCGTCGCAGCCCGAGACTCCAATACAGGCAATACTCCATCCGTCGCCCCGCCTCCCGATTGCTTATTTGCTCGTCGCCTCTTGGATCTCAAATTCTCAGTCGCCGTCTGAATTCTCGATTCCATCTGCATCCGTCGCATCGCCGAGCTCAGGCAAGTAGGCCTCACTCTAGATGTTATTATTAATGATTTTGCATCAAGAAGTACTAGAAGAAGTTCCTTTTTATGAAAGAAATTGGATATTTGTCGCTCCTATTTGAGGTAAATTAATTCTTACTAGTTACATTTGGTTTATGAACTAGTTAGTACCTAATTAGTTTATCATGTTAGAATTATTGATTTGTGTCACTTTAGACAATATAAAGTTTAAACTGCATATTTTATAAGTAGAAAAAAAATATAGTAAAGAACCCATAGAGCCGAATTCGCCCTAGGGCCCTTGAAAACGTTGAGCCAGCCCTGGCTATAACCTTCCCATCCCTGCTGTTTTTCATCAGACCAAAGCATCAGAGACGAGGATACCATTCTGCAATCAGAAAGTTCATTAGAAATTTTTGCTTACAAACATAGTAATTGGTATAAAATGACATGTTCAACTGTTGAATGCAATCAACACTATCCCTCAAAGCTTACTTGATGAAGTGGTTAACTCGATAGAATCATAGAAAACAAACTTCATAGGTTGATCATTTACCTCATCAAAGACAAAGAGAATCCTGTATGCATTTAGGTCATGATATAAAGATCGTTCCTCATTGCAAGAATATTACAGTGCTTCAGCAATATTGCCAAAAACAAATCAGATGTACAGCCTTACAAGAAAACCTAACAGATTTACAGATCAAATCAGTTAATCAGGCATATGTAGCAATAGCATTGATAAACCTAACAGAATAACAGATCAAACCTAACAGAGCAATTTTAGCAGTTTTAAAAGGTGCCTTTTTACACTTTACAGGCATATGTAATGTAGCATTCACAAATCACAAAGGAGATCACTATCTATGTACCTGATGGCTGATGCGCTCGGCAAACGGCTGGTCGAGAGGGAGTTGGGGATGGCCGAAATGCTGAATGGGTCAATGGCTCAATGCGGACTTGGCGTCTCGGCTGTCAGGCGTAACCGCGTAACGCAGATCCGGCGTCTCCGCAGATGAGATCTGAAATGGAGAGCCGAGAGATGAGAAGGCTCCTCCCGCCGCGCCTGCGCTGAGAGAGTGAGACGGAGAGACCGAGAGAGCCGCTGGGCACTGGCCCGCTGCGGTAGCACGGCGCTACGCTGAGTCACTGAGCCAGAGACCGGAGAGGCGGAGATAGGAGGAGAAGAGAGCGAGACAGCCGAATTTTTTCTATTTAAGCCCTTTTTTTGAAAAATATTCACATTTAGACCCCTGGTGGTTTTAATTCCGTTTTTGGACCCAGGGGGTCGGAGCCGTGGATCACGGCGCCAAGGTAACACGTCTCGGCGCCGTGATCCATGGCTCCGAGGCCTCAGGCCGGCACCAGCGTGGCGACCCGCGTGGTGCCGACGTGGCAGAAGCTCGGCGCCGTGATCCACGGCTCCGAGCTCGGCGCCGTGACTCGTGGCTCCGACCTCGGAGCCGTGGATCTTGGCGCCGAGCTAGCGGCATTTACCCAGTCGGCCAGGCCGAGCCATTTCGCGTCGCGTCTGCCCTCAGCCCCCGACTCCTGCCCCCGCCGCCTCCCCGGCCGCCACCGCCTCCCCGGCTCGCGCCGCCAGCGCCTCCCCGGCCCGGCCGCCTCCCCGCCGCCTCCCCGGGCCGGCAGCGCCTCCCCGGCCCACGCCGCCTCCCCGGCCGCCACCGCCTCCCCGCCCGCCACCGCCTCCCCGGCCCCCGCAAGCGTTCAAGGTGAATCTCTAGTATATCGTGAATTTTTTTCCACATATGTTACACACTGTCGCTTAATGTTCACTCCATATCTATGGTACCTACGAGAAGGCATAATGATTTTAGACTTTTGGTGTGATTAATACAATATCTAGATAAATATTGGTGGTTCTGTTTGACTCCAAAAAAGACATTGTAGGCTGCATATTATAACTGAAAATCTCATGTGACTATATCTGGATCGTATTAGATATATAGATGTTTGAATGGGAAAGGGTTCATTTAGATATTTTATTGCTTAAACAAGTATGCATGTGATTTATCCAAAATTTCGCTTAAAGGTATTGAGTTTGGTTTTGTGTATGAACTAGATGGACAACGTAGTAACCCTATATCATGGAGGCAATGTGACAAGTGATGATTATGGAAATGTTCAATTTGTTGAAATGCAAAGGGTGCCTCTGATGTTCAGTGATCGGCCGTCGTTTAGTGAGTTGGTTGCTAGGGCCCGGGAGAAGCTACATTGTCATGGAAACGAGGAGAGCATCACAGTTGAGGGGTTACTTCACTTCGGTTCGAAAGACACAATTCTCAGACGGTTGATCTTAATTGATTGTGAGGATGAGTGGGACAAATATGTCAAAGTGGTTATGAGGAATGAGTTAAAATGTTTGGACCTTGTTGTGCGGAAGGTGTCTATTGAACCAACCCCTCACGGTTATTCACCAGAACTAGGTGATCAGGCACCCTTTGACCCTCCGTTACTGGATCTTGCGGTGGATGTGGAAGAAGTGCCTGAGGTGCCCGATGCTCTATCTGCCCCGAACGAGGTTCAGATTTCTCAACCAGTTCGAGTTGAATGTCGGACTGATGATGTCGTGGCGGCCCCTCAGGAGATGGGATTGACCCAGAATCATCCCAGTAAGTGTCGAGCAACACTTTAGCCTTTTGTCGTCATTGCTTTTTTTTGTCTCAATCCCATCGTTTTCGTGCTTATGATGCAGGATACATTCCTGATAATGTTGGTGTTCCTCCCGTTGCTCCATCTAGCAACGTTGAAGAAGTCTGCAGGGACTCCAATAGTGTGGATGTTCAAATTGTGGATGATCTGCAGCCTTACGAGATCGCAAGGGCCGTTGAATCTGACGATGACCGCCCTTTTGGAGAGCTGACTGAAAGTGATATTGAGCTGATCAGGCGTTATTGCCCTGGCCGGGATCCATCAGTTCATGAATTCAGCGATCTTAGGCATTCTCATGGGGCTTATGCAGAAGGAAGGGATGACGAGCTGCTAGATGCTCCTGAGGCCGGTTCAAGCATGACAATTGAGAAGGGCATGATGTTTGAGGACTTGTCTGCATTGAGAAGGTGGCTGCAGGAGTATTCAGTGATTCGTAAAAGGCCATTCAAGGTGAGGCATTCTTATGTGGAGCGGAGGTACACAAGTTGTGTGCGAGAAGGAAACATGTGAATGGAGGGTTTGTGCTAGGAAACAGAAGGACACGGGAAAGTTCAAGATCACAAGAATCGTTGGCCCACACACTTGTGCCGAAGCAGAGCTCAAACAGAAGCATCGGCAGTTGACCTCTACCATTATTGCGAAGTCACTGTGTCACATAGTAAAGGGAGAACCCAATATGAAGGTGAAGACACTTGCTGGGATTGTTAAGGAGAAATTTGGATACGAGATAAGGTATGGAAAAGTATGGAGGGCAAAGCAACGCATCTGGAAGATGATATATGGGGACTGGGAAGATGGGTACTTGCAGTTGCCAGCACTTTTCAATGCAATCAAAGCGGTTAATCCAGGAATGCATTATGAGTACGTCCCGAAACCAAACGAATGGACTCAAGATGGGATGCAGATATTCTTCCGTGCTTTCTGGTGCTTTGCTCAGTCCATCGAGGCCTTTCGGCATTGTCGTCCCGTCTTCTCCATTGACGGTACGTTTCTTCTTGGCAAATACCAGGGCACACTTCTGATAGCCATTTCGTGTGACGCAGACAACACGTTTGTTCCTTTGGCGTTTGCTTTGGTTGAGAGGGAGAACAAAGACAGCTGGGGATGGTTCTTGCGGCTCGTTCGGAGGCACGTGGTCGGCCCTGGTAGGGAGGTGGGTGCCATATCTGATAGACACCAGGGCATACTTGCTGCCGTACAAGAGCAGATACCGGGGTATCCACCTTTGCACCACCGTTGGTGCACTCGGCATCTTGCCGAGAATCTACTCCGTAAGGATTGTAGGAAGGATAACTTTCCTCTGTTCGAGGAGGTCGTTTGAATGCTTGAGGTCAAGTTATTCCAGGAGAAGTTGGAGCAGCTTAATACTGCAACAACCACAGAAGGTAGACAGTGGTTGTCGGGATTGATGAGAGATGTAGACAAATGGACAAGGGCTCATGACGATGATGGCTGGAGGTACGAGTTTCAGACAAGCAATATGGCCGAATCCTTCAATAACTTGCTTAGGGGTATACGTGGTATGCCCGTCAATGCTATAGTATCATTCACCTTTTACAAGCTTGTTGCCTGGTTCAACGAAAGACACACACATGCAATGGCGCTACAGAGTAAACAAGAGAGATGGGCGCCAAAACCGAAGCGTCACCTTGAAAAGGCAAAGGCGAGGGCTGAGGCACATGAGGTACAGTGTTTTGACAACTCCACGGGCACTTACGAGGTACAGTGTTTTGACAACTCCACGGGCACTTACGAGGTTGTAGAAAGGGGTGGTACACTGGAATCCAGGAAAAGCGAAAATATCCTCTCCATGGACTATGCCCACTGCACCACATAACCTGCCTACATAAAGGCCTCCCTCCTATGTCTTCCATACCACATCTCCTCCTCAAGGCATCACAATACTACTACACAACAATGTCTTCCTGGAGGTCCGACCCATTTGGAGTGCCGGAGTGGCATGAGCGCCCGAAGTGCCATTGCGGCTTTAGGACGATGTTGGGAGTCTGGACTGATCGAGTACAACGAGCCAAATACGGCCGTAGGTTCTTCAAATGTCCTGACCTGGATGACGACTTCGTGGTAACGACCACAACTAAATCATTTGTTTCTTGTTATCTTTTTTCAACTTGATCGATGACATCTACCACGCCACACATAGGCTTGCAGGTTCATCGAATGGGTGGATCGGGTGTCGCCGGCATGACCAAATAACCGGGCAGTGGAGGTGGAAAACAAAGCACAATACTTTGTCAAGATGACTCAGGCTCGCGAGGTGGAACGACAGATGCGGCTTGACCAAGAGCGTCGCGTGAGGGTGGACCAAATCCGTCTGAAGGGCAAGGAGGATGAGCTGCAAAGGAGGCGGGAGCAGTTAAGTCTGCGTGAAGCTGCCATCAAGCGTCAGGAGGAGGAGCTTCAAGCTCGGGAGGCAGCTCTCAAGACCAAGAGTAACAGGAAGAAGGATGCAGCGGAGCCATCTTCAGGGCGTGACAAAAAGGGGAAACAACCACGCTACACCCAATAGACAAAATGTAATAGACCCAGCAAGTTATTTTCCCTAAGGCATGCATGTTAGGACTAGTGGTGGAATTCTGAACATTAGAAGTACAGAGTTGCACACATGCCACATGCCTGCCATGTCAAAATATCACTCACCTTCGAAATATCACTTACCACTATATGCATCGATATTTCTACGCTCAATCCTTCGGCAAAAAAATTTAGCTTAATTTGGTTTGCATGTCCAACCTGCAATGAACATAAATTTTTATTACGACTTCATCAGATTCGTTCCCATATTACAACTACAAAATAACAAACCTTGCAAAAACCACGGGAATCAAACCTTAAAAGACATTTACCATTTTATATATCGACCGTTCTACGCACAATCGTTCCTAAAAAAATTACCATATTTTTTTATGCATCTACAACGAGCCAATCAATATAAACTTGTTTTACAATTTTTTCAAATTGTTTTGTAATTCACAACTACAAAATTAACAAAACTTATAATCATTACAGTTCAAATTAACAAAATACAACTAGTAATTTTTTTTGCGACAACGTAAAGCCTGATCGATGCAAACCCTAGACGCCGAGTGTCTGCAGACGTGGCAGGGAGCTCGGCGCCACGTGGCAGGCATCTCGGCGCCACGATCCACGGCTCCGAGCTCGGCGCCACGACCCACGGCTCCGAGCTCGGCGCCACGATCCACGGCGCCGAGGTGCTGCCACGTCAGCGCCACGCAGGCCACCAGGCTGGAGTGGGCCTGCGACCTCGGAGCCATGGACCACGGCGCCGAGACGTGTTACCTCGGCGCCGTGGGTCACGGCTCCGACCCCCTGGGTCCAAAAACGGAATTAAAACCACCAGGGGTCTAAATGTGAATATTTTTCAAAAAAGGGCTTAAATACAAAAAATTCGGGCGAGACAGCGGGTTCGGGAATGGGCGACCGAGCAAAGAGCAGAGTGGGCGGACTGCGTAAGGCGTCAGCGCGTTCGCTTGGGCTGTTGGGTTGGGCCGGTTTTGTCTGGCTCGGCCCAGCAGTCCAGAAATATAAATATCAACCATTTAAATCTAATTGCTATTATATATATGTATTATAGCTAATATATAGTAGATTTTTTGTCAAAATTTTTGGGTATTCAGCTGAATACCCATGAATTATTGTGCGTCCGCCCCTGATGCATGGAAACTAGGGGTGACAAACAGTAACGGATAATCTGTTTTATCCGATATTCGTATTCAAGAAAGCGCGAATATGTTAAGCAAAATCCGTATTCGAAAATATTCATATTCGTATTCGAGAATATTCATATCCGTATTTGAGAATATTCATATTCGCATTCGTATTTGAGAATTTTCATATCCGTATTCATATTCGAGAGTATTCTATTCGTATTCGATCTGTTTCCAGAAGCCGGGTAAAATCTGGATGAATTTTGTGACTCAAAATTTGAATTTGGACGGTGTAAAACCAGTAACCGGTCAAAACCGGTGAAAAATCAGCAAAACCGATAGGAATCTGCTTTATCCAATATTCGTATCTGAGAAAACACTAATGTGGCAAGTAAAATCTGTATTAAAAACATTCATATTCGTATTCAAGAATATTCGTATCCGTATTTGAGAATATTCGAATTCATATTCGTTTTAAAAATATAACTTTGTATTCGTATTTGAGACTATTCGATCGTATCCGATCCGTTTCCATACCTAATGGAAACGTGTTTTTCTTATTCGTCCTTTCTTAGAGATTGTGACACGGTACTAGTTGCCCATGCCGTGCCAAATGTTATACCACCTCCGTAGATTTGTATAGTGTTTAGGTGAGATTTAGGGTGCAATCGGAGCATATACAGACAGATATTGTTTACCCTGTATCTTATTCTCTATTTTTTTCTCTAGAAGTCGGAATTAAACATGTATAATGCCGGATACTAATTTCTCCATTCCGTATCCATTTTATAAGTCTTCGGACGGTCGGTCAGACAGAAATTATCCGCTTCTTTACACGTGACATTGGATAGTATGGTACAATCATAGCGAACACGGAGAGACTAATCGTCGAGATATCGAAACAAGAGCACTCAGTATTCCCCGTATCTTTAGATGTGGCAATCTATCTATATGTTATATTGTTCTTAAGTTAAGTTACAACAGACTTACTCTTATCCCTTGACATACGGATACATACAGGCAGATATCACTCATTTTATGTTCTATTCCTTTTTTTCTTTGAAGTCGGAGACAAATGGTGCCGGATACCCATTTACCTGTTATGTATTCGTTCTGCAAACCTTCGGTCGGTCGGTCAGACGAAAATTATCTGCTCCGTTTGCACCCCTAGATTCAAACCGTGACATAAAAGTGGTATCGTTAGGTCTGTAATTCAAAGCACTTTCTTGTGATTATGCTTTTGTAGTTATAAATAACAGATTGTAAAAAAAATTAATGGTTAAAGTTTAGGTTTAGATCAAGATTGCATCAAATTAAACCGTGTTTTATAAAAATCAATAGATTAAGTACCTGGCAAGGAGAATTGGGCCGTTACGAACTGTTTCCCAGACCCCCTTGTATAATCATCAATTAATCTGCACAGTTCATTATGTGAAACATGGTCACCTAGATGGCTAGATGTACAATGCAATGCAAGCCCACAATGCGCCTTCCCCGTTCGCATCCATGTCCTCCTACTAGGTGGCAGTTTTGTATTGGCTCATGTTAATTATTGGCCCTGCATGCACTGCCCTACCCCTCCCCAAGGAAGCGACGTATGTTTCCATTTCTTTTCCTTCCAAAATAGCATCATTGTTCTCAAGAAAAAAAATAGAGAGAGCATGTTGTCATACTCTCTTTTAAAAATACTGTGGCTTTTAGTTATATCTTTCTGTTGATTATGAGAAAAATTGATGAAGTAAGTGACACTTGTATTGAAAAGTCATTCTGTTTAAAACAACTCCTGTAATAACTACTATAAATAACTTATAGAAACCACTTTAAGAAACTACTTCGTTAAAAACAACTTCTAAAAGCTAGAAGTTGTTTTAAACAAAACCTTCCATCTGCAACTATTTCTCTCCACTGTTGAGCAGTAAAAGCAAAGAACCTTTGGCCGAACGAATAGGAGGGCCCTGCTTCAATCGGTTTAAAAGCTTTCGGCTTCTGGCTTTTAGCTTTCAGAAGCCAGAAGCTACTTAGAACTGTAAGCGGAAACTATAATTTACAATACTATTTTGTTCAATCTCAATTATACATATATATACCTTGATTCATGTTACAACAAACTTTTTCTTCCTTGTAGTAAGCATTTTTTTCTTGTCTCTTTCTTTTCTTTATAGCGTTCTTTTGACTTATTCTTTCAAATGGACAGCCTCTACCGAACTCCCATTCAAATGAACAATAGAACATTCCTTCATAGTGAATGAACCATTCAGCAGGCGCATGTATAGCCACCGCATGCAGCCGCCTATTCACGTCGTCCGTTCGCCATGCTGGCTGCGCACATCACTACTACAAAAAGGCTAAACTGAACGCTTACATCATAGACAGTTCCTAGGAACCGTCTGTGTTGTAAGTATCATAGACGGTTTATACGAATAACCGTCTGTGGTATTTTCACATATAGTTATTTATATGAACCGTCTGTGATAATACAAGACATCATAGACAGTTCTTGATAAGAACCATCTGTGATAATGACAGACATCACAAACGGTTTTTTATTTAAACCGTCTGTGATATATTTTCTGCCTTGTAATCCCCCAAAATTTCATAATCTCCCGCCAGAGTCCGAGTAGAATTCAGTTTTGAGACACTTTTAGTAAAATGGGCATAACTTTTGCATACGGTGTCCGTTTTCGACGTTTTTGTACTCGTTGGAAAGTTAACGATGAGCCCGATTCAAAAAAGATAACTAGCTTGTGCCTGTCGCCCTCTAAGACCCTCAAAATCAGCCATCTTTAGCCATAAATTTGCGTTGCAAGTTTTTGGTTTCTATTTTTGCCAAAATTTTCAATCTTCCCTTCGGAATTTGGGTTTTGCCTCAACTGTAAAGTTGTAGATCTCGTCGAAACCTTTCAAATGAGTATATATAAGCCATATAAAATTTTGCTATTTTATCTTTTCAAACTAGCTATTTATATTGTACTGATATATTGTCTTTGTAATGCCATTATCACCGATTGTTTTTGTTATGAATTATCTGTGATATCTCCTGTTATCATAGATGATTTTTGTTATGAATCGTCTGTGATGTCTATAGCATAGACGGTTTGTAATCTGAACCGTCTGTAATGTCCCGCTACGTCACCGATCCACGGCATATCCCCCAGGATCCCGATCTCACCCGTCCATTCTCTCTGTATCGAACGGCAAGCACTGTTCTCCTCCCCACCTCTCACCCCTTATTAACTCCCTCTCCCTACTCGAAGAACCAATACCACCAGTACTACTCCAACTCGTTTGTGTGTGGCATGGGTGGGAAGGGGTTCGGCAAGAGCGATTGAAATTTCGCTTGAAACAAGATGGAAAGAAAGAAGGCAATGTCAAATCTGCACTATTCTAGATAGCCAGCATAGAAGCTGTTGATTTTGTCATAGAAACTGAAAATGATGTTCGTTGCCTTTTTGTTTCTGCTACTTGAAAATTTTCCTGCACCACTTGTTTTAGATTGTAGTTTAATAAATGATGTGTATGTCTAGCTTGCATTAGCCTGAAGTTTCTTGTAGTGTAAGCATTTTTCAGAATTTGTAGCTATGAAGCTTATCTTTGTAAAAATTGTAAATGTTCTCTTGTGTATGCAGTGCTATGGGTAAACGACTCGATATCTTGTGATGTTGTAATGGTGGATTCTAATCTTAATGGAAATAGAATATGTTGCTATGTTTGTTGCTGTATTTGCTTGTTTTCAAATGATAGAGTTAACATTTTCTGAGGCTAGCCGAAAATAGAAAAAAATTAGATATAGAATGAACTATCAAAGGCGGTTTTGCGGTATAAACCATCTGTGAAGAATTATCACAGACGGTTCGAACCAGAAACTGTCTGTAATTGGGAAGTATCACAAACGGTTCTTAATACAAATCGTCTGTGATGGGGAAGTATCAAAGATAGTTCTATATACCAACCATCTGAGATACTCATACATCACAGACGGTTGGTAGCTAGAACCGTCTGTGATGTGTGAGTATCACAGACGGTTGGTAGCTAGAACCGTCTATGATAATGTTCTTCACAGACGGTTCTAGTTATAAACTGTCTGTGATGTATTTATTACATACGGTTCACAAACCGTCTGTGATAAGCTCTGATTACCACTGATACATAAATTCAGACGGTTCAAAAAATCGTCTGTGATAATAGTTTTGAACCGTCTGTAATGATCATTTTTGTAGTAGTGCATGCAAATGAAACCGCATGCAACATTCGCATGCATGGCGTTAAGTCTGTCATTAAGCAAAAGCCAGCCTGCTCTCAACTGCTATGCATTGGCCATGCAAATGTACTGCAGCGAGCAGTGCTTCATATTCCTTAGCGAGGAGGCCAACGAAGTATTTCATTGTATAGTGATCATGTTCGGAGAAGTAAGCAATATTCACATAGTGGTGGTTCGAGGAGCAAACCTTCCTTAGTTGGGCATTACATTTATTTCTCTAGTTACCATATTATGTTTTTTGTCTTTGTTTTTCTATATTAATTGCAGGGTGCTCAAGTATCACATCATTTTTATGCTCAGTTGGAATAGCTTAATGCAATTGAAATTTCGTACTTCCTCTCGTCGTAAAAAGAATGACCTTTTGATATCGATACAGTGAGAGTACATCATTGGAAATCTGTGGGGACATATATACATACTAGTATGCATGGCAGGTCAAAACATTCTTGAGATCGTTGACTCGCCTGGCAAGTTGACAAACGCGTAATTAATTGCTGTACCGATACTTGTAAACACGTGTTCCATTGAACACATCAGAGTCTTTTGGTGCAAGTAAACCTGGATTCGGAAGAGTCCAATCGTACGTTTTGTACGCTAGCTCGCGCACCAATACCTTCTCCTACCACAGCCAAGTCTACAACGGCAGCAGATAGCATAAATTACAATATCTAATGGGAAATTTTACCATCCTTGAGGGGGAAGAGGTACCAAATTTGAGCCGTTGATCACACTGATCGAACGACTGAGATTTGGCAGTACCTAGTGGTACCGGATGCGAGGTACCAAGAGGTACAAGGTACCAAGAGGTACCAAATTTTGAGCCGTTGATCACACTGATTGAACGGCTGGATCTAATTTGGTACCTCTTGGTATCTTGTACCTCTTGGTACCTCCTAAAGGATAGGAAAACTAATAGTGCTATGCTACACCTGAACGGTTGTTACTGCTGTTTATTTGGTATTTTCGGTTAATACGGTATTTAAAAATAACAACATATTTATCAAATGAAATTATGGTTTGGTTTATGTAAATACCAAAATATTTTTTGAAGAATAATACCAAGGCAACGAGACTAGTCTCCCATAGAGCAATAAACTAGTTGTCTCGCTCCCAGTCAGGACACGTGAACAACCAAATCGTGTTGACTGATTCGGTTTGCAAATGTCCTACTTGCATCGCGCTGGAAATGTCGCAGATGGCTAACCATTGACTTTATTTGGTCCATTGACTGTATTATTGCACGTACCAACCTAATTAATCTGTGACAAAGAGCTCTAAGATGGTACGACGGCCACGTCTATCTCGATATTTTTCTGTGATAAGTGGCCTAGAAAGGTGCACACCAAGTCCTCAATTTTTTGGCATTGAGCTGTGAAGATCCAGGAGGGAGCAACAGATCGAGGAGCGAACAGAATGTACGTCACCAGGCCGATATCGCGGTACTTCAACAACCCCCAGGCCGCGGCGGAGCCGCCGCCGGAGGGCCCTAGCTCCGGGATCCTGGTCGTGGAAGACGAGGAGGCCATCGAGCGTGCGACGTCCTGCTGGGGCCTGTGCAGGGACATGCAGGTGTACCGCCTCCCCTTCCCGCAGAACCGGAAGCTCAAGGTGGAGTACAGCACGACGACCACAAACTCCAGCACCGGCGGCACGACGACCAGCACGGACCGCGACGACGTCATGTTCGTGCCGGTCTTGGGCCAGCCCCTGTCGTCCAACCGTTACTACGTCGTCCGAGCCAGCGGCAAACACACGGGGTACGTACGTACGGTTAGCAGTTGATAGATTGATGGAGAATTTGGTCGATTTCAGCATGCACCATGTTCAATATATAGATAGGTGCCATGATCTTGGCGACAACGATGTCCATGTCTGGCTGATGTGCAGGGAGGTGTCGGCGTGCTCGAGGGAGGAGGACAAGACCACATGCTGCTTCTGCTCCTTCGTGAAGGACGTGCCGCCGAGGCCATTCGACCTCCGGGACGTCTACCAACAGGTGGAGGTGGTGCAGCAGCGGCACCGCAGGGGATTCAGCGCCCAGGCCGTCGCGCCGGACGGCATCCCGCCGTACTACCTGAGGAGGAAGGGCTGGGAAGTGCATACCTCGATGTCCACGACCTACGAGCTCACCGACGCGCAGGGGATGGACTCGCCGCTCCGTCACAGGATGCCCGACCTCGACTCCGTCGCTGTGGTCGTCGGCAAGTGGTACTGCCCGTTCATGTTCGTCAGCGAAGGGGGCCAGCGGCTCAAGGACCAGGTCCGGCAGTCCATGTTCTACGAGATGACGCTGGAGCAGAACTGGGAGGAGATATACACCCGCCACAATATTAACGGCCGGGAGAGCACACCGGAGGTCGCGGTGAGCGCGACGGTGCGCCGGTCAACGGCGCTGCTGGGCGGCACCGACGCGGTACAAGAAGGCGGCACCCAGGTGGTCGACGGGGTGATGTGGTTCCGACCGGCGGCGAGCTCGGCGGCCACCGGAGGGCTGGGGCTGAGCGTGGTGCTTTGGGAGAGGATGAAATGGGAGCTGGAGAGGGGTGGGTGGGTCAGCAATGGCGACGTGGAGAAGATAGAGAGGGTGGAGAGGTGTGAAGGGCTCGGTGGATGGGAGAAGTTTGGCTGCTACGTGCTGGTGGAGAGGTTCGTTCTCAGGAGGATGGATGGCAGCTTGGCTCTGACTTATGATTTCAAGCACACCAACAAGATTAGAACCAAATGGGCATAAGCAAAAGCTGTAATCGAAGTATCTTTTCTTGTCGAATTAAGGCAGTGGCTCACTAGATAGCAAAAATGTGCTATACTGCACATTTGCACTTTGAAATGGTTTCATGGATAAGCGGGTAAAACGGGAGAAAAAGATTTGAAAGACCAGTTTGTGCCAAATATTAAGAGACAGTCTATA
The DNA here is from genome assembly GCA_017311315.1 of Dendrocalamus latiflorus. Taxonomy (NCBI): domain Eukaryota; kingdom Viridiplantae; phylum Streptophyta; class Magnoliopsida; order Poales; family Poaceae; genus Dendrocalamus; species Dendrocalamus latiflorus. The sequence continues at coordinate 12,950,906 of CM029654.1, read as the reverse complement.
CATCAACCAACTAAATTTCTTCAAATATTTTAGTCAAATTTTGGACCGTTAGATGCGGATTCAACCATCCAGATCTACAGTCATGTCCATCACTGGAACCTTCCTCCCAATCCAACATCCATGGCTGCTACCGCCAATTTCAACTTGCGTCGGCTCCGGTGAGGCCTACTAGAGCTTCACCGCGTCCTTCCCCTCTTTCTCGATACCCCAAGCCTCCTCCATCCCCCGCCGTCGTCCACTCCCATGCCTCCACCAAGCCATCTTTGTCTCCGGTGTCCGCCCCCACACCACGACCATCGCCGGCAACAGGAGCAGCGTTCATCGTAGGGGTAGTTAGCGAAGGGGGACGTTCGTCAGTGGGGAAGCAAGCCGGCTTCAACGGTGGTTGTGCCCACGCGCACATTCGGTTGAGGTGGTCGTGCTCGTGCACGACTCACTTGGCCTCACCATTTGTAACAATGGTCACCGAAGCCCTACCAGAGGTGGAGCCTCGCCGAAGGTGGAGAAGGTAGTGCCGCACATGAATCCTCAAGCACGATCTAGAGATCAAAAATTCAACTGATTTTGCAAAGAAAGAGTAGTTGAGTGATGAATAGCACATCAGAAGTACTTGGTAAGTTGAATTGTGCTATATTATGGCTATGTTCTTTTGGACTTTAGATTTATGGCTTTTGACTTATACTACGGTAACTATCTTTCAAACTAAGTGTCTTTTAAGGTGGGGTCTATAAGTCAATCATAGTAAACACTATCTTAACTTCATCTATATCGGACAAAATCACACATGAGTATCTCTCTTCGTACTCTCACACACAAACAGCCAAAATTTAAAAGTTTAAACCGAGAATCATAAGATACAGTATAAAAGAACACCCCCTCGTGATATAATCATTAACCTCGTAGTCCATTCCAGTGTAAAACAGTCCTGTCCTAGTAGTACTCCTACATCGGTCATTGGTAATCTGCCGGGGGATGCGTGTACTTGAATGCATGGCTGGTCAAATATTGATCGTTGACTACTACCAAGATGGCGAACGTACGCCTGAATCTTACAAACACGCGTTCCATTGAACAAATGAGAAGCATTCGTTATGGTGTTCAGAGACTAGTCGTATGTATCCGTCAAAGTGCCTCCTCCATAGCAAAGTCAACAACGGAACAACCCTACATGGTTGAACGGTTTGTAATTCAAGCAAAATACAAAAAGGCCGCGCGTGCGCGTCTTAGAAATGGTGCCCTTCCGGTAGGAATCCTTATCATATAACCCAATATATGCTTGATCCAATCATAACCCGTGCAGCTGTGCTGAGGCCCTGTTCCTTTTTTACTTGTCAGCTGCTCTAGTCGCTCTTATCAATCACTGTTTATTAGACAAATAAACCATAGTTTAAAAGAACAAACTCTGAGACTAAGAGTAGGGATGCCACTAGGTAAGGTATGGGTAACCCAAATATATACCCAATTTTATCCTGAACCATTTGAAATAATATTACCTATACCCAAATAAAAGAGGGTATACCCAATGGGTTTGGATAACCCAGTGGGTAAAGAAGAAGGAAAAGAGGAGCGTCAAAGAGGCTTTTGAAGGAAGTTTTTGTAAAACTTCGGTATTTAAAATTTCAACATCGAGTTTACACCATAAAAGTTTTCTTAAATCGATTGAAATTTGTTGAAGATGATTTTGCGTGAAGAGGAGCTATTCCATGCAAATTAGTAGGGCTAGACGCACACGTAGACCCTACATGTTTTTATAGGAAGCTTTTGTAAAACTTCGGTATTTGAAATTACAACCTCGTGTTTACACCGCAAAAGTTTTATAAAATCGACTAAAATTTGTTGGAAATGATTGTGTGTAGGGGACCTACTCTATGTAAATTGGCGGACACAAGTGCACAGGTGACTCCCACACATTTTTATAGGAAGCTATAACTGAGTATGGGTAGTTCAACCCATGAATAGCCTAAATACACTCTAAACCTTATATTTGAATATGTATGGATAAAAATAGGTAAGTGTGTGTTATCCTCTATACCCAAATTTAAATAGATATTTTATTTCTTACTTATATCCTATCCAAAATGTAGATATAGGTTTGAACGAGGATAATAGATACCCACTGGCAGTCTAACTAAGAGCTTTCGTACTAACCCACCCAACCAAGTCATATGCAACAGTTCATCAACTCAAGGACGATTGATAGTAAAAAGTTGTTGACTAGTGTCAAAGTTATACTTATTTACTTCAACCTTGTGTTATTAACATAAATCACTAAAGAAACGAAAGAATAACATCTGGAATTTCCATTCCGAATGACAAGAATGTATGCATCCAATGATAAACATGGGCACTGCTAAACGTGTGCTGGTTCCTCGATCACATCCATATGTATTGTGCTCATCCGTCAGAGAAATTAATCTCGGCAACATACTGACAGCAGCGCTATGTGTTCTTTAATTAAGCCCGACTATGCAAAGCAAAATTCAACTTGGATGCTTGTTAACAGTGCAGCATACTCGATAAGATCTGCTCCCGGGCCAGTCAATACACTGAATCAGCACACAGGCCCTAGCTTGTCCAACTAGTATATATCACGACGCCAAACATGCGCTTATGTTGTTTGCAACGAACTGAAAATTTCTAGATGCCTGAGAGCAACAAGCCGGCCGGCAGCGGCGCGCCTCCCGTCGTTGTGGTCGTCACCAAGTGGTACTGCCCGTTCATGTTCGTCAGCAAAGGGGTCAGCGACTAGGGAGCAGGTCCAGCGGTGCATGTTCTACGAGACGACGCTGGAACAGAACTGGAAGAAAATCTTGAAGTACCATATGAAAAGATTCTAAATATTTATTATTGCGAATAATTATTGTCATTTTAGGAGTTGAAAATATGGACAGTCTACTGTTATATATCTGACTGCTGTACCGAATTGATATGCTGCTTGTATGCGGAAAGCTATGCATGCAGTCCCGTAGCCATGCATGCTTCACTACCGGAAAGCTTCTATATGCCGAGTGTCTGGAATTTTGCCGAGTGCAATCTATCGGGTGAGCTTTTTGCCGTCAGAAACTATGCCGTGTGAGCTATGCCGTGGGTGGCACTCGGCAAATCCTTTGCCGAGTGTTTCTCGTGCTTTGCCGAGTGCTACCGGCACTCGGCAAAGCTGCTGAGCCCGGTAGTGCTTGTGTTGTCTTGGGTTGCTGTAATGAGGCCAGCATGCATTGGCCTTGCATGCACGCTTTAACGAGGACGTTTGCATGGCGATTAGTGAAGCCAGTACGCATGCATGCGATCAGTAGGTTTAATCAGCGATTCGATTTCGCGGTACTCCGGTCTGACCGGGCACCGATTGCTCTACGAGCTTTCGGTCAGGACTTTTGTTTTTGTGGTTTTGAGTCGTGGATAGAGTTTTAGAGAGTAAGGTCAGTGAATGTATGTTATATAAGACATGTCATTGTTAACGTAAGTCAAATTGTAAAGAACCACTACTACAGAAAGCCTAATACTAGACGTCAAATCATAGACGGTTTGACAAAACCGTCTGTGACCGACACTAACACAGACGGTTTTAATTTGGACACCTTCTGTGTTGATAGCGTCGTAGAAAACGAATAGCACAGACAGTTTTTATTAAAAACCGTCTGTGATAATGGCACTAGACATTTATTGCGCCGCTCAGAACCGCATCTGTCTTCATTTCGATCCAGATCTAGCCAGTACTGCACTCTTTTGCTTAGGAGGCAAGCTAGGCGATTTCTGGCCAATTAATTTGGTGGGAGGAGGCAGAGATTGAGCTTTGAAGATTCATACGTTCCTACCCTACTACAGAAAAGGTCATCACAGACGGTTCAAAAATGTCATCACAGACGGTTTTGTGAACCGTCTGAATTTATGGGTCAGTAATAATACGAGATCATCATAGATGTTTTCGAACCGTCTGTGGTGCAAATATCACAGACGGTTTTTAACTAAAAACCGTCTGTGAAAGTTATAATCATAGACGGTTTTTAGTTAAAAACCGTCTATGATATTTGCACCACAGATGGTTCGAAAACCGTTTGTAATATTCGCTTCTACTCCTAAACCTATTTCTGTTTATTGGCTAGCCTCAGGAATTGCTAGCCATGCCCTCTGAAACAAGCAGATCAACATGTACATGTATACATCCAATTCACATCCCAATTCATTTCACAAATATAAAACATCCATTTTTATTAAGATTAGAGCCTACCATTACAATATCCCAAAAAATGAGCAGGTTACACAACAAGAACAGAAAAATAAGCAAAGATCCTCTATGCCTTCTCGCCCCTGATGCAATGCATGAGCTGGATGTCTTTGACGCCCACCATCGTCGGCGTTGATTGAGCGTCTGCACAGTTGGCACGAGCTAGTTGCTTCTGCGGTGTCTTGCCTCCCGTAGACTTGTGTGTCGTCTGCAAGGAGGAGGAGAACAGCAAGGAGGAGGACAGTAAGGAGGAGAACAACAAGGAGAAGGACAGCAAGGAAGAGAAGACCTGCAAGGAGGACAGCAAGGAAGAGGAGACCAGCAAGGAAGTTATATTTATAGGGGAGAGAGAGGGAGGGAGAGGCGGGAGTTCAAAATTTTTGGCGCGGGAACGGAGAGGCGGAGCTACGATCCGTGGGGTGAGGATTGGTGGATTTCTATTGGCTAGGATTGGGTTGAGGAGGATCGACGGGTCCAGCGGTCAGATTATCACAGACAGTTCTATATATAGAACCGTCTGTGATGAATGAATATCACAGACGGTTCTATATATAGAATCGTCTGTGAATTAGAGCACAAAATTTTATATACCGATGTAATATAAACAACTAGTCTGAAAAGATAAAATAACAAAATTTTATATAGCTTATATATACTCATTTGAAAGGTTTCGATGAGATCTACAACTTTTCAGTTGAAGCAAAATCCAAATTCCGAAACGAAGACCAAGAAAAAGGGCAAAAACAGAAACTAAAAACTTGCGACACAGATTTAGGTCCAATGATGGCCGATTTTTTGGGTCTTGGAGGGCAATTGTTGCAAGCGGTCATTTGTTTTGGATCGGGCTCGTCGTTAGCTTTCCAACGAGTATAAGAACGTCGAAAACGGACACCGTATGCAAAAGTTATGCCCATTTTACTGAAGGTGTCTCAAAACTGAATCATATTCGGACTTAAGTGGGAAAATATGAAATTTTGAGGGATTGCAAGGCGGGAAACATATCACGGACGGTTTTTATTATAAAACCGTCTGTGATATTCCAGTATCACAGACGGTTCAGCAGTAAGAACCGTCTGTGATACTCCTTTTTCCCGCCACAAATACCACAGACGGCCTCCAAATTAAAACCGTCTGTAATAGTGTACATCACAGACGGTTTCACAAAACTGTCTGTGATTTGGCGTCTAGTATTAGGCTTTCTGTAGTAGTGCTAGTTGCTCTAGATATGGTTAGTAATGAAATTTATTTTTCTTTGCATTATAATTTAGATCTAAGTTTTGGTGAGTGTTATTAAAGATGGTTTGCATCTACTTGACCATACATGATCATTTCTGCCGTTATGTGGGAGGCCAAATTTGTCAAAATTGTTGGTTATATACCTTCAGCGATCGCTGGGAAATAGCTGTTGTGTTTATAATATGAATTAAGCTAGCAAAACCTCAATGCATGTGGTATATATGTAGTAATAATTGATTAATTTAATTTTTAATACAAAGTTGTTATATATATACATAACGTAGGACTGAAACTGGATGTATGCCGCGAACCGTGTAAGTGAAGAGTACATTAATGGCATGTCTGGTTTTACAAGAGCTGCTGTAGAGGATATGTTGAATAAGGGGGTGAAATATATGTACTGTCCATGCACTGACTGCGAGAATTTAAAGATGTTTAAGAACCGAGGGCAAATTGAAGCACACTTGATTCGGAGGGGTTTCAAAAAGGGTTATATGTGTTGGACCAGTCATGGCGAAATCAATGATCATATGCCTCCGGATGACATTGCCGGTGAAGTGAATGATATGCCGGCGGATGACATCGCCGGTGAAGTGAATGACATGCCGCCGGATGATGTCGATTGTTGTTCGGTTTCGGATAGGTTGCACGATGACAATCTGGATCAGATGCTTCGTGATGTAGAAGAGAATTATAATGAGAGAGAGTATGTTAATTTCGGGGCTTGATGGAGGACTCAGAGAAACCTTTGTTCACTTGCTGCAGGTCAAAGTACACGAGATTGTCGGCCGTGCTTGAATTGTTGAAATTGAAGGCAAGTAACGGTTGGTCCGACAAGAGTTTCATGGCGCTGCTAAGTCTTTTAGCGGACATGCTTCCGGAGGGAAATGAGTTGCCTAAAACCACGTATAAAGCCAAGAAGGTTCTTTGTCCATTGGGAATGGAAGTAGAAAGAATACATGCATGTCTGAACGACTGTATCCTCTACCGTAAAGAGTATGCAAACATGCATGTATGTCCGGTGTGCAATGCATCCCGATACAAACGTAACAATCAATCAGATGACGGCGAGGGAACAGAGGTGAAGAAAGGACCTCCTGCTAAGGTGACATGGTATTTTCCTATAATTCCCCGTTTGAAAAGGTTTTTTACAAACCGAAAGGAGGCAAAACTGCTGCGTTGGCACTCGGAGGAGCGCAAGAAGGATGTAATGCTAAGACACCTTGGTGATTCCGCCTAGTGGAGAAACATCGATAGGAGTTTTGTAGACTTCGGTGCAGAACCAAGAAATATAAGGTTTGGACTGAGTACTGATAGAATGAATCCTTTTAGTAGCAAGAGTAGCCGACATAGCACATAGCCCGTGACTCTCTGCATCTATAATCTTCCTCCATGGTTGTGTATGAAGAGAAAGTATATTTTACTGTCGATACTTATTCAAGGGCCAAAGCAACCTGGAAATGATATCGATGTGTACCTAGCACCGTTGGTGAAAGATCTAAAAGTACTGTGGAACGAAGGGGTACAGGTATGGGATGCATACAAACGAGAGAACTTCACTTTGCGCTCCTTATTGTTCTGCACCATAAATGATTATCCTGCTCTTGCTAACCTGTCGGGTCAGAGTACAAAAGGTGCCAAAGCTTGTACTCACTGTTTAGATGGTACCGAGAGTGTGTGGCGGAAACACTCACGCAAAACCGTCTACATACGTCACCGCCGGTTCCTTCGGAGGGCTCACCCATACCGCAAGATGAAGAAACAATTTGACGGAGAGAAGGAAGACGGTTCAACTCCAAGGCATTTAAGGGGAAAAGAGATTTATGATATGGTTAAGGATTTAGATGTTGTTCTCGGAAAGGGACGTAAATTGAGGGCTCATGAGAAGAACACCTGGAAGAAGAGATCAATATTTTGAGACTTACCTTATTGGGAGTGCCTAGATGTTCGACACTGCATCGACGTCATGCATGTAGAAAAGAATGTATGTGACAGCTTGATTCGTCTCTTACTGAACATTTGTGATAAAATAAAGGATGACGTCAACGCACGGCTTGACTTGGCTGATATGGACATCAGGACTGAGTTAGCACTGACAAAAATAGATAATGAACAAACGTACCTTCCCCTGCGTGTTACACTCTGACCAAGGCTGAGAAAACAGAACTGTGCTAGTGCTTGCATGGAGTCAAAGTTCCGTTTGGTTACTCCGGCAACGTGAAGAAACTTGTTTCGATGCAAGATTTGAAGTTAAATGGCATGAAGTCTCATGATTGTCATGTGCTAATGACACAGATACTCCCTATTGCAATTAGAAATATTTTGCCGATCAAAGTCCGAGAGACAATCATGAGGCTATGTTATTTCTTTAACACAATTGCTCAGAAGGTCATCGATCCCGGAGGACTAGATGCTCTGCAGGACGAGGTGGTGATGACTCTATGTCATCTTGAAATGTATTACCCTCCTTCGTTTTTCGATATCATGGTCCATCTCATCGTTCACGTTATGTGGGAGATAAAAATGTGCGGGCCCGTATTCCTACGTAGCATGTACCCATTTGAGAGGTTCATGAGAATTCTCAAGTCCTACGTACAGAATCGATCTCGGCCGGAGGGCAGCATCATCGAAGGTTATGCAAGCGAAGAGGTCATTGAGTTTTATGTCGATTATATGGCTCAGATTCAACCGATAGGTGTGCCTCAATCTCGTCATGAGGGGAGACTGAAGGGTATCGGAACTATCGGAAGGAAAGCAATCACTCCAGATATGGACACGTATACTCAAGCCCATTTCACGGTCTTGCAACACATGACTGAAGTGACGCCTTATGTCGACCAGCACAAGGATGTGCTTCGGCAACACAATCCGGAGCGGCCGGATGTTTGGATCATGAGGCAACACAACAGTCGGTTCAACCAATGGTTGAATGAGCAAATCGCTAGGAGCTCGCCAAGTGAGATGCTGACATGGTTGGCAAAATGGCCAACATTTACAGTTGTGACATGGCAAGGATATGACATAAATGAGTACACATTCTATACACAGTCTCAGGATGTAAAGAGCACTAACCAGAACAGCGGTGTCCGCATAGATGCATTCAGTACCGATGGGTTGAGAAACTCGTACTATGGGTTCATAGAAGAGATTTTGGAGCTCGACTACGTGATTTTCAAGATCCCCTTATTTCGCTGCCGTTGGGTGCATCTCCCACAAGTGAAGGTTGACAAGTACAGTGTCACTACCATGGACCTCCAACGTGTCGGGTACAAAGACGAACCATTCGTACTCGCCAACTAAGTTGTTCAAGTTTTCTATGTAACAGACCCGGCAAATAAGAAACGACATGTAGTTCTTCATGGAAAAAGGAGAATTGTCGGAGTAGAGAATGTAGTGGACGAGGAAGAATATAATCAATTTGACGAGTTACCTCCTTTTGGAAATGGCATAAGGGTCGACGACGAACAACGTGATGAAACTAGTTACGTACACATTGATCATCATGAACGACTAATTTTTAAAGGAAATAAGCAAGTGGAAAGAGAATGTGTGACATATATGTGGGCATTTGCATTTATATATATATATATATATATATAGATATATAGATATATATATATATATATAACAATGCATGTATGTGATGTATATGTGAATTGACATTTATGTATACAACAATGCATGTGTGTGATGTATTTGAATTTGCATTTACGTATATATGTGAAAATGTGTGATATATAGGTGAATTTTGAGAATGTGTCATACAAATGTATCTCTATGTTCATTGGGCTGTTGTAAAGAAATACAAATGTATATCTATGTTCATTGAATAACTACAGGGGGCAAAGGCTTATCACAGATGGTTCTCAGTTTAGAACCGTCTGTGATATTTATTATCACAGACGGTTCTCCGTTTAGAACCGTCTGTGATATTTATTATCACAGACGGTTCTAAGTTTAGAACCGTCTATGATATTGATATCACAGACGGTTCTTAAAGGAATGCGCGTAGGCTACGGGTGCAGAAAACAAAACTTTTCTACCGCGCACACAAGGACATCATGCTTAAGAAGGGATCATGGATCGTTACCACTAGACGCACAGCGCAGCGGAAGAAGAGTTGGAGAAGCCGATCCAACCACGCGCGTCGAGGTAGTAGTGGAGTTAGCTGGTCGTCCCGAACAGATCGTCTCCTCCACGCGATCAACCACACCACGAGCAGATCCAATCTGTAGGTTGTTGATGCCGATCAACACCGCAACGAGCAGCGCCTCCACCGGTATCCACACGTCCGGGGCTGGAACGCCGATCACGAGTGTTCTAGCACTCGTGAACGGTTAGGGTTTGGCTCGAGAGGTGGCGGCTAGGGTTTTGCTAGAGGTTAACAGCAGCGTATGCCCCTCAGCCCCTTGCCTCCATATATATAGACCTCCTCACTTGGGCCTTGTGGACCGAGGCCCAATAGGAGTCTATTCGGATCTCTATCCGAATTGAGCCCACATCCGAATCATATTCGAATTAGTGTTCCAACCCGTTAAGTGTGCGACCCTGTAGGTTCACGTATACTTAGTCGCGACCTGGAAACGCCTTTCCGGTCACCCTGTTAATAGCGGCCTCTAGTAAGACATATTAACCCCAAAGTATACGTAAAGATCATATCGGCTGAACCTGTAATGTTCTCATGTACGAATCCCTTACCTCATGATATAGATTGAGCTCAAGGCGAGACCTGTGGCATCCTCTTAATAGCTCAATCACTCTCTCGATTCCGTGATGGATTATAAACTTGTGATTGACTCCTCAATCACCTTGGCATGGCCATGCACTTTCATAATCCATTACGTCGAGGGGCCCAGAGATATCTCTCCCATAAGGAGGGGCAAATTCTATCTTGATCATTGACATCCCACTACATGTTTCATGGCAAACTCGAAGACTACTTTTATGACTACCCAGTTACGGAGTAGTGTTTAGTAGTCCCAAAATAAGCTACTACGCATGTTGGGAACCATGATGATCTCAAGTCTAAGGATTCTACATAAACACTACTTGAGACCAACTGATGACACATGGAATCTCTGCAGTGTCTCATGGTGGGTCTATCCAACATATGTTCACTAACATATGTCCATATTATTGATTTGGTATCACCATACCATGATCCATGAGACATGATCATCAATCAATACATATGCTGATCTTTGAATCATATTTGTTCCTCATATGATATATGATCAGGGATCATTTAGAAATAGCAACATTTTAGCATTAAGAGTCTCATGAATAAGTCACATACTCATTGATCAATAATGATAATGTCTATTTCAAGGAACAAAGTAATGTATCATAAACATAGTATGTGATATATATAACATCTCCATGTTGCCTCTAGGGCATATCACTAACAGTCTCCCACTTGCACTAGAGTCAACCATGTAGGTATCTAATACGCATTGCCCTAGTGTGAGCCTCATGCTTTGGCTGGGGAAGCGGCTTTGTCAACGGATCTGCAATGTTCAAATCCGTTTGTACTTTGCATATCTTCACATCGCCTCTCTCCACTATCTCGCGGATGAGATGAAATCGCCGTAAAATGTGCTTGGACTTCTGGTGCGATCTAGGCTCCTTGGCTTGCGCAATGGCCCCACTATTGTCACAGTAGAGGTCCATTGGGCTGGAGGCACTAGCCATCACACCAAGCTCAGAAACAAATTTCTTGATCCAAACAGCCTCTTTAGCAGCTTCAGAAGCTGCTATGTACTCGGCTTCTGTTGTAGAATCAGCAAGTGTCCCCTGCTTGAAACTCTTCCAGCTCACCGCACCGCCATTCAGGCAGAACACAAATCCAGATTGCGATCTAAAATCATCTTTGTCAGTTTGGAAGCTAGCATCGGTGTAACTATTTACAACGAGCTCTTCCTCACCTCCGTAGACGAGGAACACATCTTTAGTTCTTCTCAAGTACTTCAAGATGTTCTTTACGGCAATCCAGTGACCTTCACCTGGATCTGACTGGTATCTACTCGTAGCACTTAAAGCATACGAGACATCTGGACGTGTACAAAGTATGGCATACATAATGGACCCAATAGCCGAAGCATATGGAATCGCATTCATTTTATCCCGCTCATCAGATGTACTAGGACACTGATTCTTGCTAAGATTTATACCATGTGACATAGGTAGAAAGCCTTTCTTGGAATCCTGCATGTTGAACTTTTTCAACACCTTGTCAATGTACGTATCTTGGCTTAATCCAATTAGCCTTTTTGATCTATCTCTATAGATCTTGATGCCTAGAATATATGCCGCCTCTCCTAAATCTTTCATAGAGAAACTATTTTTCAATGAAGACTTAACAGATTCGAGCATAGGAATGTCATTTCCGATCAGTAATATGTCATCCACATATAAGACCAGAAATACGAGTGCGCTCCCACTAGCCTTTTTGTAAACACAAGTGTCATAGGGGTAGCCCCCACCTAAACCCAACAGGCCTGGTAGGAGATTATAAGGCCCAGAATAGGCCATGTGTAATGACATAACTGCCCCCAGAGGGGATAACCAGATGTAAGGGTATATCTGTAAAAGCACTCCTCATGTGTATATATATATGAGTAAGCCATGGGGAGAACCCAGGCCATTACACTTATCTTCATCACTCTCCACTACCATCTCTCTCTCTGTTTGGTCTGTAGCCACAACAGTTGGCGCCGTCCGTGGGGAGGACGAAGACAAGCCTGAAGACCGAAGGAAAAAAGATGGCACCGAAGAGAGCTTCACCAGCGGCGGCGAAGGGAAAGAAGACGGATGGGTCGGAGCAGCGCGTGAGCACCAGGGCTTCGGCATCGGCCGCGGAAGGAGTTGGCGGCGGCGTACGCGCCGTGGTCGCGGGCGTCGACGCCCGCGCGGCAACAACCGACCCCGCCAGCACCGCTACGACGACACCTAACCCCGTCGCTGGCACTGCAACGACAGCCCCCGCCACCCTTGCCGGTAGCGCAGATCCGACGGCCGGGGGTAGCCGCAACGAACCATCCGGTGGATCTGGAGATCGTGAGGCGATGGTCCCTGCACCAGCCCGTCCACTGGGCGTTTCGGCGGCCCCAACGACACCTGTGGTGGAAAGCGCCCTACTAGTAGCCCTCAACGCGTTCCAGCGGGAACTCGGGGACCTTTGCGGAGCCGTCCGAGATATACAAGAGGCTCGGAGCCAGCAGGTCGCGCCGGTAGTCGCGCCCGAGCCCACGCCAGAGAAGGTGGACAGCCGCGAAGCCCCCACGTCTAGCCGTGTCCCGCTGAGACGCGTAGATCCGGAATCTCCGCTTTCGGTGGGGCTGCAGCAGGCGGCGTGGCCCGAAGACTTCAAGTTCCCTCGCATCACCGACCCGTACAAAGGCGACACGGATCCTCGCGAGTTCGTGCGCGTGTACGAAACCGCGATCGAGGCCGCGGGCGGAGACGACACCGCGAAGGCGAAGGGACTCCCCCTCGCACTGCACGGAGTGGCGCTCTCTTGGTTTTTTACCATAGAGCCGGGCTCCATCTACGTGTGGGAGCAGCTTCGCGACCGGCTTCGTAGCAACTTTCAAGGACATTATGTCGAGCGGATCAATGCGGACCAGCTCTTCGCTGTGAAGCAAGGACCCTCGGAGACGCTCCGGGGCTACTTCAAGCGCTTCGACAAGATTCGAGGCCAGGTAAACGATGTTAATGAAACCACAGTCGTTAATGCAGCCATACAGGGCCTTCGCCCGGGCCCGATGGCCGAATACAACGCGCGGAGGCCAATCACGACAGCTGCCAAGCTCTTCGACAAAATGGACGAATATGCGCGGGCGGAGGAGGATGCGCGAAGACGCAGCATCACCGCCCCCGGTCTCGCCCGTGAGGAGCACCCCCCGCGCGAGGTCAGGGTGGGTGGTCCCTCCTCGAACCTAGGCCGTAGCCGAAAGCCCCGAGGAGGTCCTTCCCGAGGCAGGGAGGCCGAGGTACAGGAAGGCTCCTCACGGTGCAGGCCAAAACCTCGGCGCCGCCAGCGCCGGTCGCAGGCGGCCCACCATGTCCTCGCCACCGAGAGCGCCCGCCAAGGACCCGACCCCGCCTCACGGAGGGGAGACCGAGGATCGGAGGGCGGATTTGACTACGGCAGCCAACCCCATGCAGAGCAAGAGCTCCTGCACTATGGCAAGTGGTGCGAGGTACACGGTTACGGCGATCATTACACAAGGGCATGCATCGCGGTGATGGAGCTGCGGAGGGCGACGGCCGGGTCTCGGGCTCCGCCTACTCGTCCCCCCGCCGAAGCCCACGTAGGGCACCCAAGGGATAGCCCCATACGGGCCACCGCAACGGAGGGCGCGCAGCATCGCACCGTCAACGTCATCACCGGAGGCTCCTCTTCAAAAGCCCCCGGGGAGCAGCCGCAACTGTGGATGCCGCCCCGCAACATCACCTTCGACTTGAACGACGCCAGGGGCGTGGAGTACCCTCACCAAGACCCTCTAGTCATCCAGGCCCACATAGCACGCTGTGAAGTCAGGCGCGTCCTTGTCGATGGGGGAAGCTCCGCGAACATCTTATTCGCAGAAGCCCTCGACCACATGGCAATCCCCCGAAGCCGGCTAGAGCAGCCAGGAGCTCCACTTCAAGGCTTCGGGGGTCAACCGCTGCAGGTCCTGGGGCACGTGTCCCTTCCTGTCACTTTCCGTCAGGAGGGCAACAAAGGTAACATCCGGACCGAGCATGTCACCTTCGATGTCGTGGATATCCCGCACCCCTACAACGCCATACTGGGGCGACCCGCCATCAACTCTTTCGAGGCAATCCCGCACCACGCCTTTTTGTGTGTAAAGCTCCCGGGCCTGGAGGGTGTCATCACCATCTTCGGCGACCAGGACTTGGCCAGACGTGCCGAAGGCGGCAGCCGCGTCCTGCATCGCCCGGTGCATGCCCTCTCCGGCGCGCCCGGTGATGGGCCCTCCGCTCCCGGGTGGACGCCCAAGCCTCGGCCCGAAGGCGGCGTCAAGAAGGTGCCGCTCCAGGCGGAGGGGCAGTTTGTGTCCATTGGCGAGGGGCTCCCGCCGGGGGTCGAACGGGAGCTGCTCCGAGTGCTTCAGAACAACGTTGACATCTTCGCATGGTCCCCAGAGGACATCAAGGGCGTAGACCGAGCAGTAATCGAGCATCGTTTGGCGGTCCGCCCCGACGCCAAGCCGGTCAAGCAAAGGCTCCGGCGTATGTCGATGGATCGGCAGCAGGCGGCCAAAGCAGAGGTGGCGAAGCTTCTTCGCGCCGGGGTCATCCGCGAGGTCCACCATCCAGAATGGCTCGCTAACCCGGTGCTAGTCAAAAAGGCCAGCGGGGCCTGGCGCATGTGCATCGACTTCACGGCACTCAACAAGGCGTGCCCGAAGGACAACTACCCCTTGCCGCGCATCGATCAACTGGTTGACGCCACTGCTGGGTGCGAACTCATGAGTTTCCTGGACGCCTATTCCGGCTACCACCAGGGTATACATGGCCGAAGACGACGAGGAGAAGACCAGTTTCATCACGCCACTTGGGACGTTCTGCTTCGTCAGAATGCCCTTTGGCTTGAAGAATGCAGGCGCTACCTTCACCCGACTCGTCGCCATTGCCCTGGCCGCCCAGCTTGGGAGGAACGTCGAAGCCTATGTCGATGACGTGGTGGTCAAAACTCGGCAACTTGCTCTACACGACCGGGACCTCCAGGAGACCTTCGACAACCTCCGGAAGGCGGGCATCAAGCTCAATCCCGACAAGTGTGTCTTCGGGGTACAGGCGGGCAAACTCCTAGGTTTCCTCGTGTCCGGGCGGGGCATCCAGGCGAACCCCGACAAAGTAGACGCCATCCTGGGTATGGAGCCGCCCAAGACAACGAGGGAGGTTCAGAGGCTCGCGGGCCGCATGGCAGCATTAAGCCGCTTCCTCTCCTGGGCGGCGGAGCGGGGCCTGCCGTTCTTCCAGACACTCCGCGGGTGTGATGGACTTCGTTGGGACGGAGACTGCGCGAAGGCCTTCGACGAGCTCAAGCAGCACCTGGCAAGCCTCCCCATTCTGGTCGCCCCAGCACCAGAGGCTCCCCTCCTGCTCTATCTGGCCGCGTCAGCCACCGCGGTCAGCGCCGTCCTCATCTTAGAGGAGGGCGCCATGCAGCGGCCCGTCTACTTTGTCTCTGAAGCCCTTCAAGGCCCCAAGACAAGATACATGGAGCTTGAGAAGCTTGCCTACGCGCTGGTCATGGCCTCGAGGAAGCTTCGGCATTATTTTCTGGCTCACCCGATCACAGTGCCTTCCTCATTCCCCCTGGCAGAGATGCTACATAACAAGGAGTCCACAGGGCGTATCGGTAAATGGGCCGCCGAGCTCGCTCCCTTCTCCTTGACGTATGCTTCGCGGATGGCAATTAAATCCCAAGTCCTGGCGGATTTTCTCGCCGAATGGACCTCGCCGGCCCAACCCGGCCAGACGCGCGATGATCCTGTCTGGACGCTTACAATCGACGGAGCTTACAGCGTCGCCGGCGCGGGCGTAGGGGCGGTGATCATCACGCCCGAGGGACAGCGTTTGCTGTACTCGGCGCGCCTTGCCTTCCCCGCCACCAACAACACGGCTGAATATGAGGCACTGCTCTTTGGCCTGGCAAAGCTCAAGGCAGTCGGCGCGAGACGGGTGTTGGTCCGCACCGACTCGCGCTTGGTGGCCGGCCATGTGGACAAGTCATATCAAGCCAAGGACCCTGAGTTGGCCAAATACCTCGCGGCGGTGAGGGCGAGGGAAAGGCACTTTTTGGGTGTCACCGTCAAGGCCATCCCCCGGGCGGAGAATGAGCAAGCCGACGCCCTCGCCAAGGCGGCCAGCCAGCAACTGCCCCCCCCCGAGGGGGCATTCTACGAGGTGTTAGCAAAGGCGGCCATCGCGCAGGACAACCGGGACGCGGCACTTGTCCACCGCATTGATCGGCCAGGAGATTGGCGAGAGCCCATTTTCAATTTCTTACAAGGTCTCGCCGAGCCGGAGGACCCTGCCGAGCTGCGACGCTTGCAGCACCGCGCACGGTCCTTCCAGGTGTTCGAAGGGACACTCTACAAGAAAGGGGTTTGCGCGCCGCTCCTGCGCTGCCTCTCGACTGCGGAGGGAAAGGAACTCTTGGCGAAAATCCATGCGGGCGTGTGCGGATCCCACCTGGCGCCGAGGTCATTAGTCGGCAAGGCGTTCAGACAAGGCTTCTACTGGCCGACTGCCATCACCGACGCCCAGGACCTCGTCCGTCGGTGCCAAGGGTGCCAGTGGATGGCGCGCATCATCCGTAGGCCCCCGACAAGCCTCAATCCAATTCCCCCGGTGTGGCCACTGGCGCGCTGGGGTCTCGATATAGTAGGACCACTTGCCCGAGCTCCAGGGGACCTCCGGTTCGTGGTAGTCGTGCTGGAGTATTTCTCCAGATGGCCGGAAGCGATCGCTCTGGCCAAAGTAACTTCTGCGGCCATACAGCGCTTCCTATGGCAAAACATCATATGTCGCTTCGGTGTGCCTCGGGAGCTCACGGTCGACAATGGCCTGCAGTTCGACGCCACCCTCTTCAAAGATTATTGTGGCAGCATGGGCATCACCCTCCGATTCGCCTCGGTGGGGCATCCCCAGTCCAACGGGGCGGTCGAACGGGCGAATGGCGCCATTTCCGCCGCCATCAAGAAGCACCTGGTTGGATTGCCGAAGGGCAAGTGGCCAAGCGAGCTTCACAGCGTTCTATGGTCGCTTCGCACAACGGTAACATGCCCGATGGGATTCACGCCGTTTAAACTCCTTTTCGGTGACGCCCGAGGAAATCAAGGCCGGCTCGTGAAGGGTCCTCGTCCAAGCACCCGAAGACGAGCGCCGTGTGTCCTTGGACTTCCTCGACGGGATACGGGCAGACGCAGCCCACCATGTCGAGAAGTACGCGCGGCAGACAATGCGTACTCGGGACCGCTCTATATGCCCGCGGGGGTTCAAGCCTGGGGATCTCGTCCTCAGAGTGGTGCTCCAGGCCGAAACCGTTGGCAAGCTGGAGTCCAAGTGGGAAGGCCCGTACATCGTAACGGAGGCATTGCCGAAGGGGGCGTACCGCCTCGCCATGCTCGAAGGACAAGCCTTCCGGCACACATGGAACGCGGACAGGTTGCGGCGGTACTACGCCTAGAAGCAGGACAGCAGGCGTAGAGCCACCAGCCCGTTGTTAGGCGATGCTCGCTCGCGCAAACGGGAGTTCAATAAAGGTTGCTGTTCCCAGAGCATCCCCTGTCCGCGCTGAGCAGAACAAAGTCCACGGACTTTAAATAAGACGTAGCGTCGAGCCTAGCTCCGCACGCGAGAGTCTGCGGACTATAAATAAGACGTAGCGTCGAGCCTTGCTCCGCACGCACCAGTCCACGGACTTTAAATAAGACGTAGCGTCGAGCCTAGCTCCGCACGCGAGAGTCTGCGGACTATAAATAAGACGTAGCGTCGAGCCTAGCTCCGCACGCACCAGTCCATGGACTTTAAATAAGACGTAGCGTCGAGGTTCGCCTCCGCACGTGGGAGTCTCCGGACTATAAAGAAGACGTAGCGTTGAGCCTAGCTCCGCACGCACCAGTCCACGGACTTTAAATAAGACGTAGCGTCGAGGTTCGCCTCCGCACGCGCGAGTCTCCGGACTATAAAGAAGACGTAGCGTCGAGCCTAGCTCCGCACGCACCAGTCCACGGACTTTAAATAAGACATAGCGTCGAGGTTCGCCTCCGCACGCGCGAGTCTCCGGACTATAAAGAAGATGTAGCGTCGAGCCTAGCTCCGCACGCAATAGTCCACAGACTTTAAATAAGACGTAGCGTCGACGTTCGCCTCCGCATGCGCGAGTCTTCGGACTATAAAGGAAGTCGTAGCGTCGAGGTTCGCCTCCGCACGCGCCACTCCACGGAGTATAAACGAGACGCGCAGACCTGCCCTCCGCGTTCGGCGGCAGGTAACACCAAGCATAAGGTACTATTTGGTTCCATTATAAACGCAAAGGGGTTACATGGTTACAAGCGTAGGACCCAGTGCATCATCCCCCTGCCCTCCCGACCAACCGCTCAGCCTTGGCGCGGCGCGGACGAGCCCGCGCCGTCGTCACCACGGCGCTGAAGGACCCCTTCAAGCCACTGGAGGAGGTCCCCCTCCCCATGCAATGTCTGCTGCACGGCGACCCTCGCTGCACCTTCCCCGAAGCGGCCCCAGATCCGTTGATGGAAGTTCTGCAGGCTAGGCCCGATGGAACGGATGGCGTCCGACATAACCTCTGGGCGGTCGGGAGGATCCAGTTGAGGGTTCGCTAGCTCATGGGTATGCCTACACCCACGAGTGTGAAGCAGGGCGAGGGCGAAGCACGCACCAACATAGCTGCAGTGCTCGCCAAAGGTCCTGGTGCCACGAAGAGCAACGCCGACCCCCTCCTCGATCAGCCCGAGCGACTCCGACAGGGCCTCCGGCCTGTGCGTAATGTCCGGCACTCGGACGCACAGATCCCGGAGGGCCTGGTTCAGAGCCTCCATGGCCCGCCATGCCGACAGGGACGTATTTTCCAGGACACGGCGGTTCTCGTCAGCAGACTCAGCCAGCTGGGCCTTCTCCCCTTCTAGGACGGCGATCTGCTGCACGAAGGCCGCGCGCTCCCCAGCCGTGGCGATCTGAGCTTCCGTGACCTCGATTTGTGCGGCCACCAGGGCATCCCCCAGCGCGCGAAGTTCTTCATCCTTCGCGGCGAGAGCAGTGTTTGCTTCGCGGAGGCTGGCTTCCAGAGCCCTCCGCTCCCGGACGCGGGCCTCGTCAATGGATCGACTGAGGGCAAGCGTCTGGCAGAAACAACAAATCAGCAGGCGTCCAGAAATACCTTACAAACGGAAGCGCACGTATTTACCCTCATCTCGGAGGCCTGCAGCGCGAGCGCTAGGAGGTCCCCCGCGCATGACGACAGCGCCTCTCGGTTGAGGCCGTTATCGGCACGCTCTGCGGCTGCGGTGAGGTCGCAAAATACCTCCGGGCGGGGGAGGAAGTCCGAGCGAGCGAGCCCCGGCCCCAAAGCGCCCAGATTTATCGCGGCCACGGCCACGTCAGTAGCAGCGGACACCTGCGGGGCATCCTGCACAAGGCTCCCAACTTCGCGCATACCTCCGCTGCTTGATCCTTCGCCACGTACGGGAGACGTCGTCTCACCTGATGTCGGCAGAATGAGCGAGCAGATCGGAGAGAGTCTCGCGAAGTCAGGTGAAGAAAGGGACTCACACCTACCTCCTGCGCCCCTCGTCGCGGTCGGAGGTGGCGCCGGTTCGACCGCCCAGGGGGAGGCAGGCGCCTTGACGCTCGGGGAGAACGTCTTCTCGGCCGTGCCAGACGCCGTAATCCCGCGGCAAGGCCCCGCAACAGCGTATCGACCCCTAGTTGGCGGCGGGGACTGCATCTGAGGGCGTTTCGCCTGCGGTGGCACAGGCGATTCTTCCACGGCAGGACCAGCTCCAGTCACTGTTGCCCCCACGGCTTCCTCTGTAGGGGGCACGCCCTCGTCGGGCGCTGCGGTTGATAACGCACCTTCCACCGTGGTTGGCTCGCCAGGAACGGCGCCACCCCCCGGGTTGATGAGTTCCAACTCAACGACGGCCGTGAGCCCAAGCACGGGCTCGTGGGCGTCGGCAGAAGGTGCCGGGGGATCCGCGGCGGTGCGCCCCTCCGAAGCAGTATGGCCAGGCCCACCGCCGGTCGCACGCCTCGTCTCAGCTGGGCTAGCCGCCGGAGGGGCTGCAGGGTCGCGTATGGCGGCCGGGGAACGGGCCCGGCGTCGCGAAGATAGCACCCCCGAAGGGCTACCACCGCCCTGAGCGCCCGGAGTCCCGGCGGGAAGCTCTTCCGGCACCGCACGCTCGGGCACGGCAATGCCCACAGCCTCGCAGGTGCGGTTTACCCGCCCCTGCTTAGCCGCCTTGACTGCGGCCTCGCGAGCCCGGTGCTCCTTAAGCGTGTACGGGCCGAGGAGCGCCGCAACCATGCGCTCCGCATCTTCTAGCCGGGCCACTGCGCAGGAGATCGCGTCAGTCAGGCGGAAGCCAAACAGATACAATGGCGCGCGTAAAGCGTGCTGGGCGACTTACAAGGGGTGGACGGCGGCAGCAGGCGAGACACGGATGGGTCGAACCCGTCCTCGCGGGGGCCATTCTGTCCAACATACTTTCCCCGGGAGGAGAGTGGCGCCGCCCCATACATCGTGAACTCCTCGGCTAGGTCGCGCACGCTCATTCGACGGGCGACACCGACAAGGCTCTGTAGCTTTTGCGTGTCGTCGACCTCCACCTTCAGACTCGGCGTACTGTTAAACGAGATCGGCCCACCTCGGCAATGCATTCTGCTCTTGTCGGTCACGGTGTAATAGAACCACCACCGCGTCCAGCCGGCCGCCCATTGCCCTGACAAGGCTGGCACAGGGAACAACGTCGCGCATGACGCCCGGAGCACGAAGTCCACACCGCCGAAGTTGGACATCGCCCCGTCAACCTTTCTGGGTCGACAGTGTGCGTCGTGCAAGGTGGCGAATAAGGTCGCGCTGGGACGCCACCCCTCTGTCCGCATCGCCCACGTGAAGACGGCTAGGCGGAGTATCGCGTGGGGCGTCAACTGGGCTAGCTCCAACTGGTAGGCCCGCAGGACTTCGCCCACGAACAGCGTGCAGGGCATTCGAAGGCCGGCATCGAAGAACGCCACGAAAACAATAGCCTCCATGGCCCCGGGCTTCGGTTCCGTCTCGTCCCGACGGGGTAGGCGAGCCCCATTGCGATCCACGATCTTCCCCTCATCCACGAGTCGCTGCAGCGTCCCTTCAGTCATGCGGCTCTTCCCCAGCACACGGGAGCAGGAGCCTCCCGAGTGCTCCATGGCGTTCCACCACTTGTTGGCGCGCGAGCTCCCCCGCGGCACAAATTTGTACTCCTGAGAAGGATGGGTCGCCTCGCCCTGGCTAGGCAAGGAACCACTGCGGGGGTGGTAGGCGGCGTCGTCCTGGCTGGCCATCGCTCTTCGCGACAAGGGAGGAAGATGCAGGCAAAGGAGCAACTGGCGTGAAAATTAGCACGGGCGGAAGCGAAGCGGCAGATCAAAAAGCAAAGCAAGAAAGGGTGCCTCCACCCCAACACTAGCACCTTATAAAGGCCGCTCGCCTGCCTTGTGGCTCAGCGCACAGACGGATCAAATTCCCAGCGATTTGGCTATCCAAGATTTGGAACGAAGAACCGCCGGGACCTAGAGGGCCGTGCCAGGTTGGTGGCCAAGCAGCGCACAACGCCCCTACATCTTCAACACGCGTCCAACTTCTCGGGGGACGAGGCGAACGGCCGCGGTCACGCAACTGCTCACATCCCACGACGCACCAGTCGTGAGTCGCCACGTGCCCCACCTGCAGCAGGGCAGACTGCACGACGCGACAGCCTGACTTCTGCCAGGTCAGGCGTCGGCGTGATTCAAGCCGCCATTAAAAGCGCACTACCAGACTGCAAGGTCACAACACGGAGCGCGCGCGTCTACTTCGACTTGGGCGCCAGCTTCGCTGCCACCCGTTCGAAGGGTAGGGGACGGAGCGCGCGCGTCTACTTCGACTTGGGCGCCAGCTTCGCTGCCACCCGTTCGAAGGGTAGGGGACGGAGCGCGCGCGTCTACTTCGACTTGGGCGCCAGCTTCGCTGCCACCCGTTCGAAGGGTAGGGGACGGAGCGCGCGCGCCTACTTCGACTTGGGCGCCAGCTTCGCTGCCACCCGTTCGAAGGGTAGGGGACGGAGCGCGCGCGCCTACTTCGACTTGGGCGCCAGCTTCGCTGCCACCCGTTAGAAGGGTAGGGGACGGAGCGCGCGCGCCTACTTCGACTTGGGCGCCAGCTTCGCTGCCACCCGTTCGAAGGGTAGGGGACGGAGCGCGCGCGTCTACTTCGACTTGGGCGCCAGCTTCGCTGCCCACCCGTTCGATGGGTAGGGGACGGAGCGCGCGCGCCTACTTCGGCTTGGGCGCCAGCTTCGTTGCCCACCCGTTCGAAGGGTAGGGGACGGAGCGCGCGCGCCTACTTCGACTTAGGCGACAGCTTCGTTGCCACCCGTTCGAAGGGTAGGGGACGGAGCGCGCGCGTCTACTTCGACTTGGGCGCTAGCTTCGCTGACCACCCGTTCGAAGGGTAGGCGACGGAGCGCGCGCGTCTACTTCGACTTGGGCGCCAGCTTCGCAGCCAACCGTTCGAAGGATAGGGGACGGAGCGCGCGTGTCTACTTCGACTTGGGCGCCAGCTTCGCTGCCACCCGTTCGAAGGGTAGGGGACGGAGCGCGCGCGTCTACTTCGACTTGGGCGCCAGCTTCGCTGACCACCCGTTCGAAGGGTAGGGGACGGAGCGCGCGGGTCTACTTCGACTTGGGCGCCAGCTTCGCTGCCACCCGTTCGAAGGGTAGGGGACGGAGCGCGCGCGTCTACTTCGACTTGGGCGCCAGCTTCGCTGCCACCCGCTCGAAGGGTAGGGGACAGAGCGCGTGCGTCTACTTCGACTTGGGCGCCAGCTTCGCTGCCACGAGTTCGAAGGGCAGGGGACGGAGCGCGCGCGTCTACTTCGATTTAGGCGCCAGCTTCGCTGCCACCAGTTCGAAGGACAGGGGACGGAGCGCGCGCGCCTGCTTCGAATCAGGCGTCCGCCTCCGCTAACACCATCCCAGACTTCGGGCTCCCCAACCACAAGCTTGGAGGAATTCACAGGCCGTAGGGGACGGAGGGGGCCAAAGGACTCGGCGACATAGCTTCGGCCCTGTGAAGCCCTTTACCATGAGAGGCTCCTGTCGTAGGGGTGGCCCCCACCTAAACCCAGCAGGCCTGGTAGGAGATTATAAGGCCTAGAATAGGCCATGTGTAATGACATAACTGCCCCCAGAGGGGATAACCAGATGTAAGGGTATATCTGTAAAAGCACTCCTCATGTGTATATATATATGAGTAAGCCATGGGGAGGACCCAGGCCATTACACTTATCTTCATCACTCTCCACTACCATCTCTCTCTCTGTTTGGTCTGTAGACACAACAACAAGGCTCTTCTTCGTTCTTGATTAAATCAAACCCTTTGATTATTTCATCAAAACGAATGTTCCAACTCCGAGATGCCTGCTTTAATCCATAAATGGATCTTTGCAGCTTGCATATCTTTCCAACTGATTGTGGATCGACAAAACCTGTGGGTTGTGTCATGTACACATCCTCACTCAGATTTCCATTAAGGAAAGCTGTTTTGACATCCATTTGCCATATTTCATAGTCGAAATATGCAACAATCGCTAGAATGATCCGAATAGACTTTAGCATTGCGACAGGCGAAAAAGTTTCATCATAATCAACACCTTGAATTTGTTTGAAACCTTTGGCCACCAATCGCGCTTTATAGATGTGAACATTTCCATCTATGTCTATCTTTTTCTTGAAAACCCATTTGCACTCAATGGTTTTAACACCATCAGGTGGATCAACCAAGTTCCAAACTTGATTACTGTGCATGGATTCAATTTTGGATCTCATGGCTTCAAGCCATTTCTCAGAGTCTGGTCCCACCATCGCTTCTTCATAGGTCTTAGGCTCATCGTTGTCTAACAACAATATGTCCCGTCGTTGAGTAGTCAAGAACATGTACCTCTCAGGTGCACGACGTGACCTCTCTGACCTACGTGGTGCCGGTGTGTCCACAACAGGTTCTTCAACAGTTTGTTCATCCTGTTGTAGTTCTGTAGGAGCTGAAACGTTTTTAGGTGTTTCTCAAATTTCTTCAAGTTGCACCGTGCTCCCACTATCCCTTCTTGAGAGAAACTCTTTCTCTAAGAAGACACCATATCGGGCGACAAACACTTTGCCTTCTTCTTGATTATAGAAGTAATATCCTTTTGTTTCCTTAGGATACCCGATAAAGAAGCATTTATCAGATTTAGGAGTGAGCTTATCAGATTGTAAACGTTTTACATAAGCCTCACATCCCCAAATCTTGAGAAAAGACAAGCTAGGATGTTGTCCTGTCCACATCTCATATGGTGTCTTTTCTACTAATTTTGATGGAACCCTGTTTAGTGTGAACGCGGCTGTTTCAAGAGCATACCCCCAAAAAGACAACGAAAGATCACTTTGGCTCATCATGGAGCGCACCATATCTAATAAGGTGCGATTTCTCCGTTCAGATACCCCATTCCATTGAGGTGTTCCTGGCGGAGTCAATTGTGGAACAATTCCACAATCCTTCAGATGATTGCCAAACTCATGGCTCAAATACTCGCCTCCACGATCAGATTGTAGAAACTTGATTGTCTTGCCTAAATGATTTTGCACTTCATTTTGGAATTCTTTGAACTTTTCAAAGGATTCAGACTTATGCTTCATCAGGAAGATATACCCATATCTACTAAAGTCATCAGTAAAAGTTATGAAGTACTGAAAACCACCTCTAGCTGTTGAGCTCATTGGTCCACATACATCAGAATGTACGAGTGCCAATAAGTCACTTGCCCGTTCACCTCGACCGGTGAAAGGTGCCTTTGTCATCTTGCCAAGTAAACAAGATTCGCATGTCTCAAATGATTCAAAATCAAATGAGTGCAAAATACCATCTCTATGGAGCTTCTCCATGCGTTTCTCATTTATGTGGCCTAAGCAACAGTGCCAAATAAACGTGGGATTCAAATCATTCGGACGTTGCCTCTTTGCATTAATGTTATAGACCGGTGACCCTTCAAGAGTAAGAACGTATAACCCATTCACCAATGGAGTATGACAATAGAACATATCTTTGAAATAAAGAGAACAACCATTGTCCATAGATCTAAAGTCATAACCTTCTGCTTGCAAACATGAAGCAGAAATAATGTTCTTGGAAAGAGATGGAACACAATAACAATTATTCAATTCCAAAACTAATCCTGAAGGTAAAGACAATGGCATGGTGCCAACAGCCACCGCAACAACTTTTGCTCCATTGCCAACGCGAAGATCCACTTCGCTCCTCCTCAAACTTCTACTTCTTCTTAGCCCCTGCAACGATTTGCAGATGTGAGCAACCGATCCGGTATCAAATACCCAAGAATCAGTGGATGAAGTAGCAAGATTGATTTCTATAACATTTATACCTGGAGTGGAAGTCGTACTTCCCTTCTTCTTCTCAAGATCCTCCAAGTACTTTGGGCAGTTCCTTTTCCAATGTCCTGATTGCTTACAGTAGTAACAATCTGCATTAGGAGCAGCGCTCTTCTTGACTTGCTTGGTCTTAGAACTGCTCGCGATCTCATCGGGAGCTAACTTTCTTTTGACCGCGCCTTTCTTGACATTGGGCTTGCCCTTGCCTTTCTGCATCATCATCACATGATTGCTGCTTTTCTTAATGCTTTCCTCGGCAGCTTTTAGCATCCCATGCAACTCAGCCAAGGTCTTGTCCACGTTGTTCATGTGATAGTTCAGTATGAATGGCTCAAAGCTCGGGGGAAGCGACTGGAGAATCACATCAGTAGCCAACTCTTGGCTAAGGGGAAAACCAAGCTTTTCCAGACTCTCAATGTAGCCAATCATCTTAATCACATGAGGGCTGACAGGATTCCCTTCTGCAAGCCTGCACGCAAACAAGGACTTTGAAGTGTTGAACCTCTCAGCCCTTGCTTGGTTCTCAAACATTCCACGCAACCCCACAATGATATTGTAGGCATCTGTGTTCCCATATTTCTTCTGAAGCTTAGAGGACATTGTGGCAAGCATGAGACAGCTCACATCAAGGCAATCATTCGTTTGCTTCTCATAAGCTCTCCGTGCAGCCGCAGTAGCATTATCAGGCAAGTCTTCAGGGTAAGGAGACTCAAGGACATACTCCTTGCGCTCTTGCTTGAGAACAATTATCAAGTTGCGATACCAATCCATAAAGTTCGTTCCATTGAGTTTTTCTTTCTCAAGAATAGATCGCAAATTAAAAGTACTGGATGCGGCGCTAGCTGACATGATCTACAACACAAGAATATGCAAAGTTTAGCACTATGTTTATGTTCATCTTTTATTAAACTATTTAACAAAAGACTCCCGCTATGTGTTTTGCAACAAAACTCCCTCTAAGTTACATAGTGGGTCAAGATCCTCATTTCACTAATTCCTAGTGAGTTTTGGCATCACGGCTAGAAAACTAGTGACATGGGTAATCAACACCTTGCTAATCACATCCCTATGTGACTCTTGCTTGTTGGGTGACATCAGTATGCCCCGGCCCCAACCTATGCCCCAAGGTCCAAAACTATTTTGATAACCTTGTTAAGTAAACCAAATGCTTCCGCATGTAGATGTCCGACATCTACCCCAAATAATGATGATAACCGACGGCACTCTACTTTGGTAGACCTACCATACGGTGATCATTATCTTTTGGTGCAACATATGGAAGGGCATTAACACCTAATTTTTATGAGGGATTCTATCCTACCAAAGCAACATATCACATATATCACTGCATAAGAATAAGATAGATAACATCACAGATAAACACATTTAACTGTGAAGTAGTATGGCCCAAAAAATGGTGATATCCATCTCCATGTAGGTGTAGACGATCTCCATCCTCCACATCACTCCTTTAGGCCACCATGCTTGAAAGCTTGTAACCTAAAACTAGGCTACTACCTATAATAGCTAGAAATTGAAGATTACAAAGATAGATTCAAGCATTAAGGTCGACACGCAGGTCGTTAAATACAATATAGACAGCTAACAATAGCTGAAATAATCATGACACGCAAGCCATGAACGAATGTTACATGCATCACATACATCTCATACATTCCAATAAGCTATAGGGCCATACTATTCACATCATTCCCTGCAAAAACAAGTTAGACATAGAATCGCATTCTACCTAACGATGTGAACCCATGACGCTACACAAGTGGCGCCTTATGTCGACCAGCACAAGGATGTGCTTCGGCAACACAATCCGGAGCGGCTGGATGTTTGGATCATGAGGCAACACAACAGTCGGTTCAACCAATGGTTGAATGAGCAAATCGCTAGGAGCTCGCCAAGTGAGATGCTGACATGGTTGGCAAAAGGGCCAACATTTACAGTTGTGACATGGCAATGATATGACATAAATGAGTACACATTCTATACACAGTCTCAGGATGTAAAGAGCACTAACCAGAACAGCGGTGTCCGCATAGATGCATTCAGTACCGATGGGTTGAGAAACTCGTACTATGGGTTCATAGAAGAGATTTTGGAGCTCGACTACGTGATTTTCAAGATCCCCTTATTTCGCTGCCGTTGGGTGCATCTCCCACAAGTGAAGGTTGACAAGTACAGTGTCACTACCGTGGACCTCCAACGTGTCGGGTACAAAGACGAACCATTCGTACTCGCCAACTAAGTTGTTCAAGTTTTCTATGTAACAGACCCGGCAAATAAGAAACGCCATGTAGTTCTTCATGGAAAAAGGAGAATTGTCGGAGTAGAGAATGTAGTGGACGAGGAAGAATATAATCAATTTGACGAGTTACCTCCTTTTGGAAATGGCATAAGGGTCGACGACGAACAACGTGATGAAACTAGTTACGTACACATTGATCATCATGAACGGCTAATTTTTAAAGGAAATAAGCAAGTGGAAAGAGAATGTGTGACATATATGTGGGCATTTGCATTTATATATATATATATATATATATATATATATATATATATATATATATATATATATATATATATATATAACAATGCATGTATGTGATGTATATGTGAATTGGCATTTATGTATACAACAATGCATGTGTGTGATGTATTTGAATTTGCATTTACGTATATATGTGAAAATGTGTGATATATAGGTGAATTTTGAGAATGTGTCATACAAATGTATCTCTATGTTCATTGGGCTGTTGTAAAGAAATACAAATGTATCTCTATGTTCATTGAATAACTACAGGGGGCAAAGGCTTATCACAGACGGTTCTCAGTTTAGAACCGTCTGTGATATTTATTATCACAGACGGTTCTCCATTTAGAACCGTCTGTGATATTTATTATCACAGACGGTTCTAAGTTTAAAATCGTCAATGATATTGATATCATAGGCGGTTCTTAAAGGAATGCGCGTAGGCTACAGGTGCAGAAAACAAAACATTTCTACCGCGCACACAAGGACATCATGCTTAAGGAGGGATCATGGATCGTTACCACTAGACGCGCATCACAGCAGAAGAAGAGTTGGAGAAGCCGATCCAACCACGCGCGTCGAGGTAGTAGTGGAGTTAGCCGATCGTCCCGAACAGATCGTCTCCTCCACGCGATCAACCACACCACGAGCAGATCCAATCTGTAGGTTGTTGATGCCGATCAACACCGCAACGAGCAGCGCCTCCACCGGTATCCACACGTCTGGGGCTGGAACGCCGATTACGAGTGTACTAGCACTCGTGGACGGTTCGGGTTTGGCTCGAGACGTGGTGGCTAGGGTTTTGCTAGAGGTTGACAGCAGCGTATGCCCCTCAGCCCCTCGCCTCCATATATATAGACCTCCTCACTTGGGCCTTGTGGACCGAGGCCCAATAGGAGTCTATTCGGATCTCTATCCGAATTGAGCCCACATCCGAATCATATTCAAATTAGTGTTTCAACCCGTTAAGTGTGCGACCCTGTAGGTTCACGTATACTTGGTCGCGACCCAAAAACGCCTTTCCGGTCACCCTGTTAATAGCGTCCTCTAGTAAGACATATTAACCCCAAAGTATACGTACAGATCATATCGGCTGAACCTGTAATGTTCTCATGTACGAATCCCTTTGCCTCATGATATAGATTGAGCTCAAGGCGAGACCTGTGCCATCCTCTTAATAGCTCAATCACTCTCTCGATTGCGTGATGGATTATAAACTTGTGATTGACTCCTCAATCACCTTGGCATGGCCATGCACTTTCATAATCCATTTCATCGAGGGGCCCAGAGATATCTCTCCCATAAGGAGGGGCAAATTCTATCTTGATCATTCACATCCCACTACATGTTTCATGGCAAACCCGAAGACTACTTTTATGACTACCCAGTTACGGAGTAGTGTTTAGTAGTCCCAAAATAAGCTACTACGCATGTTGGGAACCATGATGATCTCAAGTCTAAGGATTCTACATAAACACTACTTGAGACCAACTGATGACACATGGAATCTCTGCAGTGTCTCATGGCGGGTCTATCCAACATATGTTCACTAACACATGTTCATTTATTGATTTGGTATCACCATACCATGATCCATGAGACATGATCATCAATCAATACATATGCTGATCTTTGAATCATATTTGTTCCTCATATGATATATGATTAGGGATCATTTAGAAATAGCAACATTTTAGCATTAAGAGTCTCATGAATAAGTCACATACTCATTGATCAATAATGATAATGTCTATTTCAAGGAACAAAGTAATGTATCATAAACATAGTATGTGATATATATAACATCTCCATGTTGCCTCTAGGGCATATCACTAACAGTTCTTAAATAGAACTGTCTATAATAATCCTTTATATATAACCCCCCGCTAGGGTTTTGCGCGTACACTGTAGTTATTAGCAACCACTTAGTCGCTCTCCCGATCGAGCCCGTCGCCGCCGCCACCACCCGAGGTTGTCGCCGTCCCCCGAGCCCGTCGCCATCCCCTCCCTCCAGCCTGTCGCCGCCGCCATCCCCCTGAGGCCGTTGCCGTCCCCCTCCCTCGGGCCCGTCGCCGCCTCCGTCCCCCCAAGTTACCTTAAATCTTATTGTTTACATATATTGTTGTTGTTTCATAAATCTTATTGTTGTATACATATTATTGTTGTTGTTTCATATATTGTATACATATATTGTTGTTGTTTCATAAATCTTATTGTTGTATACATATATATTGTTGTTGTTTCACAAATCTTATACATATATTGTTGTTGTTTCATATATTGTATACATATATTGTTGTTGTTTCATAAATCTTATTGTTGTATACATATATATTGTTGTTATTTCATAAATCTTATACATATATTGTTGTTGTATACATGTATATAAGTATGTGCTTATACCGCACTATTAACGTATATGCTACATTGTGCTTACTTTTCATATATGAGAAGGCCAACATGTCATCTACGCATTCTTCAACATCATCGCCGGATGCGTCCGCTCCAAAATCAAAACGCCAAGGAAGAGGGCCGATTTACCATCACAGAGGTCGATGGATCTGGGACCCCTCTCCTTCCTCGCCGAGTAGTATGCGCATTCCGAAGAATGATCGGAATAGTTGCATGAGAACGAATTGAGATCACATTCAATTTGTGGAAGAGCGTGCTTGGGACTCAGAAA
This sequence comes from Dendrocalamus latiflorus, assembly GCA_017311315.1. Lineage (NCBI taxonomy): Eukaryota > Viridiplantae > Streptophyta > Magnoliopsida > Poales > Poaceae > Dendrocalamus > Dendrocalamus latiflorus. Next base: position 12,920,021 of record CM029654.1, on the reverse strand, counting down.
TGTTAGCTGCTGACAGAAATTTTGGCATCGTTCGAGATCCCAGAAGAACACCAAGACGCCGTGCAATGACAAGCCTTGCTAGCGGCGTGCAAAGCATGGAAGAACTTGAAGAGCACGCTTGTCAAGAACTACGTGGAGAAGGATGAAATGCCCTTTCATAAATACCCATTTCTGGAACCACAATGGGAAGAGTTCAAGGCGATGAAGACGACCAAAGATTTCAAAAGTGCAAGTGTGGCGCACAAGGCCCTCCAGGCAAAAAACACACACCCCACAGACTTGGCACAACTAGGTATGCGGGTAAAATCCCGCAGTGGAGGAGGGAGGACGAATAGGCAATCCTGCAGGACACCGTCCCGCCATTTGCCAATATCCCGGATGACTGTGCTCGAAATTGGATTAGAGCAAGGTCATCTACAACGACATCGGGGGACGTCTCCTTTCGAAACTCTGCAGACCAGGAAGTGTCCCACCGCCTGGTAAGATATCGATCGAACTACGTAGCTTGTAATTACTCTACAACTTCGTAGGAAGTGAAATGACATGTCGTGCTCTTGCAGGAAGTGCTGAGTGTTGAATCTTCCTAGGGATCATTCCAGGGAACAAGGGAGAAAGATATACTCTCCGCGGCCCTGTGAAACAAGGAACACCCGGGTCGTACGAGAGGCAACATGGTGTTTCCAAGATGACTCCGAATTGTATCGGCGTAGGAAGAGAACCAAAGCCGAGCGTGAGGCACGGCTACGAGAAGAGATCAAGGCATCTCTTAGAGAGGAGCTAGCTGATTATATCAGAGATGAGATGTGGAGATTTACATAAAATCAGCAGGCCGCCGCCGCTCCTGTGCTAGCTAGCCCGCACAACCGTCCGAGTAGTTGCGCGTCCAATCCTACGACGGAGAACGTGGCCAGATTTCCTGTGGACGACATCCTGGTAATAATTATTATCTCTGGAATGCTCGATCTGTTGATAGTTCTATTAATTGGAGTAGCTAATTTTGTATCGTTATGTAGGAGCCTACGAAGTGCAAGCTCCAAGTGAGATATGCCTCTGTTGACTTGTGCGCTGCTTAGGGCCTGGCATATCCGTCTGCTCAAGGGGTCATGGTGCACCGTCAAGCTTTAGCGCCAGGCTTCGGAAAAGTATCAGTGGATGGTGTACACGCCAATTTCAAGGTCATCCTGCTACCGAAGCCCCCAATGACGAGCTCGTGACTCTAGGGCAAGCCATTGGAACCTTCATCCAGTGGCCCAAAAGCGATATCTGCCTGAAGGTTTCTTCACCGGTGGCAGGTCCACAAGGGCAATCTGAACCAGATCAGCTACATGCACTGGTGCCATCTCCACAAGGGCAATCTGAACCAGATCAGCTACATGCACTGGTGCCATCTCCACAAGGCCTATCTCCACCACCGCTACCTGCATTGGTGTCATGTTCACGGGCGCTATTACCGGTGTAGCAATTTCCACCGGTGCTACCTTTACAGTCGACCTACAGCCGAGGTAGCAAGGGCAGCAAGGGCAAAACAAACAAGACCGATGATGATATCTCGTACCTGCCATTGGCCCGCAAATTCGTGCTTGGTGAGCCGTTGGTCGACTTGGTAACGCGCCTCAAAACCCTACCAATTAGTTGCCTGCAATTACACAAGTAGTATATGGAATAGTCCAATAAGCCAGAGGAAGAACGACACTCAGGTATCACTGTCAAAATACAGGCCGGATCATTTACAGCACAATATTCAAGATTGTGTCTTCGTGGTGACCTTTGAAGATTTATTTGATCTTTTCACGCTCAACGCTCTCGACGCCTCACTCATTCGATGCTGGACGCTGTAAGTGTGTACAATCACAGTCTTCGTTCATGTCATACCGATAAATGTCATATATAATTTGTTTCTTGGACCCACACTTGGTCGCCATGCATACCATCAACGAGGATACACCCTTCGTCGAGAGGTACATTGCAGCAGCACTACTGGCTTACCGCGATAAGGAATATGTACTTATGCCCTACAATCAGGAGTATCATTGGATTTTAATAGTAATTGTACCAAAATGGAACAAGGCAATATACCTTGATTCCCTAAGTAAGAATAAAACGGACTACACAGTTGTCAGCCAAGTAATCGATAGGTAAGTACATTTTCTCCATACATACCTATATTGTACTCTTTCTTTCCTTCCGAATGACTAAGGTCAACCTTTTCGAATCACGTAGGGCGTTCGCGATGTACGTTGCAAAGGCAGGTATCTCGACGCAAGGGGCCAAAGGCCTAACACATGTTCGAAAATTTAAGGTATTCGCTATTACACATTAATTAATCCTATACAACAGTTGGTAGTAATGCCTCTTGAATTAACACATTCTATTTTTTGCAGTGCCACCAGCAGTCGCCGGGCAAAACGTGTGGATTCTATGTTTGCTACCATATGAACCTACTCCTCGATTCCTCGAGGTCACCAATTCTAAGGTTTGTCAATCTTCCCATAATTACTTCATACTTATCAGGTTATATATATACGCACATTGATATTCCTATCGATAGGCTACGTCCATCCCGTCAACTGCCTTGAAACAGCCCGACCTTTCACAAATTCGAGGAGAGTGCACGTACTTTTTGGTGGCTAGAGTCATAAACTCATATGGAGAGTTCTACAACGTACAATGATTTTTTATTGCTCTTATCACTCCAGAATCGAGGTCTCACGAAAAGAACAGATCCATAATCAACGAACTTGTCAGGCTGCACAAGCAATACTTGGATGGCAATCATGCACCATCCAAGTATTGCTTGTGCAGCCTGACAAGTTTGTTGATTATGGATCTGTTCCTTTTGTGAGACCTCGATTCCAGAGTGATAGAGCAATAAAAAATGCAATGTTACCATCTAAGTGCAAATGCAATGTACATCTTTTGTAATTGTGTATTTGTTAACGGATATTTTATTTCATTTCAATTAATTGATTTGCAAAATGGATGTTTTATGTTTGTGAAATGAAGTGCGATGTGAATTGGATGTTTTATGTTTGTGAAATGAATTGAGATATGAATTGGATGTTTTATGTTTGTGAAATGAATTGAGATGTGAATTGTATGTATACATGTACATGTTGATCTGCTTGTTTCAGAGGGCATGGCTAGCATTTCCTGAGGCTAGCCAATAAACAGAAATAGATTTAGGGGTAGAAAAGAATACCACAGACGGTTTGTAACTAAAAATCGTCTATGATAGCTGATAATCACAGATGGTTTGTAAGTAAAAACCGTCTATGATAGGTGATAATCACAGACGGTTTGTAAGTAAAAACTGTCTATCATATATCAATATCACAGACGGTTTTTACTTACAAACCGTCCGTGATTATCAGCTATCATAGACGGTTTTTAGTTACAAACCGTCTGTGATATTTACACCACAGACGGTTCGAAAACCGTCTGTGATAACTTTCGATTATCACTGACCCATAAATTCAAATGGTTCAGAAAATCGTCTGTGATGATGTTTCTGAACCGTCTGTAATACAGTTTTCTATAGTAGTGAACTTGTATCGAGAAACAATTTTTTTGCCTTTAGATATGCATAGTCGCCTGCAGACAACCACGATCAACGGCGAGGATCGGGCTACGCTCGTAGAGAAGCCGAGGCCCAAAACGATCGGGAATGATGGGTGAGGGGATGAGTTCAAGCATGCCATGAAAAAGACGGTAAATGTTGAAGGGAAGTTCGAACGACAGGTTGCACTATTTAGCTGGTCGGTCCACGTGAGACGTGGTCTAATGGAACCGTAATAAGAGAGACTTGCCAATGCATGGCAAGCCAATGGTACACCTATACGTGAAAAGTATGGCGATTGCTTGCAATGAAAGAAGATGACCTGGCCAAGAAAGGATATTTTGATAGTTTAATCAACATACCGAAAACTATCTTGAAGCAAAATTGCAGCGCTTGAACAGTGCTTGAGAGAGTGGTTTAGATCAAGAAGAAGTTGAGAAGATCAAGATGGATCAAGGCTAAAAACTTAGCGGATTCAAACTTATGTACTTTGAAAATCATGCATAAATATATAGTGTGAATTAAAACCCATGTGTATGGAGTTATTGGGTTTCCCTATTATGCTAAGTGCATAGTATCCACTAAGAGTTAGATGTGGCTGGCTAGCTCATCTATTTAATAAGTTAGGATGAAGACTTATAGTTAACCACCTAACCTTCCTCTCTTGATACTGAGTGTTCATGTGCTAGAGTTAAGGTTTCAGAGAAGAGTGCTTGCGGTGTGCTCTCTATCCTCCAAGGTGGAGTGGCTATAAAACTTTTCTCCTCAAGTAGCAATACATCAATCTTTTTTCATCTCCATGAATATTTCTTGTGTTAATTAATTTGTTCTTGTTTTGGTTGGTTTTTCCTCTTCTCTTCCCTCTTCTTGATCTTATTGTACCAAGAACATATAAGAGACATAGATAGCTTCTGAAAATCAATCTCCACCCATTTAGGCACTTTGGTAGCAAATTCATGAAGAAACTTGGTTTTCCTTGTTTTTGACCTCACCAAGTGATTTTATAACCTGAGGGCCTTTTGCTTTATTTCTTCGGTGTTCTTACTTGCTGCGACATATGGAAGTACATCTAGAGTCATCTTGGCCATCTCCTACCAACAAGTAAATTGTATTCACTGTTTTTATATTTTGCCCAAATTTAGTGCAATCTTGCTTCAATCTCAAAATGGTCCGAACTTTGATACAAATTTCTATTATCTATGGTTGTAATAGGTTTCTGAAACTTTAAATAAGGTGTGTGTGCAAAGTTTCATGTCTTTTTGTATCATCGGTCAAAAGTTACACGAGTTTTAAGTTCTGCAACAGTACTAAAATCATTATAGCTTTACCTGAAATTATTGTTCATAGCGGTTAGACCGCTAGAAGAGAGGTCAAATCGTCCGGAGAGAGGTCAGATCGACCTTGTTGGAGGTCAGACCTCTAGGGTTTGGATTTTTGCTGAGTTTGATTTCTTGGTCAATTTGATTTGAGATTTTGGCTAAATTCAATTCTTAGTAACTCAGTAGATATTTGAGACGAGGATCTAGAATACTTTAGAAAAATTTTGAATGGCATAATTCACCCTTCTCTACTGCCCTTTGGTCCAACAGATCTACATCTACCACAATCCTAATGGCAGGGAGAGCACACCAAAGGTCGCGGTGAGCGCGATGGTGCACTGCTGAATGGCAAATACAATGTGCAAGAAGGCGCTGCCTAGGTGGTCGATGGGGGTGATGTGGTTCTGACTGGCGGAGAGCTCAGTGGCAACCGAAGAGCGGGGGCTGATTGTGGTGTTGTGGGAGAGAATGAGGTGGGAACTATAGAGGGGAAGGTGGGTTAGCAATGGCGACGTAGAGAGGATAGAGAGGGTGGAGAGGTGTGAAGGGCTCGGTGGATGGGAGAAGTTTGGATGCTTCGTGTTGGTGGAGAGGTTCATGATCAGGAGGATGGATGGCGGCTTGGCACTAAGCTATGAATTCAAGCATACCAACATGATTAGAACCAAATGGGCATGAGCAAAGGTTGTAATCGAAGTACCTGTTCTTGTTGAATTAAGACAATGGCTTACTAGATAGCAAAAATGTGCTATATTGCACATATTTGCTCTTTGAAATGATTTCATTGCTAAGTGGGTAATAAAATGGAAGAATAAGATTTAAAATCTCAATCACTTGGTGAGGTCAAAAACAAGCAAAAACAGAAATGTACCCGTGAGAATTTTTTTTTAAAAAAATAGGCTCTAGTTGCCCAATGGGGGGCGAGTGGAGTCTATCGCCTAACCAGGGGCCGACAGAATCTCTGTCGCCCCACCCTCGGATGACTGAAACCAGTCGCCTCCCCATTGGGCGACTTGCAGCAGTCGCCCAATGGGGGCCGACTGCACTTAGTCCCCCGTGAATTTTTTAAGTTTTGTCAATTTTGTAGTTTTAAACCGAGGAAAAATCTGGTGGAGTTGTGATAAAAGTTTATGTTTCATTGTATGTTGTAAGTGCGTAAAAAATTTTGTGAATTTTTTTTAGGAATGATTGACCGAAGAACGATCGGTACATACAATGGTAAGTGATATTTTGATGTTACTGAGAATTCGAGTACGAAGAGAACCGGTATGTTAATATTGTTAAATGGCTTGCTATGTGAATCATTGAATGCGAAAAGACAAGATAATATGCTTATCTGAATAGAAATAAACTTCATAATACAGTTGGGAGTAACATGCCACGTACTTTTTTATTACATGCATAACATATAGCATCATGTGCGACTAACCCACCCAGCTGCTCGTACGACCTACTGTGTGAACCGGGGCCACTTTCCCTTCCTTGCCCGCTCGGCGTTGAACTCCTCTGCGGCCTCTTGTGCCTTAGCTGCCATTTCCTTCTTTCTCTCGTGCTCCCTCTCGCGAACCTCCCACTCCCTACGCGTGCACGCTTCAAGATGAGCTTTCGTCTCACGTTGTATACGCAGGGTTTGCTCATTCTTGCGGCGCTCCTCCTCCCGCAACTCCGTGTGCCGTGTGACATTCCACTCCTCGAAGTTGAGGGCCCATTGGTCCGCAGGGTGGATCTCAAGATCGATCCATTTGCGGTAGGCACATAGGGGTTCTGGGGACTGTAAATACAGGGGAGAGATTGTTAGTGTGTGCTGTGAAGGAAAAAAGGTAGGGGAAAATGGTGCATGTGGTCCTTACCAGCTGTCGATAGGTTGCGGTGTCTAGACAGTGGTCAGGGTAGTCACTGGAGTAGTTTGCGCAACCCCAGTAACGCATACCTAGGCTGATTCGATGCTTAGACTTGAAGAACTTGCACGTGTCCCCGCACCAACAAAGGGGTCTTCCTGCAGTTTTCTTATAGCCTTTATAACACCGGCGTGGCGATTATGGATTACGCACACACCAGGACGAGTGCCGACAACTCCAACCCTGACAAGTCTGAGAAACCACAACCAGCTCTCATAATTCTCACTTTCCACAAATGCGATGGCCAGCGGCAATATTTGGTTGTTGCCGTCAATGCCTATGGCCGTTAGGATTTGCCCCTTGTATTTGCCTGTCAAGAAGGTCCCGTCAACTGAGATCACTGACAGCATGTGCCTGAATGCCTCAATGCAAGCACCAAATGCTAACAAGGCTCTCTGCAACACCTCATAGCCTGGTGGATTTGTGGACAGCTTGTCTTGCACGGCAATATACGTTCCCGGGTTCCTGTCCTGCAACACCTTAAGCATACGAGGAATATTGTCGTACGCCGCCTCGAAAGACCCGAAACATTTTTCCAATGCCTTCTGCTTGGCACGCCATGCCTTCACGTAGCTAATCTTGTACTTGAATTTATTCTCGATAGCTACCATGATATGTGTGGCCTCCATGTCTTTCTTCTCAACTATTTCTCCATACAACAAATTGGCTATAAAGGTGGATGTTAGGTTACAATGCCTCGCCAAAACACTGTTGAGAATGCAAGAGTGCGGCTCCACCTTTGACACAATCTAGTGAGTTTCATTCTTGGGTCTACATGCGTGCTCCCTCCAAGAACAATCAGCCTGCTCGCACTTCAGATTGTACTGCTCTTGGCTTGATTTCAAGACACAAAATGTCCGCTGCATTGAAAGGGCCTATAGCTTGATGGCATCCTGCAGTGCTGCCCTGTCAGCAAACATAGAATACAATCGAACCTCTGTCTCATGATACTCCCACGCTAATTCATGCTCATCATGTGCGGAAACTCCCTTAGCGTTAAACCGGTTCGATTCCTACGGGATAGGAACTTCATTCTCATCCGAACTGTCCTCCTCGTCGTCCTGTACAGCTTCCACTTCATCCCATGCCCTCTGGTCATCACAGTCCATCTGCTGCACGATGTACTCAATATGCTCCCCTTCGTCGGCTTGTCCAGTTCCCTCTATATGGCTTGACCATTGTACTTCTCCTCCATGTACCGCATCGACTTCATCACGAGCAACTTGATCATCTTTGCCAACATGCGGCCCGCCCGAACTGCTAGCACCTCCCGGAGCAAGGGCGGATGCATGACCTTGCGCAGCTTCTAGTGAGCACGGTTGCACAAGCAGGACACACTCGTATACACAGCGCCGGCACCCTTGCACAAAGCCCTTCCACGAAGCAGTGCACACTAATGTCTTCAACTCCCATCTGATGTGTGTGGGAGATCGGCTCCAAAGCCCTTGCACGACAACGCTGCACACCTCGGGGTCCAACGAAAAACTCCGGGTCAGCCAATGCAGCACATCTGCGATTCGAGCATTTTCGCTATCCAGAAGTATGAGAGTGACTTGCGGAAAACCGCTCAAATCCACACCATTCGGACCTTCACGAATGGTTCTAGCACCATAATACACTCTCAATGTAGTGGCTACTGCCATTGATGATGTTGGCTTGCATATATGTTTCAATTTTGCGACATGTCAAATAACATCGCACAATACTAAACTTTCTATACTAAAAATTGTGCTATAATTTCTATACTACAAAATGTTCCATACTACAAAATGTATACTAAAACTTTTCTATACTAAAAATGTACTAAATTTTCTACATCTACAATCTTTACTAACACTAACATTTCATAAAAATAATACTGCAAATACAACATAATCAAAAAATACCTGGATCTGAAGATATAAATGGATGGAATAGCTTCCACTCCTCCTTCCTCCCTCACCTCCTCCTCTCCTCCTCCTATCCTGTCCTCCTCTCCCTCTCCCTCTCCTCCTCTCCCACTTCTCCCTCTCCTCTCCTCTCCTCCCCCTCTTCTCCCTCTCCTCTTCTCCCTCTCCTCTTCTCCCCCTCCTCTTCTTCCCCTCCTTCCTCTCCTCTTCTTTTCTCTTCTTCTCTCCTTTGTTCTCTGGGCGCAGAATGAGTGAAAAAATGGGTAAGCAGTGGGCAGCGGCCGAGTGTGCTGCCGTAAAACCCCCATGTCACCCTAGCGTTGGGCGACTGCAATTACAGTCGCCCAACCATACAACGACTGAATGCGGTCGCCCAACCAAACAACGACTGAATGCAGTCGCCCAACACTTGGGAGACAGCAATAATTCGCCCAACCATTGCCATATTCCCCACGTGTCACCTCCCAGTTGGGTGATTAGCTCCAGTCGCCCCCATTGGGCGACTAGAGCCTATTTTTGTAAAAAAAATTCGGCGGGTATATTTCTGTAATTTCGAATAAAAAATAGATTATTCGTACAAAAAATTCACTTAGCGCAACTACCTAGCTAGCTCCTGAAAAGAAATCTCACACTTGGTCACCAATTCACCATATGTTACATACTGAAGATTCCCTGTAGGCTACAAAAATAGTATAATTGTGTACCTCCTTTTTCCATGAAGAATGAATAAGCTCATGCCTCTCAATTGATACTTGAATGCTTTCACCAGCATAGCGCTCAGTATCAAGTTGTCTTGAATCCACTAGAAGCCGCGTAGAAATAGTGCACTACTCTAACTATAAATGAATCCACTGAGAGCTGCATTAATTGCAATAGTTTCCACATATGGACGTTACTGAACAGCAATAGTGGCCATACTGGCTAGTCTCTGACTACAGTGCAAAGCCCCAACTCTGATCTGAAAAGTATAGTAGGGCCTCTTGAGAGACCATGTGGAGGTCATCCCGTGTATGATGAGTAATTGACATCGGTTTATGAGAGTCGAGTTTGGTTTGGGTGGTTCGGACCTGGACGTTGCGTGGTGCAATTGGACTCGGTCGGACTTGGTCAAACCTGGTCAAAGGGTTTAGATTGCATATTCTGTTGATTCGACAGGTTTGGGCTTTATCATGCTAATTTTGATTACATGTATCGAGCGGTGCTATTTGATGTGTTTCTTGTCTGTGTTAGCTGCAGGACGTCGAGGCGGAGTCGTGGCGAGACACGGTGGACCGGACTATGCGTAGGTGGCGCTGAGGTCAGAACGGTCGGGAGGTGTCGAAGACGGCGAGAGCTCGAGGTGGCTGCGAGGCTTGCAAGGCAAGAAAGGAGGAAGCTTCCTAGAAGGTGCGTGAGGGGCGTTTCGGTAAAAACGCAAAGCTGCACTAAAGGAAGCGGGTTTGGATAAAGCATCGAGTAGGTGGTGACCTAATGGGTAAAGCATGTGCAAACCCATTAGTAGGAGGCTATAAAAGGAGAGGGAGAGGTTGTGCTGAAATTGAGAGAGTGGGTGTGATAGTTCTATGTTTGTGTCTCTCCTTGTTTGTATGAGATGCAGTAGAGTTCTTTCAAGCATGTATGGAAACGTAGTTAGTGTGAGATTGAGAGAGAGGTGAGCTAAGATCAACCCTTTGTAATCGTGTCATGTCTCCGTATCAATATATGTTTGAGTTGTCTCAGCTTCTTGTGTCTCTTTGATGTCTATTGCAGTTTACTTGTTCGTGCTCTTGTCTTGTTTTCTCTTTTGGCTTGAGGTCTCTTTGTGCTGAAATCTAAATCAAGCCAAGAATCTTTTTGCCAATAGTTCTTGAGCAGTAGTTCCATTTGTTCTTCTCTTGCGTAGCATTTCTTTTTGGGAGATATCTTGCTGTTGGAAGTCTCTTCGGCAATTATTGCTTTGGATGTCTCGTGAGTTTGGCTGGCAGTAGGGTGGTCTGCATTCTCATTTCATTTCTCTTTGGGATTTCTTGTGTTCGGCAGAAGGAGTTGCAATCAATGCTTTTAGGACAGCTAGTTGGTAGAGTCAGCCAGCAGTCTTTGCTCTTTTTGGGGGCAGATTGTATTTCTTTTTCTGCAGCAGTTTTCAGTTAAAGTAAGTCTTCTTTTCTCAGTTTTTACTTTCTCTGCAGTGGCTGCTTTTTTTTTCTTTGTATCTCGGCAAGAGCAAAAATGAGCTTGCGGCTGTGCATGCAATCCATGTTCAGCTTTGGCCAGCAAGTTCTTTCCCGTAGTACTTCTCTTTGGATGGCTGCAGCTTCTAGTTTCTTGCCGTGGTGAAGTGTTGAAGTATTTTCTCTGCCGTGGTGAAAATTCCTGCTGATTTCTCTGCCATGACAGCAGGTTGCTATGGTTTCTCTGTCGTGACAGTGCTTTCTATCGTTTCTTGCCATGGCAAGATTTTCTGCTAATTTCTTTGCCGTGGTAGCAATTCTCTGCTGTTTTCGTGCCATGACTTCCAATTAATTTCCTTGTTCTCAGTTGATTTTCTGTGAGCCTTGTTTTCTCTTCTTCATAGCTTTTTAGCTATCAGAGAACTAAAATTTCGTGTGGTTACTTCTTGGGGGCGATTTTAAAGACGACATTCACCCCCCTCTGTCGCCATTTCGGTCCAACACCTCTTAATGTTGGCTTTTTGTTGATGGTTTTTTTGCTACGACTGATAAATAGTATTGGCCGATGGCTTTTAAATTATCATACATTGCTAATTTATTACAAACCCTTATAACTGATGGTTATGGTTCAAACTTGATTAATCACTCAATTAATAATTTAAATGTCTTGATTCCATTGTCACCATAGGATGGGTAATTATCTAGTGATATAATACTAGTATTCACATGGGTTGTATGTTTAGTGTGCTTAGCCATGCTTGAAGTATGTTAGACTCATCATCACATGTTAATTAATTTTAACTTAATGACATATTGAATTGTGGTGGTCAACCACAATTATAAAATTTATGTACTATGACATGGGTAGTATCATTGTATTGGTTATACAAAATGATTTTCACTTGAGCTAGTGATCGTGCAGTAAAGGGGGAAGTATGGTCATCACTTTTAGAGTATGGATGCCTCACTTGGGTAATGTCTAAGGACTTAACTTTATATGCCACTAATCCGAGCCTTATCGTACAACCACATATCTAGTATGGGATAGACATGGCTAATTAATTCGTGATGCTTCAATTTTGGTTTCACCATTGAGATGAAAGTGGGTGTCAGTTAAACATTTCCATAGGGCACAAGAGGGGGCTCTCCGACTAGGTGGTTAGTCTACTCGTCCGTAAAACCTTAGCGAACAGAACTAGACTGAGACAGAACATTGTAAAGGCCTTGTCATGATTTCTCTATCGCACACTAAAGGAAGTGTGCTAATCGCATAGCAATATGAGATGATCATATCTTGTGGATAAAGTTGTGCAACATCTGCACAGTGTAAAGCTATTCGAATAGCCGCGTCCCTGGTTATGGATAATGCTTGGTGATTTCACACGAGAGGTAGTTATTTTATAAAAAAACCTGGTTGGGTTAAGTTTGGGAAGTGAATAGTTAGTTCCCTGGTGGTTCATTATGTGAATGGTTAGTTCGCAGGTTTTTCATTGGGTGAATGATCAATTTACTTGTAATTTATTCAATTCCTTTTACTTAATTACTTATTACTTGCTTTCAAAGTGCAATTTAAATCTATTTATTGTATTTACTCTAAATTGTTGATTTCTATAAAATAACCACTCAGCCATCATTTGCTAAGTTTTGCATAACTATAATGCATTTTGTTACAAATGACTTGCTGAGTACTCTATGTACTCATACCTATACCCATTATTTGCTCAGTTGCTGAAGATGAACCATACTAGATAGAGGAATTTGAAGGAGGTTTCTTCGATAACTTCATGAATTAGGACTTCTCTCCCTAGTTGATTAACTATGGGCATGTTGAATGGACATTTTGTTTATCAATGTTTCTGCTCTATATTTTACTAAGCCCTTCAGATTATTATTTGTAAGCTTGGCCGATACTCACTTAGGGGACAAACTCCCTAAGTAAGGGTCTGTCATTTAGCTCACTTGGGGAGCCCAAGTGAGGGTTGTCCATTCATCAGGCAGGTGCAAGGTTAGGACTAGGTGACCTAAAATCTATACGATAATCAACTTTCGTTACATGTTAAAGGAAGTGTGAAGTTACCAACAATATAATTGATTATCTCATGTGGAAAAAGTTGTACAACCTGTGTAGAGTATTAAAAACTATTTAAATAGCCATGCTTGCGGTCATGAGCATGCTTAGATGCAGCCACAATGGGTATAGTTTTCCTTTTCAAAACTGTTTCACTGAACATAATGGGATGACATGTACGTAGGGATGGCAATTGTGCCCGTTTACCCGTGTACCCGTGGGTAAATACCCTAATGGAGTCGGGTATGGGATGTATTATTTACCCACGGGTATGAAAATGGGGAGAAATCTCTGCCCATCGGGTAAACGGGTACAGGTATGGGTTAGCTCTACCCGTACCCGTCTCGCTCGTTTACCCATCAAACAGTAAACCCTAACTCCCTACTCACTAAGTCGGGCACTGTTCGGCTCCATCCACCAAAAGCCCCAGCGGCCTCTCCCGAAGTCTCGACTCCCGATCCCCTCGCGTCGCAGACGCCGCCGCTTCCTCCTCTTGCCCTTCGTCCTCCTCCCTCGCCCTCATTCGCTATAGCTCACGCTCTCCTTCACCTGCTCTCCACCGTAGCTGCCCCTGCTCAGGCCGCCGCCTCCGCCGCTCCACGTCCCGATCCCCTTCTCCCTCTCGCGGGCCTTTACCAAGGGATCCCTCGCGTAGCCCTTTCCCGCCACCCACCGGCAGCCACTGCCGCAGACACGCGCCTCTCCCCTGCTCTGACATGTCTCCGGCTCCATCGCCGTCGCACGGCTGCATCCGGCCGTGGTTGGTGCTGGGCGACCTGGTGCTGACGGCGCTGTGGGTGTGCGCGGGCGCGCTGGTTATAACTGAGTTTGTGCCTTTCTTTGTCAAATTTTTAGGAATAATTTGTGTCTTTTTACTGTCGCGTTATGTTTATGTTCAAGATTTGAGTTTGTTGTTCTAGATGCTGCTCGTAGTGGATGAAAAAGAGTAGGTGTCTTTTTATTTTAGTCAGGTATGTTTTTTTTCAAAGTGTATTCTAAATTTCTGATTGTTCTGGTACCAAACTGAAGCTTGTGCCTCAATCCAATGATGTACTGATGATAATTTCCATGTAATTGAGCAAGATGTGTGGAATTTTGGTTTATGCTGCGCAAGTCCGCAGTTGTCATATGTTGAGCGGAGAAACTTATTGTGGATAATTTCCCATAATACAGTTAAATTTTCGTGACATTTGTAGTCAGATTTTAGCAAAAAATGATATGTTCCCTTTTTGCAGGGTTGATGGGTCTGAAACTGTGGTTATCATTACAGTTACGTCGACCTGTCTTCAACATTCACAATTTTTTATATTGATTTCTCTCTTCCTGATCTTGGGCTTTAATTGAAGGGAATTGCCCTATGCTGTGAGTGTGATTGATGTGAGAAATTGAATAAAGTTGTTTGTCAATGTGTGAATTGCAATTTGTTAATTAGATCGGTTCTTACATAGATAATAGAATAATAGATCAACTGAGCCCTGGACTTCCATGAACTTTTGTCAATGTGTGATTTGAGTTGGTTTATACCGTGTTTTTCATAAACTTTTGATGACTTCCATGAACTTCACTCTTTTGGATCTTTGAGTCCTCGAGTGTAACATCCTGAAATCTTGGATTTGAAAGTTATGTAAGATTTGAACACCTTGCTGAGTATATTGGTTCTTGGTGTTGGTTTCCAATAAGATTTTCCCTGAGTTTGGTTTGAGGTCTTCCGGAGAAAGGCAAAAGAAAACCCTTAATAAATAAAGTAATAAAAATTGGGCACAAGTGAAATGGGTGTGTGTGTGTGTGTCTATATATATATATATATATATATATATATATATATATTCCAAACAAATTTCATCCTAAAATGGTAGTAACAAAGCCTTACCTGAAATCAAGGGGAAGACAAAGGTAATCACATGTAGGTATGTGTATATGTGTAAAGGTGCAATTACGTATATGGATGCACAATTGGGAACCCCATCAAAATGTACAGATGTATAAACACATCAGCAATAGGATAAAAAAAGAGAATTTAATTAAGGGATATGAAAGCAATCAAACAAACCACCCGCCAGCAACCCGCCGGGCCTCCTTTTTCCCTGGCGCGTGGCCCTTCCTCACCCGCGCCTTCGCTCTCTGGACCGTGGACCCGAGCAGCAGCGGCACTGTTTTTCTTCTCCTCAACTCCTTCCCCGTATCACCTCTCTCTCCGGGCCGAAAGTGCCTCGCGCTCGCCCCGCAGCCCAACCGCCTCCTCGCGCGCACGGAACGGAGGACCCCTGTTTCGGACCAGCGGTCGCCCCACCTCGGAACGCTGGACAACGTCGCCTGCGCCCATCGGCTCGCCGCGCCATGACCCTGCTCTGCTCTCTTTTTCTCCCCCGTGCTGGCACCACCCTCTTTTTCTTCCCCGTTCTGCCGAGCCATCCCCTCGTGCGCGCAGCTCAACCCCTCTGCTACAGCAAGCGTGTCGCCCTTGCCATCATGCCAAATATTTTTCCCAAATCCTCCGCCGCCTGCCATCATCTGCTCCGCTGTGCACCGAAAAGACCGAATGGGGCGAGCCTCCCGGTGCTAGCTCTAACCGTGCAACTACAAAGGCCGCCGAGTTCACCAACCCCTTTCCCGCACTCCCCTTTCACTCCTCCCCAGAGCAATCGGCCTCCCTTCCCTTCTCCTCGCCGGAATCCCCTCTCTTCCCCAAGTCCGGCCGCCGAGCCATCCCCCTATCCGCACCACCATGTCTCGATTCCTGACATCTACACCCTCTCCATGACGTCGTGAAGTCAACCGAGAGGTCGGCGGAGCCTCTCTGGCCCTGTAGCTCGCCAGCGTCGACCTCCTCCCTGGGCCGCCACCGCACGCCGCCGGCCCTACTCCGGTGAACCCAGCCCGCTGCCGACTCCACCATCGGGTTCCCCGGCGTCTGGACATTCCATTTTTCCCGTCACCCCCAACCCTCCGGTAGCCCGCCGCCGACAGCATCGCCGCCCCCTCCGCCTCGGCCTTCCTCTGCTTCAACTCTCTGCCCCGGCCTCTGCCACTGCATACCTTAAGAGGTAATATTCCCCTGTATAAGTAAGCAACACCTGAGAGGTTACCTGGCTAGCAGTGTCGGCGCTAAGGCACACCCTGGCAGCGCGCGTTCGAGCACAGCTGCGCCGCGTCGGGTGGGTTTTTGGTATTTAATTTTTGCCGTTTTTACTGTGCGCCAGTGACCCCAGCCGACCGTGAGGGTGTATGCTAGCTCTGTGGCAAGGATAGATAGAAAGCATGTGCCATAAAATGTCATGTATAATTGTAGATATACACATATCCATGTGTGTGCACATATGAGCATATATAATGAATAACCTTGTTTAAATCTTTAGCAAATAAGTAGAATGAATGATTGACTGTAATTTAAAATGGCACATGTAATAGCAAGCATCTTGTATATTGACCTTGTGTATTAATCCCTACATATTACAACTAAGGGTATTTAGGGACTCTTGAGTATGGATACATATATATGTTAGAAGGTAACACTTGGATATAAATGTAACATGAGTGGTTATTCTAGCTTCTTGTCAAAAGAAAGGATTTAGCAATAGTGTGATTAGGGGAGAATGCCACATGGAAAAATGAACCATCAGATGAAGTGTATAGAAATCAACCAGATATTATCAATAACCTAGGTCATGACTTCCAAATATAATTATAGAATGCAGTATATTAAAATGAGTATGATTAAACATTAGTTACTCAAAATGGGATTACTATAGCACCAAAACAAATGAAACTAGGAATTTGGTGTTGGAGTTATTTGGGTCTTTTGGTAAATGTTTACTGGTTTGCTGATTGCCTTTTTCCTTTTATCCAAATTATCGCGCGCGTTAAAAATATCTTACGAGGCACAAGAGGAGGAGGCAGAAGTAGCAGCGCTAGAAGCTTCAGACAACCCAGAAAACACCCCCTGTGACCAAGGCGAGTCAATGCTTTGATCATGTTGAACCTACGTTTTCCGCAAATTACTTTTGTTTAAATTATCAAAATTGCATGCTGTTATGTTATGTGCAAATACCTGTTAATTTGAGATTTAGTTATATCCCATTGTGTACTTGGTTAATGTTCCACCTCCTTTGAAATATTTGAACATGTGAACATTGTCGCCCTAGCACAAACTATAATAGTAACCTTTCGAAAAGAAGTCTGTAATTATATGCCATGCTTAGTATTGTTTAGATATTCATGGGCGTGAGAGCGCCCCCGCATCATTTTTAATCATGGGAAAAGTTGGTTGGGCAATCATGGTGGTAATGACTGGTATATGTTGGACATGATTATTTTATACTCCCAAAAACCTCAAACTTGCTTAATTATCTGGGCGGATGGTATGGGGGTATGGTGCAGGTGTGCACGAGAGTGTGGTTAGGGGTAGAACCGCCCAGATACCCTAAGGACTGAATCTTGTGATGACCTCCCAGTGTACGACAAGTACAACCACAAGCTGGCAAAGTGTAGGCAGGGCTAACTAATTTGCATCGACTTAGTAAGAGTTGCGCCGGTGTGACCACGGACGGGTAGAGGATGGCCACATCCTCCAACGTGACAGCGCAAGAGGGGGCTTCTGGAAGGGTGGTCGTACCCCGAAGGAAGTGGAAACCTTAGCGGACGTAACTCTGCTAGGAAAAATGCATTGTAAAGGTCCTGTGATAGTCTACTCAACCGCATGGCTAAGGAATCATGTGGGGCAACGAGTGGATTTATCTCTTGTGGGTAAAGTGTGCAAACTCCGCAGAGTCAAAACTATTCGAATAGCCGTGCCCACGGTCAAGGGCGGACATGGGAACTTAACTAGATATAGTTCTATTTCAAAAATCTTGGCAAATGGGATGAGGAATGGGGGGCAGTGGGAAGCCCTAAAAGGTGTTTTTGTCCTGGGCGTCGTCCCAGTGGTAATGTAAGCGGCTATAACGCTGAAGATATAGCATACGGTATGGAGACCATGTAAAGGTGGATGGTCTCTAGATCACTGGTATTAAAACATTCTGATACACACTTACATTTTGGTGCAAAATTTGCTAGGTCATAGGGATTTTAAGTAATTGTATTCAAAAGCACTCTACGCAAAACAAAATAACCCTAGCCTTCTCTTGATGAGCCCTGCATATTACTTAATTGCATTCTGTGTATTGGCTCGCGGAGCACGGGGTCGGAGTGCTCACGCTCGCATTATCAAACCAGATTCTGGAGCCCCGGATCACTACGCTTATGAAGACGCCCCCGCTGCCGAGGAAGGAAACAACGAGGAGAATTAGGGCGTCTCTTGCGTTTTCTTTTGAGTCCTAGGTGGTTAGACTAAGGTATAGTGTGCCTATGGTTATTGCCTTAGCTTAGGTAATAACCATAAGGCACATATTTTACCCTAGTCGCTGCTTGTGGATTATTGGCTCTACTTTTGCTTCCGCTGGCATACTTTTGTAATGTAAACATTTGGCCTGGTTGGCCCTTATGTAAACTCATTGCTCGACGTGGCATAATTTAAACCTCTGTTATGTAATATTGGAATGAGTTGTGAATGTCCATGCGATGTATGAAATGATGCAGCAATGTACCTGTGAGCACTATCTACTGATCCAGGGAATAGTGTAGCGGTTTCACAGGAGATTCCGGATTGAAAAATCTGGGTCTGACATCGAGAATACCAGAACTGAACTTTTCAAATTTGTAGTCTTGTGCACGCCAAATGTACAAGTCTTGAATTTGGATGCAACTTGCCTCAAAGTCTACTTATGTATTTTCTAAACTGTTTTCAGATTTTGGAAATGAACCCTGAGGATGAAGCTGAAGAGGATGGTGCTAACATTGATCTGGACTCACAAAGGAATGGAAAACATGTTGTTCTGAAAACATCTACAAGACAAGTAAATAAACTTGCTCAACCTTTCTACTTATGTATTTTCTGAACTGTTTTCAGATTTTGGAAATGAACCCTGAGGATGAAGCTGAAGAGGATGGTGCTAACATTGATCTGGACTCACAAAGGAAAGGAAAACATGTTGTTCTGAAAACATCTACAAGACAAGTAAATAAACTTGCTCAACCTTTCTGTAGCACCTAGACCTTTAGTCATATGCATGAACCTTTGTTAGAAGTTGATAATATTTTAGCTTTGGAATGTTTGTAAGCTTTGGAATGTTTAACTCTCATACTGTGATTCATCTCGCGGGTAAACGGGTATGCCCACGGGTGACGGGTACCTACGGGCGACAGGTATGGGCGAGGTTTTTCGCCCGTCGTCTTTCGTGGGTATACCCGTGGGCGTAAATCGGGGCCGCGGGTATGGGTATGGGCGAGCACTACCCGTACCCGCCGCGCTCGATTGCCATCCCTACATGTACGTCTAATCGTGCGTCGTGCCCATGGGTGGGAATATTGCGATGTTCACAGCTAATGAAGGCTATGAATGGATTTGATCTACTGTTATGGAAGTTATATAAATGTTATTTTATTACATGTTAAATGCTCTTTACAATTTCATTGCAAATTATTACTTATCGATATTGCAAATAAAATTTGCTTCATGATGAAAATAACTCAACATAAAGCCTCATCCTTTGACAGTCTTGCACATATGTATAATCTTGTGGTACACTACAAGTTTTGCTGAGTACACAATGTACTCAACCTTACTTAAAATATTGTCGATCAGAGAATGAAGAAGGATATGTGCCTAGAGATGTGTACTTTGCCCCCGGCACTGGGGAATACGACGATGGGTCTCTCTAGGGTCTAATCCCCAGTCGGTTTCCTGTGGGCTATGGAGGTATACCGTAGGACTCTTTTGTTTATTTACTTGTCTTCCACTACAATTTTCTCTTAACTTTGATGTTTGTTTGGTCGGTTAGCCATATGTTGTAAACTTAATCTTGTATCGCTTATGTATTCGCCCTTTTTGTTGTAAATTATTTGCAATATGTATGGATGTGATCTTAATGTTGTAATGTGTGTACTAGCTATTGATCATGGGACTAGTACAGAACACAAACGGTGACTACGGGTGTTGCACGTCCAGGGTCCTCACAACGTTGGTATCAGAACTATACTAACTGTAGGTTAAACCCTAGATGGAATGGCCATTAGATTAAGGATTTATTTTCCAAATACAACCTATTTTAAATTTAAAAATACTTGTGAAAAATGAGAGGTAAGAATAGACAGGATTCCTATATTCTTCTCTTAGCTTTCTCCTCTTACCTAAATCATTCTTTTGTTTCCCTTCTCCTGTCATTTAAACAAAAGTGTATCTTCTGTAAATAAAAAAATTCACAACATTTTTGTCATTAAAACAAAACCAAAATGACTTGAATATGATCCTAAAACACTACGCAAGGGCTTTTAAAAAAATCATTCTCGAACTATTGCAAATGCTACTTTTAAATGCTTTTTGCAATGATTTTCAAAGCTATGTCATGAGTTAAAAATATGTATTTTGCAACTAGTTCAAACCCTCTATCCTCATCTCATGCTATCATGATAAATTAAAAGTTTTTCTCCCACTATTTCCAACAAATTATCTCGCTTCAAAATTTTACTTAAGTAAGCATGAAGGAGTAGTACAATCTGAATATGAACCTTGGGAACTAACAAAATATTTTGGAAAACTTATAAGAGACACTCTGCTGCACCCGACGCCGCCGAAGCCCAAAATCGGTGCTTAGATCCAGACTACTAGACTAGATCATTAGGGAATCACTTTTGGGAGATTATGTGAGCTAGCTTTTGGGTGTTTGGGGTCGCTAAGACGCTAATGTACTGCATATGATACCCTCGTATGTGTCCCCACAATAGACATTGCATTGTTGTAGATTTTCATTTGGACCCTGTACATTGCCTTCTTGCCCTCAGGCGTTGTATTTCATAGCCACAGAAAAAGCTTATTTTCAAAAATCTATGTGGTTTGTATTCCAACCCAGCTTCTTGAGTGTGCTATTTAAAATTCTAGAATGTGTTCAAATTACCTTATTTTCCGATTCTTCCCGTACCTCATGCTACTTCCTTCTCGCCCTTTTTGCTGTAAACCCCATTAGGTCTACAAATGTGAAGTGACGAATAGCTGAGATCAGGATGATCAAGAACAAGTGAGACCATTCAACATCCCGATATTTGGAGGAAACAACATCATCAAAGAAGACAACGACTTAGAAGCCTCGACCTATAAAAGGATCAAGACTCAAGTCCTCGCTTTGCTTTGTTCCTAGCCATCATTTCTACCATTCATACAAGGGCTATGGCTGAAAACAAGACAACTATCCCTAGTTGAAGTAAGAAAACAAGACCAATAGTTTCTGCTCACCATAGCCCTTACCATCCATACAAGCTATCGCCTAACCCTACTCCGCATGTATTGTTGAGAAAAAGCCGTCGTGGTGGAAACGATAATATCACTGCATCAGGTAGGTCCCTAAAGGACATTACCTGTTTTTGTTGTGGAAATACCAGATGCTTTGTCAATAAGTACCCTTAGAAGAAACAAAATAAGGAATTTATTCGTTGCAGCAACAAGGGCCACTATGCGAGAGAATGCCCCTAACGAAAACCGAAAAAAAGCAAGAAAAGGGTGTCATCACCACTAGACTCTGCTCCGGCAAAGAAAAACATAAGTGCCTCAAGAAGGAACAAGTTGTGCCTGTTGAAGTCCTACTACCAGACCTGGAAGCCCTGCAAAGTATTACCTGCTCTGAATGCAGCATGATAGGACATGATGCCTAATCATGCCCTCCGCTATGACAAGTTACAAGAGGATCGTGATTTACCTGCAGACAAATAGGATAGTACTGCTACGAGTGCCCAGTCCCCTACTGCTCCCACTGCAAGGAATGCCATCAACTAGAAGACTACCTATGAACCTGGTGGCATGTAGACATTGTGGAGGAAAAGGACATTGGGCTGACCAATGCTTTATAAACTGCCCCAACTGCGATGAAGACCATCAACCTAGAATATGCCCAATGAGCAAGGGCACATGTTTTCTTTGCAAAGGACAAAACCACTACCCCAAAGATTGCTCTCTAAACCTGTTGCTAACCAAGACAGCTGAGATACAATGGATAAATCTCCATGCCGCCATAGGACTCGTCATGCCCAGGGCTAGAAAAGACAACAGTGATGAACAACTAGAAGAACAAGCATCCTACGATAAAAGTGAAGACAAGTAGGACCTACCTAGAAGAATAAGGTTGCTTTCTATCTTCTTCCTTCTCCAAGTGTTAACCCACTTTTGTGCAAATTTCCACTTTCTCGACTGCTCCAAGGAAAGGACGTGATGTTCAATAAATCCCTAGAACCTACTGCTAGCCAGTTAACTCCACCTCCTTTCTATTCTCTCTGTCTGAATCTCGACGATAAGATTGTATTTAAAGGGGTAGATCTGTAACATCCCAAATTCTAGGGCATGCAAAAATGAGAAAAAAAATAAAATTTTTAATGCATTTTTGTTTCCTTGGCTCTTTATTGGAGTTTCTTTGGAAATTTGATTTTCAAAAGTCAAAAGTGCATAAAATATAAATCAAATTGAATCCAAATCAAACGTTAGAAAAGATAGTTAAAAGTGGCATAAGAGAAATTATGGTGGAAACCATCCTAAAAGCGCACCAGTATAATCTTGGCACTAAAATAAATATTAAAGCAAGATCTAAAATTATTTAAATCAAATAAGTGTATTTAGATTCAAACATAAGCCTTCTAAGATTTTTTTCAGAAAAATCAAGAGAAGATAAAATTTTGAAAAACTTGTACAATAATTCGCTCTATATCAGGAGCATTCACAAAAAAAAATTTCATAACATTTCGAGCTCATCTGATATGCTTAACAATTGCCCAAACCTCTCAGCTCACCTCACCTCACTCCCTCTCACTGTCGTGTGGGGCCCAATCGTAGAGACCATCTTTCACCTCACGTGCCCGCGCCAGCTCTGCCATGGTCGAGCTACCCTTGTTTCTGGTGACCGTACCCATAATTCCTCTCTACTGCTACCAATCCCTGCCTACCCGTCGCCTTAATGTGACACATCTCTTCCCCCTTGTCTTCTTCCGCGCCTCGCGTTCCACGGCGAGTAATTGAGCCACACTGCTTGATTGCACTCATGAGAACTAGCGCTTTGCCCTCAGCCGTTCTGTACCTACAAAGCCCCCCTATCCGCGTCTTTGCACTTCAGCTCACCCCTGGGTCTCTTGCGCGTGTTTCTTGAGCACTTTGCTCAATGAGGCACAAAGAAATCAAAGATGTACATGATGCCAGTGAGCATGTCACCAAGTTCTAGCAACTCTGGTGAGCTCCTCTCCTCCCCAACTCCGTCACAACACGCCTTACCGCTCCCTTAAGCAGCCTACT
Source organism: Dendrocalamus latiflorus (assembly GCA_017311315.1). Taxonomy (NCBI): domain Eukaryota; kingdom Viridiplantae; phylum Streptophyta; class Magnoliopsida; order Poales; family Poaceae; genus Dendrocalamus; species Dendrocalamus latiflorus. Next base: position 12,896,781 of record CM029654.1, on the reverse strand, counting down.
CATTTAATTGACCATTCATGCAGTAAACCACTCTAGCTAGGTTTTCTTCTTTATCTCTGACTAGGGCGCTGCTGTAAGCCTTCCTCTCTCTTCGGTGAATCGTATCTCAATTCCATTCATCCATACCTTCGCATGCATGCAAGCAAGCTCATGCACACCCTTTTGTAGCTTCACTATTGCTGGAATTCACTGTTGACGTGGACCTCTTCGCCACTGATAGGGTCTCCGATGCCACCCTCCTCCGCTCCTCCTCAAGTGTCGTCATCATCTTTGGTGAGTTCCTCCTCCTCCATAGAAGCTCCCCTAGCACTGAATTGAGCTCTAGTAGCTTATAGCCCCGTAATGCCATACCCTGCCTTCGTCGCCGCATGACCTCACTGTCGATTGCCCTATGCTCCAAGTCAGGCCTTGATACTTTGCTTAGGCATGCGGGCCAAGGTCCCGACTCCATTTTGGCTCACGCCTTGTTTGTTGAGGGGTCCCTCGTCAGCGACGAGCCATGGCTCTCTCAGGAGATAGGAGTACTGAAGTGGTTGAGTGAAAAAGAGTACCGTAGCAGTCAAAGTCCAAAAGAGAACTAGAGTAGTCGAAGTCGAAAAGAGAGGTAAAGTAGTCAAAGTCAAAAAGAGAGCTAAAGTAGTCAAAGTCAAAAATAGTACCTTAATGGTCAAAATCAAAAAGAGAACCGGTTGAAGTCAAAAAGAGTATCGTAGTGGTCGAAGTCAAAAAGAGTACCGTAGTGGTCGAAAACTAGGTGACCTAAAAGCTATATGATAATCAACTTTCGTCACACGCCAATGGAAGCGTGAAGTTGCCAACAGTATAATTGATTATCTCATGTGAAAAAATTGTACAATCTCTGCAGAATGTTAAAAACTATTTAAATGGCCATGCTCGTGGTTATGAGCATGCTTGGATGCAGCCATAATGGGTATAGTTTTCCTTTTCAAAACTGTTTCACTGAACATAACAGGATGACATGTACGTCTAATCGTTTGTCGTGCCCATGGATGGGATTTGTGCGATGTTCACAGTCGAGGAAGACTACGAATGGATTTGATCTACTATTATGGAAGTTATATAAATGTTATTTCATTACATGTCAAATAATGTTTATAATTTCGTTGTAAATTATTACTTATCAATATTTCAAATAAAATTTATTTCATGCTGAAAATAACTTAGCATAGAGTTTCATCCTTTGATAGCCTTGCATATATGTATAATCTTGCAATACACTATAAGTTTTGCTGAATACACAATGTGCTCAACCTTACTTAAAATATTGTCAATCGGAGAATGAAGAAGGATATGTGCCCGACGATATGTACTTTGCCCCGACACCGGAGAATATGACAATGGGTCTTTTTAGGGTCTAATCTCCAGTCAGTTGGCTGTGGGCTATGTTGGCACACTGCTGGACTCTTTTGTTTATTTACTTATTTTTCGCTGCAATTTACTCTTAAATATAATGTTTGTTTGGTTAGTTGGCCATATGTTGTAAATTTAATCTTGTATCGCTTATGTATTCGCCTCTCTTATTGTAAATTTATTTACGATATGTATAAATGTGATCTCAATGTTATAAATGTATGTACTAATTATTAATTATAGGATTAATACAGAATACATACGGTAGCTAGGGATGTTAAACCCACCCGGGGTCACCACAACCAGAGACGCGTCCCTTTTCTCCGTGGGACCCTGCTGGTCCTTGCTCACGGACGTGAAGATAACAACACCTAAGACTTCCCTGCTCTAACGTGATGGACAACGTACAAAGCAGCAACACTACCTCCTTGCTGTGTTCACATGATGGAAGCACATCATGTGCTGCACATGCCACACCTCTGTCTGCAAGGAGATAAACACCGAACAAACCAAGTCACCAAAGAGAGCACGCGTATATTTTTGAACTTTTTGTATGAATATTCAATTTTTATTCGAAATTACAGAAATATACCCGCAACAATATTTTTTACACAAATAGGCTCCAGTCGCCCAATGGGAGAGTGACTAGAGCCAGTCACCCAATGGGGGAGCAACACACGGCCAATATAGTAACCGTTGGGCGATTATTGCAGTCGCCTACCCCTTGAGCGACTGGAGCAGCAGTCGCCAAACGGTTGGACGATTGGAGCTCCAGTCGCCCAACAGGCGAGTGACAGGGGGGATAAAAATAGCGCTCGGCCGCCGCCCCGCACACGCATTTTGGCCAAGAGGAGAAGAAAAGAGAGGAGAAGAGAAGAGGAAGGAGGAGGAGAAGAAAAGAGGAGAGGAAGGAGGGGGAGAAGAGAAGAGGAGAGAGAGGAGGGGAAGAAGAGGAGCAGGAGGAAGGAGGAGGGGGAGGAGAGAAGAGGAAGAACCAGATCTAGGTTTTTTTTTTTGCTATATTGTATTTGCAATTTATTTGTATTTATTGTTAGTGTTAGTAAAAATTGTAAATATAGAAAATTTAGTATAGAAAATTTTTAGTATGGAAAATGTAGTACAATTTTTAGTATAGAAAATTTAGTTAATGTAGTTGTCGAAAATTTAGTAGGTGTAGAAACGGAGAGGAGAGGAAGAATCAATAGTAGGTGTAGATACGTATTAAAAAATTAATCGTCCGTAAAAATCTATACTTATTAAAAAATTAAGTAAGTATTTATGTTAGAATGTAATTAATTCGTATGCATAAACTTTGGAAAAATGTTTGAAAAACCGATAGGAAGTTAGTAGTACGAGGTTATTGTAGTGGGTTATGACATGCAAACGATCAACGAAATGTGAATTGCAGTATGTCGATCATTTGGTATTGTGCGATGCGATTTGACATGTCACTAAATTAAAACATATATGCAGGTCGAAATCAGCAATGCCAATAGCCACTACATTGAGAGTGCATTACGGTGCTGGAACCGTTCGTGAAAGTCCGAATGGTGTGGATTTGAGCGGTTTTTCACAAGCCACTCTAGTACATCCGGATGGCGAGAATGCTCGAATCTTAGATGTGATGCATTTACTGACTCGAAGTTTTTCGTTGGACCTCGAGGTGTGCAGCGTCGTCGTGCAAGGGCTTAGGAGCCGGTCTCCCATAGACATCAGATGGGAATTGAGGACATTGCTACGCACTGCTGCATGGAAGGGCTTTGTGCAAGAGTGTCGGCGCCGTGGATACGAGTGTGTCCTGCTTGCGCAACCGTGCTCATTAGAAGCTGTGCAAGGTCATACGTGTGGCCTTGCTCCGGGAGGTGCTAGCAGCTCGGGCGGGCTGCATGTTGACGAAGATGATCAAGTTGCTCGTGATGAAGCCGAGGCGATGCAAAATGCCATCAAGTTGTGGGCCCTTTCAATATAGCGGACTTTTCGGGTCGTGAAATCAAGCCAGGAGCAGTACACCATGAAGTGCGAGCAGGCTGGTTGTCCTTGGAGGGTGCACGCACATAGACCCAAGTATGAGATGTGTCGAAGGTGAAGCCGCACTCTTGCATTCTCAACAGTGTTTTGGCAAGGCATCATAACCTATTGTCCGCATTTATAGCCAATTTGATGTATGAACAGATAGTTGAGAAGAAAGACATGGAGGCCACGTATATCGTGGTAGCTATCGAGAAGAAATTCAAGTACAAGATTAGCTACACGAAGGCGTGACGTGCCAAGTAGAAGGCGTTGGAAGACATGGAGGCCACGCATATCGTGGTAGCTATCGAGAAGAAATTCAAGTATAAGATTAGCTACACAAAGGCGTGACGTGCCAAGTAGAAGGCGTTGGAAAAATATTTCAAGTCTTTCAAGGCGGCATACGACAATCTTCCTCATATGCTTAAGGTGTTGCAGGACAGGAACCCGGGCACGTATATCGCTGTACATGACAAGCCGTCCACATGTCCACCAGGATATGCGGTGTTACAGAGAGCCTTGTGTTGGACCGAAATGGCGACAGAGGGGGGTGAATGTCAACTAATTAAAACTTGCCCCCAAAAACCACTTGGAAAATCTCCTTTGACAGCTACTTGAAGCTAAGGTAAGAAATCAAGGAGCATACTGGAAATCAAGAACTCAGAGAAGAAAACAAGTACTCACAAGAACCCGTACTCAAATTTATCTTCAATGGCTATACTAAGCTATGAAGGTGAAGAGATGCTCACTGGAGGGTTGAAAGACAAACATATGAAGACTTCCACAAAGGAATCAAATAAGCCCATTTGCAGAAAGGACCATGATGAAATGGTCTCAAAATCCCCAGGCCGGTCTGACCGCAGTGGACAGGGCAGTCAGACCGCCGTATTGCCGCCGGTCAGACCGATTGGGTAGTGCCGGTCAGACCGCAGTTCTCCGAGCGGTCAGACCGCCAAATGCTTTCCGGTCAGACCGGACCCCCCCCCCAAATTCAGTCCAGCCGACTGACAAATTTTGCGCAGAAAGCCTCAAATTTCAGATTTCGGTCAAAGGATGGAGAGCAGTTAATTTTACTTAGCCAAAAGTGAACATACCTATTCTAAATAACTCAGGGGCCTCAAATAGCAAGAGGGATCAAACAAATTTCAAGAAATCGAAATTTTTCCCAAACACTGAAGAAATACAGGGACCAACACTAAAACCTAAATTCCATCTCAACTTAGGTCCTCTGGTCATGAAACTTTAAGAATAGATTAGCAATAGCATCTGGACAACATGTGCCAAGTTTCATGCCATCTTGAGAAGAGAAACACGAAAATCACTAAAACCCTAGAAATAAACAGCAGAGAGGAAAAACTTACAGAGGCAACACAAAAATCCAAATTACTTCCCGACCTTTGATCCTTTGGCCATGAAATTTTGAGGATTGCTAATTAATATCCTCTGGACTCTACATGCCAAATTTCAAGCCATCTTGCAAAGGGAATCATGAAAACCATCTAAACCCTAGAAGGTAAAATGAAGAACAGGAAAACCCAAAAAGGCCAATGAGAGATTAAGTGAAGTTTGCTCTTGGGAAACTTGATCAAATGATCTTGAGGCATCATCCCAACCTAGAGCAACCCATTTTGGGCCTTCCCAGCAAGAAAGAACTCGAAAATCAAAAAGTTAAGAATTCATCCAAATGAGCATCGAAGGAAAACAGAGAGCACGGGAATAAAACTTCAGATTTTCATTCCATCAGAGCAAGGAATACATATGAGTCCCGATACCACTGGACATTAGAACACAATGATTGGTTACAAGACTCTCAATCCCTCATCTCCCTCTCTCAAGCCAAGAACTCATCCACTCTCTACATTCTTGAAGGAGACACACTGAGAAGCAACGAAGGGGACAGAGCACTACAGGAGACACCTCCTGCTCTCTTCACCCACTCTCACCAACTAAAGCCTTAAAGCCAAAACAAACTCTCCAAAGCTCATTTTGACTAAAGCAACTCCCTACCAACCTCTCAAACCCTAGAATCCATGAGGGGACATGCAGCCATTCCCTCCTTTATATAGCCCTTGGCTAACGGGTCTTCACCCCGTTACGCCCGCTAACTCCAACGGAGCCCGCTCCCGCTTGTGCAGCCTCACGAAATTCCCGATTCGCCCCTCCTGCACCTTCCGGGAAGCTTCCGCGCTCCTTGTTGTCCAAGCCTCGCAACCACCTCGAGTCTCAACCGTCTTCAACACATCCCGACCGTTCTGACCTCAACGCCACCTGCGCCTAGTCCGGTCACCTCGTGTCTCGCCACGACTCCGCCTCGACGTCCTGTAGCCACACAGACAAGAAACACGTCAAATAGCACCGCTCGATACATGAAAGCGTAAATAGCATAAACGAACCTCATTATGCAAGACACAGCCAAAACCTGTCAACTCGACATAATCTGCATTCTATCCACTTTGACTAGGTTTGACCAAGTCCGACCGAACCCGATTGCACCACGCAACGTCAAGGTCCGAACCACCCAAACCAAACTCGACTTACCTAAACCAATGTCAATTACTCATCACTCACATGTGGTCACCTCCATATGGTCCATCAATCTCCCCCTTGATGAGTATATTGACAAACCCAGAAAAAGCAAAGTTGAGTTTGAGTTTGAAGAGTCCAACATGGTCCAAAGAAGGAAAACGAAGCTAATGACCATGTCGACAGAAGGAGCACTAGAGCAACAAAGAAAGAGCAAATTATTCTCCATAACTATAAAATGCTCCCCAAAAGCTTTTTCTACCACTATTCTCCCCCTTTTGGCAATAAACACATCAAGGATGCAAGAAAGAGAATATGACATGACAATGGATGAAAATGGCTGAAGTTTGATTAAGCATTTAGAGCCATGAGAATTATCCAAAATGACCATAATGGAATACACCAGGCCATAACTCAATAAAAGGCTATCTAGATCATGACAAGATATATATAGGCCAGCTAGAACACATAGATGACGATCTGAAATGTAATGCATTTTGTGAGCATGTCAAGTCATCAATAAGCAAAGTCTAGTTATAGATATCCAAGGATGATGCAGGCCATGTCAATAAGCTAAGCGGAACCAAGAAGCTAATATTGAGTCCAACTAGAGTGCTATATGCTCAAGAATGAAACACTAGTTCAAGTACTTGGTTCTTTTTGTAGCTTAAGCAAATGGAGCACAAATGACATATTTTCTTTTGAAATGCATGGTCGTTACCAACCAGATTTTTATTTAGTCATGTGCTAGATCTCAAGCCTTATGCGACTACTCCAAGCGAGAAGCTTAAGAAGATAGTCTGGGTCATCCAAAACTCCCCCTGAGTTCATGCCAAGTGCAATGGCAAGCCGTCTCATGAGAAAGAATTGGTGAGATCAGTTTTTTCGCACAAAAGAGATCTTTTTGTTTTTTTAAACATGTTGTACTAAAATAGCTCAATCTAACGCTCAATAGAGATTCAATGCTCAACTTAGCCTATTTGACATGGCATGAATCATAAACGGATAGCTAAAGAAAGACTAATCTCGAGAACTAGCATGACAAGTTTTAATTCAAATTGAGCAATTTTAATGAACTTATCATGGCAAAAGCTAGTCTACACATATGAAGTCATGATAAAGCTAGCAAATAAGCACAAGTCATGGCAAGACGTAAAGCATTGTAAGCACATCATAACAGGATAATAATCAAAGCTCAAAGCAGTTATATTACAATGCAGAATGCTGAAAATGCAAGAAAATCCAGCTCCCCCTCAACATGAGATGCAACTTTTAGTTCAAGTTGAGTTATGTCAATATTAAGCTCCAGAAGCTCCCAATGAACTCCCCCTGAACCAAAGCAATAAGCAAGAGAAGCTGGCAAGAAAATCCAAAGGGACAGTCCTTAAAGCATAGATAAGACAAAGAGAATACTATGGCTCAGACTGATTCTCATCTACCCCATATGACTCTAGGACTATTAGTCCGGTAATCTACCTCACTAGGGAGCAAACACGTACCCTGTTTACCAAAGGGTGGCCCGACCCTTGCTAGAACCTAAAAGCAGTGAGTGGGCTCAACCTAGTGAGAGAAGAGAAGCGGCTAATAGAGCATGACCCTAGGTCACAAGATGAGAGGAAAACATCTAAGCAACTAGACTAGAGAGACACTCTAACCTATGCTAGAAGGACTAACCCAATGCACCCTGAATGTAATGCAACAGAAAGGAATAAGAGCATAATCAATATAGTAGAGCAGTAAAGCACAAACTCCCCCTCACAACAGTCCATAAGGACAAACCACCCCAAGCTCTCCCCGCAGAGCTGAAAACCTAGAGCTATCCAAAGGCTTGGTGAAGATATCAGCCAACTGATGGTCACTCTCCACAAACTGGAGCACGATGTCACCCTTCTCTACATGGTCTCGAAGGAAGTGATAGCGAATGTCAATATGCTTGGTCCGAGAATGCTGCACTGGGTTCTTAGCAATATTAATCGCAGAAGTGTTATCACAAAAGAGTGGAACACTATCTATGACTAACCCAAAGTCCCGCAGAGTCGAGGCCATCCAAAGCACCTGGCTACAGCAACTGGCTGCAGCAACGTACTCGGCCTCTGCGGTGGACTGTGCAACACCGGACTGCTTCCTCGAAGACCATGAAACGAGAGAAGTGCCAATGAACTGGCAGGTGCCCGAAGTGCTCTTCCTATCTATCCTACAGCCAGCAAAGTCTGCATCCGAGTAGGCTCTCAAGGAAAGACAGGAAGAGGAAGAGGAAGAGTACCAGATACCATAGTCAATGGTAGCTCGAAGGTACTGAAGAATGCGTTTCACCGCCTGGTGGTGAGATACACGAGGAGAAGCCTAAAACCGGGCACAAAGACACACAGCGAAGTGTATGTCCGGTCTCGAGGCAGTGAGGTACAAGAGGGAGCCGATCATACTACGATACTCCTTCTGATCAACTGGCTCGCCGTCCTCATCTGGGTCGAGTGAAGCTGATGTAGCCATCGGAGTGGACACCGGCTTACCATCACTCATATCGAAGCGCTTTAGGAGGTCTCGAGTGTACTTGCCCTGATGCAAGAAAGTACCCTCCCGAGTCTGCTTAATTTGGAAGCCAAGGAAGAAGCTCAACTCGCCCATCATACTCATCTCAAATTCCAAGCTCATGACATCAGAAAACTGGGAAACGAGAGCATGCGAGGAGCCGCCAAAGATGATGTCATCCACATAAATCTGGACAAGCAGAAGATCAGTGCTATGCCGGCGGATGAACAAGGTCTTGTCTGCTTTACCCATCTCAAAACCATGACTCAACAGGTAGGACTTAAGTCTCTCATACCAAGCTCTAGGGGCCTGCTTAAGTCCATACAGAGCTTTAGAAAGCTTGAAGACATGGTTAGGGTATCTTGGGTTCTCGAAACCAGGAGGCTGTCTGACATAGACTTCTTCCTCAATGAAACCATTAAGGAAGGCACTCTTAACGTCCATTTGGTAAAGCTTGAAACCCTTAGAAGCTGCAAAGGCAAGCAGGATTCTAATGGCCTCACGTCTAGCTACAGGGGCAAAGGTCTCCTCCAAATCTAGACCCTCAACCTGGGAGAACCCCTGAGCTACCAGTCTAGCCTTGTTTCGAATAACCACTCCATCCTCGCTCTGCTTGTTCTTGAACACCCACTTAGTCCCAACGACATTGTGACCTCGTGGGGGCTCAACAAGCGACCAGACCTTGTTTCTCTCGAAGTTCTCTAACTCCTCATGCATGGCATTGACCCAAGACTCGTCAGAGAGAGCATGACAAACGTCTTTGGGCTCAAAAGAGGCAACAAAGGCAGAATGGAGACAGAATTGAAACATACCAGATTTTGAACGAGTGACTCGCTCAAATAGGTCTCCAATAATCTGCTCAGAAGGATGGTCTTTTTGAATGTGTCTAGGAGGTCCAGGATGAGATGAAGAAGTGGCCTCTACCTCGTGAGCTGACGAGGTAGGAACAGAGCCACTAGCTCCAGAAGAAGCTGAAGGCATGGGCTGATCTCCCCGAGGTGCGGTGGAAGAAGGCACCTCAGGGGGTGGAGGATGAGTGACTGGATCGGGTAGACAACCCTCATCTCCATCGTCCTCATCATCCACAAAGATGGGCTCGGACTGCTCTAAAGAACCTGAGATATCGGGCCTAGTCCCCGGACTGGCCTCATGGAAGATCACCTCACAGGTCTCTACTAACTTACTAGACTCGCAGTCCCAAACCCGATAAGCCCGCGAAGAAGTCGAGTAACCTAGAAAGATACCATCACAGGAGCGTGACTCGAACTTGTCTAGGTTCCCGGACTTCAAAATAAAGCACTTGCAACCAAACACACGAAAATGAGAGACGCTGGGCTTTCGCCCATATGTCAGCTCATAAGAAGTGCGATGCAAGTGTGCCCGAAGAAAAACTCGATTGGAAACATGGCACGCGGTCGCAATAGCCTCAGCCCAAAACTTTCTCGGTGTAGAGTACTCATCAAGCATCGTCCTGGCCATCTCAACCAAGGTACGGTTCTTCCTCTCCACGACGCCATTCTGCTGTGGGACGTGCGGAGAAGAGAACTGGTGCTCTACACCTGTCTCATGACCTAGTCTCCTATGCCAGAAAGTCAGATCGTGGGACTCCGAAGCAACCAAACACCGGAGAGGATCACCAGAAGACTCAGAAAAATCAGTACGAAAGATCGTCCCAAAACGTGAAATCCCGCAAACAAGACTACCCGAAGAATCAAGAATTTTGCAAGCATTTTTCTTGAAGCTCACCTCATAACCGTCATCGGTAAGCTGAGAAACCGAAAGCAAATTATAACGCAGCTTACTAACCAAGGCAACATCTCTCAAAAGAAATGAATCATTTACACGCATTGTACCTTTGGCGATGACGCGCCCAGACGAGGCGTCTCCGAAGGTGATTGCCTCATCACCTGGAGCGCGGGCTAGGGAAGAGAACCAACCTGAGTCTCCGGTCATATGACGAGAACAACCGGAGTCTACAAGCCAAACCTCTCCCTTCCCTGCCCGATGAACCTGAGTCAACGAGAGAGTAAAGTCTCAGTACTGGGATAAATCAAAAGTGATTTTGGCACCCAATACTGAGTAACACGTGGAGCAGATGAAGTAGTCAACCACGACTGACCTCTATCTACCCTACGCTCTTTGTGACTCAAAGAGGCAGAAGGGCTGTGAGCAGACCTGAAGCTGTTGCGAGGTCCGACTGCTACGGGCAAGTGAGTCGGAGCACCGGCAACAGGCTGAACACGCCGCGGGTAACTGTCTCGACGGGGGAAACGAGATGTACCCTCAGGACGGCAGAAATCATAACCAGGAGCAGCATGAGGATGAAAAATAGAAGACTCAGAAAAACCAAGTCCTCGATGCTGCTCAAACCCATCAGACCTGAATACGCCTAAGTGCCTCAGCGCGGTCTCTACGCGCAATCCTGGCGCGCCTGAAGCATCGATCGACCGTGTGTCCATCCTTCTGACAGAAGGTGCAGTGGTACTTCACCTTCGAAGAGGTGGAAGTAGCACGCGAGGGCTTCGGCTTCTGAGAAGCCGAAGTAGCAGGTGGACTCACCTTGCTGTCAGAGATCCCTTGGACAAAGCCCGCTGATTTGAATTTGACCTCATCAGACCTGGGCTCAACCTCGATCGCACCTCCTACTATGGGTCTAAGAATAGCAGGTGGATGCTTCCTCATGTCCTCATAGAAATCATATCCTAGACCCTGATTAAATCTGCAGATTTTAGATTGGTCTAGAATAAGATTGAGCTTCTTCTTGCCTCCTACAAACCTCTCGAGAGTGCTCATAAGATACTGACACTCCCGAAAGAGAGAGGTGCAAGAAGAGTAGGGAGAAGAGGGGACAGCAGAGGGTAAGGGAGCAGATGAAGAACCAACAGCAGAGGTAAGATTGGCTTGTGCACGCACAGCCGACTCGGAAGGGACAGTCCTACTGCTAGCAGTTTGGTTCACGTCGCTAAGCGTCTCAACCTTACCCTTGGGCTTCTCCCCCACACCAGCAATCACATTACAATCTGATGGTTGCTTCTCTAGTAGGTCCTGAGTTAGCTTCACACATTTCTCATCTAATGCAATCAAGTCAATTTTTAGTTTTTCACAATTTTTGCATGGTGAGCTAACAGGGTCCTTAGAAGCATAATTAGCCAGTTTCTTATTATGATCAATCATTTCTTGAAACTGCTTGGAAATAGATTCAAGTTCAGCAGTTAATTTAGGACAATTTGAACATGACAACCAAGAATACAACTCAAATATTTTATGATCTGCCCGTTTTAGGTTCATCTTTAAGTTATTGCAGTTTTCACAAGACTCGGGCAGATCTAACAGTATGGTGTAAAGACCTCTAAAAGCATTGTCCTTATCCTCACATGAGGTGCAAGCAATAGTCTCAACAGGAGTAGATGAAGTAGAAGCAATCCTACTCATTTCTAGTTCAGCCAAGAGACTAAGATTCTCCACCTTAACCAGGGGCGGATCTACCCTTCGGGTGAGCCCAGGCGGCCGCCCGAGCTCCGTCGCCGGCCGGCCCCCCTCCCCCCTGCGGACAGAACAGGCGCAATGCAACGGCGAGCCGATAGGCAGTAGAACAGACGGACGCAACGCACGCAGCCATGCAAAGCAACATACAACGTTTCGGTCGTCCACTACTTCGCTCGTGGTTCGTCTAGCCCATCCTCAGGCAGCAGCCCGACAGGCGAGTGCAGCCCTGTGGTTCGAGTGCAACCCAACAGGCGAGTGCAACTCGGCAGCGAAGGCTGTGAGGTGCCGAGGCGGCTACTGGCCAGCAGGCCAAGGGAGGCGGAGCTTGGCGGCCAAGGGAGCGCGGCGGCGGCGCGGCGGTCGGCTGCTTCCTTTTGTCTCAAGGTCAGTTAACGTCTACACCTTCTGCTTTTCCTCAGTTTTCCTATGTTCGCCAAGAATTATTCCTTTGTTTTCTCGGCAAGGCAGAGCGGACGACGGATGTGTCCTTTATGCTTGATGATGGCCCCGGCCGCCTTTCATCAGATGGTGAGAGCATTTCGATAAATCGCATACGTCATACGGTTAAGTTCCAAATATATTCTAGGGGGTGCTTTTTTTAGTATTTGCGCTTCAATTGTCATTGCTGGATGTTAGATGTTACTCAAATCTTCCAAGCTTAATCTTTACTAGGACACTGCTCATTCTTATCAGAATGCAAGCAGTTCAAGAATGGGAATTCTGCAAATATTTTACCATTTTTGACTAATTAACCATTTGAGAGACGGTAGGGGAAATATCCTATTGTAAAACACTGATTGTTTGGTGAGACTGTAAAACACTGATCGAGCATAATATACATTATTGCTATGTGCAAGTTAATTAAATTGTAGCTTTGTCATACCCCGAGCCGTCCATCAGTAATTACTTTACCAGTTTAATAAACTATGCTACAACTACGGACTGAATTGTGATACTACTAATTCATCTATCTTTCATAATTGACATGTTACTTCTTCTACTATTCATCTATAACTATGGATTAAGATTCATTTGTGAGGTATTTTTCAAAATCCTACCATTATCTACATATGATTACATACGAATTGTAGTTGTTGCTTCTATTTTGTATCATATGCTCTTATTAGTACGGTTGCAATGTAGTTTAATCATAGATTGTTTTGTTTTTGGGTAATATTATTTGCTTCATGCTTCTGACTCCGCCCTAGCTACATTTTATTTCTAGGTCCACCACTGACCTTAACAATATCAAGCTCGGAGGACAAACTATCATGCGAGGTCCTTAACTTCTCCATATCACCCAACAAAGCAGGGCATGTATCACACTCATCACGGGAGGGAGCAGATGTAAGTGAAGTAAGCTCCCGTGAGAGTCTATCTACTTCCTTCTCTAACTCGGTACACCTAGCCCTAGCTCTAGCATGAAAACCACATAGCTTAAGAAAAGCATGATTGAGCTGGTCGTATGTGGGGTATACCTCGTCCGAGTAGTACAGCTCGCTGTCGCTCAGTTCGCCCTCAAGGGCCATAAAACACATGCCGGAGAAGTCGTCGCCGCTCTTAGGGTCTTGGTCACCCGTCCCGTCGTCGTCGCTCCATCCCTCCACCTCACTGAGGTCGAGATCGTCGAACGCGGTGAGGACGCGGTGGAACAGCTTCTTGGCCTTCCCGAAGTCGCGGAACTTCTTCTTGCCGTGGGCATGGACTGGAGGCTTCTTGTTGCGGTTCTTGTCGGTGTAGTCGTTCTTCCCCGAACCGCCGTAGTCAGCTTTGCCCTTCTCCAGTTTGGGGCAGTTTGCCCGAATGTGGTTGGGGCCACCACACTCGAAGCAAATCACGGGTCCTCCCCTCTTTCTGTCCCTCCTCCTCTTGTAAGCATAGGAAAACTTCCGAGCTAGGAGGGCCAGTTGCTCATCCTCGAGCTGCTCTAACTGATCATCAGTTATGTCACATAGAGCAGCAAGGGAGAAACCACAAAGCGAATCAGCAGAATGACCAGAAGCCGAAGTGGGATCGGTGACTAGGGCCATCGACTGCGATTTCGACTTACGAGAGACAATGTCAATCTCGTGCGTCTTGAGGCGCGAGTACAGCGCGTCAAGCGTCAAAGTCGATAAATCGGTGGTGTCCTTGATGGTAGTTACCTTCATCTCCCAAACACGCAGATCAAATGCAGTGAGCATCTATCGAGCATTATCCGAGTCGGAGTATGTGAGACCGACGGCTCGGAGATTGCTCAGAATCTTGTGGAAACGCGCAAAGCACTCATCAAGGGACTCGCCAGCGAGCATTTCAAACTTGTTGTAATCTCTCTTGAACTGGTCCTGTCTCACCGTCTTAATCTGGGTGGTGCCCTCATGGTATGCATCGAGGGTCTCCCAGATATCGAAGGCGGACGGAAGATGAGAGATGCGGTCAAACTCACTACGACTCAGGCCCTGAATAATGATGTTCCTTGCCTTAGCGTTCGCCTCAACATCAGCCATGTTCCCGGCATTGATGTTCTCATCAGCAGGAACCTCAAATCGGACCTTGACCTTGCGCCAGATGGCGTACCCCTGGGCCTGGATGTATGTCTCCATTTGGCTCTTCCAGAAGGGGTAATCGATGCCATCGAAAACGGGCGGCTTGGTCGAGTACTTGTCCGTCGCCATGGCTCTTGAGACCGGTTAAGATCTATTGAAAAGAGCTAACCGGCTCTGATACCAATTGTTGGATCGTAAGGGCCTTCTCACCTCAAAAGCTAGCCAATGAGATAAGGGACTCCCCCACTTTTAAGTTAGGTCCCTTTCCCTTCCACAACCAATGTGGGACTATTCCAACAAACTTTGCCGAGGTATACAGTTGGGTTCTCAGGGGCCTCCATTCTTAGCCCCTTATCGCCATCGTGGAAGTTGTTCTTCACAGCACAATCAGCTACTTCAAGGAGAGGCACGCGAATGTCGTACTTCATGCGGCCAATTCCCGAGCACTGTATTCGTTGAAAATTATGGCATACATGGAGACGAAGGCACAGAAGGGTCAATTGCACACAGTGCAGGTCATGGGCTACAGGGAGCATCATTTCGACGTGGTACTCCGTGATAAAGCCGGATTTGGGACGGCTCGTTCCCTTGTTACCCACGAGGTATGCCTTGGAGATCATGCAAACGAACCTAATTGCACGTGCAACAAGCTGATGCTGTTACACAAGCCATGCTCTCATGTCCTCGTTGTATACGGGACTATGGGCATGGATCCTTCGAACTTCATATCGGAGTACTTCTTTAAGGAGAGTGTATTGCATGCTTGGTGTGGGGAGCTCCGGGGGTTCAGGGTTGTTGGAAACTTCGCCACTTGGACATTGCAGCGAGGACCTGAATTTCAGATGTTAACATGCTAAAGGGTGGGAAGGGTCGGCGACGGAGCCGACGTATTATAAATGATATGGATGAATCGCAAGCCGCAACATCTAGTGCACGTTGTGGGCGATGTGGTCAGGAGGGGCACACAGCTAGATGATACAATGCATGTGCTGATCAGTAGCAGAGCAGCATGGCATGTACTACTAGTTGTTGGAGACTAGAAATAAATTTACATTGTAAACTGTGTTTGTTTAGTACGCACTTATGACGTGCGGAATGTCGTACTAAATGTATCGTATATTTCATGTACCATTTGTACAACTGCTATGTTACATCCCGCTTTTCTGTAATGTAGTTGGTGTTGTGCTGGTAGCGTAGTATTGCTCTGTTTATTTGCTTATAAGTTCTATTTACTGTTAGTTTACATGCGATGTTTTTTGGTTCCTTATAAGTGCTAACTTGAACTCTTTTTGCAGGTATGGCTTGTGATGGTCGTGACTCGGAC
Organism: Dendrocalamus latiflorus; assembly: GCA_017311315.1. NCBI lineage: Eukaryota > Viridiplantae > Streptophyta > Magnoliopsida > Poales > Poaceae > Dendrocalamus > Dendrocalamus latiflorus. The sequence goes on along the minus strand of CM029654.1, from coordinate 12,881,013 downwards.
TGGCGGTACCCCCTGTTGGATGAGCATGTGGACCACCTGCATTGCGCTTCCTATTGTGTGCCGCCTACGGGGAGTGCGAATGAGCCAGTTGAGCTGGGAGTGGTCCGGACACGCACACCTCGTGTGGCCTAGAGACTCGACCCCCGTTGGACAGTCAGGTTTGCACTCTGCCAGCATTTTAGTGTTGTCATAAGTACATTCCGTGCTGACCTTCACTTTGTTTGCAGGTTGCGGGATGCCGGGCTACTCCCTCTTGCCCGGATGGTGCAGGCCACTGCACATCAAGTCGCCCAATAGGGGGGCGACTGGAGCTCTGTCGCCCCCCCCCCCCCCGGTTGGGCTATTGTTGTCGCCCCTCCCCCCATTGGACGACTGGAGCCTATTTAACTTTAACTTTAAAGGACGAATAGCATGAGATGAGGATTAAATCGCGGAGATAAGGTGTTCTAACCCATTTAACTTTAAAGGAAAATACCCCAAAAGCTGGGGTGATACAGAACCACACAAATTTTAAAAGCAAGCTTTTCCTGTGACTGCGAAATAGGACGCCCGAGGACAAGAGGGCAGTACACAGGGCCAAATAAAATCTTGCAACAATACAACGTCTACTCGGGAAACACACATAGGAGGGTGCAGGGTTCATATGCACAGTCCGTCTAAAACGAGACCATCTTATCTTCATGACCATCTTCGACGTTCCTAACCTTAATATTCGGAGTAGGGGTATGAGAAAAGGATCAAAATTTTCCTTTTGTAATTAATAGAAAGAAGTGGAAAGTATTTGGGGTAGTTTCATTGGTTTTGGCACTCACCTTTCTTTATAAATGATCCTTGTGGCTAAATAGATTTTTTTTTTGGTTTCCTAATCTCTTCCAACGTTCAACTATCCATCACTGAATCAATTCACTCCTATATGATTTTTTTTTGTACATAAGGCTTAGAATCCAATAGCCTTTATAATTTAACTTCCACTTTTGCAAACTGCACTTAGGCTATCTTTCTTCATTAATTGTTCATGGCATTACTGCCATCTAAGACTCCAAACAGCGAATGAGATTATTTATTTTATTTGATCCACCAATTATACTCGTCCTATTGTATAATCCACCATTTCATTAATCTAGTCATGATTATCTAAGTCCCGCATAAATCTTTGACCTTCAATTATCATATTTTCACTATGACTGTATAATCAAAATCTCAGATCCACTATTGGTCAACTTATTGACTCTACAATCCAATGAAAATCCAATGCCTTTACTTTAGATCCACCAATATAATTCTTCCATTTAAACTTTTATTAATCGAATCGAAGTTACCAAATTCTGATATGTGCCTGAATTTCCACCACATCTTTATAAATCCAATCTCAGGTTCGTCAATTGCCTATTTTATCAGCTTTCCAATCCTATGAAGATCTAACTTTCTTTATTTAGATCCACTGATGACTTTCGTATCGTGACCTCCTAATAATCCAGTCTGGTGTCATTGATCCAAATCCATAGTTTGCTTCTCCAATGATCAACCTGAATCTTTATTGTCTATCTACTCCTCAATTCTGAATTCTAATGATTATCCATCATTATTACTTTTAAATCCACCAGTGTCATGTGTATCAGGACTTCCTAATAATCCAAGATTGTATTCAAAATCATAATTACTCCTCTAGTAACCACCTAAATCTTCAGTGACAACCTCCAAATTAATTCATTATTATGAACATCTTCCAGGAATAATGTTATTAATCAAGCCTATACTTTGATAATTGTTGTCATCTCTCCAATTTCTCAAAACTCTATCAATTTATCTAGCAATCGATCATATTCCATTATTCCACTATTGTAAATATCTCCCAAGAATTATGTTATTTATCAATGTTGTACTCCCGCAATTATTTTCATATATCCTATTTTCTCCAAGAATAACTTAATTCGTCTATCTAGTCAATCTAATCCTTTTCGTTAGGCTCCACCAAAGTTTCTTTTTTTCTTCAAATGTTCACCCTATTGTTTTTCTCCAAAATAAAACAATCATTGACATTAAGCTTCAAGGTTAAGCACCATGACTATTGGCCTTAAGTGCGTTTTCATAGAGTGTTTACAAGAGAAGTACTGTATTTTCATCACTTTGAATTTGGGTAAGAGAGCTTCGGAAGTAAAATGGCTTGGGCAGCATATGGATGAGGGGGAATCATCTAAGATAGATGAGAATGAGCAATATAACTTATATTTTTGGAATTAGATTTTGAAGAAATAATTCTGGTTATGAAACTAACGACCATGCTAACTAGGTCACAACCTGCAGTCGATATGCTCTGATACCATCGCTGTAAGACCCCAGATATTAACATCCGGAATCCTCTGTGACTTCATTGCACTATTCCCTGGATCAGTAGATAGTGCTCACAGTTACAGAAATGAATATCAAAATACATATCATGCGGAAGCGTAAATATATTAGTAGACTTACTCATGGGCCGATTAGGCCGAAATCATGAAATTGCAGCAGCGGAAGAACGAAGCACGCAAGTGGGACCTTCAGGACATGCCCACAGGCAGCCAACTGGAGGTTCGCGACCTAGCCCTTGACATCTTCATCTTCTCGGCCAGCTTGTCCAATCTTGTTGCTGAGGCGAGGTGATTTGATTCCTGAATCTGAATTTTGTCGCAACAGCGAGCGTGAGCACTCCGACCCCGTGCTCCGCGAGCCAATACACAAAATGCAAATAAATAGTATGCATGGCTTAACAAAGGAGAGGCTCGGGTTATTTTGTTTTGCAAGGAGTGCTTTTGAATACAATTAATTAAAAAGCTCTATGACTTAGCAATTTTGGAACAAATCATAATGTACCAGGAAATGCATTATTAATATCGATTCAGATTCCATCCACCGTTACATGGCATCTGCACCATATAGCAATTCCTTCAGCGTTATAGCCGCTTAACTTACCACTGGGACGACACCCAGGACAATTCCAAACCAGGGCAGTCCTTCGCCCTTCACCTTTCCATTCCCACCCACAAAGTTGTTTTTGAAACAGAGCTATATCTGGTTAAGTTCCCATGTCCGCCCTTGACCGTGGGCACGGCTATTCGAATAGTTTTGACTCTGCAGAGTTTGCACACTTTACCCACAAGAGATAGATCTACTCGTTGCCCCACATGATTCCTTAGCCATGTGGTTGAATAGACTATCACAGGGCCTTTACAATGCATAGTCCACTGTGGTTACGCCCGCTAAGGTCAACCTTCCGTAGTAATATTACGCATACGCCGGGAAGGGTCCCTCGTGAGCCATCACGGGCAAAGGCGAGGAATATTACGCATCCATTCCTTTGCTCGTGGTCATACCTTCACGTAACCACCTTGAAGCTACACAAATTAGTTAACCCTGCCTACATTTTGCCAGCTTGTGGTTGTACTGATTTACATGGGTTGACATGACAAGATTCAGTCCTTAGTAGTATCTGAGCGGTTCTACCACACTCCATAATTTGTGCTTTCCTTCGCACCACATACCAGCCCCCAAACCATCCGCTCAGATATTAAAGCAAATTGAGAGTTTTGGGAGCATAAAATAACCATGTCAAAATATACCAGTCATTCCCACCATGACTGCCCAAACCAGTTTCTCATGATTTCAAATGACAATGATGTTTGGGACATTTCAGTGCCCCAGAGTATTTATGCAGTACTAAGCATGGCATATAATTAGGGACTTATTTTCAAAAGTTACCATTATAATTTTGCTAGGGTGACAAGGTTCACATATTCAAGTATTCCAAAGGAGGTGTAATATTAATCAAGCAAACAATGGGCATATAACTAAAATCTTAAATTAAACATGTATTTGCATATGAAATAACAGCATGCAATTTGATAATTTAAAACAAAATAATTTGCAGAAAATGTAGGTTCAACATGATCAAAGTATTGACTCGCCTGGCGCGGTTTACCGCGGTCTTGAGCTCACACAATGCTTTATCTTGATCTTTTGGTCTCTATCTTCACTTTGAGCTTGATCTCGCTTGATCCGTTGAATCTTCACGACTTCCAATTTCTAATTACGCTACGAACGACTGAATCCAAATAAAATCAAATAACTCAAAAGATCCAAATAAATCCAAAATAACTCAATTTAGTTTTACTTTGAGCTGATGGGTGACTCGGGTGATTTGAGACAGGGTCGGTAGAAGGATATAATGGTTCGATCTTTCTATTGATCACCTCTTTTATTATTTTTTTGTATTTATCAAGGAAGTTCCATGAGTTAGGTTAGACCTATGTATCGAAGTGCGAGTTTGGCTGGGTATGTATTCCTTGTAACTTAGGTTATGGTAAAGGCAAACTGGACTGATGGATGCGATCTGTACTTATTCTATAAATCTTTTAGTCGAAGGTATTATAACATTTGGATATCTTTATTAAGTTTTTAGAACAACCTCTGGTATAGGCCTTTACCTATTAATTAGGTTAAGATAAATAGTAAGGGCTCAATATTTATTCATATATGGTAACTAGTTAAAATTTAAATCTCTAATAATCCCATTATCATATTTTATGTATCTTCATTCATAGCTAGACTAAATTTAAGTTGAATTAGGATCCACTGGCACGGGTCTCAGCTTGCTACATATTCATTTATGCTTACTATTACGTTGTACTAAGGTTAGTGTCACAACTTAGTTGACGACACTATTTTTATTCCGTTTATACTTTTAGCTACTATTGGGCTTAGCTTTATTTAATTTAGGTTTGTTTATCTAGGCAGAGATTAAGGTAATATTTCATTAGTGCTATTTAATAAGATATATCACTGATATTTGTTTAATGGTGGCTTGAAAAATATTGGAGCCTATATATATTTTCATTATAATTAGGTGTAATCTTTATTAGGTTTAGATATTTAACCATAGCCATATTTCCTTACCATTGCTTTGAATTAGTCTTCTAGATGATTGCCCAACCATATAATTAAGCCTACACGTGCTAATCCAATTTTATAAATATTAAATAGTCTCATTTACATTCTAGTTAATTTTTGCTAGATCCCTAAAGCTATTCTCTAATTTAATTTGAGTACTATAGTCGACAAAGGATTCTCATTTTTGCTAGGGCATAGGGGTAACATTTATGTTTTAACTATGTGGTGGCTAGCTCTACAATTTTTACTAACATGCCCGGTTGTTTGACTGATTGTTTAGGAGCTCTTCATTTACTAATTTGTCGTTTTATGAGAGTATATCTCTAAACAAGATTTCTACCAAGCCAGGTGATAAAGATTTAAAATAAATATTCAAGGCACATTATGATTAAGTATTTTGAGAAGCTCACTTCTATCCTAATTATTTTTTGTACCTTTTACATATTCATGTCATATTTTTATGGGTGTTTTTTTTCTAGCTGCTCTCGGCTTGCAACAGGGCAACAAAAATTAAAAACCTAACTCTAAGTGCTTGCGGAACAGAGGAGTCGACCCTGGGTCGGCAAGGTGAAAGCACGCGCCACTAACCAGTCGGCTGTTTGGTGTTTCGCATCTTACCAGAGGAGGCGAACGCCGTTGAGCTGAGATGGTAGCGTCCAGAGACAGGGGAGCCCGGGGCGGCGGTTGGGCGGCGGCGTTGACAGCGGGTGGTGGTCGGAGATGGCCAAAATGGGTTCTCGGTGCCACGGTGAAGTCGATGGAAGAGTCGGCGGGGACCGGAGAGCACCGAGGCGGGCCGGCGTCGACGCGAGCGGCCGGAGGCGAGGATGACTCGGGGCACCGGCGAACGGGAGGAAGAAGAGGCGAATTAGAGCGTGGCCGAGCATGTAGGAGATGATGAGATGCTCACCGATGTGTTTGCGGGGCGGGAGATGCGCCGAGGAAGGCTGGCGGCGTGAGCCCGGGACGGCGGCGTGGAGGCTCCCGTGGAGGAGGGAGCTCGGGCGTCGAGGAGGCCGGGTGACGTTTGGGGAAGGTTGAGGGCGTCGTGGAGATGCTCTCACCGCATGGAATTGACGCGAGGTGGGTTGAGGAAGAAATGGCGTGGGCGGCGGTGACTTCGGCCGGCGATGGGAAGAAATGGCCGTGCAGCGGCTTCGCCTTGGGAGAATCAAATTGGCCGGCAGTGGAGGCTCCTAGAAGGGAAGGGCGTGCCGTGACGCGGGTGGACGGCAGGGAGCTTCACCGGTGCGGCCGGAAATGGTGGCGGCAGCGTGGGAGCACATGCGGGCGAGGCGAAGTGGGGAAGAAAGGAGAGGGGAGAGGACGGTGCAGGGGGGAGCTACTTATGGCCACTGGAGACCATGGAAACGGTGGGCGGCACAGGGAAAACCGTGGGCGACGGCAGCGCATGGATGCCGCGTGGAGGAAGGAAGCGGCTTTTGACCGAGCGAACCAGAGGAGGGGGAAGCGGTCCCGCGCGGCAGAGAAAGAGAAGGAGAGGATGCGGGCGGGGCGCGGGCCCGCGTGGCAGGGGGAGAAAGCGGAAGGAAAGAGGGGCCTGCATGGCAGCGGCAGGGAGGCGCGCTAGGCTGGCCGAGAAAGAAACGGCGAGCGGGGAGTTGGGTCGTTCGCCCGAAGCGGGAAGGGAGTTGGGCCGGGCTGGTGGCCAGCCTGGTTCTCTCTCCCCCCCCCCCCCCCCATTTTTTTTCTTTTTATTCTTTTTTTTGTCTTGAGGTATGCTTTTGAGTGTGTATACGTATTTATAATTCCAGAAATTTTTAATTTGTGGATCATCTTTTCAGATTCCTACCTTAGATTTCATCGTTCTATTATTTAAACATGTTTGTTTCTCCAACTTTTGGAACCTTCATCAAAATTTTTGAGAAAATCCCATAACTCCAAATTCAAATAATTCACATTTGCAAAAGAAATTCAAGAACTTCATATTTTTAAATTTCAAATTTTTGGGATGTTACATCTTCTACACAAGAATACTTCTAACACGCTAGATGCCTGAGAGCGACAAGCCAACATGGACCTCACTCAGTGGCAAATCCACCGGGTAAGCTTCATCAGGCTGAAGCCTACCCTCCACCGGTTGACCGACACCCCCCCCCCCTTCCTGGGCTCCTGGCTCCCCCGGCGCCGGCGCTACTAGCTCCCTGCAGTGAGTCTGCGGCTACGAACTGCAAACAAGAAGTCGAGAACCGCAGAAGCAAGGCGGAAGCAGCCGACGACAACGAGATTTTGAGGCGGGGAGCCGGGGAGGTGCCGAGTGCTGACGCCCGACGACAACGAGATCTGGAGAGGGGAGGCCGGAGCCAGAGGAGTTGAGGCGGGGAGGCGCTGAGGCGTGGAGCCAGGGAGGCGGGGGCGCAAGGCCGCGCCATTTGAAGCCCGCGCGCCGCAGACTGAGAACGGAGACCAGAGGCGGGGTCGCGCCGGCCGCCGGGGTGCCGGGGAGGCTGGAAGCGGGGAGGCCCGGGTCGCCAGGAGGCTATAGACTGGAGGCCGGCGAGGGGCGAGCGAGGGCGGAGTCGGCAGACGCTCTGCGGGCTGCGGCTGCGGGCGCTGGGAGGGGTTAAGTGATGAAATGAATCGTGTGATTTGCGTGCTGAAGCTGCTGCTATTGACTCGGTCACTCGACAAGTACAGTACTGTCCCAGATTCCTCCGTACGGCCGAACTATTTTGTAAGTTCACAACTCAAACTCATTGTCTCATTCCTCAATTAATTGATTACTTGATTAGCAATTTATTAGAAAATAGAAATAGTGTTATATTGTTGTATATACTTGATTAGCAATTAATTTATAGATTTGTAATAATAGAGAAACGATCTTTGCATAATTATTTGATGTACAGATTGTTACCTACCGGAACCTATATGTTTTAGGGATTCATTTGCCATTAGCGAGGTACCTCTATTGTATCTCTATTTTTTCTTTGTTTTTATTCATGTATGAAACTATGAATTTGATTACACAAAAATACAAAACTATGTTTCTTACAAATTAGTTTAGTCATTCGAGGTTTAGGGCCAACAATTCTAGGAAAAGCTTATGTAGAAGAATACATAATTTTTAGCTCACCCCCACCCTCATTTTTCATTCTAGATTCGTCACCGACCTCACTTGGTCCAGGGTTGATTCATTTTACCTAGTCTGTGACAAAGAGTTGAAAAAAAAAATCTATGGTACCTCTTCTGTGTCTATTGGATATTCTGCGCGACAAGAGATCTACGAAGATGCTGGTTAAGTCGTGAGAATTTGGCAGCGAGTGGGCTTGTAAAGATACATCCAGCTGAGGGAGCAGAAGGCGACAAGAGATCGACAAAGATACTCTTCAAGTCGTGAAAATTTGGCGTGAGTGGGCATGTAAAGATATCATCCAGCTGAGGGAGCAGAAGGGGAGTCCACAGAATGTACGTCACCAGGCCGGTCTCGCGGTACCTGGACAACCCCCAGGTCGCGGCGGAGCCGCCGCCGGAGGGCCCTGGCTCCGGGATCCTGGTCGTGGAGGACGAGGAGGCGATCGAGCGTGCGACGAGCTGCTGGGGCCTGTGCAGGGACAGGCAGGTGCACGGCCTCCCCTTCCCGCAGAACCGGAAGCTCAAGGTGAAGTACAGCACGACGACGATGACTTACGGCGAGGACGGAGGCATGGACGTGGAGACCGAGATGGACCGCGACGACGTCGTGTTCGTCCCGGTCATGGACCTGCCCCTCTCCTCCAACCGCTACTACGTCGTCAGAGCAGAAGGCAAACACATCGGGTTAGTACACACGATTTGCTTTTTTGGTTGATTTCAGCGTGTTCGGTAGTGTACAGATGATATGATCTTGGCAAAGATATGTGTGCGACACTTGACTCACTGACCTGCAGGAAGGTAGCGGCGTGCTCGAGGGAGCAGGACAAGACCACATGTTGCTTCTGCTCTTGCGTGAACGACGTGCCACCGAGGCCATTCGACCACCGGGACGTCTACCAGCAGGTGGAGGTGGTGCAGCTGCCGCGCGGGAAGGGCTTCACGGCCAAGGCCGTTGCGCCGGACGGCATCCCGCCGGAGTACCTGAGGAGGAAGGGCTGGCAGGTGCACACCTCGCGCTTGACAAGCTACGAGCTCATCAACACGGAGGGGATGGACTCGACGCTCCGTTACCGTATGCCCGACTTCGACCCGGCCGGCGCCGGCAGCGGCGCACCTCCCGTCGTTGTGGTCGTCGCCAAGTGGTACTGCCCGTTCATGTTCGTCAGCGAAGGGGGTCAGCGGCTCAAGGACCAGGTCCGGCGGTGCATGTTCTACGAGATGACGCTGGAACAGAACTGGGAGGAGATCTACAGCCGCCACAATCTTAACGGCCGGGAGAGCACGCCGGAGGTCGCGGTGAGCGCGACGGTACGCCGATCAAAGGCGCTGCTCAACGGCAAATACGAGGTGCAAGAAGGCGGCCCCCAGCTGGTCGATGGGGTGATGTGGTTCCGATCGGCGGCGAGCTCGGCGGCGACCGGAGAGTTGGGGCTGAGCGTGGTGCTGTGGGAGAGAATGAGGTGGGAACTGGAGAGGGGAGGGTGGGTCAGCAATGGCGACGTGGAGAGGATAGAGAGGGTGGAGAGGTGTGAAGGGCTCGGTGGATGGGAGAAGTTTGGGTGCTTCGTGCTGGTGGAGAGGTTCGTTCTCAGGAGGATGGATGGCAGCTTGGCTCTGACCTATGAATTCAAGCACACCAACAAGATTAGAACCAAATGGGCATGAGCCAAAGCTGTAATCGAAGTATCTGCTCTTGTCGAATTAAGACAGTGACTCACTAGATAGCAAAAATGTGCTATATTGCACATATTTGCACTTTGAAAATATTTCATCGCTAAGCGGGTAATAAAATGGGAGAATGAGATTCAAAATCCCAATCACCTGTGATTGTATCAAAAGCAATTCAGAGCGTACAATCATCATCATCATCCTCACTTGGCGCAACTACCTATAGCTAGCTTCTGAAAGGAAATCTCACTCAGTCACCAATTCACCAGATGTTACATACTGGAAATTTCCTGCAGGCTAAAGAAACAGCATACTTTTGTACCTCCTTTTTTTCCGTGAAGAATGAACAAGCTAATACCACTCAATTGATATCTGAATGCTTCGCCAGCATGGCACCCGCTATCAAGCTGTCTTGAATCCACTGCAAGCCGCGTAGAAATAGTGCACTACTCTAACCGTAAACGAATTCACCAAGGGCTGCATTAATTGCAATAGTTTCTACATGTGGACGTTACGTACTGAACAGCAATAGTGACCATACTGGCCAGTCTCTCGCTACAGCGAGAAGCCCAAACTCTGGTCTGGAAAGTATAATAGAGTGTTAGGGTTATGTGAAAAACACTGGCAGAAATGTACAAGTCTCTTGACCAGGGAGAACAATTTCGGTGATGGAAAATTTTTGGACCCTTCCGAGAAATGTGAAATTCACAATTTTTGAAAGATTCAAAATATTCAAACATATAATTCAAATTTAAGAAATAAAAAATTTCGGTGCCTGCATTCGGGCCGCTCCCCGTCCCTTGCCAACGCCACCTTCTTGTCCTCTGCCGGAACCCGCATCTGCGGCGTCTCTCCCTCCCTTGCCAACGTCGCCTTCCCGTCCATGCCGCCACCACCCGCATCCACGCCCCCCCCCCCCCCATCCCTTGCTGGCACCACCCTCCCCTTCCATCCGTAGCAACTGCCCATTGTCCTACCCTCGCAGCCCACAGCCAGCACTGCCTCGATTTGAATCGGCTGTGGCACTACTACAAAAGAGATCATATTGAACGTCTCATTGTGTTGTAATTATCATACACGGTTCTACAAGCATGAGTGCCTATATTACAAGCGATGGCTAGAATCGTCTATGATACTCAATTATCGCATACAGTTCTTGTTAATAACTGTCTATGATAATTGTGTACATCATAGATTGGTTTTAATTAGAATTGTCTGTGATATTACCACAGACGGTTATTAATATAAACTGTCTATGATGTATCTCTTAATGAATGGCACGCTCTTCATCTCCCTGATGCGTCTCTGATCATTTTGGCTCCCTGATGCGTCTCTTCCCTCCTATGTCCGACAGTGTGCCAACAGTGTCCTCCCTCATATGTTCGAGGATTTGGTAAAGAAGCTGATGGCCACCTTCCGGTTGGTCTCTCACTTTCAGCGAGCTAACCTCGCTACCGATGTGGGGTCCTTCACAATGACATTGCATGTCTCCAGGAGGCTTGCCATCGCTGGGAGTGCTTAGTCGAGGTGGCGGGCAACCAAGTCAACCTTACCGAGACCCCTAAAGAAAGGGAAGAGAGCCTATGGGCTCAATTCAACATTATTCGTTAGTCGGAGGGTCTTCGGAAAACACTGGAACGAGTGCATCAGTGGGTGGATGCATTTTAGGCTTCGTTCGCTGATGATCCCAAATCGTTTGATGCCGACCACGTCACCTATGAAGCTTTGAAGACGAAGGTAGCATGCTACCTCCGCCACTAGAAAAACTTTGATCTTTGTAAGAAGCGACTGACTGCGCTGTTTGGCCATATGTAAAAATAAAAATCAACAAACCGGATTAAAATGTATTTACTATCTTCTATATATGTAAACGGTCTCGGTATAATTACCAAATGTGTTATGTATATGTGAATTTGTATTTATGTATATAAGAATATGTTATATATGTGTGAATTTGCATTTATGTATATGAGAATGAATTTAGAACCATCTGTGATGTTTATTTTCACAAACAGTTCTAATTTAAAACCGTTTGGGATATGTATTATCACAAACGGTTCTACTTTAGAACTATCTGTGATATATATGAGAATGAATTTAAAACTGTCTGTGATGTGTCCAGCCTATTTATATTCGGATCACTCTAGGGTTTGCCCGCACCCCCACTCAAAGGCTTAATATATCTCTAACTCTTCTCCGAGCACGAACTGCTGCCTTCTCGGTGCGCCTCCTCCCCAAGCATGCCTCCTCCTCATCGTGCCTCCTCCTCCCCAAGCACGCCGCCTCCTCCCCGACATGCCTCCTTCCCCAAGCACGCTACCTCCTCCCTGGCACGCCACCTCCCCCGAGCACGCTGCCTCCTCCCCAAGCACGCCGTATGTAACATTCTTCTTTCTTATTTATGATATGACCATGAACAATGTATCATCATGGTTATAATCCTGAGGATGAATACCTGCGCTTAAGTTTCAATATATAGATCTCAAGTCAATAACTCGCACAATTATAATTAAAATAAAGTTACACTTGATTTTCTTTAGTTATGCAAAATATGGTAAATTTGATATCGCTGTCATTTGAGGAATGGACTAAAAATGAGTTATGCCGTCACCCACCTGCCTGATGGCCTCCCACCCGTCGAAATACACAATTTTACAGTCTTAACGATTTCATATCCCATACTAAATGATTCATGAGTTAAATTAGTACTACTAGCACACATGATGGTTCTAATATACAGTGCACCAAGAACTCCAAGTTCGTATAGAACTCTTTTTTCAACAAAATCTCTAGCATGTTCCTCGCCCCGAAGGGTACCTTCATCACCAAAATAAGAATACCACTTGTTAATGCTTTTTACCACTTTAGCTTCATAGTCTGTATGACAACCGTCTGCGAGTTGGTGATATCCGAAGTGGAAAAAAATAATGTTACACAGTAAACACCAAGTATATCTTACGGAATAAGGAATGAATTTATTAATTTATTCTTTATTTCATAAGATATACTTGGTGTGTGCTATGTAAAATTATTTTTTCGACTTTGGATATCACCAACCTGCAGATGGTTATCATGGACAAACTTTGACCAATCAAGGATCCACATGTTACCATTACTAATCACCATCTTAATTTTTCATATCTTTTCCCATGCACTGGAAGCAGAACATATATTTTTCATGGTAAAACTAACATATGTAGTCTTGCACATCCAATTTAAATAAGATAGAGACAAAGTCAGATTCCATATCACGTTTGGGCTCCAAAGGGTATGAAACAAATCACACACTGGATCCAGTGTGTGATTTGCTTCATGCCCTTTAGAGCCCAAGCGTGATATAGGATCTGACTTTGTCTCTATCTCATTTAAATTATGAGGTGTGCAAGACTAGATATGTTAGTGTTACCATGAAATATACATGTATTGCTTCCAGTTAATAGGGAAGATATGAAAAACCAAAAATGGTGGTTAGTAATACCACAGATAGTTTTTTTAAAAAAAACATCTTTGATCTGTAGATATCACAGGTAGTTATATTTAAAAATCATCTGTAATAGTACACATCACAGATGATTATTTTTAAAAATCATCTGTGATACGTACACATCACATACGGTTATTTTTAAAAATCATCTATGTTGTTACTTATCATAGACGGTTTAAAAATCGCCTGTAATGATTACATATTATTATTGATCCATAAATTCAGATAACTCATGAAATTATCTGTAATGATGTTTTTGAACTGTCTATGATTACTTTTCTGCAGTAGTGTGGGTCTGTGGATGAGGAATGAGTCAATGGGATGTGATGCTGAATGGGCCAAAAAAAATTAAGAATGGACTGAGTTCTTGGCCGAGTTAGGCTTTTCTCGGGGACGATTCCACAATCCAATCACTTCGATTTTTTTTCTTTCAGGTGAAATGTTCAATAAAACATCACCATCAGAACTAGTTTCAACAATGCTAGCATCAGTGGGTTGTTCATTCTGCTTCTTTTTCCTTTCCTCTTTATTCTTTAATTTAAAACAGTAGAAAATATTATGTCCAGCCTTTTTGCAATACCAGCAATATTTATCAGAATGAGGTCGCCCTTTTTTATGTGCTCTACCCCTAACAAATAGACCTTCTCCCTTATCATCCGTTCGAGTCTCGAAATCAAAATTTTTTTTTTGACGAATTCTCGGGAAAGGGTCGAGCTAACCAAAATTCGATGAATTTTGCGAAAATTCAATCGAAAATGTTTTCCGTGCTCTTGGCTGTCCACCTGCAAACCGAACATTAACATCTGGAACGAAATTTATGTTGCCGACTGCACTCGATGCAATTAGCTGGCAGGCACGCACTAGGACGAATCAAGAGCAGCTTGAGCTGACATTTGCGAAGGCCGCCAGCTCGAGTCAGCCCGTGCCAAAGACCGCGGCGGGCGCCCCTTCTGCCCCACGTGGCGCGGGGATGCGTTGGTCCGTGGTTTTGGATAAAATCAAGTAAGAACGTGGTGATGATCGGTTAGGCTGTGGCTTATAACTTATTTCACTGTAGACTGAAATTGCACTGTAGCTGAAGGTGGCTTATTTGGTATAATTAAATTTAAAAAATTTTAAAAATAGAAAAAATAGGTTAGCCCATCATATGTAATGCAAAAGAATACAGGAAAAAAAGAACCGGTAAAAAAACTCAAAAAATCCCAAAAAAATCAGAAAAAGACGAAATTTAAGAATAGTGAAAAATAATCCAGAAGCCGAAACCGAAACGATCGGGGCAAATCTCATATACATTATTCTAGCTAACAAAATTGTAGGTAAATAACAACTAAAACCCTAGTAGTTAGTATCCCTATCATTTTTCTTTTGAAAAATTCTCTAATTTGAAGGTACTATTATCTTTTGGTCTTATGGACAAAACTCAGCTGGATTGATGCAAACCAGGTGGGTTACCTAGTCAATGAAAAACTGGTCGAGTCGACCGATTTTCCATGTCAATTGCATCTTTGATCATGTGACTCTCCTAACATAGCTTCTAGATCTGAATTTTTTTTCAGTTCAACCACAGGGGCGCTCTGAGTCTGATAACTATGGTTGAATGCCAATGTGTTGGCCCGTAGCGAACAAAATCGCGCCGTCTAGCAATTTTAAGCGTGGCCTTCTCCAAGATAGGGATGTGCTAGAGATCATGCACCTAATTTATCTCTCTCCCGTCAGGCGATTTTGTAGCTATTTTACTCATCGTGCTCAGGTGGCCACGGTATCCTCTCCTGCGAAGTTTAGGCTCCACTCATTTCAGCAATAGTTTTTTATTTCTGTTTTTAATTTATTAGTCTTTAATTTTGTCTTTTTTTTTAGTTTTTAGATTTTTTGGACTTTTTACCTTTTTCTTTTTTTCCCGTATTCTTTCGCATTTTTCGTGATAGGCTAACTTGTTTTTTCTATTTTAATTTTTTAATTTAATTGAGCCAAATAAGTTATCTCAGTTACAGTAAAAAAATTAACTATAATAAAAAAATCATAATCTATCATCAAACTGAAAACCCTTATTGTGGTGCACAAGCCTAATGTAGCAGGAAATGAGAAAGCAGGTGTCGGCAATGAGGCGGGAAGAGGCATGCACGGTGAGGAGTGGTACAAGTGAGAGGGCAGAGAAGGAGGGGTTATAGAAGAGAAAATTCCTTATTAACACCAAAAGTTTCCCAGTTTCTTAATATGTCACTGAAAATTGTCTTTCCTTCCATGCCAATGAAGAATTTTTCGCATCCCTTTCATGCCACTTCCATCCATGTGCTCTTAGCTTGCCAAGTGGGCTGCAAAAGACGCAATTGCCCTTCTTCCTCCTCAACATCTTTCTCCTCCATGGTAGCTCCCTTGCACCACCATCGTGTCCCAATCCCCACCGGACCCAATCCTCCTACCAGTCCACCACTGTAATCGTGCAGGGCCATGGCCATCCGTCTCCACCTCGACCCCAATGGTTACCACGGCCACAATTGTCGCCTTAGCTCCATCTCCCAGCACCGCCGATGCCATGAATCGTGAATCAAAACGAGTATGAATTGAACTCAAATCCACCGCAACCAAGCATGAAATACCAAAAATCCAACAAAAAAAACAATGCCATGGCACCGCAAACAAGTAGAATTAAGCAACGCTAAGCTCTTGAACGCATCCTAGATCGCAGCTTCCCACGCCTGAACATGGAAACCAAACGAAATTAACTCCTTTCAAATATTCATAAGTAGGCATGATACTCCTTCCGTTTGCAACTAAATTCTTGGGCTGTTGCAGATTGTATGATGGCCCTGTTCCCAAAAATAGGGGCGTTACATATACCAACAGAGGTGGCCATGCAATGAATAACCAATAGCATCATAGATGTAGACCGTGTTTCATTGTGGATGAAACAGCTCAGCATCTGGACATATGATGGAGGCAACTGTTAGACTATATTTAGTTAGTTTCAATCTCCCGGTTGGTTGAGATCACTTTCCTATTTTCTAGCATCTTCTCTTGCCGTGATTTACTCCAATCCCACCGGTGCTATTCCATAAACCGTGCTGGTTGATTGGCTATATTTGTAACGAGTGCATCACCATTCAATCTATGGCAATTATTTGCACTATCATGGTATCAGATTTCGTTTCTTTCCTGCGACCTTCCGCCCACCACCTCTAGCTTTCCGTCGTGGCACACGATGTCGACCTCCGCCCACGACGCGATCCGGCGAGCCGCTGAGGAGGAGGCCCAACGCGCGGCCGATCCTGCGTCTGCGCGCCAGGAAGAGGAGCTGCGCCGCGCAGCCGGTCTTCGTCAAGCTGCCGACCCTGCGCGCCAGGAGGACGAGCTGCGCCGCGCTTACGCCGCTCAGGCTCGCGCCGCCCTCCATGCGCAGGCGATCGCCGTCCCCAACATCAAGGCGCTTGTCCCGATCGTCCTCGACCAAGCCTCCGCCCACTACAGCACGTGGCGTGGTCTCATCCTTAACACGCTTGGCAAGTACGAGTTGGACGATCACGTCCTCTCCGACGACCACCCCGATGATGCGGACTACAAGCGGATGGACTGCACGGTGCGGTCATGGCTCTACGGCACTATATCCTCCGACCTTCTCGAGATGGTCATGACACATGGCTGCACCGCTCGCACCATCTGGACGGGCCTCGAGCAACAATTTCTCGGCAACAAGGAGACGCGCGCTCTCTATCTCGACGCCCAATTCCGCAACTTCGTCCAAGGTGATCTTTCCATTTCAGATTATTGTCGTAAACTCAAGGGCATGGCCGATGCCCTCGGGGATCTCGGCGAGCCAGTGCAGGATCGCACGCTCATCCTCTCTGTCCTCCGCGGCCTCAACAACAAGTTCGCCTACATGGCCGCACTGCTCAAGCGCCAGAAGCCGTTCCCGACTTTCGCCGACGTCCGCTTCGATCTCATTCTCGAAGAACTCACCATGACCTTCAAGCCGGAATCTTCGACGACTGCTCTCGCTGCAACCACGTACCCGCGCTTCCCCGCTCCACGCGACAGCGGCGCCCGTCCAGGCACCGGCAGTGGCACGGGCAACACAGGTGGACCAGGCGGCCAGGGCCAGGGTGCCTCCGGTGGCTCTACCCCAGGCGGCCAAAGTTTCTCCCGCGGACAGAATCGGCGTCGTGGGCGCCGGCAGGACGGCGCCAACACTAGCTTGCCGACGATGTACAACCCTGGACGGGAACATTCCAAGTCTGGCCCGGCGCCGCGCCATCTCGTCTAACTCGCAGGGACAGCAGCAATCACAGTCGGGCCAGTTGCAGCAGCAACAACAACGTCATCAGCAGCCTCCTCCGCACGAATGGGGCTTCCCTATCCCCCTCTCCCTATTCCCCTCCCTATTCCCTCAATCTAAACCACTCAAATTTCATTCAATGGCTAGTTTTTTTATATTTTCACAATTTGCCCATCCATTATAAATAAAAAAATACAGGAAAAAATAAAATTTATTTTTTTTCTGTATTTTTTTATTATTTATAATGGATGGACAAATGGTGAAAATATAAAAAAACTAGCCATTGGATGAAATGTGAGTGGTTTAGATTGAGGGAATAGGGAGGGGAATAGGGAGAAGGGGATAGGGAAGCCCCATTCCCTCCGCACATGCTGTTTGCTGCGCCCGGTCTGCTGCCTACTACGCCGCCCACACCAGGCGCCCAGCCGTGGACATCACCCACACCCAACGCCATGCAGCCGTGGACGTCGCCCACACCCGGCGCCATGCAGCCCTGGACGCAGACCCCATGGGCGCCTTTGCCGCCACCAGCCATGCAGTGGGATCAAACAGCGTTGGCCAACGCATTTTCCACGATAAGGCTCCAGCCGCCGGCTACTAACGAGTGGTACATGGACACGGGTGCTACAGCTCACATGACGTCGAACTCCGGTAACCTTCTTGCCTCCTCCCCACCCACGTCATCCTGTCCCTCTAGCATTATTGTCGGCAATGGTGCTTCCCTTCCTGTTATTGCCACTAGCTCCGTGTCTTTTCCTGCGCCTCACGTCTCCCTTCACCTTAATCACGTTTTAGTTGCCCCTCGCATTATCAAAAACCTAATTTCTATTCGTCAGTTTACTATTGATAACAACTGTTCTGTTGAATTTGATCCTTATGGTCTCTCTGTAAAGGACCTCCAGACCAAGAACGTAATCGCCAGGTGCAATAGCTCCGGCCAGCTTTACCCGCTCCACGCGTCACAACTTCAGCCTCATGCTCTCCTTGCCAGTGACTCCTCTTCCACCGTTTGGCATCGGCGTCTAGGTAATTTGGGTCATGAAGCTTTGTCTAAGTTAGTCTCTTCTTCAGCCATTACTTGTAATAAACATGCAGCTGATTCCCTCTGCCATGCATATCAGCTTGGACGTCATACACGTCTTCCTTTTGTGTCTTCTAGTTCCCGTGCTTCCCAACATTTTGATTTAATACACTGTGACTTGTGGACATCTCCTGTGGATAGTGTGTCTGGTTATAAGTATTACCTTGTTATTCTTGATGATCACTCACACTACCTTTGGATGTTTCCTCTTTGTCTTAAGTCTGACACATTTTCCACGCTGGCCAATTTTTTCTCCTATGTCACAACCCAGTTTGGTTGTCCCATAAAGAGTATTCAATGTGATAATGGTCGTGAATTTGATAACACTTCTGCACGTCTGTTTTTTCTTACTCGCGGGGTGACTCTCCGCATGTCTTGTCCCTATACCTCTCCCCAAAACGGTCGAGCTGAACGCATCATTCGCACCGTTAACAACATTATTCGCTCACTACTGTTCCAAGCCAGTATGCCTCCTAGCTATTGGGTTGAGGCCTTACACACTGCCACTTATCTCCTTAATCGCCACCCCACCAAGACACTAGCTTTTTCCACACCCCACTTTGTCTTGTTTGGTGTACAACCTTCTTATTCTCACCTTCGTGTCTTTGGGTGCACTTGTTATCCTAACCTCTCCGCAACCTCGCACCACAAACTTGCTCCGCGGTCTACCCTTTGTGTGTTCCTTGGATACTCCTCTAACCACAAGGGTTATCGTTGCCTCGATTTGTCCACCAATCGCATCATCATCTCTCGTCATGTAGTCTTTGATGAATCTTCATTTCCTTTCGCTCACAAGGCACCCACCCACTTCTTCTTCTGACTTTGATTTCCTCTCGGAGTTCAACCATGCACCTCTTGCTGTTGGCACACGTTGTTTTGCGGGTCTCCCTCATGCAGCTTCCCGGATTGGCCCTGCTGCCCCCGTCGGTTCATCACCCCGGGTCGCTGCCAGCAGTGCCGATCCTGTGCTCGACGTTCGCTCCATGCATGGCATTGTGCCCATGCATGGCATCGCACAGCCGGCCAACCCCTCCACGCCGAGTGCCTCTGCACGCGCTGGCTCAGTACAGATTGGTTCCGCGCGTGCCAACCCCTCCACGTCGCGTGCGCCTCCATGCGCTGGCTCGGCGCAGGACGGTTCCGCCCGTGCCAGCCCCCCGGCCTTGCATGGCGCTGTGCCCATGCATGGGTCTCCCCGCGCTGGCCTGGTGGGTGCGCCCGCGCTGCGTCTGCCTGGTGGGTTCCCCACACCTGGCTCGCCTGGCAGGTCCTCACCTGGCTCGACCCCAGCCGATGCATCTTCCAGTGCCGGCCTACTGGGTGCGCCCGACGGCTTCCCCACGCCTGGCTCGGCGCAGGCTGGCACCATGCGTGCCGGCTCCTCGACTGCACCCGAGACTGCACCCGGCAAAGATCTTTTCACTTCATGCAGCATCAGTCTCTTCACTCCCCAAAAGCTATCATAGCGCTCTCGCCGATCTCAATTGGCGCGCCGCTATGAATGAGGAATTTTCAGCTTTGAAGGCCAACAACACATGGGACCTTGTTCCTCGTTCCCCTGGTGCTAATCTTGTTACTGGCAAATGGGTTTTTCATCACAAGCTTCATCCGGATGGGTCTCTTCAGGATACAAGGCACGCTGGGTTCTCCGGGGGTTCACTCAGCGTCCTGGTATTGATTTTGGCGAGACTTTCAGTCCAGTTGTTAAACTGGCAACAATCCGTACTGTGCTCACCATTGCTCACTCTCAGGGTTGGCCTATTCACCAGCTCGACGTGAAGAACGCATTTCTGCATGGCGCTTTGACGAAGACTATGTATTGTGTTCAACCATCAGGGTTTGTTGATTCTACGCACCCAGATTATGTCTGCCATTTGAACAAGTCACTCTATGGTTTGAAACAGGCACCCCGGGCATGGTTCAGTCGGTTTGCATCTCACATTTTGTCTCTTGGTTTCACTGCGGCCAAATCTGACTCGTCCCTGTTTATTTTTCGCCGTGGAGATCATACAGCCTATTTGTTGCTCTATGTAGATGACATTATCTTGACTGCTTCTTCAATGCATTTGCTTCGCCACATCATCTCGGCACTACAACATGAATTTTCTATGAAGGATTTGGGTACTTTACATCACTTTCTTGGTATTGCGGTGTCTACTGTGGACTCTAGTCTGTTTCTCTCGCAACGTTAGTATATCTTGGATGTTATTGAGCGAGCCGGCATGTCCAATTGCAAGCCCTATACCACACCCGTTTATACAAGCTCCAAGATCTCCAGTTCTGATGGTGCTCCTGTGTCCGATCCTACTCATTATAGAGCTCTGGCTGGCGCTCTCCAGTATCTTACTTTCACCCGGCCAGATATTACCTATGCAGTTCAACAGGTGTGTTTGCATATGCATGATCCCCGTGAACCACATTATAATTTAATCAAGCGCATTCTACGCTATCTTCAAGGTACCCTGGACTACGACTTGGTACTTCATCGCACAGCCCTCTCTTCCTTAGTGGCTTACTCCGATGCTGATTGGGCCAGCTGCCCTGACACTCGCCGGTCAACTTCTGGTTATGCTGTGTTTATTGGTGATAATTTGATTTCCTGGTCTTCTAAGCGCCAGCACACTGTATCTCGCTCCAGTGCCGAAGCAGAGTACCGTGCCGTTGCTAATGCTGTCGCTGAAACCAGTTGGCTACACCAGTTACTTCTCGAGCTTCACTGTCCGCTGCAGCGTGCCACACTCGTTTATTGTGACAACGTAAGTGCTGTTTATCTCTCCACCAATCCCATGCAGCATCAGCGCACGAAACATGTTGAAATTGATCTACACTTCATCTGTGAACGAGTGGCCGCCGATATTGTCCGTGTTCTTCACGTTCCTACAACTTCCCAGTATGCGGACATCTTCACCAAGAGACTTCTGTCGTCTGTCTTCGCCGAGTTCAGGTCCAGTCTAAACGTCCGTCCTCCTCCCGCTCTGACTGAGGGGGGTGTTAGACTATATTTAGTTAGTTTCAATCTCCCGGTTGGTTGAGATCACTTTCCTATTTTCTAGCATCTTCTCTTGCCGTGATTTACTCCAATCCCACCGGTGCTATTCCATAAACCGTGCTGGTTGATTGGCTATATTTGTAACGAGTGCATCACCATTCAATCTATGGCAATTATTTGCACTATCAGCAACCACTACTTTCTAACATTGATTTCTAAGCCTTGTGGCGGCAATAAGTTCTGATGGGTCTTTGCTCTCGATGGTTGCCTTCGCAACACGATCATATGGTGAACAGTTGTCTTGAGATAAATTTCATTTACACCCTATAAGATGTAAAGCTTAATATAATAGGCATCTTAGTTTATGAAACTTTCACCTCCCTGAGAACAAGTTCGAAAATAGGATACTTGGACGTATGTACATATACCTTTGAATTTGTAACTATTTTGTAGCTATTGCAACTTTAGAAGGTTTGCTATGACCTTTATATTTGCTCTATGCTTTATTGTATGGTGCTGCTCTTTTAGGCATCTCTCTCGTCACCCCAGATATTCTAGTACGATTGTGATTCTTGGCATGCATCCAGTGATGGACCCAGAATAAAAATTTAGGGGGCTAGTGGACGCCACAGGCACACTCGCCGACCATGACTGCTCGTCATTGATTAAATATTAGATTCTCTTCAAGTACATCATTAGACATTACTCATTGATTACATGGAAAATCTATTAGATTCTCTTTAAGTACATCATTACTCATTAGACATTACTCCTTTGATTAGCGTATTCAAAGTACATAAAAAAATTACGGGTGTCTGGCACCAAGAATTGTGGTCGGCCTTCAATTCCACTTCTAGCTAGAGATGTTGAAACCATATGAGCAGGCTGCTGCTACCCTTAAACATTCCATTTCACCAACATTTTTGGCATTGCTACCACCTCAGAGTTGAACACATTTGGCTAAGTAGATTGCTCCTTTTGTGATTTTTTTTACTAGAAGCACATCTAACAGCAAGAATCAACATTCATGCTTGCATGGTCAATCCATTGACCAAGTCCATGAAGATATTTCGGATCAAACCAATTCACTGTTGGTAGTTGGCACGACACAAGTACTGACTCAACAAATCACACGTTGCTTCCCAATCCCCTCAACAAACATCATAGGATCCTTGTTGTTCAGCTTAAACCCTCTAAACACCATCTAATTCAACACCATCTGTAATCTGCATTGCCAACATAAGAGAATGGTAGAGACAAACAAGCAGTGCCCTTCCTAATAGCACGTCTAGGGGGCAGTAACCCAGGCTAGGCATATCCTCGACCACCTTAACTGCATCATGAAACTCAGCACACGCTAATGCATTTCATGGTATCCACCTATCCTTAGCATTTCATCAAGCACCCTAGATGCAGTAGACTATCATGTCCTCAAGCTCAGTACTTCGGTACTTCCTAATCGCGGACTCGCAGGTCACCTTCGAAAGACAGAAGCAAAATGTGCGCAGGTAGTCAGAGCCAGTAGCACGTCGACGCAGTGGTCGGATGCAGACGGCGGCTGGGGATGGGGGGAGGGGGTGTGGCCGGTGGTAGGGGGTGCCAGCCCCCTTAACCCCCCGGTGGGTCCGCCCCTGCATGCATCTCCTCTCTTGGGTCCATGGCGGCTCCCATGTGACCCTCTTGATGCACATCCATCCTATATGTTAAGAACACAAAACTAATTCAACTAGAGTGCCTACTTTGATGGAGGGAAGGCGGCGACAGTGGCGTATCTAGGCACTGCTGGTAAAGCGACTAGGGGTTGTGTGCTTGGATGCCATGGTCTCCCACCTCCTCTTGCCATCATCCATTGGATGATGGCAAGAGAGGTGGGAGACCATGGCTGTCGATGGTGCCCAGCTCAGGAGGACGGCAGCGAGAGAGTGGGGATGCGGTGGGAGCGAGTGTGGGTGGTGGGATTAGCAGGATGGGGAATGAAATGTGTGTGGCTTAAAATATTGCTGCTTGGCCTCTCTCTTATCCACTTAAGTAAAAAGGAGGGAATAAAAATGAATATGGCGCCAAACGTTTTACCGCTCCCTCCAAAATTTTCCTTTTGAGATCCCGCCATGTAACCTCCATGTTATTATGTTCGGAAGCAAGTGACATCAGTCTACCTCAGAATGCACTTGGAGGAAAAGCTCATGCCTTAGATTCTGATGCTCTGCCTCAGATTGTAGTCCAATACGACGGCAATCATTTGATTGCCTCGAAATGGTATCGGAGGCCAATGGCTTTGCCTCGTAATTATATTATGACCCGCAATAACAAAGATAGTTGGCTCTCTATAGCAAGTTCCATGTCATCTATAGATAATATTATAGTAAACCACTTTAATGGTATACCTATAGAGATGTCTATAGCTACTTTTAATACTGCCATGTACATATGAATGACATTGATCCATACTGAACATCATCATTGTAGCCATGTATGTTGCCACACGTAATGCATGAAACAAGACTCACCACTTTGAAGAAATAAACTTCGCTCACAGCAAGTTTGGAAATAGATAATTGTAGCATTACAATATTTAAAAGATTAAGGGTAGCAACTAAGATGAAACTGAAAATATGCAAACACAACCAGCAAACATAGTCTCCATATCACTACTTAAAGACTAGACTAGTTTTGTCCTGTGACACCACACAGAAAATAGATGTTTTTATTGAAAACAACCACCTCCTATGACTGTTTAACCAAACAAAATGAGAATACCAAGATGCCATGTTGCAACTTCCTTCAAGGCTTCAACTCTAGCATTTTATTAGTAGTACCTGAAAGAAGAAAAGACAAAGTTGTAAGGCAATATGCTCAAAATAACTATTTGAACTAACAAGAAAATAATTGTCTACAAGAGCTTACATGATAAAATTGACTAGTTATTTAACCTTCTGCCATTACGTTGCCAAATATGTTCTATTAGATCATTTTTCAGTTGAGAATGGACTTCATGAGCACGGATAGCCAAATTTCTTCGCCGAACATCATCGAAGCATGGGTTATTGTTAGTGGCCTTTTGCACTTCTGGTGGAAGAACAATTGATGTTCCTGGGATAGCATTCAGGTCAATAGGCTCCTCAGCCATTTCTCCCTCATCTTCCACTATCATGTTATGTAGAATAACACAAGCTTTCATGATTCTTTTAAGAATATTCATGCTCCAAGATCGTGCTGGACGACGCACAATGTTGAAGCGAGCTTGCAGCACCCCAAAAGCACGCTCCACATCTTTCCTTTTGCCTTCTTGTTCACTTGCATACAACTTGTGCTTCTCTAGTTGAGGTGCCTTTATAGATTTAACAAAGGCTGCCCATTCTGGGTAAATTCCGTCAGCGAGATAATATCCAGTGTTATACTGCCTTCCATTGATAGAAAACTGAACCTGGGGAGCCTCACCCTTTATCGCTTCAATAAACAAAGGGGACTGATTCAGTACATTGATGTCGTTATTGGACCCAGCTACACCAAAGAATGCATGCCAAATATGGAGGTCATATGAAGCAATTATTGATCAGAAGTAATTATTTTTGGTAAAGCAAGCTAACAATTTGGATTTGATTACTGTAGAAATTATATCAGAACAACTAAACTCAAAATAGTAAGTACCTCAATTAGTGTTGCCAGCCATCTTCTCCCTCAGGATCTTTAGGCCTAACATGTGCTCAGTTTTCATATCCTCTGCCATGTTACTAGTGTCCATGCTCATCAAAGCCTTGTACGATTCCAGCAAGGCAGCCTCCCTCCTAAGCCTTGCTGCCTCAACCTTCCCATCAGAAACACGTTGTTGGGTCTCTAAGAAATATGTGTGCCGCTTACTAGCTGCAGCTTGAATATCCATATACTTCTTCATATCTTCATCCAGCCTAGTGTCCTCTGCCTTGATCTTGCCTTTGCCACTACATTGTTTTTTAGCTTCTTTCGTCCCTATTGGGCGTTCCTTTTCACTAATACCTTCAGGCTTTTTTGTGCTATCCCCCACTCCCCCCTCATCATCCAACTTTCTTTTGTTCGAATTATCAATATCATCCAGGATTGCAAGCCACTTGGGTTCATCCCTCATAATCTTCCAACAATGCAAAACAGTGAATGGACCTTCTTTGTAGTCATCCAAATAAAACTGCAGTGCCTTCTCTCTCAATTGGTCGTCTGATTGACCACTGGAATAAGTAGCCTTATTCCAAGAGCCACAGAAAAGACCAACCCACCTCTTAATCTTTTGCCATCTATCTCTAAGATGCTTCACTTTCCTTTTCCGATTTGACGGTGTAGTGCTGTTGTAGGCTTCATGTACTTCTCCCCAATAATGATCATTTTTCTTGCCGTTCCCATTGATCGGGTCATTGGAGTGAAATAACCAGGCACTCACCTACAACATATATTACTAGTTTAGTACCAATTCAATAACCAGAAAATTTAGTGCCAATTCAGTAACCAGAAAATTTAGTGCCAATTCACTAACCAGTCGCTTATCTTCACCCGGTGTCCATGATAGGCGCTTTTCAGTCCTAACATCATCTCCATCATCAATGTTAATGACATTTTTGCCTTTTGATCCTGATGCTGCGCGTTGAGTGGTTGGAGCAGAATGTTGTGCAGGGAATGAAGTGAGGCCATTTTGGAGAAAGTTTAGAAAGCCTCCATGTGGACTGCAATTTATATCATGCCGGGAATGAAGTAAGGCCATTTCTGTTCATTATCTGAACTTCTAGATATCAATCATTAGTACAGAAAAATTTCCATGGCAAGTCAATTACATACCGCTCTACCGAATCTGCGGATGTATCCAGATTGGCATGGCCATTTGGTGTGGGTACTGCACCCGTCCAAGGTCCATATGGGAAAGGAAATAAATTGTTCTGCGGTGGTGGTGCAGTCCACCAACCTGCGTAAGAGGAAATCCATCATCAGCATCGACTTGGAACTGTTTGGATGAGATAAAATGATTACTTGACTTAACAGAAGGAAAAATAACAGTAATCAGAAACAAGGGCGCCATACATAAACGGGAGAGGATGAAGGGAAAAAATACTAAATTTTAAGAAAGTTCCAGCAAATTATATCCACATATAAGCCGACAAAATGTGCAATTAGGAGAAACATATGCTATACAAGGAAAAAAAGATATGAATATGCAGCCTCCAAGCCCTACGGCAGAACACAATCATAGCCCAACTAGCATTTAGATGATTCGGAATAGTGAATATGCAGCTGCTAATTAAACAACAGTGCTGCACACGTTCAGGCATGTGCGGGCACATCGTACCGCGCGGAACATCCTAGTATACAAATCAACTAAAAGAACTACGATGTATAAATCCCAGCTGTGTTACCTGGAGGCGGAGTCGTGGCTTCACCAGATGCCGTGGAGACGACGTTGGGCTTCACTGCAGCACCCCACTAAGAAACGCCGGCTGCCGGAACTGGAGGCATCGGAGGAGCAACCTCATGCTTAGACCGGCGGCTCATCTCTTGCAGAGATTTGGGACAGGGATGAGAGATTTGGGACAAGGATGCTAGGTTTTGGGGATTTCGCGCGCGGGTGCCGTGGAAGATGGAGAGATTTGGCGTGAAGAACTCGACGAGCGCACCGACTGGGGAAGACACAGGCACGGCGAAAAAATCAGCGGGAGCGAGGGGAAAGTTACCGCGCGGGCGGCGCGGCCACGCGGCGCGGGCATGGAGCACTCGATCCCATCTAACGACGCCTCTGCCGATTGCGTGTAGTTAAGTCGCCGATTCCCACCTCGTTTTTCTCTATCGGCTCTCGTCAGGTTAGTAGCAGGATGTGTTCTCTCTCCTCATTTAATTTATGCCACATAGGACCAGATGCTGACATGGACCCTTTATAGATAGCTGACCTGTCCTTGTTGAGGGTACCCTTATCAGCCTCAAAAGGCTGCCTCCAAATCCTTGCCATCCTATATTGAAAGGTCCACTCTTATTCCCAAGCAAAACTACCTGTTGAAATGCCACTTCTCTTAGGGGCAATTTTCGGCAGGTGTGACCTGTTCCAACATGGACCTCCGGTTCAAGCTGCAACTCCTGCGCAACTACTCACACTTGCGTCCACCTTGGCAAAGGGAAGCAGTTTTTTTTGCCGCAAGCGTCTAGTTAATCCATGTGTTGGCCTAACATAACATACAAACCATACACAAATGAACTAAAGTCAGCTCTGTCTCAAACACACGAATTTTACATGAAACAAACTAGGACATAATTATGTTGTGTATGAACTCACATTACTATCTAGTGCACAGGGGACCCATGCAAAAAAACACATGCAGACATTCATGTGTCATCTGCGCTCTTATTTCTAAACATTTCTATTGTCTCCCTCATTCTTATATCTCGACGTCTCCATTACCATTTGTCTTGACCTCCATTCCCTGGTGAACCTGCCTTGTGAACCACCGCCCAATGCAGGAGCTTGCACCATCGTAGGCGTTACGACTACCCTCCATACTACCACCGACCACTTCCACCATCTCTTCCCACCCTTGCTGCTACTAGTGGTGTCTAAATGGACTGTGTCTAATGGATCGGCCCACAGCCCAATGATGTAGGCACAGCCCATGGCATAGCATGAAGGCCGATGGGCGGGGTTGGCATGGCACGAAGGGGTGGGCCGAGTCTAGGCCACTGCTTTGGCCCACTATGCCAACACAATGTCAAGACCAGATTTCTGAATTCGAACTCTCTATGTATTACTGCACTAGTCCCAGATCAAAACTAGTGCACACAGTCAAATGGTAATGGTTACATAACTAACAATGCTTTATTACAATAAAAGAGAGTACAAGCCCTTTGGCCACTTTATTACAACTAAGGTTATAAGACCTCGCAGACAAACAAAACACAGTGGAAGCAAAATAAAACTCTGACGATGATCCATCAATACCCCACAGGCAATTGATTGGGAAACTCAACCTAGTACTCCGGGAAACATTCGTTGAATCCACACGCGAAGTAGTCGTAGGCTCCTTCTTGATCTTCATAACCCTCTGAGAGATGTTTTAAGTGTAGCATGTGAGTACATAAAGTACTCCGTAAGTCTTGAAAAAATGCAGTAGATGCAAGGCTTAACAAAGAAGGACAATATAGTTATTTTGCACAAAGCAGCATTATGTTTCAAATACTATAATTAAATTTTCAAAATCATCAATTTAATAAAGTAATTGCAATAACTGAAACTAAATAAATTTTCTAGTGAGGGTTCCAACTACCAACACTAGTAAACAGGCTCTAACCGCTAAGGTTCAAGACTACGGGTTCCATCCACCCGCACTAGCTCCATCCACCTAGACACACTCCCGAGAGTTCCATCCACTCCCGATTTCCCAAACTTTTACTTTGAAACCAAAACCAAAGATATACCATGTGAAAGCGCACATCGCCGACCCTTGACCGTGGACATGGTTATTCGAATAGTTTTACACTCTACAAAGATTGTACAACTTTACCTATAAGAGATAAGTCATCTTAATAGCCAACATACTTCCTTAGGCATAAGACCCAGATAATTTATCACAAAACCTTTACCTCACTCCGATCTAGCTAGGCACCACCCGCTGAGGTTTCACCGCTGAAGGGTTAAATCCACCACAGTTAGAAGCCGCCTCTTACACCATATGAGTACAGTAAATCCATGTGCCTCACTGTGAGTCCAGCAAATCCCTGGCACTCACTTACAACTGGTGATATCTAAACTAAACCTTTGTGAGTTAGTCGGCTAGATTGTACCCATATAGACTTGTAGTTGTACGGTAGTGCTCAGTTTGGATAATCACAAGCGTCAGTCCTTAATTGACTAGGGTGGCACAATCACAATATAAGTTCTTGTGCCAAATCTGCACCAACCAGATCTTATCATCCGCCCAAGTCTAAAACCAATTTTCATCATTTTATTTTATTTTATAAACAACAGCAACACCTATTTGCCAAACGCTTGATAAAAGCAATTATTTAGATATTTGATAACATTATTCCCACCCATAGGGTTATAGTGACCGATAAGCTTATCTAAGCAATTACTACCGTTCTAAAATTAACAAATACCATAATAATCTCAATACTGAGACAAGGGAAGCCTAGGGTGACAAAGGTACATGGTTGTCAACTTTAACTGAGGATATAACAAATTGGATTAGCTAATAACCTTAAGACATAAATTAACATTTTATGTAACATAGCAATGCAATTAAATTTGAAATAATAAAATGATTTTTGAAAACATAGGTACAACATGATCAAAAGGAGACTTGCCTTCCTACATGTTGTCTGGACCTTCCGGCTGCGGATCGGAAAACTCTTCGGCGATGTCGGGTTCTACGCAAAAAAACGAGAAACCCAAATAAATAAATAAATGCAAACAAGGTCACAAAAATACAAAATATATACTGGAAGGATGTTCTAATTTTAGATGAATTTGGAAATTTGAAGGAGTTCAAACAGAGTTAGGATGCAGAAATACGGACTTCTGGAAGTATTTATTGTTGTCGTAGATTGCAACGGTCAGAGAAAGGCTAGGAGTGGTCGAAAGCTACACATAGTGGTTGGAACTACCGAGCGGTCAAAAGACTATGGTAGTGGTCGATAGTCAAACGTTAAATGTGGTCGAACGGCTCTGCGTGGTCTCAGCCACTAAGTGGTTGAAAAAACTTACTAGCTGGTAAAAAGTTTAGAGAAGGAGTGGGCATGGTTGAAAGCGGCGGTGGTCGGAGGCTTATAGTGACATCGGTCGAAAGCGTAGGGCAATAAGTAACAGCGGTCGCAACAACAAGCGGTCGAAAGCGACTGTAGTCAAAAACAACTATGGCTGAAATGATTGGAGGGTCTAGAGTGGTCAGAGAGATCGATGGTTCGGAGTAGCCGAAGGAGTGGGACAGTGCAGAGTGGTCGAAGGAATCGATTGGCTTAGAGCGGTCGAAGGAATCGATCGGCTCGGGTGGTCGAACAGTTGTGATCAGATGGCTGAATGTAATCGAAAATTTAGACATGGTCTGTGGTCAAAGTGGCCATTTGGAAATTTTTTCATTGGACTTTGGATTGGAATTTTGATATTTTTCCTTTCAGTATTACACAAATAATCCAAATAAAATCCAAACACTTTTAAAATTAATTTTCAAAGAAAACAAATTTTTAGGATGTTACACACAGCGTGGCATGAACAGTGGCGTGCCCGGGCACGACACGGCTCGGCATGGCCCACCTGGCACACTTGGCCCGTCAACACGGTTGGCCCATCACTCATTAAAATATGTCCATTAGGCACATTTGGCCCGTTTAGCATGAGTAACGATCGATTTTTTGAAATTTATAGCCATTTGTGAACTTAAAAATACAAAAAAATCAAAACAACCTGAAAAATTTTCTATGAATAGCCAGCATACCCCCTCATTCATTCACACTCAAATCAGCAATCTCTTCTCCTCATTCTCTTGTGAGGATTATCTTAATGTAGTCGCTCATTATATAAATGATGACTAGGTATTGCAAAAAAAAAAATAGGCTTCAAACTAATTAACATAGCATATACGGGTGAGAGTATATCAAAATGTATTATCAAAGTTGTGAAAGATTTTGGTCTTACAAATAAAGTTTTTGTAATTACTCTGGACAATACTGCAGCAAACTTTAGGGTAATGGAAGATCTCACTCCCTTATTTGGTACACACGCTAAATCCTTCTTGATACATCAGTGATGCACTTGTCATATTATTAATCTTATAGTTAAAACTGGTATGAAGGGGTTAAATCCATATCTTCAAGTTTTTCACGATGCAATTCTTTTTATAAATAATTTTAACTAACAAATTGTAGCATATAAAACCTACTGCGTTGCGATGAGTGTCCATCCACGAAAGATCACTGTGAACATACCTGTAAGATGAAACTCAATTTATCTCATACTATACAATCTTTTACCTTATAAATCCGTATTTTCTGTTTTTATCCACTACAAATAAACCCTCGCGCACAACTACACAAATGGGCTTTCTTAAAAAAAAACTGCACAAATGGGCCATCAACCCTTCACGAAGCTGCTCGTGCCCGAAAGGGAAAAAGTTCAAGGATCGACACGGGGAGGCGAAAAATTCAAAATTGCAGAACCAGAGGCGAGAGGGAGGGAACGCAGAAGGCCCAAAATTTTGGACGCCTCCAGAAACTTTCGTCCTCTTCTCGCTTCCCCCACCGCGTCGCCCCAATCTCGCTGCCGTCCCGGAGGCCGCTCCCTTCTCCGCACCCACCTCGCCCCAGGAATTTCGTCGCCCCCAACCCCGCGGCGGATCCATGCCGGTGGAGGGGATGGGCAGGGTGGTCGCGACGGTGAGCGGCTACCACGGCGACGAGCGGCACAGGCTCGTCAAGCTCATCTCGGAGACCGGCGCTAGCTACGTCGGCGCCATGAGCAGGTCCATCACTCACCTGGTACGTGCGCCATCAGCTGTTGCACGCGTGTCGTGGTTCCCCATTCTGCGCTGTTGATTTCCGTTGCCTAAAATCCGACGAAGCTTCTCGGGTAGGTTTGTTGGAGGCTCGAGGGTAAGAAGTATGACATTGCGAGGAGGCTTCGGACGCGCGTCGTGAGCCACCGGTGGTTCCAGGACTGCCTCAAGGAGGGGAGGCACCTCCCCGAGGACCCTTACATGATGGAAAGGTAGCCGATTTCTTCACCTGTATTCGGCAATTGTTTCTGATGGGTAAATGAATGATTTTTTATGAAATAGTTAGGGTATTTTACGAGGAAATGTGAAATTGGAACCGGGATTTATATTCAGAGTTGCTTTCAGAGTTCCATGTGTGTAGATTTTTTAGATAATGGATAGAAATCCGGCCTCTATATCCACACGTGGATGTCGCAAGTTTAAACTAAAAGCAGTTGTGCTGTGCCAAACGGACGCACATTGTTGTGGACAGTTGTAATCCTCTTGTAGACTTTGGCCCCTAGATTTGCATTAGCATGATTTGAACCTTGTGACACGGCCCTATTGTCATTTGTAGCAGTGCATTTGATTTAAACGCTCAAAGTTCTTTATTGTGCCAAAGCTGATGCCTTGTAAACTAGCAGAAGTAGCACAATGCTATGTTGTTATGTCAAATTGTTTACTATGTCATTCTCAGAAAACCTCCTGTTCTTTCTGATGTCCAGTGGCGAAGAAGCGGGGCCAGTCCCAGAGCTGCCCGCTCTTCCACGTCCGTGGTCCAAGAAAAATGCAGTCATGGAGGACAGATGTTTGAAGGAGTTACCTGCTGATTTCTGCAGTACCTCGTATGCTAGTGATGTGCTTAAGGTTGATGATTCAGGTTCTGATTTTGAGCATCAGGGATGGTCTGATTCATCCCTATTAAAAGAAGTAAGAAACATTACCTTCATTTGAATTGGTTTCTGAGTTCAGTCCCTGGATGTTGTATGCTCCATTCAGTCTTCATGTTTTACATTTCACCAGTTCAATGCTTTTCCATTCAGTTCAAATAACAAATATATCACTGCTTAGCATCGATTCCTGTATGTATTCCTGAATCATGGACTGGTTATTAAGTTAAAAAAAAGTGCTGCACGATGACCGATCATGTGATATTTTGATGCTCTCATTATAGTAAGACATTGTCCTAGCTTTCTGTAACTGTATCAATGAAGAAATAAATTAGTAATCAAGTGATTGGTTTTGGTGTTTTTAGTAAAATTACATCCCTTAGGTTCTGCAGGTAAGTTATGTCATATATGTAGTGTGGTCTTCTTTAAATATAATTAGAACCTGATGCGCTATCTCTGTGTCAAGTTTTTGTAAAGCAAGAACTCCTTGGTTTCCCTATCGTTTTAACCTAAGCTGTTAATTTGAGTTGCTAATGTTATACATTCCATCATATGTATTTGCCATTCTAGAACTTCTAATCATGGTTAGATGAACATATTATGAACATGCCATCCCCAAAAATTATGCATTCATGTAAACAAAATGTCAAAAGATGCATAATGTAAATATTGAAGTAAATGTTTTCAGAAGTGCTCTAAATTTGTGTGTAATTTATCCATTTTACAATATTTTTTGAACAGTATTGTGCAGTTTTTCATGACATTGAATTGTTTTCCTCCATTTTCCCAAATAGTCGACAGTCTTACAAAATTGGAATACTTTATAAAAACTGTCATTTTGCCTGTCACGTTTTCGTGTAGAAGTTGATTACTAAGTTCAAATCTGCAACTTGAACATGAACCTACACCTACTTTTTCAAAGTACTGCTGTATATTTGTACTATAAATTTCCTGATGGAGCTTGGTTGACCTGTTGGCTTCAGAATTTTGTTGGTGGCAGGAATTCTGAGAAGATTGATTCGGCAGATGTTAAGGGAAGAAGAAAGCGTTTAAAGCGTGCACATAAATCAACAGATAAAGATGTCCGACATCCACAAGACAATGTTTCAAGTGCCATGGTAGTTTGCAGATTCATACTCTATTAGAACTCTTTTGAATTTTTTTCCGTCTAGCTTTAGCCTGGTGAACTTTTAGATGTCATTTCCGTACTCGTACTGTCTGAAAGTTAGTTCTTTAATCTGTTTATGAACCTATCAATATTTTTGTTCCACAGTAAGTCCTGATTCCTGATCAAGTATCCTTCATAGTATAAAGGTTTATCATATATCACTGCGTTATATTTTGTTTAATACTAATATATGATGAATGAATGAATGACTTACTGACCCAGTAGCTAATATTTTCGTCCCACTTTATCTGCACCAAGTCCTGACTACTCAAAGGACCTGTTAATGATGGAAACTGGAAATGGCACATATATGAAGCTATTGTTCTGATTTTGCGGATGACTTTGATTTTGTATTGAGTGGTCCATGCCCAAGATGATAAAATCAAAGTGTGTCAATATGTACTTCATCTAGGCTAGCACCTGTTTTGGTATATGGCCTTTGATGAATAGATAGTACCTAACTTCTTGTTTCAGCTTGCTTCCTTTTCTGTTGTTCTTACTGGTTAATTCTCGTTTGTAATCTTATGCATGTATCAAATGACAACACAGACAAAAAAAAGTGCTTCATGTGTCAAGTTATACTACATCTCCGAGCACATCGAAGCAGGAGGGAAGCTTGTCAGCTTTTCTGCATAATGAGGTTCCTATCAGAATGGACGAAAGAAATGATCCTATGGAAAAGGAATCAAGAAGCAAGCGTGCGTGCTATCTTACAGAAAGCTGTGAAAATGACAGTTCGACAGATAGCTTTGACGAACCGCAAATGTTGGATACTCTGAGTACAGAAGCTCAAAGAAAAACAAGGAAGACGAATGCTTCATCATCATTTCGACAAACTTCCTTGGACAGCATATATGATTATGGTGAAACTAGTTGGCATGAACCAGACAAAAGTGAAGACCAAGAAAACTTCGAACTGGGCGAGAGTTCAAGAAGCTTGCAGCCTGTCGATTTATCTGGACAGGAACCAGCTTTCTGTACCAAGGAGAAAATAAATCAAAGTAGCCTTGACATTGTAGCTGATGATGAAAAGGGAGATGACGAGAAGCCCACCATGGGAGAATTATCCAGTTTGCAAAGACAGGCAGAGCTTTCATGTGTCATTTGCTGGACAGATTTTTCTTCCACAAGGGGCATCTTACCATGTGGGCACCGGTTCTGTTATTCATGCATTCAAGGATGGGCGGATTGTCTGGTATGTTGTGTCAACATATTTTGTTTAGTTCAATTCATTGCTTAAGGTTTGCTTATACTGTGCTATTTTGCACATCAATATTTTGGAGATATATCTGTTGCTTTACTATATAACCCATTTGCCTGCCTGTATTTTATGCTTGTATGCTTCAGTGCAAGACAGTAGAGGTGAATAGGTGATATGCTATTGCGGCTTCAAGATAGCAGTATAGCACTTCATCCTGATTGAAATGAATGTTACCGATTTACAACAGATCAGAATTTAAATTGATACGTTATGGTTACCATTCCCAATTTTTTCGATGCCCGACTAGTTTTTGTATTTGAGCGAGTGGACATCTGGGCATCAAACTATCAGCAAGTCTTGGGCAAAACCAATCAACCAATGTAACTGAAGAACCCATTGATCTAGTTTCTGGAGTCCTTTTTTTTCTCTAATTTCGGTTAGAAATTGTTTGTTGTAGGTACTGTTGCTTATACTCCTGCATCTTCTGTTTCAGTCTTCTAGGGGTAAGGTCTCAATATGTCCTCTTTGCAAAGCAAGTTTCACCTGGATCAGTAAGGTGGACGACGCTGGTGCGTCCGATCAGAAGATATACTCGCAAACCATTCCTTATGGAGCTTCTACAGACATTTTTGTGTTTGGTGGCGAAGGCTACGACCTTCCTGGATTATCGGTGAGCTCTTATTCCATTAGGCCTTGTTCCTTCTTGATTTACTTTTGTTTTGCAATGCTTACACCCGTCAGATCGAATGTGTAGTCTGGGCAAGGAGCTTGTTACCAGTGCCACAGTCGTGAGCCCGAGGAGCTTCTACTGAGCTGCCATGTCTGCCGGTCGCAATGGGTACACTCATACTGCCTTGATCCTCCACTGACTCCGTGGACGTGCATACATTGCAGGGATCTACGGATGCTGTACCAGCGCTATCGGTAGTCTTGAGTTCCGAAAACTCATGTCTTGATTCTTGTATGCGTCGTTCCTTAGTATCAGTAGGCTGCTGGAGATTCATTTGCTTCAGGCCTTGCTATTTGGTGACATTGAGAAGTGAGAACTGACAATAAATGGCGGTGTAGTTGCAAGTTAGCACAAACCGTGCTAAACTGCTGATGCCTAAGCTCCATTTGGTGTTGTAGCTGTAAGCTTGTAATGCTAATTGTTACACATTCCTGAAGTGGAGACGATATGGATTGGGTCGTGTCATCATATACACGTCATAAGTACATAGAAAGGCTACTTAAACCAGTATTTGCTCTCTATTACAAGCAAAGATTATCCTACTGGTATTTCTAGATTTATTACTATTTCGTGCTAAGGCACAACCGGGGTTCAAGAAATCTGACCAAAACGCTTAAATGGCACCGTCTGAATCTCACTTTTTGCAGTAGAGTTGTATATCTACTTTTTCACGTGGTCCAAAAATCTAATCTTGAAAAACTCCTATTTGAATTTTTGACCAAAAGAAAAAGGAAGACCACATGAAAACTGGCGGTTTCGCAAACAGCTCAGTTAGAGGTTTCTGGAAAAAAAAAATTAAACTAGAAATAGCAAAGAAACATATCGCCAAACTCACTAATCTGGTACGTGTACACATCAAGCAAGGGAACGGAGTGTGTGTGTGCACGAAATTTTTGTACGGATAACCTTTTTTTTATTCGGAAATACAGAAATATACCCGCGGTTTCATTTTTTACAAAAATAGCCTCGAGTCGCCCAATGGGGAAGCGACTCGAGAATTTCGCCCACCCGAAAAGCGACATTTAAGGAATCTGCGAACCGTTGGGCGAATCAGTGCTGTCGCCTGCACGTTGGGCGACTTAATATAAGTCGCTGTACGGTTGGGCGACTGCAATGCAGTCGCCCAACGCTAGGGCGACACAGGGGGGGTTAAGGCTGCCTGCCCAGCCGGCTCCCACTACCAACCACATTTTTCACTCATTCAGCAAACACATTCAGCGCACAGAGAAGAGGAAGAAGGAAAAGAAACAAGGGGGAGAAGAGAGGAAGGAGGGGAAGAGGAGAAGGAGAGGAAGGAGGGGAAGAAGAGGAGAAGGAGAGGAGGAGGGGAAGAAGAAGAGGAGAGGAGGAGGTGAGGGAGAAAGGAGGAGTAGAAGTTATTCCATCAATTTGGATCCAGGTATATTTTTTGGATTATATTGTATTTGCATTATTATTTATATGAAATGTTGGTGTTAATAAAAATTATAGATGTAGAATAATTAGTACCATGTTAGTATGGAAATATTATTGTAGAAAAAGTTTGGTATGCAATTTGTAGTATGGTATAGGAAGTTTAGTATTGTGCGATATTATTTGACATGTCGCAAAATTGAAATATATATGCAGGCCGACATCATCAATGTCCACTACATTGAGAGTGTATTACGGAGCTGGAACCATTCGTGAAGGTCCGAATGGTGTGGATTTGAGCGATTTTCCGCAAGTCACTATCGTACTTCCGGATGACGAGAATGCTCGAATGGGAGATGTGCAGCTTTGGCTGACCCGGAGTTTTTCGTTGAACCCCGAGGTGTACAGTGTCGTCGTGCAAGGGCTTTGGAGCCGGTCTCCCACGGACATCAGATGAGAGTTGAAGACATTGGTGCGCTCTGCCACATGGAAGGGCTTTGTGCTAGGGTGCCGGCGTCGTGGATACGAGTGTGTGCTGCTTGTGCAACCGTGCTCAGTACAAGCAGCTGAGGAAGCTCGTGCAACAGCCGTTGTTGTGGGAGGTGCTAGCAGCTCGGGCGGGCCGCATGTTGGCGGACATGATGAAGTTGCTCGTCATGAAGCCGATGCGGTACATGAAGGAGAGTTACAGCCGTCAAGCCATAGAGAGCCAACTGGGCAAGCCGATGAAGGAGAGTATAATGAGTACATTGTGCAGCAGATGAACTCTGATGACGAGAGGGCATGGGATGAAGAGGAAGCTGTAGAGGACGACGACGAGGACAGTTCCGATGAGGATGAAGTTCCTATCCCCCAGGAATGGAACCGGTTTAATGCGGAGGGTCTTTCCGCACATGATGAGCATGAATCACAATGGGAGTACCATGAGACAGAGGTTCGGTTGCATGCTATGTTTGCTGACAAGGAAGCGTTGCAGGATGCCATCAAGCTTTGGGCCCTTTCAATGCAGCGGAC
This sequence comes from Dendrocalamus latiflorus, assembly GCA_017311315.1. Lineage (NCBI taxonomy): Eukaryota > Viridiplantae > Streptophyta > Magnoliopsida > Poales > Poaceae > Dendrocalamus > Dendrocalamus latiflorus. The sequence continues at coordinate 12,842,644 of CM029654.1, read as the reverse complement.
ATTTCGCGTCGTCAAATCAAGCCAGGAGCAGTACACTGTGACGTGCGAGCAGACTGGTTGCCCTTGGCGGGTGCACGCCCGTAAACCTAAGTATGAGACTCATTGGATTGTGTCCAAGGTTGAGCCGCACTCCTGCATTCTAAACACTGTGTTGTCGAGACATCGTAACCTGACGTCCGGATTTATAGCCAATGTCATGTATGGGGAGATAGTGCAGAAGAAGGACATGGCAGCCACGCATATTGTGGTAGCTATTGAGAATAAATTCAAGTATAAGATTAGCTACGCGAAGGCGTGGCGGGCCAAGCAGAAGGCGTTGGAAAAACGTTTTGGCACTTTCGAGACGGCGTACGACAACCTTCCTCGTATGCTTAATGTCCTGCAGGAAAGGAACCCGGGCACATACATCGCCCTCCACGAGAAGCCGTCCATAAGTCCACCAGGGTATGCGGTGTTGCAGAGAGCAATGTTTGCATTTGGTGCTAGCATCGAAGCATTCAGGCATATGCTGCCAGTGATCTCAATTGACGGGACCTTCTTGACAGGCAAATACAAGGGGCAGATCCTGACGGCCATAGGCGTTGACGGTAACAATCAAATATTGCCGCTGGCCATTGCATTTGTGAAGAGTGAGAATTACGAGAGCTGGCTGTGGTTTCTCAGACATGTGAGGGCTGGAGTTGTAGCCACTCGGCCTGGTGTGTGCATAATCCATGATCGCCACGCCGGTATTATCAAGGCAATAAGAAAACTTCAAGAAGACCCCGAGGAGCCCTTTCCTTGGCCGGACATGAGGAACCGGTGGTGCAGTCGTCACTTAGCGGCAAACTTTTTCAAGCAATTCCCTAAACAATCTTTGATGAAGCTATTCAAGAGGCTGGCTAGGCAGAACCAACAGAGGAAATTTGATGCTTTGTGGAGGTTGTTGGATGAGCACACTAGGAAGAACGTCGAAGATAGGAGCAAGGAGCCGGTCACTCCTGGGGCGGCACAACCACAATGCTTGCCGCCAATCGATGCGCCTAACCCAAGTGGTCCAAGAAGAAGGAGCTCACGAAACATCAGGTGCTTCGCGCAGTGGATCGAGGGGGAACCGTTGGAGAAGTGGTCGCTGTTGCACGACACGGATGACGCAAGGTACGGAATAATGACAACTAATCTTGCCGAGGTGTACAATTGGGTTCTAAGGGGTCTCCGTTCTCAGCCCCTTGTCGCCATCGTGGAAGGTGTTCTTCACAGCACAATCCGGTACTTCAGGGAGAGGCACGCTAGTGCCGCACTTCATGCGGCCAATCCCGGAGCATTGTATTCGGCAAAAATTACTGCTTACATGGAGATGAAGGCACAAAAGGGTCAGTTGCACACAGTGCAGGTCATGGGCAACAGGGAGCATCGTTTTGAGGTGATACTCCGTGATAGAGCCGAATTTGGGACGGCTCGTTCACTTGTTACCCACGAGGTATGTCTTGGAGATCATGGAAATGAACCTAGCTGCACGTGCAACAAACTTAAGTTGTTACACAAACCATGCTCTCATGTCCTCGCTGCATGCGGGACCGTGGGTATGGATCCTTCGAACTTCATGTCCGAGTTCTTCTTTAAGGGGAGGGTACTGCAGGCTTGGTGTGGGGAGCTCCGAGGGTTCAGGGTGGTGGGAAACTTCGCCACTTTGGACATTGCATCGAGGACCTGGGTTCCGGATGTTAACATGTTGAAGGGTGGGAAGGGTCGGCGACAGAGCCGACGTATTAGGAACGACATGGATGAATCACAAGCTGGAACACCGGGTGCACGTTGTGGTCGATGCGGTCAGGAGGGTACACAGCTAGACGATGCATGTCCTGATCAGTAGTTACATGACTTTTCTGTAATGCACTTGGTTATGTACTTATTTAGTACATGTATTTGCTGTTTGTTAAAATGAGATACTTTTGTGGCTCGTGCACAAGACAATCAATTCATGACATGCTTAACAACAAGGCGCATTATTTCGATCGACCCTCGTACATACTACGGTACAACCATACACATCGTTGCTTATATGCCAAATGAGCCTCGTGGCACCCACATGGAGAACTGCTGAGGTGGACGCCTCGGACGGGGCTGGCCATCGTGGTAGTGGCACGCACATATGCAACTTGGGTTTGCACAGCAACATGTCGGATCGTACGAGCTTCCTATGTTGACAACCTCCTCGTTTCCCCTCTCGCGTTGCATCTGTTGGCGGAGCTCATTGTTCTCCTCATTGAGAGTCTCCATTCGGTACTCCAAGTCCATTATTCGGTCCCATAAAGTACCCACATAACGGTCAATATACCGTTCATGAGGAGGGTCGATCCAGCGGGAGAAGTCGCATTTCGCCATCTGCGAAAAAGGACAGTAAACATGGAGGGTCCATAAGCAATAAAAAAATGTACTATTAGTAGTTTGTACCCCAGAGCGTGGGCATCGGAAGAAACGGCGCCCGCCATCGTTCGGCCCTTCCAGGACTTGCACGACCACGTACTCATTGTGTCTGCATTTCGGCCACGCTGGTTGCGCACGCCGGCTTGGTACCAAGCGGTACTGTGGACCGAACATCTCCCTCCTTTCCAAGGGAAGGTCTTCCTTCGGTGAGCCATATCCGACTGGCCCCTCATCTTCCGCCATGGTATGTTCCACCACGAAATAGAAGGTGCTTCTTTGTTCGATTTACAGGGTTTTCTGGCTACAACTTCATGGGACCTCAACCGTGCTATTTATATCGAATGGCGGAACAAAAGAGGGCTGCTTTGCCCAGAGACATGACAAAAGCGCTCAGCTTTACTCGGTGAGATGACAACACATGCCAGCTTTACGCAGTGATATGACAAAACGGGGCAGCTTTGCTCAGTCAGATGAAAACACATGCCAGCTAAACTGCCTACATAAAGACTACGATCTGAAAAGCCTTTATACGAACATTTATTGCTACTCTGAAAAACCTACATAGGAACATTTATTGCTACTCTGAAAAGCCTATCGCTACAGAAACCAACAAAATAGGGGCGTAGGCTGTAGCCTTTACAGTGAGTGTTCACGTCATAGGCATGTATCCTTTCCAGTGAGTTTTCATGTCACCTTTCCTTGTTGTTTCATAAATACAGGATACATGCTCTGAAAAGCCTACATAGGGACATTTCCATGGACTATGCCCACTGCACCAGATAACCTGCCTACATAAAGCCCTCCTATGTCTTCCATACCACATCTCCTCCTCAAGCCTTCACAATACTACTACACAACACAATACTACTACACAACAATATCTTCCTGGATGTCCGACCCGTTTGGAGTGCCGGAATGGCATGAGCGCCCGAAGTGCCATTGCGGCTTTAGAACGATGTTGGGAGTCTGGACGGATCGAGTACAACGAGCCAAATACGGCCGTAGGTTCTTCAAGTGTCCAGACCTGGATGACGACTTCGTGGTAACGACAACAACTAAATCATTTGTTTCTCGTTATCGTTTTTCAACTTGATCCATGACATCTACCATGCCACACATAGGCTTGCACGTTCATCGAATGAGTGGATCGGGTGCCGCCGGCATGGCCACAGAACCGGGCAGTGGAGGTGGAAAACAAAGGACAATACTTTATCAAGATGACTTAGGCTCGCGAGGTGGAACGACAGATGCGGCATGAGCAAGAGCGCCGCGTGAGGGTGGACCAAATCCGTCTGAAGGGCAAGGAGGATGACCTGCAAAGGAGGCGGGAGCAGCTAAATCTGCGTGAAGCAGCCATCAAGCGTCAGGAGGAAGAGCTTCAAGCTCGTGAGGCAGCTCTCAAGACCAAGAGTGACCGGAACAAGGATGCAGTGGAGCCATCTTCAAGGCGCGATAACAAGGCGAAACAACCACGCTACACCCAGTAGACCAAATGTAATAGACCTAGCAAGTTTTATTCCCTAAGGCAGTACTGTCGGAGTTGCTCTTAGTCGCATATCATTCTATATGTTATGCATGTAATAACAATGTACGCGGCATGTTACTCCCAACTGTATTACGAAGTTTATTTCTATTGACATAAGCTTATTATCTAGCATGTTCGCATTCAATGATTCAGATAGCAAGTCATACCGGTTCTCTCCGTAAACTCTTTCTCAGCAACATCAAAATATCACTTACAACTCTATGTATCTATCGTTCTACGGTCAATCATTCTTCAAAAAAATATTGGAATTTTTTTATGCATCTACAACATACAGTGCACATAAACTTTTATAACAACTATACCAGATTTTTTCTCTGTTTCAAACTACAAAATTGCCAAAACTCTACAAATTTCAGGGGGACTGAATGAAGTCGCCTACCGATTGGGCGACTGCATTACAAGTCGCCTACCTATTGGGCGACTGCATTACAAGTCGCCCAGCCATTGGGCGACTTCGTTAAATCGCCCAGTGAGAAAGCGACTCCGTGATGTCGCTTTCCCGTGAAGCGACATAGCTTCTTGTCGCTTTTCGGGTGGGCGAAATTCTCGAGTCGCTTCCCCATTGGGCGACTCGAGGCTATTTTTGTAAAAAATGAAACCGCGGGTATATTTCTGTATTTCCGAATAAAAAAAAGGTTATCCATACAAAAATTTCGTGTGTGCACATCAAACCAAGGGAATGCACAGAGCGCACGGGAAACCCCGTTGTGTGACCATATCTAGCGGGACTCCCAAAATTGCTACAATCCAGTTTTTCAAAAGATTGGGCCTGTTTCAGAAGACAATGTCAATTCAAACGTCCTAACTTTTATAAACTGTTTTTATTATCACTACTAAATATCAGTCACTACTTTGCATTTTCACACATTATAACGCACTTTGTATTTTATTATATCACAGTTCCGTAAATCGCATAGTAGTTCAAAAATTGTGGTGCCTTTTGTTGCACCATTGTTTGCTCTCTTTCTTATATAATGCACTCAGTCACTACTATACATTAGCCATAACCAAAAGCCATTAGGAAAAGCTAATATGAACAGTCTCTGAGTCGGTGAATGGTGGTGACGGTAAATCGTGCCTTCCCACCTCCCTAAAAACCTCTAACAAAAAAAAACAACTCCTCAACAAACAAACTAACTCTAGCTAACAAAAAACCATCTCCCAAACAAACAAATTATATTCTTATTAGCATCTTCAGTGCTCTATCGTAGACAGTCGCTCTAGCTAAGGATAGTAGCCAACTTGATCCAACTCGTTGCTCAAATCTTCCTTCCAACCGCACTCCTTGACTTTGCCATGCGCCATACTTTAACCCAACCATCCCACACAATCTCCTTGACTGCTTGGATCTCAATCCACCCTGATCTAGTCTCGGCCCCTGTCGTTGACCGTAGTTTGCCTCTAAGCTTCTCTGTACATCTAAAGACCAAGAGATTATTTTTCGGGCACAAGTTTTTCACAATTTAATCCACGGTAGCCTAAACATGCAACATGTATCACAAGACAGGAGTTTCAAGATCATTCCATGATCAAATTTTCCACAATTCCTAATTTTTAGAACCTAACTGCCTCAGCCGTTATAACCACACTCCCCGTGCCGGTCATACCACATCGGTACTACCGCTAACCACTGGGCGATACTATTAGCCCTTGCCCAGCTGGCATTACCATCTAATCGTGAAAGCATCTTGGATCTCCCTAACCAAGTCCCAATCCACCTCGCTGTTGACCAAGTTTACTCTAAGGCACATGCACAATAATAAACCAAGCATCTATTTTCGTGCACAAGTTCTTCATAACTTGACCCGCATTATTCCATAAATGTATTATGCAACATATATGCCATGATACCATAGCCCTAGAACAAGTTCCAATCTCAATTCATCATTTTAAGCTTGAAGCAAATCTTGTCTGAAAACTCACTAGCCGATCTGACCACACTCACCATGCCGGTCAGACCACCATGATGGACCGGTCAGACCGCCATCCATCTTCCTTGACACCCAAAATGACCACACTTTGGAAAAATAACTACTGTCATCATGACACCAGTCATACCGCCAGGGTTTGGTCTAACTGCTCCCCGTGAGATGGTCAAATCAGCCATGATCATCTCAGCTCAAGCCCAAAGTACTCACTCTGGAAACTAGCTAGCGCTATTTAACCTCTAGTCACACCACACTGTACCAGTCCGACTACTGCTTCAATGCTGTTCAGACTGTTGCACCTCACTTGGCTCAACTCTGGTCTGACCGCCATGCATCGGTCAGTCAGACTGCCCATGCCCAATAGTCTGATCGGCCTTGCATATCAGTCAGACCAATTCCAGGCTGACAACATCTCCAAACCTTGCAACTCCTCAAAATCAATCTAAAATTCCAGCAACACAAGCAAACCAAAAGCCAAGTACTCATAATAAATTATGAAGTGACATCCACATGGTCTAACATCTCCATATCTCCCTAACATCCTCCCCGTCCTCTCATTTTTTTTCTAATCACTGCAACCCAGTCCTGATAGATCCAATTTAGCAATGAGCGACGCAACATGAGGATGGTGATGTAGACTAGTGTAAGACCGAGGAGGCCGACTAGAGGGGGTGAATAAGAGGTTCTAAAATTGTTTTCTAAGTTATTTGGCTAAAATCAAATTTATAATGCAGGAATTTAACTCAATTTAATTTAGCACAAATAAAGCCTAAATGTACTAGGCTCACCTAAGTACACCAACACCCTAAGGCCATGTCAAGGTTTACAATCCTAGTATAACAAGGAATCAATTTAATTCTATGAATGTAAATTACTTGAATGTAAGCTGAGCACAATAAAACAAACCATGATGACACGGTTCCTTTTTCCCGTGGTGTTAGGAGATTTGCCGGTCTCCCTAGTCCACTTTGAGGTAAGCCCAAACGAATTGGATCGGCTCCACGAATTAAGCTGTCCATTCCAAATTCACTAGTGGTAGCTCTTTCCCACTTTGGGTTGGTGAGTTCCAACCTTCACAACTCGCGGGGTCTTTTCACAACCTTCTTTGAGAAGATCACCGCGTACGACGTCTCCAACGCCATCTAGGAGTCAGCAAACTCAAAGAGCAACAAGTCAAGCTCCTTACTTGACTCTCACCACATGCAACGCATGCACAAACTCAAGTGAATACCAAATCCACTTCTAGATGCAACATATGCAAACTAGAGCCCTTCTCCTTACTCACAAGGTACAACACATGCACAATTGAGAGGAGAACCTCACACTAACTCAAGAGAGTGAAATGGAGTGCCAAGAATCTTGCCCCAATTAGCCACAAGGGAGTATTTATACCCCACACACTAAAACTAGACATTAGGGACAAAAACCAGGGAAATCGGTAATACCGCAAGCAAATAGTCAGTACTACAGCTCCCCTCTATAATGATTAGAAAACTAGTCGTTACAGGCTAGAATCGGTAGTACCGTCAACCAAAGTTCGGTACTACCGCTCCACAGTGCAGAATTACCATTTTCTCGGGGAAGAGAAAACCTTCCACAATGCGTCTCTTTGGAAAAAAACGTACCGCTACACAAGCGGTCGTACCACAACTCTCGTAGTACCGCTCACACAGAGCCGGTAGTACCGCATGCCGGTCGGACCACTCACACAGAGCCGGTAGTTCCGATGTCCGGTCATACCACGCAATATATGTCGGTAGTTCCGATTTTCCTGACAAGTGCATATACTTCAACAAATCATGTAAAACACATTTGCAAATTATAGTATGATGCATACAAGGATCAACCATGATTCCCAACAAGTTGTAAAACACATTTGCACACTTTTAAAATCATGACACAAGGTATAGGCACATAGACTTAACACGTTTGCAAAACACATTCCCAAACCTAAGTCACATCCTACAAGGATTATGTATGAGCTTCAACTATTTGTAAAACATATTTGCAAATATAAACCTCATACTACAAAAAGTAGGAAATATAGAGTTCGAACATTTCCAAAACACATTCGTAATGTATAGTCCTATATTATAAGGGTTAAACACATAAGTCTTAATTATTTGCAAATAATAGCATCATACTACAGAAAGTTAGAGCATGTGAGGTCAAGTTATAATACATAAATGAGACTCAAGCTACTAGATATGACCTTTCTTAATAGTACGGCAACCTATACTAGTAATCCAGTCCTCCAACCAAACACCAAGACCAGTAAAAGATTAGGAATACATCCTTAGTTCCAGCTGGTCATACTTTTATCTTGAACAACCCCTTGAAGCTTGATGACACACATTTTCACTTTAAGTCCGGGTCATTGCCTTGATATGCATCAACCTATGATGTATTCTTCACTTGAACTCCAACAACACATGATGGGTCTTTACTTGACTTCATTATCAATTCATGATTATCTCCTCTTAAATATGCATCAACTCATAATGAATTTTCTAACTTATGAAGCCATGTTCTATCCCATATCTTGACTTGATAATTTTCAACACATGAAGTAATCCCAAGTCATTTTCATTTGTGGAATCTAATATATTCATCAAACTGTGGAAATGTTAGTCCACAAAACAATTGGTATTAATTACTAAAACATCGCCATTAACTCATAATGGAGGTGACTAGATTCTATAATCTTTTTTTAGTAATCTATGACAATCTCAACAAATAATAAGATAAAAATTGATTTGCGAGTATACAACATGTACACAACAATTGTATACTCTAGGATAAGCTTTCTTCAGTAATTAACTCGTTTGAATATAAGTGTTTATGTTTGAGATTAATTGCTAGCAAAGATTACACATCCGGTTGTCATTAATTATTCAACCATTAACACATAATAAATAAATTAGATGACAATCTGATTACAATTGATTTAATTTAAATCAATCATAAGTATATATATGAACTACGCAAGCTATATATATTGAAAAGATATGTTTCAAAGTAAAAATCATTAATATGTGGAAAAATGAATATGGATCAATACTAAATGAAACCATAAAACATAGAGTGAACTTCCCCTAAATATGTGCATACAAGAATGCATAATAAAAAATATGCATATATTCAAGTTAGATTATGGATGGAGTTCAATCTATATTTTGGATCCGAAGAATATAATAAGATACAAGAATGTGACATCGATGCATATCTTTTATGAATTTTACCTTTTCATCCAAATGAGATTTAGGCAATATCATAATTAACAAACGAGTTAGTCTCACATTTGCATTTGTCATTAATCACATCCAAATGAGATTAGACAATATCATAGTTAATAAATAAGTTAGTTTCATAATTGTATTTGTAATTATTAACAAAATTAATTTAATAGAGTACGAACTTACAACTAGGCATGGCGGCGACCCGTCGGTGTAGCGCAGGTTGAGCATGATAGCGGAGGCACAATGCGAGCCACAATGGAGCATGATGGAGTGTGATGACAAAGCCGAGGCGTGGTGTAGACCAAACATAGCGACACAGACGCAGCGTAGGCTGAGGCCTGGCCAAGTGCCGAGACGAAGCTAGAGACATGTAGCATACCGAGCCCGCAACGGTGGATTGAAATTCTAGGTAAAATTTTTTAGCCATAACAACACACAAATATTTATATAGTAGAAACAATCCATAATTAGTACTCCACCTAGTAAGATATCTAGAGAGTTCCAGTTTAATGAAAGCTATGTGCTTCTTCTTAGAAAAATGGTAGGCCGTGTAGTTTTGGCTTATTGAGCAAGAGACAAATCAGATAACTCACGAAAACTTGCCTTCCAAGCACACGACACGTGACACGTCGTCGGACAGCCCCGATGATCCAGTCGTACAAGGATCCTCTCCACCCAGACGATTGGCCCCGTGGGCCACCCCAACCAACGGCCCAGATCTCCGTCCTCCAACCGAAGCTCACGATCTCAGCCGTTCGTAACCGAATAGTACTATATATGTCTTCCGTTCTCCTGGCCTCACGCACCTTCCTTTCGTTCCCCGATCTCAGTCGGAGAGCGGTTTTTTTCTTCTTCAGATTCTTGGATTGACTTCTTAACAACCTGCTAGTGCTAGTAGTGATTGTACCTTCTTCTCCTTGATTTTTGTGAAACCGTGTTTTGGTGCTAGCAGTTTGTTAGTCGTTCTTGGTTTGAGTCTTGGAGGGCAGAATTTTTGCAGAAGGGAGTGAATTCGGGGCAGTCCTGTGAAGGCTTGTTGATCCGCTTCCCAATTTGGTGCCTTGGCGTCTGTGTGAAAGAGTGGGGAGAAGTTTTGGTAGGAGAAACCACCCATTCTGGTTGGATTTCTTGTGAGCAACTCGTAATTTTTCGTTGCTTTTCCCTTCCTTTCCTTGACTAGAGATAAGAAGCAACTGTTTCTACGGCCATTTGCGAGTAATTTTTGTTCTCTTCGATCTAGCCCTCTTGCTTGCTCCAAAAGGCGGCGCCGTTGTGCGCTAATTTTGGCGGAAAAGTTGTTTCTTGGATATAGTTCTAGCCAAAGATAAGGCTTTTTCTCGGATGTCTTTCAACTGCGTTCGTCGATCTTGTTAGATCCCACAAGCTTTGCCGCGATTTTTACGTGGGTTAAACAGAACAAAGAATTACTTTGCTTTCTTTCCCCGAATGGCCATGGCTCTGAGCCGCTTCTCCCACTGGATATGGCCGGGAAGTAGGACCCGGACAGCCCGCGAGCTACCGGCGGGCAGCACGGCCGCGAGCAACGCTTTGTTCCCGGACTCTCCTTCCGGGTTCCGGGAGCCGGACGCCGTCAGGCCCCCGAGCTCCGGCGGGGGCGCCGCTCGCGGCGAGCGGCCGCGGAAGAGCAAGAACCGGCGGCGCGGCCGTGAGGAGGCCAGGATCGACAGGGAGCACGACATGGTCATCGTGCCGTCCGACGGCGGCGGGTGCCTGTCGGACTCGGACTCCGACGACTCGGATTGGTCCATCGGGTGGCTCGAGCCGCAGGCGCCGGAGCTGCAGAGCGATGGGGACTCCGAGGGCAGCTTCGCCGTCCTCGTGCCGTGTTACCGCCACGGCCGAGTTGAGCAGTCTGGGCGACAAGACGGCCGCTTTCCTGGTCCCGGGGGTCTCGCCGACGGCCGTCTTTCCGGTGAGCTGACTATACATTCTCCAGTATATGCTTCGCATGTGTTAAGTATAGAGTAAGCAAGGAATTAAACTGCATGATTGAAACTGTCATCATACATAGTTCATTTTGTGTTAGAACTAATCGTGTTATTGATAGTGGTCGGTGTCAAGTACTTGTGTAGTTGTGTATCGAGTACTTGTGTGTCGAGTACATCTCCGGAGACTCAGTCGCAGTCGTGAGTCGAGCTGCGCAGTGAACCGATCGTAACTACAGTGAACTTGTCGTAGATACAGTGAACCGGTCGGTAGTCATAGGTTGACAGTCGCAGCTATAGTACCCGGTCGGAGTTGCGGTCGAGAAGCCATAGTCGAAGTACTCGTAAATCGAGTAGACACCGTGGTCGAGAGACTCGAAGAAGGACTCGAAGGTAGTAAGGTCTGTGTGTGGTCATAGACTTGGTTAGGTAGCAGTATGTCTGCATCAGTCATATCCATTACATGTGTGTTGGTTAGTGGAGTGAATATTTCAGGTAGTGCATGGTAGGAATTGTGGGCGGCAAAACCAGATCACAGAGGGTCTAACTAGTGGAGTTAGTAGAGTAGTTAGTGGCTGCATGCATGTAACAAAAGCATTAGTAGCTGCATCTTGTAACCATTTGTTGTATTAAGTAGTATAAATAAGAAGAGCAAATGAAAACCTACACAGCATTACGCAGCGACAAAACTCTTGTGTGTTTTAAGTTAATTAAAAGTGTTTGTGTGTGTTACGACCACTGAGGATGTGCGTTTTGATCCATGGTCTAGGCCAACAGTTTGAGCCTGTTAAAGTGGTGCTCCAAATTGGTAAGTTTCAGGCTTTCAATTATGTGTTGATGTTGGCAATAAATTTAGTTTGGATACACCTATGGAAGCATATTGAGTTAAGTTATTATATGCTGAAATTGAAGTATTGGGCGAAACATCTGAATTACAAAGGGAAGAAAAAAGAATCGCAAGGGTTGTAATGATGGTTGTCTGGTGGACCATAATTGACTTGATAATTGCCATAGTTGTCTCCTGTTGAAAGCCACAGACACAAGCTCCAGTTTGACGAAATGATTGTTTAGGCGTTATCCTATAGTAGGGCATAACTGTGCTCTCTACATGCTTGTTTGTCATCTTTTGGTTGTGCTGCCATGATTGTTCTTACATGTGAGTGTTGATGCCATTTGCCTGAAAGTATCGCATATCAGGCTTGTGTTGTCTCACTGTTTCTGCGCACGCGCCTCGCAGGTTACCAATCATCAGTCATGTTATGTTTGGATGCTGTTGATGAACCAATTGTAGAGTTTGATGGCTCAGTTTGTGCTGTTGCCTTGATTTTTTTTTTGTTTGTGAATTTCATTACCAGAATCCTCTAGTGCATAGCAGGGTGTTCCTTTTCTTCAGTTTTTCAGTTCTAGAGTCCTGAACACACTGGAACTTTGGTGAGTACATTTGCGTGGCTCTAGCATTACTGTTCTTGGAGATGTCTGTTCATAAATTCTCCGTTCGTACTTCGCTCTGGATAGCTTCTACCTTATCTACATATTACGGAGGCCTCTGGCTCTCTGCTTGGTCCTACCATACATCTTAGTTATGGCTCATTATTGCCTGCTAAATTAGTTATGGCACCTAACGTGAGAGCTGCATATGAACACCACATACTTAGGTAAAAAGGTTTCTGGTATATGCTCTCACTTCATTCTTCATTCAGTTATATATGTCCATATTGGACAATCAAACATCTGTGATGTTAAGAGTCTACGATAGCGAAGAGGTTTCCCCCCTTTTCCATTTTGGAATATGTTAACTAATAGGTGCCCAAGATTCTCTCAGGGGCTTGTCGCTTCAACAAAAAAATTCATTAAGCATGTATTTATAGCTCAGTGACACTTGATTGTTTTAATGATGATATCCTTCAATATTGCTTTCTTTTATTCGTTTTGGTTATTATCTTTTCTCGCGATCTTTACCTAGTTGATAAATGTTGGCTGCCTGCTCGAAATGAATCAATGGAGATAATCTTTTGCCTGATTCTTCCGTTGTAATGTTAATATTCTATAACTAAATTTGTTTGCATAAACAAATGTAGTACACAACGATCGAGCTTGCCGTTCCTAATACAGTTATGTTCTTTAATCTTCTCTGCTTTGTTGTTCAATGCTACGCATGATGTTAAACACAATTACTGCTTATATTATTGTTGTAATGTTTCTTTCTTGTTTCTATTCTGCAGATGGCAAGAATTTTGTACAGCAATGGCTTTCTTCCCTTCAGAACTGATGTCCTTGTTTTTTTGCTGGATTCGATGTGTATAGTATTGTTCCATTCGATCTATCGTTTTTCCCACCTGTAAAATATATTGATGAAGGAAGAGATGAAACCCCAAAAAGGAAAAAAATAATAAATCAAGAGGAGCAGTAGGATTTTTAAGCAGCAATGAATGGTTCTGTCCTTCCTGAGGTTTCAAGGCTGTGGTACTCTCGCAGAGTAAGAACTAAGAAGACTCATGAACAACATGCGATGAATGTGGGAGAAAAGCGTATTGCCATGTGCTGACTGATAACAATTGGCACAATGAATTGCTGGAGTACTATTTACCACTTGCTTCTAAAATTCCGAACTACCTGTATATAATGTCCTGGCAACTTACGTCATTTGTGTGACTCTGATTCTTCTGTATATATCTGTATTCATAAACATTGGAAGTGAGCTCCTATGACATTTCCTCTGTATATAAACTTTTGCATGTTTGTCAAGGCAGAATAAAATCAATTGCCTATTTGTTTATCTAAACTGCTTTCACTATTATTCGGTTGGTGTTGGTTGGGTACGAATCCTAGAATCGAGTGTAGGACACTGACCCTTGATCGGTTAGCCATGCGGGCGCTAAGGTTCTGAGGCATATTTAAGAAGAGAGAGACTAGAAAATTTTTATTTATTTCTTTGTTTTTAATGATAATAGGTACAATTCTGGCTCTTTTTTAGATATGCGCCCTGATCAACTCGGCTTCGGCTTCTGACTTCAAGCTTATTTTTCACTATTCATAAGTTTCGTCTTTTTCTGAACTTTTTGCTTTTTATTGAGCTTTTTTCCGGTTCTTTTTTTCCCCGTATTTGTTTGTATTATACGTAATGGGCTAACATATTTTTTATATTTTTAATTTTTTTTAAATTTAATTATGCTAAATAAGCATCTGTCAGCTACAGTGCTTTTTTCAGCCAGCTACAGTGTTTTCAGCTATAAGCCATGAGCTTTTCAGCCGAACCGATCACCACCATGATTAGATATAACCTATAAGAAATCTATTCCTATATTAAAAAATTATCTCTAATATATAAAAATAATTTAAAAGAAAATAAAAATAAACAATAAGGAAACAACCTCAATAAATAACACTGATATGGTACTCATGAGGCACTATTCACGGTGCTACAGTACCACACGGCGGTACTGTTCATGTGTTGTGTGTTCGCAAACTTTGGTTTGTAACATTACACCCCTCACGGCAAGATAGCTCGTTCTCGAGCTGTTAGGTGGTAGCCATAGACTAAGACATTCGTGTCCCTATATCGACGAAAGGGTACAATGACTACGTCGCGCGGCACAAAAGATGATGAGCGAAGCCCTGATACATAGCAAGGACAACACTCTAACGTTGGCTGACATCGCGGAAGTTGCAGACGGCAATGGCAATCGACACAAGGCAGCAGTGGTATCCTTCTTGCCCTGAGATCAACGGTTATAGGAGAGATGCGACGCGTCGTTGACTTTCATATGGCAACCGTTGTGCTCCACACTTGCGAAGGCACGGTGTCAACTAACTGCGTGGAGAAGACCACCACTGAACAATGACAACTTTTCTCTTTGGCAAAGGCACCAAACGTGAAGCCTAAAAAGTAGTCGTCTTTGATGAAGGCGGCAACGTGGCCAGTGTCAACACTAGCGCCGGAGAAGGTGGTGGTAGCACAGCCATTGCAATGGCATGTGATGTCTCTTCCTGCTGTTTCAGTTTGTCCACTAACTCCATAGGCTTCTCCAAAGTGGCATCAAGTAATCAAGTAAGAACTTCTTTTTCTCACTACTAGCCATCAACCTGCCCAAGGAAGATAATTTAGCATCAGAAGCTATGGTGAGTGGCTCTGATACCAAATGTTATGGTCGGTATTAGTTAGGTATGGGTCCGAGGATCAAGGGTAGGGCACTCACTCTTGATCGGACGGTCATGTCACCGCCAAGGGCTCTAAAGCCTGTTGAAGAAGGAAGACTAAAAAACTATATTTATTTCTTTGTTTAATAATAATAGATACAATATTGTCCCTTTTTATAGAGGTAATTAGACTTGACTCTTAAGAAACCTATCCTTAGATTAAGGAAACTAATTTTTAATAATATGAAACTTATCTCTAATATATGAAAATAATCTAAAAGAAAATAAACCTATAAAATAAGAAAACTACCTAAATAGATAACACTAATACGGTACTCGTGAGGAACTGTTCATGATACTACAGTACCACACGATGGTACTGTTCATAGTGCTGCAGTACCACATGTAGTACTGTTTATGTGCTGTGCATCTGCTAACCTTGGTCCGTACCATGCTGGTGTGTGAATGGTTTCCCTGAATATAGATTTCAGACTCTTCATGTTGGTTGCGATTTTCCTTGCTAATATAATTCCCAGCAGCTGTTCTGATGGAGGTTTCAGAAAAATAGAAAGTTGGTTGCAATTTCAACGGCAGTGAGTGGTGGAGCTTCGTCTTCCATTTCAATTGTTCGTTCTTATTCATATTCGTTAGCCTTTTCAACAAGCTTTTTTTTGTCTTAGTATTGTCTGCTTAATCTTTTAGGCCTCATGCTTCTGTGTAAATTTGCTCAGTGTGGATGGTTTCCTTGAGGAATCAGCCGTCCATGTGTTGATTGGATGCTGTTGCTGCATTTGCGTCAGCGTGGCCAAGACAAAGCCAATTTAAGCAAAACTGCACATTGTATTTGATTTCAGCTTCGTTTTCTGCAACTGGAGTTGCTAATTCGTTATACTTAGATTGTTCTGTCTAAACTCTCAACTAGCTTCTGGTAATTTGGGCAGCTCATGGGTAAGAAGCGACTAGTAAACCTGAACATACATATACACAACAATGTTTATACGGGAGTGTGCTTGACTCAACTGAAGCAATCAACATTTAATAATTTCCTAAGAGCCTAATTACGACCATCCGCTACCTGCTGGGCTGAATATGCAAACTGCTGAAATGCCGATGGATTGGACTCTGGGGCCGGAGTTAAGCGTGCTCGAGCAGATTCAGTTCAGATCAAGATCAGCAACACTGACGTGCGCACACAAAGAAGGCAATGAGACGGCACTGCAGAGGTTGCACAGATTAGTTTGGCCTTATTTTTTTTTCAGCTTTTGACATCTACTTTTAACTTTCTATAGTAAATAACTTTTAAACAGAGTTTCTTTTTAAAATAAAATATAGACTACTGGTTAATTGTAGTACATATTGTATCAACTTCATTTATATCGGCAAAAACTGCACGTGAGTTTCTGTTACTCTATAATCTCTCGTACGAATAACAAAAAATCACAAACCGAAACTAAAAGCTATAAAACTCAGTTAAAAAGAACAGATATAGACTACAACAAGACGTTTTTTTTCTTCACAAATACTTCAACAAGGATCATTAAACAAAGGACCGGACCATATGTACCACCGGCGCTGCTATACACACGAAGCTCCTTGGACAACGCTCGTACGAAGCGCGTGACCTGTCCTCTCGGGACGTATTGTTAGATGTGCAAATGTCACCGACTAGTGGGGCCGGTACTCTGCTGAATACGACAAATCGACTGCAGCCGGAGCTCGCCGTTGTAGCAGGGACGAGCTGGGCCGTAGCTGTGGCTGGAAAATGCTAGGCCACACCGCACCTGAGCCGCCGGCCGTCACCTCAAGCTTTTGCTTGCCGGCGCTGCGGCGGATCATGGCGTCCCGCGCCACCTCACTGCAGCGTCGCCCCCGCGCGTGCCCGTCTCTCTACCTCATCCAGCCGTGCGAAGGACGATTGTGCAATAGCTCGCCGGATGATTGCCAAAGACGACGAACATATATGTCGGTGGAGGTCCGCCTTTTTATTTGACTTTCACCTGCTCTTGATTTGCCCCCCCCCCCCCCCCCCCTTTTCCCAATTCTAACATTTCTGCGTTGGTTATCTTATTACAAACTCTCTCCTTTTCATTTCTTTATGCATCCACGTATTTCGAAAGTCAAGTTCTGTAAATTTCGACCAACGGTTTGTCCCAACAGTTTGAAGAGGTTTAGTGGCGCATACATCAGTTTATTTTTTTCTTTTTGAAACAGAGGCGGTACTTTCTCTCTCTTTTTCTACAATATGATGGTCTGTCTTTCTTTTTTCTAGAATATGGTAAGAATATTTTTAGGCTCGATTCATTCTGACTTCAGCTTTTAAATTTTAGAAGTCGGAATGAACGCATTAGCTTCTTAATTTTGTTTTTTATTTTTCTTCTTCTTTTTTGCTTTTTATCTCTTTTTTCCTTTACAGTGTCTGTAGAGATATAACAATATTTTTTATTTTCTTTTAATTGAATGACTTAGAAAAAGCTAACATTTACAACAGTGCAATTTCTGTTAAAAGCCAACAACCGAAAGCCAGAAGCCGTTACAAAGCCTTAGGTCATGTTCACATAGACTTCTGCTTCTGGCTTTTGCTTCCAGAAACAGAAGCCAATACGAACGCTCCAATTTCTATAAGCCGCTACTTTTCCCTTTCATATATTGTAACGTACTTTATATTTTATTATATCATAATTTCGTAAGTCGTATGGCGGATCGAATGTTATAGTACCTTTTGTTGTACCGTCTTTCTTACATAATACACTATTATTCATTAGTCGCTTCTATCGACCACTTCTATTAGCCACTACTATTTATCAACCGTAACTAAAAACCATCAACAAAAGATAATACAAAGGCCTTTAGTCTAATCTCAAAAAAAATAGTGGAAATTTTTAGTCTGCGATATTGTTAACATGATATCGGAGTATGGGTGCGTACTTTATAGGCGACATCCAGCATTCCAGCTCACATTGGACACCGCCAGGGCCGTGCATTCCGAAGCAGAAAAGGTGACCCCAATAATCCTCCAAATAATTTGGAGAACAGGGAATAGAGTATGCGCTACGCAGGACGTACGTGTCGCCATTCTCATTCGTCGATGACTCTTTTCTACAATTGAACAAGCCAGCAAGCTAGCTGGCAAGCAACAGATGACACAACAACATATGTGTTGCATGTGCATAACTTTCGCCCATGCTTTCCTCTTGCTATAAATATAAGTTGCCTATAGTTTTTCCTCTAAACTAGGCATACAACTAGGGGTGAAAACGGAGCGGATATTTCCCGACCGACCGTCTGACCGTTTTAATTCGGATATAATTCGGAGCATATTCTCGGATATCCGAAATTTTTGTCGGATACGGATACGGATTCGGATATTTTTTGTCGGATACGGATACGGATTCGGAACATACATTATCCGACGGATACGGAAATATCCGGATTTTTTTTCGGATAGTTACCGGATTATAATCCGGTAACTATCCGGATAACACTAACGGCCCAATCGGCAATCGGGCCCAGTCCATCCACCGAGCGACGCTATCACGCAGCCAAGAGCCCAAGAGCCAACCGTCTCCTCCAACCCTAGAGACTGTGGGAGCCGGGCCCGGGAGTAGCGAGCGCCGAGCGGAGCGGGACTGCGGGAGCGGCGGCGGCGCCCTCAGATCGAGTCCCCCAGCGGCGGCGCCCTCAGATCGAGATCCCCCGGCGGCGGCGCCCTCAGATCGAGATCCCCCGGCGGCGGCGGCTAGTCGGCTTGGTCTTCGTCTTCGAGATCCCACCGCGCGGGACTGCGGGAGCGAGCGCCGAGCGGGACTGCGGGAGCGGCGGCGGCGCCCTCAGATCGAGATCCCCCGGCGGCGGCGGCGGCTAGTCGGCTTCGTCTTCGTCTTCGAGATCCCACCGCGCGGGACTGCGGGAGCGAGCGCCGAGCGGGACTGCGGGAGCGGCGGCGGCGGCTAGTCGGCTTCGTCTTCGTCTTCGAGATCCCACCGCTGTCGTCGCCTCCCGCCTGGCTGCCTCTCCTTCGGTCCTCCCCCACCAGCCACCGCACAGAAGTAGAACGCCATCGTCGCCGCCTCCCGCCTGGTATGCTCCTCCTTGCTCCTTGGTCCTTGCTGCACACCATAAATTAAGCTTCTAGCAGCCATTGCACGTAATCAGGTATACATACTTGTAAAATGCCTGAGAGGAATTTATGAGCAATATGCACTCACACTCAGTGGAAACATGTTTAGCAATTCCTTTGTGTCCTTCTATTTGTCTGAAATATTCTTGTGCAATGCCAGATTATAGTTATTTCTGGAGAGACAAGGTGTGGCAAAACAACACAGTTGCCTCAATTTGTATTAGAGTCAGAGGTAGATTGTAGCCAGTTGATGTCCAAAAACTCATATGAAATCAATTCCTTCCAGACCAGCAGAGTGAAAAGGAAAGATTCATTAAAACATAGGTATTATTAGTTGAGTTACACAAATGCAATGTATGCAGTAAAGGCAATGTATGCAGTTGAGTTACACAAATGCAATGTATGCACTGTCAAATGTAGTTTCAATTATGGTTATGGTTCATTGTAGGCTGTGGGTGGGCAACCTATCGGTGGCATACTTCAGGGAGAGGAAGGAGAGCAGAAAGGAGCATTGATCCATCAATTCTGCAGTGGTTTGATCTCATTAATTCACTGTGCAATAGGATTATTAACAGACAGTTATTGTTTTCCTTTTTGGTTGAATTGGGTCTTGTTCTTGTTGCGACTGCTCTTTGTATGCATAAAGAACCGTGTCTTCGATTCGTCGAGCATTGATTTCCAATAAATGGCATATGACCATGTCAACTATGATTCTCTGCACTTTCTCTATGAATTTGACTACTCCTAATTCACTATGAATTTGACACTGAGGATCCCAGGGCGAGGCAATTTACCCAAACAGATAATGCTCACAATTGTCGGGGTTCACAACGTAACCATTATCCACTGCACATATTTCCAAAGTAGCAAAGTTCCTCTGTTTTTTTCCCTCGGGAAAGCATCGGTATTGTGCAATCAGATTACAAAAATACAAAACCACATATACATACAGATACATGCACTATCTCTTTGTAGCTTGTTTCAATTAAAAAATAGCTTCATGGATGTTGTGAGTTGTAACCAAATTATTTATTCAAACATGTGGTCATTTATTCATTTGCAACATGAGGTCATTTATTCATTTGCAGAATGTCTCACCTAGTCACCTTCATTCAAATAAAAACTAACCTTCTTCTGATTTGGTTATAGGATATTGATAATTTGATATGGCTGCTGCAAGTGGAAGTGCGAGCATTTGTGCAAGCACAGGAGCATCCCCTGCTGGCACTTCCACAGCAGTTGGTACGGGCCACTCAGCACCAACACCATCGCCACCGAACGCCCGTGCATTGATAACCACAGCCACGGGAGGTGAAGAACATGTGGTTGTTGATATGGATGAAGCGACTTGCACCGGAGAAGTTGAGCCTGCTGAGAAGAAGCAGAAGAGGTGCACCTCAAAGGTTTGGGACCACTTTACTAAATATACAGTGACTGTTGACACACCAAAGGGTGGAAAAGAGAAACAACTTTGGGCACAATGTCATAAATGTCCTCATAAAGCTCGATGTGAGACCTCAAGGGGCACGAAGTCTTTATGGAATCATTTGCTAAAGCATGCCGTAAAGCAAGGCCAGCAACAACTCCAATATGAGAAGGGTGATGAAGATAGTGCAGGAGTTCAGATATTCAGGTATGATGCCGAAGCTAGCCTCAAGAAGTTCTATGTGGCAATGGTTATGCACGAATATCCATTTTGTATGGTAGAGCATGAGTACTTCATTGATTTCATCAAGTCTCTACGTCCTGGTTTTTCATTCAAGTCTCGCATAACCACTAGGAAAGAGATATTAGAAATGTTTGGAGATGAAAAGAAAAGGTTATATGACCAATTAAAATCTCTTTCTTGTCGGTTTTCTGCAACTATGGACATGTGGACATCTAATCAAAATAAAGGTTATATGTGCATCACTGTGCATTGGATTGATGATAATTGGCAAATGCAAAAAAGAATAATTAAGTTCATTCATGTCAAAGGGAATCATACAGGAAGTAATCTAGCAACTGAGTTTATCAAGGGTGTCATGTCTTGGAATATTGAGAAGAAGTTATTTGCTCTCACTCTAGACAATGCATCATCCAATGATAAATGTGTTAGAGAAGTTGTGATAGAGCTGCATAAGCGTTCTCCCTTGATCTGTGATGGTGCCTTTTTTCATGTGAGATGTTTATGTCACATACTAAACCTTGTTGCCCAAGATGGCTTGAAAGTTATTGCATCTTCAGTCCAAAATATTAGAGCTACTGTTGTTATTGTGAAGAATTCTCCATTGCAATGGGAGGAATTTCAAAAGTGTGCAATAGAATGTGACTTAGATAATACATCTGGTCTTCCATTGGATGTGCCTACAAGGTGGAATTCAACATATGAAATGTTGTCACAAGCTATTTATTATAGGAGGGCTTTTGATAGGCTATTGTACTTGAATGAGAGTAAGTACGATAAGTGTGCTCCATCAAATGAAGAATGGGATATGGCAGAATCATTATGCAAGTGTTTGCAGAAATTTCATGATGCTACCAAGCTATTTTCTGGAAATCAATATCCAACAGCAAACTTGTTTTGGTGGAAATTTTGTGAAATTAAGTTAGCACTTGCAGATTGGTGTGAAAGTGCTGATGTTACTATTTCGTCTATGGCAGAGGCTATGAAAGCCAAATATGATAAGTATTGGGACAAGTCCAACATAGCTCTCGCTGTGGCATGCTTTCTTGATCCTAGATATAAGAAAAAGCTTGTGGAGTATTTCATAGGGAGGATTTATCATGAGAGGGCTGCCCATGAAGTTAGTCGCTTTATGGATGTTGTGACCAAATTATTTCAAGCTTACATGTCCAATACATCTGAAGCTTCGAAGCCTGACCCTCCTCAAGGACCTTCTCAGCCACTTGGTGATCCTGACTTAGGCCTTGATGACATTGAACAGTTCTTGTATGAGGATGTCGCTACAGCACATGGTAATATAAATGAACTTGAGGTATACATGCAAGAGAAACCAATTCGATGGGTTGATCCTACAGGTAAGGGTGCACAGTTTGACATATTGTCATGGTGGAACACACACCAAGGGAAGTTTCCTGTTCTCTCACGACTAGCTCGTGATGTGCTAGCTATTCAAGTGTCAACTGTTGCTTCAGAGTCGGCTTTTAGTGCTGGTGGCCGTGTTGTTGATCCATTTCGTAGTCGATTAGAGCCCGAGATGGTTGAGGCTCTAATATGTACAAAAGATTGGATATCTTCATCTAGGAAAGGTAAATAATAAGTCATTTAGTTCACCAATTGTACCGCTTACAACTTTTGTTTATTAACCTCATGTTATTTTTGAATTTTAGATTGCAAGGAGAAGATAGCATCACTTATTGATGAGTTGGATTTGGAGCTAGATGATAAAGAATGTGCTACCACAAACATAAATGAGAAGGTTTGGTAATCCTACACATATATACACTATTACTGCTTTCTCTAGTTTGATGGTTATTTACTTCCAATGAGTTAATGACATACTGACAGGACAGTGAGTAGAACTGAACTATACAAGTATTAATTTTGGGTTTCTATTCTTCATTTAATAATTTTGGATTCCAATTGATATTTTATTGTAGGACGAGATAATGACCGAGGTTGAGCTCCACTGAAACATGGTTAGAGATGGCTCGCTGGCTCGCTGTTGGCTAGATCTGCGTTGTGAACTTATCATGTGATGTAAATGTGATGAACTATGATGAACTAGTGATGTACTAGACTACTTTATGAGCAATTCGTACTTTTGAACTATGTTGCATGTAGGCATGTAGCTAGTTAGCTACTAGACTACTATTTGTTTAACTAGCCTCTACAATTTACTTGCTAGTTGCTACTTTGCTAGTTAGAATTTATTAGTTGCTTAATTTGTCTCTGTCATCGTGTAAAATTTGCTTCCGCGCATTATCCGACTAAATATTCGTGACCGAGACTAACCGTATCCGGAGCGGCATGTATTCGATCCGTATTCGTGACCGAGAATATCCGCATTCGTATTCGTATCCGGCACTATCCGTATCCGATTCCGACTCCGACAAAAAATATGGAAACGGATACGGGATGAGCA
Source organism: Dendrocalamus latiflorus (assembly GCA_017311315.1). Classification (NCBI taxonomy): domain Eukaryota; kingdom Viridiplantae; phylum Streptophyta; class Magnoliopsida; order Poales; family Poaceae; genus Dendrocalamus; species Dendrocalamus latiflorus. The sequence goes on along the minus strand of CM029654.1, from coordinate 12,819,237 downwards.
ATATCCGTCCGTATCCGATCCGTTTTCACCCCTACATACAACTACACGACTAGATACCATATTGTAATTATAATTGTATTTATTGTACAACTCTAATACTTATTATGAATATATAATTGTATTCCCTATACACTGTAACAGCACTTATATTTATATGTGATTAACCTGTATCTTATAATTTAGACCTACTATAAGACAGTGTAGATCTTTCACTTTTTCCTTCGGTTAACGTGGTAATTTCTAGCTCGACAGTGTATATCTTTCACTTTGTCCTCTGATTAACATGATAATTTCTAGCTCTCAAGAATAAATATAGTGGCTCTTGTTTCTATCGTTCTAATAATATAATAGATGGAGATATGTGCTCTACAATTTCGAGCCACATTTATCTTATCTATTCCTATTAAACCCTTGTTGTTTCCTCACGTATTTAAGAGAAGTTGGTAATGTTTAACAATAAATAAGAGACGCTAAGATCATTTTATTTTACTCCTTAAATCTAGGTCGACCTATATCTACAATCAGATAGAGTAATATACATTATCCCATGAAAAGTTATGATATTTAACTTTTCAAGCAAATCTTCTCACATCCATCCAGAGGGGAAAAAACACTGCGTGTGTGTATACAGGAGTTGCAAGTAGATCTCATTTCGCAACATGAAGATCCTCACTTGAATTAATATTTAATGGACACTACATGTCTCCATTTTGAAGAAAAACCCTGGCACAACAAAAAGATCAACAACACCAAGCAAGAACAAATTAACGGCCTCCATTTAGCCCTAAAAAGAATAGCCTGTCGATTGAAGAAGAAAACAATGGAAACATATCGGAGGGGGAAAAAAAGAAGAAATGAATCAAGACAGAGCGAACAACTGAACAACACGAGTATGTATACGTACCCTCGTAATTCACCGCCCAGCGATCAACTACACACTCCACGCTCTACAACACCACAATTATGTGTATATCGTAATTCTTCTATTCATCGATAGCTACTCGCTTTGTGATCGATTGATTTATCGATCACGGAGACAGGGGCGGACGGGCGCGAGGATTCACGCACCGGCGCCGTCGACGTCGTGGCGCGGCAGGTCGTCGTAGAGGGCGGAGAGCGCCCTAAGGAGCTCGACCCTGGCCCGGAGCTGGACGATGTAGTCGGCGGTGCGGAGGAGCAGGCTCCCCGCCGGCGCCTCCTCCCCGCGGGGCACCAGCCGCCGGAGCTCCCGCACCTTCCGCCTCAGGACCACGCCGGCGGCAGGCGACCGCCGCCTCCCGGAGCGCGACGACGAGGACGGCCTTCTCCTGCTGCTGTCCCGGCGCCGGCTCTCCATGGCTAGCTCGCTAGCTAACTTGTTCCGTAGTTTGTTGACGTCGCGAGGAGAGGGGCGGAATAAATAGGGGGAGAGGTGGTGGTGGTGGTGGTCGACGTGGGCTCGCGTCGCGCGCGGCCGCGGCGGGGTTGTGCATGTGAAGCGAGGCGCTTTTGCACGGTGGACGTGGAGGGAAAAGCGACAACAGCGTCGCGAAAAAGCGCGCCCTCGAGCAGACGGTGGAGTGGTAGTTCGGTCGTCGGGTGGGTCCCGGGCGTGGACGCCACGTCTCGTCGGTACAACACGGAGTAGATTTGAAGGCGTTTTCTATGAGGCGTTTCGAGAGACGGTTTTGTCATTGCATAGTTAACTAAATTTTTTTATTTTTTAGTTATCTAAAATTATAATGTACTTAATTCTTCTCTTCTAAAGTTACACTCTCAGTCACCTAAAGTTGTAGTATAAAAGTGACTGAAGGCGAAAAAAATATTTGCATGTGCAATAGTCACTTCCTTTGAGAAAACACCTTAAATTATCTGCTATTATGGCAATCTTGAAAAACGTCTAAAATAGTATTGAGTTTACAAGACATTTTAGAGAAAACACCTAAAAAAACTCATATCGTTTGAGGCGTTATTCCAAAACAACAAAAAAAAACCTATTGTATTTAAAGGCATTTTGAGAAAACACCGTAGTAACAAAATTATATAGGTCGTTTTGTAAAATCGCCAACAAAAAAATATAGGAGGCATTCTCCTGGACGCTTTCCAATCTAAGTGATATATGTAAAAGAGACACTTCCTGTTCTAATACTAAGGAAAGAACCTTCCGCCACCAAATCAATCCTTCCCGTTATCCTCTCTCTCTCTCTCTCTCTCTCTCTCTCTCTCTCAACGCTGTACACACAAACACACGTACAAAAAATAAAGACACTCCCTAGACGCTGCCCTCCCCAACATCCTCGTTTGTAACTTCCCAAATTTTACAATGCTGAAAATGTGCAAATTATATAGAGACCCAGGTAGTAATGTCCCTGCTCTCGTGACTGGCTCTATCTCTCGCGACCTACTGGCCAATACCCGCCACCGGCCATTCCGGCCGTGGTGTCCACCCCCGCTCCCTTTTCTCTCCAGATCCAGAATTCCCACCCTCGGAACCCCCATCCTATGGCCATCTCGCCCTTCCCAGAGCAGAAGGCAGCCCCAATCCCCCCACCCCCTCCTCCACCACCCCTGGCGCCGACGCCAAGCCGGGAAGATGGTTCCCTCTGCCATTTCCCTTCACTCAAACTTAGTTTTGACCCTATCTACATCCTACACTCGCTAAATCTTTTCTCATATCACTAACTTAATCATAATAAAACTTAATTAAGTTCATTCAGATTTATTTGGACTTTTGAGTTATTTGGATTTATTTTGATTCGATTGTTGAGCAAGATAAAGATCCAGATAAAGACGAAGAGCAAGAGTTTCAAGATCATTGATTGAGAAGGCTTTGAGTAAAATCAAGGCCGCAATAAAATTGAGTGAGACAAGTTATCACTTTGATCATATTGCACCTACCTTTTGAATACAAATTATTTTATTTAAAATATCAAATTGTATGGTTTACTTTATTAAGCAAATTATATTCACATTAGCTCATAGTTAATTCCCTATAGATAATTGCTTAACTATACCTCATTCCTTGGATTTGGATATAAGCCCTTGTCGCCCTAGGATTAATAATAAACACACTAGATATGAGTCCGTATCTAAGCGTCATACTTAGTCTCGCTTTGATATATACTTGGGGGTATTAATTTGTCCTGCCATCATTTTATACATGAAAACTTGGGTTGGGATAATCACTAGAGGAAAGTGGCTAATATTTGAACTGGGAAGGATAATTTAAAATCCAAAACTCTAAACTTGCTTAAATATCTAGGCGGATGGTAAGAGGGACTGATACGGATATAGCACAAGAGTGTGGTTTGTGATAGAACCACCCAGATAACCCTAACAACTAAATCTTATGATGACCTCCCAACATAAAGCAATGCAATCATAAGTCTATAATGGGTACAACCTGACTAATTAATTTGCATCAACCTAGCACGGGTTGCGCCATTCGGATGAACATGGGTTGTGTCACTGTATGTAAGCCACCGTGCGGTATAAGAGGGGGCCTTTGAAGCAGGTGGACGTAACCCACAACGTTGAAAATCTTAGTGGGTGTAGCCTTATTGGGAAGATGTATTGTAAATGTTTTATGGTGATTTTCATGATCTGCATATCTAAGAAGACATGTGGAATATAATGAGTTAATAGTCTCTTGCAGGTAAAGTATGTGACCTTTGTAGAGTGAAAACTATTCAAATAGTCATACCTTATGGTCATGGGTGGGCATGGGAATTTACTTGAGTTAGTGTCTATTTTACAAAAACAAACTTTGTGGGTGAGATAAAAATATGATGGGTGGATGTAACCCTAATTTGATTTCGATCCCTTGGGTGGATATAACCCAGTGATGATAATAGGTGGATGTAACCCTAGTAACAAAATTAGCTTATGGTAGATAAAACCATGCTCTGTAATAGGTGGATAGAACATATACTACTGTTATAATTACATACTCTTACATTCTTTTAAAACATGGTTCTAGTTAAAACTGTTAGGTCATAGGAATTTCCTATAATCGTATTTCAAAATGGTGGCAATTTTGCAAATAAAAGGACCTCAAGCCTCCCTTATTCAGCCTTGCATCTATTATATTTGTATTCTGCGTGGTGGCTTACTGAGTATCTTGTACTCACCGTTGCTCAATTACTATAATTTAGTAAGTAAGAAGGAGAAGATCAAACCCCCACAATCATATAAAGGATTTGACAGGACTAGAAGATGATGAGGCTAAGAACTAGGTCGCAGGCCCTAGTTGATTGCCTGTGGGAATATGCTGAGGGTCCCACCCATGTGATGTTTTTGTTTTCGCTACTGCTCTTTAAAGATTTTGGCCTGATCAGCCTATGTGTAAGTCTATTATTATATTAGTTACACTTCTACAAGATATGTATTTTGATGTTCAGTAATATATCTGTGAGCACTATCTATTAGTCCAAGGAATAGTGTGGTGGAATCACAGAGGATTTTAGTTCAATAAATCCAGGTTTGACATCACCATCGACCTCTTCGCCGCCGACTTCCGGTGCTGGAGACAACACGCTACTGATACCCCTCTGCTCTCCACCACCATCTTGCTCATCCACTGCTCAGCAATCGACGATCGTGCTATCCTGCTCTACTACTGTTCAATGAGCTCCTCTCCCCCCACTTCTCTGCTCAAATTTGTTCAGCTGTTTTACATGCTGGCATATTTAGTGTGGTTACCAATCTGTGTTAGGTGAATTCATATTTTAGGTTAAAATTGATAAGTTTTGGAGGAAAATTAATTTAGGAAGCTGCTTTGTGTGCTTTGTGCCTAGATTTTTTTCTCAATGTAGCTATTGATCTCTAGTTTTGATTTGATTTTGGCAGCCCCTTTTGTGTGCTTGATATTTGCCTCAGTGGCTATTAGCATGAAGTAGCTTTTGAAATTTGTTTAGTGATTTCAAGTAGTATTGATGCATTTTTGCATTTTTTTTTGTATAGCCATGGTGCTTAGTTTTACAAATTTTAGACAATTATCTCATTTTCTACTATTGTTTCTTCAATATTTGTGAACTGCAGTTATATATCCTATGCAAACTGATCCTACTATGCAGTTAAGAACAGGGCACCCATTCTAATTAGTAAAACTAATACACTAAATTTCTCATCATTCCCCGCTTAGTTTTAGCCTAGATCTTTACATGGAAACAATTTCTAGAAATTGTCCTTGTTTGCAATGAAAAATGTCATTGTTTGCAATGGAAATTAAAATTTTCTTGGAAGTTCTAGTATATGCAGCTTTGTTCTTCTTTAGTCTGAAAATAGTAATACATGCATGGAGAGTGATTCTTGATCATATCTTTATTTGCAATGGAAATTAAAGTTGCAGATCGTCTAGATATAGAATACTAAAATATGATATGCTTGTCATTTCATCTATTCTGAGCCTAGTGTTATTGACAATCCCTCGTGTGTTATTGTACTCATAAAATTGGCTTCTTGTGGACTTGCAGAGGTAGCTGGCTGAAAAAGCTCATGGCTCGGCTTCCATTTTGGGTGGTGATCGGTTCGGCTTAAAAGCTCATAGCTTATGGCTGAAAACATTGTAGCTGGCTGAAAAAAGCACTATAGCTGACAGAGACTTATTTAGCATAATTAAATTTAAAAAATTTAAAAATATAAAAAATATGTTAGCCCATTACGTATAATACAAACAAATACGGGAAAAAAGAACCGGCAAAAAAGCTCAACAAAAAGCCAAAAGTTCAGAAAAAGACGAAATTTATGAATAGTGAAAAATAAGCCAGAAGCCGAAGCCGAATTGATCAGGGTTGTTTGGTTTTTTTTCTGTGGCTCTCATTTCCACGTCTTTGACGCCGCACTACTCAAACTGTTGCAGGTTATAACATTTGTATATTTGGTGCCTTTCTTCACTCATATAGGCTTCATGTGCCATTACTTGTACTACTTTGATGTGTCTATTTCTTTGCTTTGCCCAGTTCCTATGATTGGTTCTAGATTCATATTTTGTATGTAGTGTGCTTCAAGTGCATACAAATACGCCCTATTCCAACTTCTGGATTCTAGTTTCAGAAGTCAAAAGCCGTTTGGAATGCATTGGTTTTTTAACACGGTTTTTCCTTTACCCTTTTTCCCTATTTTTTTCCCCTTTTCATTTGCATGATCCATAGAGATATAATGATATTTTTTTCTATTTTTATTCATTTTCTTTAATTTAATATATCAAAAAAGCTAATAACTGCTACAATGTCATTTCTACTAAAAGTTATAACCTTTTTCAACCAAGGAAAAAGAAAAAGAAAAAAAATCATGTTAAAAAGCTAACATATTCAAAACGACTTTTAATTTTTGGAAGCTAGAAGCCGTTTTGAACTGGGCTACTTGGAAAGCCTGCCATGTTGTGTTGCGTCTAAATTGTGTTCCACACGTGTCTGACAGCCGTGTACGTACTCCGTTCTTTTGCTCCTGTTCTTTTTTGCGGGCTGGCTAGGGTACTAACCATTGTGGAGTAATCGATTTGCTACATACTAATTAGAGTTGGAAGGCATTTTGTGATCTCTGAGTTTGTTTCGTTTGGACAAGCTAGCGCCTCGACGTATAGCCAATTGGTCAAATGGATGACAGCTGCTAGGCAGAGATCCTCTGTAGATGGTACTGTCGTGTAACCCATGTAAGCTAGCTAACAAACCATTCTAACTTAAACAAAATCAATTTTTGTCAAAAATCAAAATTTGATTTGAATTCTCGTTTCTCTTTTGCTCTCTTCCTTCCTAGCCCTAATCCTCACGAATCTTGACGCAAATCACCTTCAAATCCCTACCATTGCTGCTTGAACGGGAGGATTTTTCACGGTTACTGTTCATGGCGAAAAATCCACCGCCGCCTGGAAATATCGCCGCCACCCACCCGTTTCTTCGCTGCCAAGCCGCCTGGACCCCTCCCGCGACTTCGAGTCCCTGCCAACCCACCCCGCCTGTCAGCGCGCCGTACCATTGTCTGCCGCGCCCTGACATCGCCCTGGCACGGCCGCAAGGTGTGGAGCGCCACTGACCGTCCGCCGTCGTTGTTTCCACCCCGTTCGCGCGCCTTCCTCTCACGGCCGACCTGCCGCTTCCTGACACCCCCTTGACCGCCGCAACGTCGCGCCTAAGACAACTCTGCCCGCCTTGAGCTCCAAGCCGCCGCCACCGAAAATATCCCCTCCCCCTCTCCGGCGCAACCACCTTTCTCCACCTATTTAAATCGCCCCAAGCCCTCCATTGAGAGCCATCGACCTCTCTGAAGCTCCCCAAGTACCCCCAAGCAACCCTTCTTTCCCCATTGTAGGTAATTGCCAAAATTCCCCAAATCGAAGCCCTAACCCAATGTCGATCGCCTGCCCCTCCATTTTCCGATTCCCTCTGCCTACAGCCTCTCCATAGCCCTAGAAGTAAATCCCAACCGCCAATTTGACCTCCCAACTACTCCTCTTCCCCGGCGCCAGTCACTCCTCTACCGCCATCAACCCCACCATGGCCAAATCAACCTAGGCCTCCCGAGCTTCGGCCAACTCCTCTCTAAGCTCCCCCACACCCCAAGGATGCCCTAGCACCGGCCCAATTGGCCAGAACCCCTCCCAATCGCTCGCCTTTTCAAAATCGGCCGTGGGAGAGATGACCTCGCCGCCGACGAACGCCGCCTCCACCGACCCTCCAACCACCCAAAATGGAATACCCTCACTCCCAGGAACCCGCCCATGCCTTCAAATCGCGTCGCAAAATACCCTAGCTCTGTCGCCGTTCGCCGCCCATTCCTCTGCTTCCCCTGCGCGCGGACCGAACGGGGAAGAAGAATAGTGCACATGCACTGTTCCCCCGACCGAGTCAACCCGACTCGGCTGACCCGAGTCCGCTCGCCCATGCCGGACGCACCCGACCGAGCCAGACCGTTGTGGTCGCGCCGAACCCGCTCGCCCGGACCCGATGAACAGTGTCGACCGGACCTGATGAACAATACCTGACCCAAAGTCCAAAAATCCATGTTTATACTCTCTAGATCCGTTTCGAGCCCGCCAACCCAAATTTCAGGCCCATTTTCCCATATAGCCCTCCTATAAGCCCAAAACCCTATTTATTTGAATTTATCAAAAAAAAATTTATTTCGTTTCTTTGTTCCTAGCTCAATCCTTCGAGCGTGGGACTAATTTACTTTATTTTGCGTTAGTTCTCGACATCGAAGACCACCCGGAGTAGGAAGGAGAAGGTCAAGCTCAAGTTCAAGAAACCGAAGAATCCGAAATTATCGAAATCGTAGGCTGCAAGGCAAGTCACACATATTTTTGAACATGTTGATCCTACATTCCCTAAGTTATTTATTTACTTGTATTTTCATTATGCTATTTGTGCACTGTTATTTTATGTACACTAAATGCTTAGAATGACATGATACTAGTTCATCCTACCACCCGAAAAAGCCCAGTCTAATTTGATGGCCATATTCACCTTGACAAGACATAGTAATATTAATTATAGTAATAATGTGAATATGATAGCTTAGAGAATCAACGTCTATTGTTACTAAAGATTTGGTATTTATTTGGGAAATGGTTTTGGAGTAAGCGAGGCTCGCTGGATCCTGTGACCTAGAGTGAAGGCAAATGTTGCAAATCAATGGGAGTGTTAAAGCACTGGACAGGTTTGTAGAAGGGAATTTGCCACCGGTGAAAATACAAGGACTAGACCCTTATGCTGAGTAAAGAACATAGTGATCGCCCAACCACAAGCGTTGATACGTCAAACCTGGTCTAGTAACTGCTCAAATTCGATTGAATCTCTACATATGCGGTTGGAGGCAAAGTGTGAGTCCATACGGAAGGGAGCAGAGAAGGGCCGTATGGAGGTTGGCGCCATTGTTGTTTTTATTATTGATTTGATTATCAGATGTCCACACAATAGTAGGCTGAGATAAGTCAGAGGTTGTGGGCTGGGCTTGTTGAGGAAGTCTACTAGGTAGAGGCTATATAAAGAATCGAGCAGTGAACAACCTTGTTTTCTTAATTCTGTCACGGGAATTAAGAAATCTTGTGGGTAAAGCAGGGCAACTTTGCAAAGTCATGACCAATTGTATTCGAATACGCCGTGCTTCCGGTAAATGAATCTGTGTTTAATGGGTGAATCCAATAACGAGGCATAAGGAGATTTGGAAAGGATTTGGTAATGTTGGTGGTATGATAATTGAACCTTGAAAACCCCCTAAAGTTTATAGAAAGTTACGATTTTATGTTTAAAACCTGTTTATAACTAAAGCTGCATCCACATAAAATAATAAGCTTTTCACCATCATTTGATGTACCCTGCATGTAGCTACTAGTAATCTCCGTGTGACTTGTTGAGTACGGTAGTTGTACTCATACTTGCTAAGAACATTAACAGAAATAGCCAGCAATAAGGAGGCAGACGAAGGCGAGGAGGTGGAATTCGACGAGATCGAGGATACGTGAAATTAGGGTCGTCTTCCGCTCAGGCGTGCCTGTGACGTCCTTTTTCTGTAATGTATCCAAGGGCCGTTTGCCCTATTGTAAAACTTAGATTTTATTCCTTTATATTGTAATAAAGCTGGCGTTTGTCTTAAGCATGTGTTGGCAATGTTATACACTCAATTGATGTAACTCGCAGCTGAACAGTCCTGGGCAGTTGCGAGGGTTTCATAATACTTCCAGAAATGGGGGTGTTACACTAACCCTCACTGATTGATCTCGTTGCCACCAACGTCTTAAATTATAGTAACATATACTAACATCCAAGTGTTGACATTGGCTCCTCCTCCTCAAAGGTTAGCCTGATCCACTATGCAAGTAAATTAAAAAAAATGTGGTTCTTTGAGAAGGTTTCTTAAAAGTGTGACCTGCCGATAGTTTTTCAAGAGTCAGTGTAGTTTTAAGAAATTTATTACTCTCGAGTTAACCAAGAGATGAGACAAATTAAAGCGGCAATAGATGTGAGTGATGTAGCGGCCATGAAATATATCTAGAAGGGAAGAGGATTTTCGGGAAAAATCAATGCAGGCCATAGTTTTAAGCAATTCATAAAAATTAAATATATCAGCATTAGTCACAAGATGTGTGTGTGTATATATATTATTTTTTTCTACTCCGGATACTTCTATATTTTCGACAATGAGAAATGATTCAAGTATATTAATGTGCAATCATATGCGGAGATCTCTAGACAGAGCCAGCTAATTTCATACGACAAACCAGTGCCACCAAATTTTTTTCAAACGAACATTGCTGACCTCTTAACGAGAAGAGTACATATCAGAAGTAGGCGGACATATATAACCTTTTGCATCCGTAGGCATTTGAATTTTGACATGACAAATGGTCCACGCATGGAGGAAAGAGAATAACGCCCGGGAAAGCAACGGTCAGCCCATACGTAGCTCTCATGCCAGGTCTTGGCATAGCATATGCCATGCATGTAGCCTCACATGCACATGGATTGCGACGTCGATTAAAGGCCTCCGTCGTGTCAAAGAGGAAAATCGCTCGAGCCACCCATTTGGTGTCATCCATTGTACACGCACACTCAACCACAAAGGTGACATGCTGCAAATGCTAATTTAGGTTTTAATTCCTAAAGAAAATAAATTCATGTTGCACAACGTTTCTGTGATTCTAAAATATTTCGCAGCATAAGAATACAACAACTGCAAGTCTATCTTCGAAGTTCGGTGTTCCAAAGTAATCGGATTCGTAGTTTGTATCGAATAACAATAGCTATGCTAAATGAAAAAAAATAACAATTATAATAGAGAACGTGGATATAAAGTGCAATGTATCATCATGAGCTATAGAGAATAGGACCACTTAGCTCTACCACTACCACCATTACTCAAACAAATCATAACAAAAAAAAGGTCTAAACCAAAAGCGCTGCAGCTGCTAGGCTATCCTGCACAAGCGTCCTCATTGTCGGTCGTGTTTCTACGAAGCTACCGTCACAACAGCTATGATTCTCTAACTAAATGAGCTTTACTTTCTGTACCACAGCATCATCACGTACTATAAAAATTAAAGACGCGACAAGCTGAGATGATACGCGGTGTGGCTACGGAAATAAGCTGTGGGTTAGCTAGCATGCGTGGCACAACCGTTGGCCTCTTGTGATTACGTGGTCCTGTCTAACTGTGGCTCATGAGGTGTTAGATAGGAGGGGGGACCATGCATTTTTTCCGGTGTGCGCGTAAGACGAGTCGGCGACGCATGCGGATTCGAGGGAGCGATGAGACGAGGACGGCGCTCTCGTGAGCCGGCCAGATGGAGATTGGGTGGCACGTAGAGGGGTGGTGTGGGGTTGGCGCTTAATTTGCCACAGCCGTTGTGGTTGGAAACGGGACGGGGCACATGCACGCACATGATCCACTCCGTTTCCTCACGGCTGCATCCAAGGTCTGTGGCCTGACTGGCATCTCCTGGCTTTAGGATGGGTTCATTTTAGCTGCTGGTTATAGTTTTAGCTGTTGGATATAGTTTATAACTGTGGATTATAGTTTTTATCATAGTGTGAGAGTTTATATACATGAACTGAATACTAATAAGTTGTTTTAAAAAGACTATCTTGATAAGTCACTTCGAAACGATGGTGGAGAAACTATCATGTTTGTTTATTTGAGAGAACCTAAAAGCTAAAAGGAACCCGGTCTTAGAGAGAGATCACACGGTACTCTCCAGAACCTCCTACAAGTTGCTGCTAGATGTGACAATTCATAGGCATATTGCTGCAAAGAAATATTTGCGTTCTCACCGACCCTTGTTTAATTTCTTGAAACGATTCACCGGCCCTTTTGCTTAGTGTAGTTGAAAATTTCAAAAAAAAAAAAAGTAGTTGAACATTGTTTTTTAAGGCAAGGAAGCCCTAGATCGAAGGGATTAATGCTCTAGATTATATTATATTATATTATATTATTGTATGACAGAACAAAAGTGGATTACAAAGTACCCAATTGTACAATTTGGACCTTCTACAGAGAATGAAATTACACAGATGTCTGAAAGAGTGTTGAGTCACCCATACATGCATTGAAGGATGATCGGGATCAATCTGTAACGCCTCTATTTTTGGGAACAGGGACGTCTTACCACCTGCAACAGCACAGGAATTTAGTTGTGGATAAAAGGAGTATCATGCCTGCTCACGAACAATTGAAAGAAGTTAATTTGATTAAAATAAGACCTAATGGTCAACTTTAGTAACAATACGGGCATATAAGCCCAGGACTTGACTTACATTCAGAAGAGCTGAAGAAAACTCCACAGGAACGCTTGAGTGCAGATATAACCCTAACACAAAAATTTGCATCATCCTCTTTTCTTCTAGTATCTATTGTGGCGGAGACATTGCAAGACTGAGTACCAACAACTGTACTCAGTAAATCACATGGGGAAATACTATATATCTACTTGTCAGGATTCTCAAGAGAAGGGAATATAGTTGTTTTATTATGAGGTGGATGCAATTTTATTTGCAAACAAATAAAGTTAAAACAGTTCTTCTTAAGATCAGGGGGTTTTCTGTTAACAGTCAAAATTCACAATTACTCATTTTAACAACATCATAAACTCTACTTATGCCTTGTTGTTGGAATCACCCAATTAACACAACTTCATTAACCGGAAGCACGGCGTATTCGAATACCATTAGTTTCACTCTGCAGAGTTGCTCAGTATCCTGTCATCTTACATCCTGTAGAGTTTCAATCGAGTGAGTAGCTACTAAACCAGTGTTGACAAGTCAACTCCTGTGGTTGAGCGTTCACTGTGTCTTTTACTTAGCATAAGGTTCTTGTCCTTATATTTTTCACCTAAGGCACCGACCACAACTTCCACTGTGCTCAACAGCACCATCACCACCATTCCAAACCAGCCTCCACCCTAGGGTAAGGTCTTGGATGGAGGTCACATCGTGGCTTTCGCAGCGCACCCTTACACTAGTACCAATTTTTAAATTCTACCGGCCAACGGCCAAAATCACTTAATAGTACAAAATGTTGAATGAGATGATATATAAATATTTATACAATATTTTATTTTTTACTAAGGCTGTCAAGGTGAATATGACCATCAAAGTAAACAGGGCTTTTTCAGTGGCAGGATATAACTAGGTACCATGTCATTCGAAACATTTATTGCACATAAAATACCAGCGCACAAATACATGATAATGGAAATACTGATAAATAAATAATAGACAAAATGTAGATTCAACATGATCAAAAACATGTGACTTTCCTTCTTTCTGTTGCTCTTGATCTTCTTGACCGGCTTCAAACTTACTTCATTTGCCTTTGCTGTCCTTCAGTTGACCAACTCGCTTGGTCCGTTCACTGGCGTAGAAAACGAGGTCAAACAGGTTCCTGCCTTGCAAGATGCAAGCTGGGAACAAAATGCAATTAAAAACAAGAAAGGACATAAGAGGAAATGGGTTGGGTTGGGTGGTCGGAGTTCAACGATGCTTGGTTGACTGACAGGGCTATAATTGGATTAGATAGGTTCAGGTCGATCAAAAAGGCTATATATGTGTTGGACAATTTTGGGAATAGAAGATAGGCATTTAGAAATGGATGATTGATTATTGAATTGGGTGAGTTTGGGTTTCATCAAGATTTGATTTGACAAAACGGAGGTCGGAAATGGATTGACGAGGTCGAAACGGTCAAAACGAAGGTTTTTTTGCAAATTCGGGTTCAGATGAACAGTAACAGGTTTGACACTGTTCATCGCGGGTCGGGTAGCTATAGTACCGGGTCTTTCACTGTGCAAAGTGGATTGGGTTCAAATAGTAGCGTGTCGGTTTCGGTGAATAGTAGTCTACAGTATCGGGTTTAGCCCAAAAACGTGCAAGCAAACGGCCCAACCGGCGCGCGAGCGCTGACCGTTGATGGCAGCGCGGACGGGCGAGATTGAGCCACACCATCGTCTTCTTCCTCCTCCTCCTACCTCCTGGCGCTACAGGATGACTAAGCAGAGGAGTGATGGCGGCGGCCAATTGAGCGCCGGCGAAGGTCGCCGACGGCAACCAAGATTATCTATGGGCTCCTTAGGGCCTTGGGGTCCCATTTTCGGAGTTGGCCAAACTTGGGGAGCGACAAATTTGGCCAATGGTAAGAGGAGGTAGTACGGTTCAGGGCATGATACAAGGTGGCTGTGATGGAGTTCAGACAAGGTGCTAGGGTTTTTAACCAACTACGGAGTAAGGCAAACTCAAAGGTAGGAGCGGCTTAGGTTGGGATAGCTCAAATTGAGCTGTCCACGGTGAAGTCCCTCCCGCCGGTGAGGGCTCACGCCGCCAGAGCCCTAGGGTTATGCTCGTGCTAAGGCGAGCTCCGTAGTGTAACCGGGATGCTTTGGAGATGCTAAGGGCAAAAGTAATTGAATTTTTATTGAGAAATGAAGGGGATTGCAAGGAGGGCTTACCAGCGCAGGGAGACAACGATGTCAGTGATGGCGAGCAGAAGAAAGCAATTGGCTGCTTGGGAGGGTTGTGTGGGGTGGCGTGAAGCTCGTGGTGGTGGCAATTGAACCTTAAAGGTAGCACTGGGCGGTGACGACAGTAAGGCGGTTCGACGTGTCTCTTGTGCAAGGATGGAGAGAGGTAGCATCATGAAGAGGAGTAGGGGAGGTGGCAGTGGTTTCCTGCAAGCACTGACGAGGAAGTGAAGGCTGCAGTACGACACGGGTGTATGCAACAAGGAAGAAAGGCGGTGTGCCACGGTGGAGAGAGAGCTCGGGCACAAGCCAGCGGCGCGCGAAGCAAGGAGGGAAACCGAGCTAGTGGCTGACAGGTGGGACCTAGTGTCAGGTCGGTGTAAACGCGCAAGCAGAGGCAGCCGCAAACTGGCAAATCAGCGGCGCAGCACGAGGAAGCAACAGAACAGAGAGGCGGCAGAGCACGGAGGCGACAGCGAGAGGAGAAAGCAAAAAATACCAAAAGGAAAAGTGGAATTTCGCTGGGAATTGACAAAAAGGGAAAGAAATCAAATTTAAAATAAATTCAAGAAAATTTTCCAAATTTTGGAAATTTTTGGGTTGTTTCACAATCTCTAGTCCACACATCGGGTTTCCCACGCTGGAGAATCCTCGATACAAATGGCAGCGACATTCTCACTGGTGATCAGCGGTGTTTGGATGTAGAAGAGAGGGCCTCTTGAGCAAAAAGCAGTAGAGCAACTAGACATTGAGATGATGTGTTGTTGGCTTCTTTGGGGATCGACAACGCCAACATTGAAGTTCCTAATGAACTACCAGGTCGTGACGCCCTTTACTATCAAGGGCCACTGATTTAGGGGTCATCAACCTCAGCATAGTACTATTGGGTGGTTGTGTAGATCTGCATGAAATCCATAGAAGATTTTTGGGATGCTTCTGAGCAGTCAGGGCGAAAAATCCTTGACAGAGACATAAGCGGCCACTCGCCAAAGTAACAATAACGGTGACAAGCACCTACAACAAATGGATGAGGAACGACGAAGGTAGGGATGATATACAGAACTGATCTAGTGAATCCCCTACTAATTTCCGCCAAGAATGCCGAAGAAGAGGGCAGAGGGGCCAGCGATAGCTATGAAGTGTGAAACCCTGGGGGAGTTTGGGTGCGATGTGGAGCTCAGAGTTGGTACATCTTATTACATCGAGTGATGGATCAAATTAATGGAAGCCCAATGATGAATGTGCAGACTTATTTATCGATATGGTTGCTTTCCTTATGAGTTAGACAAATTGGTAATATTCTACGATGATGAAGACTTTAGATAACATCATAAGTTGATCGTCGTCAAGTTAAGATACGGGATGAACGATGGCAGCATAGGTTGATGAGCATCAAGTCACGATCCTGAAGAAGAGATAATCATAAGTTGATCATCAAGTCAAGAGAAAACCTAACATGTGTTGATAGATGGCAAATAAGGATGCATCATATGTTAATGCACATCAAGACAAGGACCCAGACTTGAATTGAAGATGTTCGTCATTAACTTCAAGAGGACGTTCAAGATAAATGTATACCTAGCATATGCTAAAGATGTGTTCATAGTTTTTTATCGGTCTTAGTGTTTGGTTGGATGACATGATTGCTAGTATAGTTTACCATATTATTAAGAGAGATCATGTCTAGTAGCTTGAGTCTCATCATATGTTGGTAGCTCAATCTCACTTGCTCTAGCTCTCCGTAGCATGATGCTAGTGTTTACAAATATGTTTCGCAAATAGTTATAGCTCATACATCTAATCCATGTTGCATGTCACTAGATTTTGCAAATGGTTTGAGTCCATGTACCCAATCCTTGTGGCATTATTCTAAATTGTGCAAATGTGTTTTGCAACATGTTGTGAATCATGCTTTAACTTTTGTTTACATAGTACTATAATTTGCGATTGTGTTAAAGTACATACAATCTGTCTCTACTGAAAATTGCAAGGCAATATGACCAGCTCTACATGAGCAATCAGACTGGCCTATAGTATGACTGCTCTATATGTGGCGGTATGACCAGGCTGGTATGACTAGCATGTTGGCAGTCTAACTAGCCATCAGTTGGCAGTTAGACCGGCTCATGGCAAGCAGTCAGACTGGCATGGTATGACTGACCTTGCGGTAATACTGAGCATTTGTTACCGATAGTTATTTTCAGATAGCTCCATTCTTTTTGTGGTTGGTGTGGTCAGACCGATCTGTGTGGTGGTCTGATCCGCATGTAGTATAACCGGCCCTATGAGGGCAATCAGATCGGCCGAATCTTGTAAAGGCTAGTTGTCTAGCCGTTGTGAAGAGAGCAATAGTACTGATCATTTGCCTGTAATAGTATCGTACTTCCTGGTTTTTACTCTCAATGGATAATTTCTTTGTGTGGGGTATAAATACCCCCTTGTGATCGGTTCAGGAAAGGTTGTTGATGCCCAATTCTACATTCTTGAGCTAGTATAAGCTACTTCTCACAATTGTGCATGTGTTGCACCTTGTGAGTAGAAGAGAAATTTTTAGTTGCATGTATTGCATCTAAAGGAGGATTCTATATCCACTTGAGCTTGTACACTTGTTGCACATGATGAGAGTCAAGCAAGCGGCTTGACTTATTACTTTGGAGGTTGCCAACTCCTAGATGACGTTAGAGGCGTTATATTTGATGATCTTCTCAAAGAAGCATGTGAGAAGGCCCAGCGTTGTTGTGAAGGTTGAAGCTCACATACCTAGAAGGGGAAAGATCTACCACTAGTGAAAAGTGAGGTGATTGGGTTAATTCATGGAGCCAGTGCAATTCATTTAAGATTACCTGAATGTGGACTAGGGGAAACCAGCAAGTTTTTAAACACCACGGTAAAACATCATGTGTCAATTATGGTTTACTTTCTTCATCTCAATTTACATACTTAAAATTTATATTCATAGAGATTAAATTGATTGATTGTCATCCTAGGATTGCAAACCTCGACATAGACTTAGAGTGGTGGCGCAATTAGATAAATCTAGCTGATTTAGGCCTTAGTTGTGCAAAACCAATTTGATTTATGCTTTTGCACATAAATTCAATTTTAACCAAAGAGTGAATTTTGAAAGTGCCTATTCATCCCTCTCTAGTCGGCCTACTGGGTCATACAATTGTAGCGGAGATTGGTCTATTATTTTACTAGGCTTCACCGCTTAGAGATAAAAGGATGGCAACTATAGAGGTTGTGCACCCCGGTAGGATTTCACATTTTGATAGCACAAATTATGCTTATTGCAAGGTTAGAATGTCTATATTTCTAAAGTCCATGCATCTTCAAATATGGAGAGTTGTTGATGAAGGTTTTGTTATACGTATTGGTCAACAATACTCTACTCAAAGGGAAGAACAAAACTTGCAACTTGTTGCTCAAACATTAAATGCTCTATTTAGCACATTGAACGCGGATGATGTCAATAAAGTGAGCAATCTTGATAATGCTCATGATGTTTGGACGGCACTTATAGAAATCCATGAGGGAATATCCTTGGTCAAGGAAGCTAAATTGTATAGATTGAGGATAAAATTTGAGAACTTTACTATCTTGCCTCGTGAGAGCATCAATAAGATGCATTCTAGGTTGAACAACATAGTAAATAAGCTCAATGACTTATCTTGTGAGCTAACCAATATTAATATTGTGTGCAAGATGCTTAGGGCTCTATCGAAGAAGTACGAGACATTGGTGACCTTATTCCTCAACTCTTTCGATTTGCCAACAATAATGCCCACTGGTATCTTGGGTAATCTCATTACCAATGAGATGTATAAGGATAAAGAGGAGATCAAGGAGATATCCTCATCATCAAGCAAGAAAATCAAGCATTCAAGGCCAAGCATGAATCAAGTGATAATGAGAATGAAGACGCCAATGAGGGAATGACCACTCTAATGAAGAAAATCATGAAAAGGCGTGGCTCACAAGGTGAGGGCTCAAGAATAAACATATACTATAAGATAAAGCACTACAAGACCATCAAAGGCTTTGAATGTCAAGAAAAGAGACATTGCCTCAAAGTGTCCAAGCAAGAAAGAGAATGATGATAAACCCAAGTTATCATCAAGATGGAAGAAGGATGGCAAAAGTAGAGACTTGTCGGGTTTCCATCATGGAAGATCCATCAACAACCTCCAACAATGATGAGGCTCCATTACTTTTTGACATGTCCATATGCTTCATGACAAAAGGTAACAATGAGGTAAATAATAATGAGCCCTCTTATGATGAATTGATGGATATATTAGAGGAGCTTAATGAGTATCTTGGGAAGGAGAAGGCTAAATTCAAAACTTTTAAGAAAGAACATGTCTATCTTCAAAATAACTATAAAGTGCTAAAAAAGATCATGATTATCTCCTCCTCAAGGACTTCATTAAACCTAAGGTGGATATAGGCATTCTATGTAATTTATTAGATTGTATACCATACATAGCTCCTAGCTATTGTATTTCATCTAAGGTTAGCATATGAACATACTTCTATTTCTTTTATGCATTGTGAGACTAACTTTGTAGAGAAAAATAAAGAGCTCAAGAATCAAGTCATTAAGTTGAACCTTACCCTGGTGCTATTAAGGAAAGGCTCCTCTTGATAAACTTTTGAGTAATCAAAGGAAGTCAAATGACAAGATGGGAATTGGTTTCATCTCCAAGAAGGAGAAAAGCAACCGAAAGCAAAATAGGAAACAATTCAACAATATCAAATGCTTTGATTGTCATAAGAAGGGTCACTTTGCCTCGGTGTGCCCTAAGAAGATGGATGACAAGCAAATGTCATCAGGGAAGAGGCAAGCCGACAATAAGCAAGGTAAGAAGACAAAGAATAGAAGCAAATGTCAAACTTGCTACAATTGTCAAGATCATCCAATGGGTAAAACTCATAAGCCTACTCTTTTCAATGAAAATTATTTGCTTAGAAAAGATAAAAATGGCAATGTGTTTGCTAGATATGTTAGTTCACTAAAATCTATTATGAAAGTCATTTGGGTGCCTAAATCTATTATGACTAAGATTCATGGGCCCAACCTAGCATTGGGTACCAAAAGATGCTCAAATACTTAATATGTAATTGGAGAGGCATTGGAAGTTTAGTTCAATCATGAAGAAATATATTCCACCATGTGCAAAATTGTAGTCAAGCCCGATGATGGTCATTTTATATCAAGAATCAATGCTATCTTGGTAACACATATCTACATTGAAGTATCTAGCCTTTTGCTTGTGAAGGTTGCGTTGGATGAAAAATCTTTTCAAAAGAGTGTTCTTACTCTTTTTTTCAAAAACTTCATCATTGCAATATTGAGCAAGACATAGAGTGGAGTATTAAGGGGGTGCTAAATCATAATCATATATATCACATCTCTAAGTGTGTCCAAAGTAATTAAGTGCTATTATTGATTTTTCAAAATTGAACTCTTTAGCCAAAAGTCAAAAAAATGAAATTTATTGGTATATCTTGAAAAAAAACTAGTTGAAAAAGTATATAAATACACTTCAAAGCTTTTCCAAAGGTTTTGGCCTTAAAAGACTATTTTTCAACAAAAATGACTTTCTAACCCAAAACTAGCAATATGGTATTTTATTTTGGTTTTAAACTAAAAAATTGCGCAAAACAAATTCTAAAAGGAATTTGAAAAGTGTTAAATACCAAAACCTAGAGTTGTCTATTTCAAACATTATTGGTATTCAAAAGTTTTATAAAAGGCCAACTAATCAGAAGATATTTGGTTTTGAAACTCATCTAAAATTCCAGTTTGACCTAAGTGGTTACAATCTAGCACTTAAGTGAGTTTTGTCATTGAACTAAAATTATTGATATATATTTGTCCATAAGGGTATTTATAACTCATATATGAAAGTAGATGCTAAAATACCCTCATATGCTTATTTTGGCAAGTTTGAAGAAGAAAATCATGAAAATGAGTTTACTTTGAAAATCTATCTTCAAAAAGGTTTTAAATTTGGCATATAATTGAAAATACTCCAAAAGTGGTTTATGTTCCTTTGTAAAAAGCTTTGGAGCAAATTACATCAATACTTAACTTCCCCTCAAATTCTCATCTCTCAGAGTGCATTCTATTGCACCTCGATCTGACCGGCCCCTTGCCAGCGGTCTGACCAAAGTCTCATATCGGTCTAATCGAGTATGCCCAGCAGTCTAACTGCACATTTGCCAGAGGTATGACTAGGCCCAGAGAGCTTTGGCTGACTTTGTCCAAATTGTTAATTTCCAAATTGTAAACACCAAAGTTTATGCATAGCATCACGTCCCCCACCAAAACCGCTATCGCGGTATCTCCTTAAGTGCATCCACAATGTTTAGAGGCTGCATAGCCTCTAAGCTGGGACCCGCAGACAGCTTCTAAGCTTATCACTATTCTATGCAGTGTGCAATGGTGGAGGCTGCTTCTAAGCTCTTCTCTCACATCCTTTGAGACGGTTTTTGGATACAATGTGGTGCTCTACCTAGGGCTGTAAAAAAAGCTCGAAGCTCGCGAGCTACTTGAGTTCGGCTCGTTCTAGGCTCGGTTCGAACTTTAAACGAGCCGAACTCGAGCTTGATCTCGAGCTCGCGAGCTTCACCGAGCCGAGCTCGAATAGTTCGCGAGCTCCGATTCAAGCTTAAATAGTAATACATATTAATTTTTACCGAGCTTTCTCGAGCCGAACTCGAGCTCGAGCTTTTCTTATTATTAAAAATTAGTGTGTATTTGAATTATTTTGACTGTATCGAGCTTCCTAGAGCCGAGCTCGAACTTAAAAATTTTTATTATTGAAAAATAGTGCATAATAAATTATTTTAATTGTTATCGAGCTTCAACGAGCCGAACTCGAGCCTACTCGAGCTTAGGCCGAGTCGAGCTCGAGCCTAGATCCAGGCTCGGACCCCAACTCGAGCTCGGCTCGAGCTTCTACCGAGCTCGAGCCTGAAGGCCAAGCTCGCTCGAGCTCAACTCATTTACAGCCCTAGCTCTACCGGTGCACTGGCATGGGCGAACTCAACCCGGCTGCCTTGTCTTCAACATACCAATGCAGCCTCGGGTATGTTCTCTCCCGTCGCGACCACGAATCTTCCCGTCTGACACGTGCTCGGTCGCTCCTAGAGGTGGGACTTGGGCCGGGCTTCTTTGGGCCAGCCCGAAGCACGGCCGGCACGGCCCGGCCCGACACGTGGCGGGCCGTGCCGGCACGGCACGAACGGTGGGCCAGGCTGGGCTTCAAAATCCGGCACGATGGGCGGCACGGCACGGCAGATTGGGCCGTGCTCGGGCCGGCACGGCACGAAGAGCACGGTTGGCCAGAAACTATTTAAAATTGATTTCTTAACTATAGTAAATTGTACTCATGATTCTCCTTGAGCTTTTCTATTTGACTAGTTGGGTAGGCCTATGCTAGATTGTCGGGCGATGTCCACGTACGACATAGTCTAATTTGCACCAAGATATGCATTCCATTGGACTAGATGACCAAGTTCGAAGGTGAAATGGCATGAGACAATAGAATCGAATTTTAAGTAGGTTTTTAATAAGGCGGATACAAGAGAAAGGAAGATAGCGGCCACCGCTACCATTGTCGCTATCGCTTTTGTCGTGTATAGTTACTTTGGGCTGGCACGGCACGAACGCTGGCACGGTGGGCTTTGGGTCGTGCTTGGGCCTGGCCGAATACGAGGCGGGCCGGCACGGCACGGCACGACGGGATGACTGGGCCGAACCGGCACGGCACGAAACGGCCCGAAGCATGGTGGGCCTGGGCCGTGCCGGCACGGCACGGCCCAATTCCCACCTCTAGTCGCTCCCCCTGTCCGCTCATCTCGTGCCGGGCGGTAAAGGGCTGTGCCGTTCCCTTGTCCACGGGCGACGCGCGTGCGCCGGGTCGATTCCACGACTTCCCTGGACTGAAATCCCACCGTGGGCCGGGCCGGGCCGGGCCGTGTGGCTATGGAACGGCGGGCACCCGCCCAGAGGCTCCCCTCCCCTCCCCTCCCCTGGGTCAAGACTGTCAAGCCTCCTCTGAGCAGTGACACTACACCAGTGCGCAGCATCCCACTTTCCCAATTCGCCGCAGCTGCAGCCATGGCATCGCCTCCCCGCCGCCTCCTCGCTCTCCTCCTCCTCCTCCTCCCGCTCCTCGCCTCCGCCGGCCTTGTCCTAGAGGACGGATACGCCGTCTCCACGGCCGCCGACCTCAACCCCCGTTCCCCCGCGTCCTCGGGAGTCCACCCCTACGCGCTCCTCCCGCGGCCCCGGACAGGGGACCTCGTCCTCCTCGACTCCGCCGACTCCGCGATCTACACCCTCGCCCTCGGCGGGGGCGAGCCTCCTCGGAGGCTCGCGGGGGGCGGCCGGGCCGGGTTCGACGACGGCGGCCCCGGGGCCGCCGCCTTCGACCGCCCCCGCAGCGTCGCCGTCGACGACGCCGACAACGTCTACGTCGCCGACCGCGCCAACGGTGCCGTTCGCAAGATCGCGCCCTCCGGTGAGTTCGGCTCACTCCTTTGCGGTGCTCTGTTTGTCTTCCTGCCTGCGCGCCTGGTCATTCCTTCGTTCGACCGCTCGTTAGGGTTTATGGTTTATTGCATGTGAGGACTGAAGAATGTTGGCGATGGATAGATAGGGCCCCTTTGTAATACAGCCACATTAATGGTCGTGTTGGAATGCTGTGCGCCTCTCGCTTTCGAGGTGATCAGGTCGGGTTGCGATGTTAATGTTGTGGATTGAAATTCTCCTCGCGATTTCGCTCCCCACAAGTGATATAACATTGTAAGCTCTCCAGAAATCAAACGTACATGATACATATGGTATAGATCGTGCGCTACTTATACATGTAGATAAATTGGCCAGTGTACTCCACTAGGACTTGGTCCAGGGTTAGTTGTGCGGACGACTTCTGTTCATGGTTGTGGAATCTTGATCCGTATCCTTTCACGATTCTAGAATGCTAATCCATGTCAACCCTAAAATGGTCCTACCTTGGATCCCGATCGTGACAGCCTTTCTTGTCTCTTTCCGTCTATATCTTCTCCCTTACTCTACCTAATCTCACCATTCATGCTTAAGAATTTCATACATGGAAAAGATAAGTTATCTAAGCTTTTTTTTTGCCAAAACATCTCATTTCTCCTTATTTCTTGCTATAAATGTCTCATTACTAGGATTTACTACTACAATTGCTGGAGGGCACTCATCAAGGACTGGTCACAGGGATGGACCTGCACAGAATGCTACGTTTTCTCCAGATTTTGAGCTTGTTTATGTTCCCAAAATTTGTGCACTGTTAGTTGCTGACAGAGGAAATCGATTGATTAGACAAATCAATCTGAAGCCAGAAGATTGTGCACATGAGACTCAGACAGGTAAATACTAAATGGACCTTCAACTTGCGTTAGCATTTCCCGTTACACACGATGATGAACTATTGTTCCAATACCAAACTGCTCTTGTTTTTGTTCTCATTACCGGGTATGTCAGCAAATTTTAGCTATTGTAGTGTCTGTTTGGGTTTACAATCCCAGTCCCTTTAATGGTTACCTGTGTGGAAAGTTTGAGAAACCATGCTGAATATTCTTCCAGCTGATACATCAACAGTGTATCACTTTTAGATTTAGTGATCATGTGTGCTCTCTCATCTGGATATGCAGCAGGGTTTTGCGTAGGTCCATGAGTGCAATCACAAAGACGTGTATGCATACCGACTAATTTATATAGCATGTTTGTTGGGTTCTGTTAGGTTAGGAGGTCAGACTAAGCACTTTTGCTGAAAATATTTGCCTAACTTTGTTATTCAATTTTGTTATGTTTTGCTTCAAATACTTTCTAGAATGCTTTGGAAATTCTTCCTTATTCTATTCAAACTATTTTGGAGATGAAAGCGATGAGAATGTGATATTTTCTCTTGTTTCTGGGCTCGAAACATTTGTTCCTGCAGTCTGCATATTTTGTCAGGAATACCTGTTAGTGTGATAGTGAGAATATTGATATAATGTTTGTAGACTCCCTGCTGAGATTCTGTTTGAGAAAACATATAATGTTCCTTTAAATGTCATATGTAGTTACTGGTCTTGCTAATGGTGTATTGTAAAAATTGTGAGGATACCACGCTATTGATATTCTTTCCATGAATTTACAGGTTTGGGAACTACGTCTGTATCGATCATTGCAATACTATGTGCACTGTTTGGTTCAGTTATTGGGTTCTTAGTTCGGCACTTTTACCCTATTAATGTGAGTGTGACTCTACTTTCGCTGTTACTTTAGAAAGGATCGATACAGTAATTAAGACAGTGTAACCTGAAACATGTAGGCAGGAAGTCTCCATCAACCGCTTTTTCAGCAGGATACGGAAGCAATACAAGAGAACCCAGAGGAAGGCCGCCCTGATCAGCTTCTCCGACATCAAAAGCGTAGTTGCTAACTCCATGCTTTATGCCCTCCTGCTTAAACTAGTTAGAGTTAGTGTTGGCTATCTTACTGTCGTGTTACCTAGTGTTAGGCTAGAGCGTGGAGTTCCCTGTAAACCTGCTCCTCCTCCTTCTCTTCTTGATTCAGACAAGACTGATACTAGTCCAGACATTGGTCTCGGCAACAAATCACTTCTCTCTACTGAGCATGTGGGGGATTTCATCAGCTTCGATGGAGATAACGGCACAAAGGAGGGTGATGAATCCGCCTTTGATGGAAGTGCCAATACTCAGGAGGATAAGGAGTCATCCTTTGACAGTGACTTGAGGGCGCTTCTAGATAATCCACAAGGCAGCTTTAAGAAAATAGATAACATGATCGAGGCCAACTTATCAGACTTTTCGGGTCAGGAGGAATACTGTACCTCAACTGTCAGTTGTTCTGGTGTAAGCAGGAGGTTGCATGGAGATAGTAAGGTTCTCTGAGCTTGACATTACCCGTAAGTACGCATGCTCTGGAAGTGAATATCACATGTGCTAGTACTTGCTGTACTAGAATAAGTAAAATTACTATGTGTGGACAGTATTCATATCATCTGTGGTAATGCCGTGCGAATGTACCCTGGGCATGATAAGTCCATGTAATGATGGTTACTACTGTTACTCTCGTGACGGAGCTTTATAATATCTCTAATTTATATAGTTTTGTGTGAATGATAGCATTCGTTTCACTGATTTGTGCTGTTGATTGCTTAAGCGACTTTGAGGCCTCAACATAAGAATTTCACATGAATGGGTTCAGTGCTCGCAAATTCTGGGAAAAATATCCGCGTTCTACAATGTCGTGTGAGGAGCTGAGACCTTGCTGCAAATCAAATTCGTTGGCAGAAAGCCGACGTTGGTTTGGTATCAGTCATCGCACAATTCACCATGATAGCATAACGTATGCTTACTATGAAGATCGATTGACGAACAAGAGCACCTGAACATGCTCACTCGTAAGCTTCTGCTTACACTGGCTTAATTAAATGGTATATATTTTTCTTAGTCCTGACTCCTGATCTTGTTTCGTTGAGACTGGGTGCTTGTTTCACAGTAAGAAACAGTATAAACTATCAACCCAACAGCCTGTGCGAGTCGGTTAAAAGCAGGTACATCCGAAACCGATTACCATTGACAAAATTTGGCCTTGAAGACTAGAATGACAAACATTTGTCATCTATTCTACATGCTTTCCTTCACAACAACAAACTTTTACATACTAGAAAACTTAGAAAATGAAGGTAGATTGAACTGAACAGCCTTAATTAAACCCCCTGTAACTGAACCCAACACCACCTCACCTACTGTGACAACAGTCTAGCCCTTAAAATGCAGATGAAACTTTCCAGGCTCCCCAACTTTCCAAACGAAGAACTGAGCCTAGCACTGCCTCCTAAATCCAAATACAAATAGGAAAGAGAGGATCCACATTCGCCATAGTCTAGAAAAGCAACACAAGCAAGTAAGCACTACAATTAGAAGCGAACCATCATTATCTATGTAAGTAGCCACACACAGACTTACTAAACTATTTCATTAGCTGTTAATTTACCCCCGCAAACTATTTCATCATTTGGTTGATGGTACGGGAAATTAAGGACTAAAAAGAAGGTAGGACTCAATACGCAAGTTTCTCCAAGAAAAATTTAGAATGCCCAACACAATCATCAAGAGAGCAGGAGAATAGATTCAGACAATCATTGGTAAGTGAAGCAAGCCGAGGGCTGTACATGCAAAGGGCTTTTCTTTCACACTGCAAGGTCTCCGGTGAGAACCTCCTTTCCTATCAAAATTGCCTATATAGAAATCACCCAAAACTTAAAATGACACACTTCAGCTTGCACTGCTGTAGACCTGTAGTTGTTCTGATGGTGGTGATGATTCATATTGGCTAGTCCAGA
This sequence comes from Dendrocalamus latiflorus, assembly GCA_017311315.1. Taxonomy (NCBI): domain Eukaryota; kingdom Viridiplantae; phylum Streptophyta; class Magnoliopsida; order Poales; family Poaceae; genus Dendrocalamus; species Dendrocalamus latiflorus. Next base: position 12,792,414 of record CM029654.1, on the reverse strand, counting down.
ACCCTGGACAGCGCAACCTTTTTAGAATGAACCATTCGGAGATTGGGACATTGGAATGTACATGCTTCGCAGCTAGTAAGTCCAGCTGAATAACTGGTGGCTTAGTCCACATAATCCAGTAAATCTCAGAAGGTCACACGTCCATGGTTGACAACCTCCCATTGAGATGAAACGCCAGTTACATTCTTGAGTAATCTGATTACTTCGTCAGTATCGTCGACATAGTACTTTGCCTTGCTGGGCTTTTGTCCAACTGAGCAAGCAAAGACCTCGGAAACTACGGGAAATGCAGAACTGGAAGCCATGCTATTGATGCTTTCAAACATGTCCTCATCAGATCGATCATTACCAATGCACATTAGAAAATCTGGTGCCTTTCCATTGTTGACCAGTGTGTGAATTAGTTTTTCTACAGCAAACCCTTTGCTAATTCCCTGCATGAGTAATGTAATTTTCAGTTAGTATGAGCCTTAACATGAGTGAAAAATAAAAGACAAAAGGTAGTAGGATATCCAAATTGCATATACCTGTGGTTTGACTTCTACAATAAAATGACCACACTTCACAACAACAGGTTCATTTGATAGCACCCTCTCCAGATGATCCAGTAATTCCTTTGCTTGGCAGGAACCAAAGTCGTGGTCTGCATCCAGATAGTGCCATACTAGAGCATTTTCCTTTGGCTCTATGAAGGATCCATCAGTTGTCTCGGTGTATACTTGCATGATAGGTTCAGCAATGTGCTTCCATTCACAATCTAGACTTGAATAGTTTGATTCCCATTCAGCTGCTTTGTTCCATCTGAGAACACATAAATCGTTCATCATACATACTGAATACTATGGAAGTATACAAATATACAATGTTGTATGAAACCGGAAAAAAATTGATTGAAATACCTGATAAAACAGCCATGTTCCGCAGCAATACCAAGCTTTTCACATGGAGCAAACCACTCATCAAGCGATTTTCGTCCTCTTCCACTGACTATAAATACATCGTTCTTTGGGTCATTACATAAGCTGTTAAGAATAGAAATGAGTTCTGAACTTGGAGCTTTGTTGATTGATGACTGGGGCACAAGGGTACCATCATAGTCGAGGAATACTGCCCTTCTGGTAGCTTTTTTATAAGAAGAAACAAAATGCTCCAAAGACAGCTTTCTAAAGCCAGGAGAAAGAGCGATAACTCTAAAATTCAGACCAAACCCAATAGCCCAACACCTTCGGCTGTAGTGATCTTTGCATGCCCTTTCCAGATCTTGATCAAAGCTGCGTGCCCAGTAAGCTACATCATGAGTACTGACATAGCGATAATGCTTTTCATGTCGCAGCCTTTTCTCAGATTCAGTCAAGTCTGTTGCACGGTATAAGGCATCAGCCACATCGTCGACACTCCAAGGATTTACCCTGAAAGCACCACTAAGAGATGGGGAGCAACCAACAAACTCCGACACAATTAGTGTGCTTGTGTGATGGGAGTTTTTGTCAACACCTCTAAGCTTATCCATCTCCTCATTTCCCTGCCGGCAAACAGTGTACTCATATGGTACTAAGTTCATACCATCCCTCACGGCATTTACAATACAAGAATCAGATGCAGCATAGAATGCAATCTTTTCATAAAATGGTATACAATAGTCAATAAGGACAACAGGCTTGTAATCGGCAGAACCATACTTAACATTAATCCTTTTGGCTACAGAGACAGCTTCTGTTATTGCTTCCTCCACATCCTTCCCTGCGCTTCTGGCTGGATTGACAATCTGTACAAGGACAACCTTTCCCCTAAGTTTTGGGTTCCTATCAAGAAGCTGCTCCAACCCAAGCAGTTTTAGACTGATTCCTTTGAAGATGTCCATGTCATCTACGCCTAACATCAGCATCTTTCCCTTGTACATTTGTTCGATTTCTCGAACCTTGCTAACTGTAGCAGGCAACTTTAAGATAGACTCAAGCCGACCAACATGGACACCCACTGAGAGGATCTTCAGGCTCACTGTTCGGCCAAAATACTCTATTCCAATGTAACCACGTTTTGATTCATAATGCAGGCCTAATAATCTGCTACAACAAGAAAGGAAGTGGCGGGCATAGTCAAATGTTTGAAACCCAATGAGATCAGCATTAAGCAATGACTTCAGGATCTCATCCCTTACAGGCAGCGTCCTATAGATTTCTGAGGAGGGAAACGGACTGTGAAGAAAGAAACCAAGCTTTATTCGGTGCAACCTCTTTCTCAGAAATGTTGGGAGAAGCATGAGGTGATAATCATGAACCCAGACATAATCATCATCTGTATTGATTGCTTCCATAACTTTGTCGGCAAAAAGTTTGTTGGCTCGGACATAGGCTTGAAACAGGGAGCGATCGAAGAGCTCACCTTTGTCAAGGCAAATGGGAAGCATATAATGGAAAAGTGGCCACAATTGCTGTTTACAGAAGCCATGATAGAACTGCTGCTGGAGATCAGAAGGGAGAAAAGTAGGTATGCATCGATATTCTCTAAGAAGCTTCTGTGCAACTTGATCCTGCTCACTGGGATCTACCTGAACCTTCAAACTACCCACATAGAGAACATCAGTCTCATTTGAAAAACTATCTTTAAGTTGCATGAGTAGTACATCATCATCCCTTGAGAAGGACCATTGCCCAGCTCCATCTTTCGTACAATTCAGTGGAAGGAAGTTGGCAACAATTATTTTCCTCTCAGCAGAAGATGCTGACCCAACTGAATCACCGTCACTTCTTGTATCCCAATCAGGATCAGATATAATGCCAGGAGAGGTCACCACACGAGGAAGAGACTTAAAAGGTTGCCAAAAGTCAACTCCATCTTCACAGCTCATTTCTAGAAGATTTGAATAAGACTTTGAAACCATGATTCAATGACCTTCTGTTGAAACCAAAATACTGACAAGCCAATCTGTTTAAGCCTTTATGTCAAAATACAATTGAATTCCTGTCAAACAGTAAAAAGAGTATATCAGATAACCTTGATGCCAGTTAACATATAACATGTCAAATAGTGTAATACCTCATGTCAAATAGTGTAATACCTCACTTTCGCTGAATTTAAGTTTAATTAATTAATTTGTATCTAATGTAATATATCTACTATAAAGAACAAACAAACACACGAATTAAAGATATACAATGTAAGGTTGTGATTCCATGCTAGCATGTTTTTCAATCTTCATGTCAAATAATAACCTATTCACGTTTTAAACTACAGACTTTTTCAGAAAATGCCCTAGCGCATGACAACAAACTGCAATAGGTTAATTACATAAAGTGGTTGAACTGACTGATTACATCCATTCTTGTATTAGAATTCAGAACCAACCAGTATGGGTAAATGTCAAATGACATAGAATTAATATGCTACTAGTTGAATGCCTGTGCGTTACTACAGATTTTTAAAATTTATCATACTACATGTTTTAAAACTCACAGGTGGTAAAAAAATTTAGAATATGTATACAAACATGTTCTAAAAGTTTTTAAATCCATCAAGTAAATCGGAAGTCATCGATCACACCTCGTGGTCATAAGTCGAAAGACATTGACCACACCCCATGATCATAGGTTGAGAGCCCTCGAGCACACTTCGTCGTCATAAGTCGAAAGCCGTCGACCATCGCTCATGATCGTAGGCCGGGAGCGATCAACCATCGCTAGTGGTCGTAAGTTGGCAGTAGTCGACGATCAATCGTGGTTCTAAATCAGGAGCCTTTGACAATGGTTTATGGTCGTATATCGGAAGCGACGACTACCGTTCGTGGTCGTAAGTTGAAAACCATCAAGGATACCTTGTGGTCGTAAGTCGGAACACATCGACCAGCACTCGTAGTCGTAAGTCGGAAGACATCGATCACACCTTATGGTTATAAGTCGTAACGCATCGACCAGTGCTTATGGTCATAAATTAGAAGCTGTCGATCATACCTCGTGGTCGTAAGTTAGAAATCGTCGACCATCGCGCGTGATCGTAGGTCGGGAGCAGTCGACCATCGCTGGTGGTCGTACGTTGGCAGGCCTCCGGTACGCTTGTGCCTTGTCGCCCGATTGTCAGCGCCAGCCTGCTCGGCCCGACTTCGACCACGGCCCCGATTTCGACCACTGCACCCTTCGACTTCGACCACGACCCTTCGACATTGACCACTTCCCCCGTCGACCACAACCCCCTTCGACCATGGCACAAGGGTTCAGGGGAGAAGGAGACGGTGGTTGCAAGAGGTAATGGTGGGGAGGCAGCGGTGAGCAAATGGGGAGAAGATGCGGCGGGCAAATGCGTTAGGGAGGCGGCGATGAGGGGATGCGGCGCTACTAGGGAAAGTTGGGGGACTGCGACCAGATGATATCGTACGGGGAAGGAATTGGTGGCGGCGCTGAGGAGAAGGAGGCGTGGCACGAGGGTTCGGGGGAGAGGAGGCAGCGGTTGCAGGAGGTGGAGTGGTTGCGGGAGGCGGAGGATGTGGGAGAAGAGAAGAGGAGGAGCGCGGCCTACGGCCCAACCTTTTCTACGAGGAGCGGAAGAACTACCTACATGCGGATTTAGACGGTTGATCTTTGATCAGACGACTGAAAAGAGATGAGGGAGAACGGACCGACGACCACCAACTCATATTTTTATAATAGTAAAGATAATCAAGCAATGAAAAACAGACTGCACACGCAATAGTACATAAACTCCATATCTAAGTGTATTGATCCGGTTGGTTCCATTAATAAAGGAAGAGAAGAAATCACTTCATATCAAGTTCGGTATAGCAGTTTGCTCCAGAACAAAAATGTTAGGCATGCAAGTGTAGCACTTCATAACATCTTTATTGAGGATGCTATTCTACAACCTAAGAGCTTCGACATAAGTCCAGTGGATCCCATATCTTTGATGAAATCCTCAAAGATCCAAAACAATAGCACATTTACCTTCAATTTAGGACCACAATATTCATTCCAAAAAAACTAAACAAAGATGGACCACGCACCCAACCACGAAAACATAAACGTAGGAATTCCAGGACCACCACCACACTCCATCAGCATGATGCAACTACTACTCAATGTCGGTCCATTCCCATTCTCACCAAGCACAGCAGCCTACAACCTCATGCCACACTTGCTTGCAATACTTGGCATCCCAATCTAGATGTCCAAGCGTCATTTTGACAGTCGAACCAGTTCACACACAAATTGCACAGCCTACATGGCAATAGCTGGCCTAAACAAGATACTACTAGCACGGCACGGCAAAGCAGCCATGGAAACTTGATCCAGCACCCCATCCAACTCATCCTAGCTGCCGAAACCACTGGCAACATCGTGTTAAATGCAACTGGTGACGCTATAAATTCGTGCAATGTGTATCCAGAAACCTAACCAACTTGCAGGAAGTATCGTACAGCGCCATAGGTACAGCCCAAAATTACAACATTTGGCATGGACAACAGGCTGAGCAAACTCTAATCACAAAGGGGCTTTCTCATCAAAATCAAACATATCATGCATTATAATCTTCAAAAATAAGATGTTGAGCAAAAAACAATGGCCGCTGTCTACCATTACACATGACTATTAGCTTGGTGAAGAAATGCAGCGAGCATAAGAATTAGATTAACACGTCCAAACATTCTTGATAGCTAGAAATGCAGATGAAGTAATACAACCACAACTGGCATCGAATGCTCGTTGCATAAACAAGATTTGAATATAACCAGTGGTATATTTCTCGGGCGAAACGAGCAGAGCTAAAGAGAAATAAAATTTGCAGAGGGTATAACACAAATCCTAAAATAATTTACATCATGATAATATGATACGATCTGAAGTACACATAAAAAAAAATGCAGCAGCAGAATACTACGTCTTCTTTCCCCTGTTCATACACGGATACACCTTTCTTTGTTAGGAGAACCAAAAATACCAAATTGGCCGCAAAGTTTGTACGGGAATGCAGTAATTCAAATCAAAATACACAAGAAAAAGTATGAGGAAATGGAAGATAGACAGAGTAAGTCCTGAGAAAGACTACAAAAGCAGCATTGATTTTTTTAAAAATCCCCTTTTACATTAAATTTGCTTTGAAATGCAAGCCAAAAACAAATTAATTTCCGCCAAACCAAAGAAGAAGCAGATGAGGACTGCAAGCCACAACCCCAACAAACAAAAGAATGATTGCTGCTTAAAAAATAACAAGAAATGGGGTCAAAGGCACACCCAAGATCGAACCTTTCCCAAGCCTAGAGCCGCAAAGAACAACATGGAAGGGAAAACCAAGAAACAGAGAGCACAAAAGGATAGAGCAAGGCGCTCCTCACCCAGATCAACGCGGCCGATTCCAGGTACGTACGCTCTCCACTGCTCTTTCCTTCTTCCTCTTTGCTTCCTTACGGAATTCTTGGCCCCATGCTTCTGCTCGTTCCTTGCTTGCTTCAGTATGTACCACACCAAACCACAGCTGAGAGAGAGGGGGACAGGGTCAAGAACGCAAGAAATGTCGAGATACGGAGAGGAATTGCTCTGAGGAGGTATTTTTAGGCCCAAAGGTTTTGCAGGTTAGCACTCAACTTAATTTGGATGAGAGAGAGAGGCAGCTGCTGCCCCTAGGGGTTCTCATATTTACACCCATGCCATCAAGGATAAGATTTTTTTCTCATATTATATTCTCTCCATGCTTATTCGTTAATTCTTTGCATTTACGCCGATAACTTTTTATCTCAAGGATAAATATTTGTACAAATAAACTGAATACTAATAAGTCGTTTTAAAAAGATTATTCTGATAAATCACTTCAAAAGTTAATAAAAAAACTATCATATTTATTTATTTAAAAAATCATAAATTATAAGTTAAAAAATAGACATATGGTCTAAGCGCAGGCTTGACCCTCCCATTGGTTTAGAAAATTTGGTGACGCGCTTGTGGGGTTTTTTGTCATGTATGGGTCTCCCTAATTTTTAATTTTTTGCACATGTGAGTTTTGAACAATAGGCTTGTTATTTACGATGAGGTCCAGTTTTCTCTGTAAATATGCAACGTAGAGTAACAGCAAAATAATAAGCATGGGAAACCTAGTAAGAGAGGAGTTTCATACATTGCATCATAGTTATGGAGGGTTTGAATCGGTTGGAGATTCTAGCCTTTTGGTTTTGAAATAATAGTGGCTAAATGTGGGAGGTGTTTAATTTAGCTGGAGTTTTTAGCTTTTGGTTGAGCAAATGTATGAATTATCCCTGAGTGTGTGAATTGCAACACCCTGCATGTACTATATCTATCATTACACTAGTAATTGGTCTATATTTAAAAAATAAAAAATAGATTAGAAAAAAAGAAAGCGGTGTGAGGCGGCCAGAGGCGGAGGCAATGCGAAGTTAGAGAAGGGAGGGGCAGAGGTAGGGCGCGAAGGGGGAGGCGGTGCATCAGGAGGCACCTAGAGGCAGCATCGGAGGGTCTAAGGGAGAAGGGGCGGCGGTGAGCAAATGTGGAAGCGGAGGTGGTGGGACGAGATGGAAGCGGAAGCGGTGAGAGGAGGCGAAGGTGGAGGTAGCGTGAGGGAGGCTTTTGGAAATGGCTTTCCGAAGCCAGACATTTGATTCAACTGCCCCATAGGGACACACGAAGGTGTGCTCTTTGTCGATTTGCAGTGGTTGCAAATACAAACAACTCAAGGCCTCTCATGTCTTGTGAATAGCACATGCAAATTATTGGGTTACAGCTCATTTTTAAACGAGCATTTGAATAGTTGGAAAGGTGTTACGGTGTGAGTGTCTATATCACACAAAAAGCATAAAGCCGCTCATGCTGCATAAATTGTGTGACTATTTATGGCTTATAGCTCAACATGAACAAGTATTTGCCACTACAGGGAAACCCCCATGTAGAGATGTTTTATTTGTACAATAGAGGCATTATTTCTATGTCTTTATATTGTTGTAGAGATATTTTCTAAAACGCCTCCTCATATAGTGTCACTACAACCAAAGAGACATTATCAATACGTCTCTGTATTCTTTGTAGTATTTTATAGTGACATTATTGAGTGGCATTATATCGGTTACTAGTACGGTGAACTTGAGAAAAAATAAATCTAAAAATATGCACACTATGTAAGATCCAATACTCAAACTCTTAACCTCATGGAAAAAAGCAAGTCGTAGACAACTCACAATAACCATCTCAACCTAAAAGCACATTTGATCATATATATTTTGCTTTCCTTATATGTAGTTTTTTTAACAAGTATCAACTACCTCAAAAACGTCTCTAGAGTGGTAGAAAACGTCTCAAAACCGTCTTTACATGACAAGATTTTTTGGCGGTTTAGAAAGCGTCTAAAAGTCTCTACAAGACAGAAGCCTGTATGTACCTCTGAAATATCTTTAGAAATCATCTCTAGATGAAAAACTATGGCGCAATTTCTTAAGTGTCTCAAAAAATGTCTCTAGAATAGACAATTCCAGATTTTAAAGCCTTTTGTCAATTGCAGTAGTAGCGAATACAAACAGCTCAAGATCATTTGAATAGCACACGTAAACGTTTGGGCTACAACTCATTTGAACTAGCATTGGAATAGCTGGAAAGGCATTACCATGTCGGTGTCTATATCACACAAAAAGAAGGTATAAAGCAGATCATGTTGCAAAATTTGTGTGATTATTTTCGGCTTATAGTTCAACGTGAACTCATGAAGCTGATTTTTTTCATTTTTTTTTCACTGGTTGCATACAAACAACTCAGTACATCACATATGTTACAAATACTAAAGTACACACGTAGGTTTCAACTCAGCTGAATTTACGTCCAAATAAGAGGGAGGTGTGTGTTTGTGTGCATTTGGCCACACCTGGAGCTTTTATTTTGTTATTTCACACCAGTTCCGCACACAAGCAACTAAGTACATATAGGGGTGCTCAAAATGGCTTTTTTAAGTGGTATATGGCTGAAAAGTATTGTAGCTGACTGAAATTACACTGTAGCTGATGATAGCTTATTTGGCATAATTAAATTTAAAAAATAGAAAAAAAAACAGGTTAGTCCATCACAGACAGTAAAAACGAATACGGGAAAAAAAAAGAACCGAAAAAAACTCAAAAAACCAAAAAAAGACAAAATTATTGAATAGTGAAAAATCAGCTAGAAATCTAAGCCGTTTTGAGTGGAGCCTATAGCTGTATTAGAACGCAGGAATTTAACAGGCGTAAGAATAATAAAAAAAAGGTCACCTATCCAGCCTACATTTCTTTCAAGATCACACAAAAACTCATCGGTTATGGCTCGACTTTAACCAATATTTAAATATCATGGGGCTTTACTGAGTCGACATTTTGCTAGTAGCTAATGAGCATATATGATCTCAAATGCTTATCCCAACTCATTTTTAGGAGAATTTTATTGAGCCTTTAATTTATATGTTTATCCTATGACAACCATAAGGGAAATGCCTCTAATACTAAATGGCTTTTTTAGAAATCTCCGATACTAAAAGTATTATACTAACCACATGCAAATAACCTTTGGTAACTTCGCGCTCACCCGGTACTACTTGTGGTATAGAGTAACCGCTCTTGATCACCGTCTTACCAATTTAATGTAGGGTTAGTGTGCCTTGAATCTGATTAGTGTACCAGCTAGCTAGTCGATACTACTTGCTAGTAGCATTACATTTTCTTAGGGGATAAGCAAGAACCGAAAGTGCGGCAGCCTGAGGTCAAGACTCTAAGATCGAGAAACAACTTTGCTCTCATGCTAATCTCTAATCTTGATTAATAAATATTATATATAACGGTAGCTAGGGCATTATTTATCTTATCCTTCATTGGCAGAGATGGTTATCTAGTTGGACACTATGATTAGAGAAAATCCCACACCGGTCAACGGCAAGTTTTGACCAAACAGCACTATAAATCCGAGTTTCATGACTAAAAGAAAGGCGGCAATTTGTACAAGGGCATGCTTCCAAACTTTTAAATTTATGATACATGTGGCGTAAAAAACAAATTCCATTACATAGTGTCATTGGCTATTCACTTGTAATTCAGTTTTCGGAGGAGGATGGAAGCACTGTTCTTTAAATAAAACGAGTTATTAGCTGCAACACTTAGTAAGAGACAAAATCCATTTGAGTCATGAGATCAAATTTGTCCAATTCGTCCTTGCAAGGCAAATTTTACGCTTAACGGAAAAGAAACTAGACAAAATCCATTTAAAGTCATGCATATTTTGATCCATCTCCGATTACCCATTAATTTATGTTCTGTTTCCAGTTTTCCTGTGAATACGATGAACACTTTCCTCTCCAAATTCATCCCTCTTTTCCCCTAAATTCCAAGACCTTTACCCCCTCCCCCACCCAACACTTGTTTAAAGTTTAATTAATCGACATTGGTCGATAAGGGCCCGTTATTTTCAGCTTTTCAGTTTGTTTTTTATTTTGATTTTTTTCAGTAATTACTATTTATTTAATTAAGAAGTCACAAATAAAAGCTACAAGCCATAACCTAAAAGGACGTCCTAAAGGCCACAATGAGATTAACAAAACAAATCTGCGTGCGTGCGTGCATAGATGGAATTGGTATACAATTATATCCTCGTTGCATCCCCCACCGGCGGCCCACCCTATCCAGCAATCCCTAAGAGTATCTCCAATGGTCTGAGTCAGCTAGCTATATGCATGTACACATCAGCATATAGCCTATGTGGAGGAAAGAGAGTATGCAAAAAAAAACCGAGCCAGCTCTTTCTTAAGCACTAGTCTATAACGCAAAACGAGGCAGCCTCTATAAATGGAACGGAGCTTCCCTGTCCCGGGATTCCTGTCCCCTCCCCTGTTCCCTTCAATCTGGAGCATCCACAACTCATCCAACGGCTATGATTTTATATTTGTACTATTTGCCCATTTTCATCTCAAATTTAAAAATAAAAATATGTTAATCCATAATAAATAATAAAAAAATACAGGAAAAATAAATTTTATTTTTTTCTGTAAATAAAATTTATTGTTTCTGTATTTTTTATTATTTATTATGGATTAACATATTTTTATTTTTAAATTTGAGATGAAAATGGGCAAATAGTACAAATATAAAATCTTAGCCGTTGGATGAGTTGTGGATGCTCCAGATTGAAGGGAACAGGGAAGGGGACAGGAATCCCGGGACAGGGAAGCTCCGTTCCTATAAATGATAGTCCTTTTCTGTGTGTGCATGTAAGCATCAAATAGCTATCCTTATAGATAGTTCTTTAGAATGCTAGCTTTAGTGTGTACTATATAAGGCCATGTTTGACATAGCTTCACCAACAGCTTCATGAGCTGTTTTTTGCCAAACACCCTTTTTGCAAACAGCTTCATGGGTGAAGCTCATTTTTCTGCTCTCACAAAGGAATGGGGAGAGGTGAAGCTAAAAAAAGTAGCTTTTCACAGCTCTCTCCCTCAGGCACGCAGTCCTAGGAACACACTGCCCCTCTGGTTCACCAAAATTACACGCATTTGCCACTAGTCCATCCCGTTCACGAAACATAAACAAGACACTAATATTGCTTCCTAATGATTTTAATTTTTTTATTTTTTATTTTAATGTTTTAATTCATACTCATTCAAATATATTATTTTTTAATTTATATGACCATATACAAACATACAACTCCAAATGTTAGAACAAGTCAGGTAGACAGGGTCATCTTGGACAATTGCCCTCTCTCAGCCATGCATGAAGCTGTTGGTGAAGCTGTTTTGTCAAACAGTTTTTAAAACAGATTTAGCTTCATCGGTGAAGCTGCTCGTGAAGCCGAAACAAAAAAACAGCTTCACTAGTGAAGCTGAGCTGTGCCAAATGGGTCCTAAATGATGTGGAAGTCTTATAGTTAGTTGCTAGCTATAACCATTGGAGATGCTCTACGAATCCTACCTTCCATAATCAACCATTACTTTACAGGAAGGCAAAGAAGATTAGAAGAACCACTAATAAAACAAGACCACAAAGTCTTTGGTAGTAATATTCCAAGAATATACCAACCCGTTTCTCTCTGCCAGCTCATAACCACTGCCCACTAGCCCAGTGGCATCTCTCGTAAATATAGCGACAACCGGGGGCGGGAGGCTAAACCCTGAGTGGATAACGTTAGTTAAAGCCGGGGCCCCGCGGTAAAGCGCTCCAGCTCAGCTACGTCCCTGCACCTGCCAAATACCTATCCACAGTCACTCAAATGTGGGGTACGACATGTGGGGCCCAGATATCTGTTGGAGGGTTTGCTGCACGTTGGGAGGCTGATTGGGTTTTACTAATTACAGCTGGAACACGCCTTTGCCCGCCTGTCCAGTTTGTCGCTTCTTTTCGAGTCGGTGGTGCGGCGTTGGGCTGGTACCGCTCCGGTAGGTTAAAATAAGTTATTTTACGATTAGAATTATATTATTGTTGGTTTAAATATATTGTACTGTAGCTGATAGTGACTTATTTAGTATAATTAAATTTAAAAGATTTAAAAAAAAAATATGTTAGCCCATCACAGACAACGCAAACGAATACGGGAAAAAAGAACCGGCAAAAAGTCAAGAAAGTTTAAGCCGAAATGAGCGCGGTCAAACCTCAGGGTTTTATAGTTGCTGTTATGTGGTGATGGGTCTACTTTTTGGTTTTTTAGTTCTTTTCTTCGAGTTTTTAATTATTATTATTTATTAGACTGATAAATTGTTGCTGAAAATCAAAAGAACAGCTCCGATATTGGGTTTTCGTTTTGTTTTTGTTTCGAAGAAAGGTGCTCTAGTATTTTTGTAATTAGCGTGGGGTTTTCCTTGGTTAATTAAAGTGGTTAAGTGGGACTAAACTAAGCGGTGGACGGTCGCGACGACTCGAAGGGCGTGACGCGTGAGAGGTGTTAAACACCAGTTTATTAAACTGCCCAATGTACAGTTATTGCAAAAGGAGCAGATGTCTTTCCATAAAGGCACCTTTTGCCACCCATTCATCATGTATATAAAGCACTGTACATTCAGAATAAAGTGGTTCATGAGTTCTATCGTATACACTTGTCTCTAACTATTCAACACGTTATCAGCACACGCTCAAATCATCCACGCAACAGAGACAACAGGAAAAAGGCTTTCATGGCTACCAAAGATTTTGAGCCACTCGCTCTCGATGGTGCCAATTACCCTACATGGGCTATGGACCTCAAAATCAACCTAACCACACGTGGGTTGCAAATGGTGATATTTAATCCTCCAGAAAATCAAATTCCTCCGGATATTGTGAAATATTCCGTTTTAAGCATAATTCGGAATCACATACATCCAGATTTAAAGGCGGAATATCTGTATGAGGAAAATCCACTCACTTTATGGTTAGCCCTCAAAAATAGATATGAACAGCAGAAAGCTGTAATTCTACCAGAGGCTAATCATGAATGGGCACATCTTAGACTCCAAGACTTCAAAACTGTTGGAGACTATAATCATGCCCTTCATGCTATTTGCTCTAAGTTGCGATTTTGTGAAAAGGAACCAACAGATGCGGACAAAATAGAGAAGACTCTCTACTATGCTCCCATCTGACAGGGTCCTACAGCAGCAATGGCGTGCTGCAAATTACCATACTTATTTTGATCTTATGCATACTATGCTTCAGGCAGAAAAGCATGCTGAACTTCTTTTAAAGAACAATCAGCAACGTCCCATTGGGGCTGCTCCACTTCCTGAAATACATGCTAATCAAAATAATACCAAGTTCGGTGGTCCCAAAGACTACTCAAAGAACTTCAAAGTTAAAATCAAACGCAACAAGAAGCAAAAACCAAGTGGATTCAAGAAAGGCAAAGGCAATTCTGGTAAGAAAATTGACAAAACTGACATTTGTCAAAAGTGTGGTTGCTACAACCATCCTACCAAGAAATGCCGCACCCCGAAGCACCTTGTAAACCTCTACCTCCAGTCTTTGGCTCAAGCCAAGAAGACTCAAGAGAAGAGATATGAAGCACACTTCAATCTCACATCCAACAATGATGAAGCCGGATGCTCTCAAAAGTTCATTCAAGAACTCAAAGACACATGTGCTTCTCCAAAGAAGGATGATCTTATGTGCGTTGAGGACACACTTGAAGAATTTCATTCTCAAGACATGTTTGGAGATCTAAATTAGACTCCTAGTTCCATAGCTAAGTACTATGCTGTTGTAATATAAATAATGTTGTCATCTATATTGTAAGCCTGTATGCTACAATCATATATCGAACACATTCGGTATTGTCAAATAAAGTTTGTATGTATTCTATATATCCTATAAGAATTTCATTAAATTCTTCTTTTGTGTATATAGATTTTTGGAGTCAATCCAATGGAGGAGGAATTATGTCTTGTGGATAGTGGTACCACAAACTCTATACTTAGGGACACAAAATATTTCCTAACTCTTACTAGGAGTAAAGGAAATGTTCTAACTATCGCTGGACGCGATGCAACAATAGTAGGCTCTGGTCGCGCCTCTATTACTCTCCCTATGGGTACACAGTTGGAAATTGCGGATGCACTCTTGTATCCCGATTCAACACGTACCCTACTCAGTTATAGAGATATCCGTAAAAATGGTTTCCATGTTGAAACCCAAAATGACAACAAAGAGGAATATCTCCTCTTAACCAAAAACAACGGATATGGCAAACAAGTACTCGAAAAAATTCCATCTTTAAACTCCGGATTGTACTATACATACATCAAACCCGTTAAACATATTGCGTACAAAGTAATTTTCCAAAACACTAACACATTCCAAACATGGCATGATCGCCTTGGCCACCCAGGCATTGGAATGATGAGGAAAATTATTAGCAATTCAATTGGTCATACATACCATAAAACAAAATTTCCGGAATCCTCAGATTTTGTATGCACTTCTTGTGCCACCGGAAAATTGATTTTAAGACCCTCTTATCTTAAAATCAGAGCTGAACCACTTAAATTCCTTGAACGCATTCAAGGAGATATATGTGGACCTATACAACCATTGTGTGGACCGTTCAGATATTTCATGGTTCTTATTGACGCATCTACTAGATGGTCACATGTGTGTCTTTTATCCACACGAAACCATGCATTTGCTAAGTTAATTGGTCAAATAATTCAATTACGAGCACATTATCCTGAATATCGAATTCAATCAATTCGAATGGACAATGCTGCTGAATTTACATCCCATGCCTTCAATGACTATTGTATGGCTCTTGGGATACAAGTTCAACATTCTGTTCCATATGTCCATACACAAAATGGTTTAGCAGAATCTCTTATTAAGAGAATCAAGCTCATTGCAAGACCATTACTACAGAATTGCAACTTACCAACATCATGTTGGGGTCATGCAGTTTTACACGCTGCTGACTTAATCCAATTGCGTCCAACTGCTTATCATAGCACTTCCCCGCTACAATTAGTACGTGGAAATCCACCAGATATTTCCCATCTGCGAAAGTTCGGTTGCGCTACATACGTACCGATCTCACCACCGCAGCGTACCTCAATGGGACCGCACAGGAAACTTGGGATCTATGTTGGGTATAAATCTCCGTCAATCATAAAATACGTCGAGCCCCTCACAGGGGACCTGTTTACGGCCCGGTACGCTGATTGCATATTCAATGAGGAACATTTCCCGGCATTAGGGGGAGACAACAAGTACCAAACTGAATGCCAGGAAATTAATTGGAATGTTGAAGGCATTCCTGCCTCAGACCCACGTACCAGAGAGACTGAACTTCAAGTTCAGAAACTCATTCATTTGCAAAACATTGCAAATAACCTGCCAGATGCATTTACTGATTATAAGGGTGTCACAAAATCCTATAATCCTGCCAGAAATGTACCTGAAAGAGTGGAGGTACCGCAAAATACCACTCAACTCCCAATTCAAAATAAGAGGGGGAGAAGTACGGTACAAATGGCGGATACAGCTTCTAACAAGCGACAAAGGAAACAAAAGAATGTAAATGCAGATCAACCTCAAGTTGATAGACACCAAAGGATCCTTGAACCCAGATCAACAGTGCACTCAATTACTGATCCTGGGACATCGGAATACCCCGACTCAAATGTTTTGGGAAATAACATTGAGTCATCAGGGGTCCAAGAAATTTCCACTAACTATACTGATTCTGGAGAATCATACGATCGTAAGACTACAATTGTCGACATTTATTTCTCCACAACAATTGCAAACAACCTTCAAAATGATCCAGATCCCAAGACCATGGCAGAGTGCAAACAGCGCTCGGACTGGAATCAATGGAAGGATGCAATTCAAGCGGAGTTAGCCTCGCTCAAGAAAAGAAATGTATTCACCAATGTGATACATACACCTCCCAAAGTATTCCCTGTCGGTTTCAAATGGGTTTTCATCCGCAAACGGAATGAAAACAATGAGGTGGTGAGATACAAAGCAAGGCTTGTAGCACAAGGGTTCACGCAGAGACCCGACATTGATTTCAATGAAACTTATTCTCCAGTAATGAGTGGAATAACATTCCGATACTTAATCTCATTGGCAGTTAAAAATCATCTATCTTTTCAGTTGATGGATGTAGTGACCGCATATCTCTATGGGTCACTTGATTCGGACATATACATGAAAGTTCCCGATGGAATTTCAATTCCGAATCCGAACGCAAATCGCAATATGTATTGTGTAAAATTAAACAAGTCATTATATGGCTTGAAACAGTCGGGTAGAATGTGGTACAACCGACTAAGTGAGTTCCTAACCAAAAAGGGATACTCCAACAATGATGATTGCCCATGCGTGTTCATCAAAAGATCCTCAACAAGATTTTGTATTATATCTGTGTATGTTGATGATCTTAATATCATTGGTAATACACAGGATATAGATGAAGCACGTAATCATCTTATGACGGAATTTGAAATGAAGGATTTGGGTAAAACCAAATTTTGCTTAGGTATACAACTTGAGCACCTTCATACAGGCATACTAGTGCATCAGTCAGCCTATGTCCAGAAAATATTGGAGAAATTCAATATGGACAAAGCATATCCATCGAAAACCCCCATGGTTGTTCGATCTCTCGACAGGGACAAAGATCCATTTAGACCCCGAGATGACAATGAGGAGTTATTGGGACCCGAGGTTCCATATCTCAGTGCCATCGGAGCGCTTATGTACCTTGCAAACTGCACCCGGCCGGATATTGCATTTGCGGTAAATCTACTTGCTAGATATAGCGCTGCTCCAACCAAAAGACATTGGGTAGGAGTGAAGAATATCTTTAGATATCTTCAAGGCACTAAAGATCTCGGTCTATTCTTTCAAAAGAATAACAATATGGATTTAATAGGATATACAGATGCTGGCTATTTATCAGATCCCCATAATGCCAGATCTCAAACAGGTTTTGTATTTTTACATGGTGGAACAGCCATCTCTTGGAAGTCTTCGAAACAGACCCTAGTGGCTACATCCACTAATCATTCTGAAATAATTGCATTATATGAAGCATCACGTGAATGTGTATGGCTTCGCAGAATGATTAACCACATACAACAATCATGTGGTATAGATGCTATTGCATCACCTACCATTATCTACGAAGATAATACTGCTTGCGTTGTTCAAATGCAAACGGGTTACATAAAGAGCAATATCACAAAACATATTGCACCTAAATTATTTTACCCACATGAATTGCAAGAGAGTGGGGAAATAAATATTTTGCAAACTAAGTCTTGTGATAATCTCGCAGACTTATTCACCAAGTCATTACCAACCTCCACATTCCAAAAATTTGTTCATGGAATTGGTATGCGAAGACTACGTGATTTGCAGATGTCAGGGGGAGAAATCTCCTAAAGACTTAACCCGTTCAACTACAGATATTGTACTCTTTTCCTTTATGAGTTTTCCCTCTAAAGGTTTCTCATCAAGGTTTTAAATGAGGCAATATGACAACGTAATCATAAATATATCTCTCTTTTCCCCACAAGGGTTTTAAGAGATATAATCAAATATATGCCATATCATTTTTCTCCTTGAATTTTCCCACTGGGTTTTAAAGGAGTTTTTCATGGCATATCTACTCTATCAGTTCTCCTCATATTTTTCCCTACAGGGTTTTTGGAGGAGTTATTTCAAGATGATGAATCAAGGTGATCATGTGAAGATACATTGGTCAAGGGGGAGTGTTAAACACCAGTTTATTAAACTGCCCAATGTACAGTTATTGCAAAAGGAGCAGATGTCTTTCCATAAAGGCACCTTTTGCCACCCATTCATCATGTATATAAAGCACTGTACATTCAGAATAAAGTGGTTCATGAGTTCTATCGTATACACTTGTGTCTAACTATTCAACAAGAGGCACTGCGCGCCGCTGCCCGACCACGCGACGTCCGAGCTGGCTGGCATCACGAACCGGATAAGGTTAGGCCCCCACGTCGTTCTCGTACACTTAAAATACCTTAATGGCCATGCGATTTGGTGATACTCTACTACTAGTAGTCGGTTGGAGTTTAATTACCTTTTCTTGTGTCGAACTCACAATAGGTCGAGTCATTGCGTAGACGAGCGGTGCGATATCTCCTCTCTCTCTAGCTGAAGGTCGTAATCTGTTCTTGCTTAGGCTTTTTATGTGGATTCTCAAGTATAATTTTCTGTGATTTTAAAATCTGTGCCCTCTAGATTCTTAATACTGAGATAGCTAAACTAATTAGCCTTATTCTCACTAAACAAAACTCTGGTATCTTTACACTACTTCCATTAATATACACTGTGGATAATGTTTGGGTGCTTTCTATCTAGTGCCGTTTAGTTGGGCTAAAATAAGCTTATAACTGAAACTGCATTATAGTTAACTAAAATTACACTGTAGCTGACAGTAGCTTATTTAGCGTAACTAAATTTAAAAATTTTAAAAATAAAAAATAAGTTAGCCTATCACAGATAATACTAATGAATATAGGAAAAAACAGTAAAAAACTCAAAAATTAGAAAAAGATAAAATCTAAAATAATAATAAATAAATCAGAAACCAAAGTTTAAACCAAAATGGCTCGTGGCCCCACCGCGAGACCCTCAGGCAGGGTGGGCCTCACTCTAAAAGGGCCAAGAAGCTGGGAGGGCCCTACGGCTAGCACGGAGATATGTCCTGCAATTTTTTTTTTTTTGATGTCGATGTCCTGCAATTCTGGCAAGGTGGAGCTCGAGATTTTTCTTTTGCCGCCCTCCTTTTGGTAGCAAAATTTCGCGCTCAGGCTCGTCGAGCGCCCGCTCGCCGCATTGTTTCCGTCTTCTGTTTAGAAGTTAGTAGTAAATACTAATATCCGATTTTTAAGTGGTTTCTCTGTTTTTTCACTACTGTCTTGCTTTAAGAATAAGACAGAGAGGATTACAAGTGCATCACCTAACTCATTTCTCTAACTCCGGTCACGCACACATTTCTCTTAATTTTTGCATCACTCGTCCTATCTTTCTAAAAACCACTTCTTTCGGTCCCTACTATTCATTTTAGCCATAAACATTAGTAAAAAAACTATCAGCAAAACTAATACGAACATCTCTTGCGTTTGGCCAATGTACACGAAAAATGAAGCTTTATGTGTGGATTTGGCATCAACAATGTGATCTGTATAGTTGTTGTTGGGTTGGCTTTTAGGGGTGTTTATATTAGCTGTGGTTTATACTTTTGGTTGAAAAATGAATAATAGTGACTGAAAGAAGTGGATTTTAGAATGGAGTGGCGAGCAGTGGAAAAGTAATAAAAAGATATGTACGCGAGATAGAAGAGAATAGTAGGGTACGTAATGCGAAGGTGACGCCCGCCTTATCCTCCGAACGAGAATGAAGTAAGAAGAGTGAAGAAACCGTTTCAAAAAAATAGTTATTCATGTTTGTTTCTGATTTATCTAAATAGAACCCAATATGAACACCTCTTAGTGTTCATATGGGTTCTATTTAGATAAATAGGTTCTACTATTCATTTTAGTGTTCTATTGGCTTAATGCTTGTCAAAGATGCAACGTGAAAATAGGTTGGCTAAACCCGGGTGTTGTCTACCTTTCTTTCGGGAGTGAATGACGAGCCGTATAGCCAAATGTCAAAAAACAGCTTGACTAACTTTGTGAGCTTGATTTTTTCAGACAAAAAATACAATAGCTTGACTAGGATTTGCCCACTCTATAATGTTTATTCATCTTTGACATTTTGTTTTCACCTATCTTATCGACTTGTTCTTTTCGGCCGATAGTTTATTGTTGCGGCTGATAGCTTTTGCCTCTTGAGTGAATGCTTGTGCGAATAAACCAAATACTAATAAGCTGTTTTGAAATGACTGTCCTGGTAAACCACTTTAAAAATATGATAAAAAAATTGTTTTATTTATTAATTAAGAAAAATTATAAATCATCAGCCAAAATAATAGAGCCAATCTCGTACACCTATCTACATTTATCTGGTGCTCACAATCAAAGGCATGGCACTAGGCACTTAATTGGCACTTTAAGACTACACGAAGGCATGAGCTAAACAATCCTAGTCGTAGGGATACTATATAAGTTTTAGACCCTTCAGATTCATGTAATAACTAACATGTTTCTAGTGGAATTTTTACATTTCAAACGGGCTCGTAGAAGCTAAACCCAATAAACTTCGGGTGCTTTCAGGTATATCATTTTTTCCAGGTTATGATTTTTCTCGAACAAATAAATAGGATGGCTTCTCTATCACTATTTTGAAGCGACTTATCGGAATAGCCTTTTTGAAATTGCTTATCGATTTATCAGTATTCGATTCATTTGTATAAGCACTCACGCTAGAGTCAAAAATTATCAGTTGCAGCCGAAAAAACGCACACTATAGTTTTGCTTAGTACCAATTCACTATAAAAAAACTTGTAGAGAAAAAAGGCATTGACCTGATCAGCGCAATTCTATCATGATCTACCACGAAGCAATTTGGCCTCGCTCCAACTGGTTTATAGCTTAAGCTTCTATATGTGGCTTTTTACCTTATGACTGAAATTAAACTATAGCAGTTGTTAGATTTTTTGAAGAATAAAAAGAAAAAAACATCGTATCATCACGGTAAATACAAAAGAATGAAGGGAAAAAAGTAAAACAAATAAAAGGCCAAAATTAAAAGACAACGTGTTACAAGTGTCTTCTGACTTAAATAACTAAAGCTAAAATAAACCAAAATTCGAAGCCGTCTAGAACAGGATCTAGAGTAGAGCATTGTGCATGAGCCGAAACGCATCTACAGATGGACAGCCCTCACGCACACATTCGCTGGGGAGTGCAGCTCGTTAATTGCAGTAGATGCACCGTGCACCATTGGGCCATAGAAACAGTAGCCATAAGGGCATGTACAATGGTATAAGCTAGTTACTAGCTCTAAGATAACTTCTTCAATGATATTAACTTTTAGCACATAGCTCATAACATGAATAGTCCCACATGACATCCTCATATAATCTTGGAATGTGTGTATGAGACTAGCTCTTGATCAAGAGCTAGCTTTTCTCTCTCTTCTATTAAAATATGAAATAATATGTTTAAAGCTAACTCATAAATCATCATTGGACATACCCTTGCTTACAGGGCATTCTCTTTTTGCCCCCCTTGCGGAAACTGTCGGTAACCAACATCCGGTAAGCCGTCGATCGGTCACCGGTAGCTTTTGCTAGCTTCAAGCAATCCAAAATCCTGTCTCCTCTGCTTCCTTCTCTGTGGAAGATCCGTCCGTTCATTTCCGGATGTTAGCAAGTCAAATCGCCACCAAACTAATCGCGAAGTTGCTGACTAACATCCTGAAATTAAGTTCAAATCTAAACCATTACTAATTCATAAACCAAAAGGCGAGATGCGTAGACGCCACCAAGAGATGTCCGCCTGCCTATCTGCCTTACTGAATAAAAAAATGTGCATGATGTGCTAACAGTTTGGCTTTCAAAGCTCGATCTATATAGTGTGTACCAAGAATATATTCTAATGCAGCTACAACAAGAGAAATACGATAACTAAGGTGTCGCTTGATTAGACTGAAATAAGTTAGTTTATGACTGAAATTACACAGTAGTTGATGGTGGCTTATTTGAGGTAACTAAATTTTAAAAACTTAAAAATAAAAAAACAGTTTAACCCATCACAGACAACGCAAACGAATACAAGAAAAAAAGAAATGACAAAAAACTAAAAAGTCAGAAAATGACAAAAGTATTTTATTTAACTTTTGGATATAACATTTCGTTGATAGCATCATTTTAGAAGCCGTAACAGCGTAATGGTTCCTTCAAAAAAAACAGCGTAATGGCAAAATCTTACAGGCAGTAAAGATTTCTATACTACTAACTGGATTTCAGGTCACGGCACAACTACGCAACCGCGAGGCCCTAAAGCAAAAGTGATTTGGTAAATAAATCCTTGCTTGAGAAGACAACGGGATTATAGAGTAACCATATGAACCGGGGGCCGAAGTAACAAATTGCTAGAACAAGAGGGGTAGTTTTGCTAAATCCTCCTCCTCGGTGTATAGACCGAACCTGGCCATGTCAGCTCGTCCCACGTGGTGACGCGCGAACCGGAGCCATTGGCTCTCCCTCGCGGCGTGGGTCCCGAAGGCGGCAGTACCGTCCGATGACGCCTCGGACGTGGGCTGGACGGCCAGGATGCGGGGAGGAGCCGGTGGAAAAGACACCACCGCTGTTTGGGGGCCGTGCGGGCTGCGAGCCGCCGCGTTCCACGGGCACCTCAGTCGGTGAGCCCACGACCGCGCGTGGGGACAATGGCAACATGCCACATTTATGACTCTTGACCTTTTGTAAGTAAGCCTAGAAACCTGTTTTTTTTAAGCTGAAGTTTATAACTTTTAGCTATAATTTATAGTTTTTAGATTATTTATGTAAAAATTATAGAATAACAAAAACTCATATGCTATTTTTGCTAATATAAATGAAATCGGTACAGTATGTACAATTAACTAGTAGACCATATCTTAAAAAGATGCTCCGTTTAAAATCTAGTTATTATATAAAAAGCCAATAACAGCTTTTAGAAACTGAAAAGAACAGGCCCTATATCCACAAACATGGCACCAGGACTGATGTTTCACTCTACAAATTCGAATAGGTGTTTAGGTAAGGCCTCGTCCAATCCGATGTTTTAGCGACTTTATCTTGCTATTTTTTTGCTAAAGTCACACCCAATAGTTGTAATTTTTTCTGAATCAATTAATTAAAGAAAAATAAAGAAAAAACATCATTATATCTCGACATACAATACAAAGAAAGCGGGATGAAGAAAAGACAAAATAACCTAAATCTAAAAAAAACTAAAGAAATCGAAATTAAGAAATCAATATGTTCATTCCAACTTATGGCTTTTGCAAATAAAAAGTTAAAAGCTGAAGCTAGAATGAACGGTGTCTAAAACTCCTTAACCATTGTGATCAAATGAAGTGATGAACTTTTTTACGGTTGTTTATTTTTCTTTCGTATCTTTTGTATGTAAACTTTGTTTGCTTTAATTAATATCTTTAGTAGAATTCTTTCCTATTGTTCTTATTAAAAAAAGGTGATGAACAGCCTGCGCAGCAGCTACTCGAAAGTTTCACTCGTCAGATGCATTTGTCAAGGTTGGCTTTCGGTGAGCCCTCCTCCGGTTGCCGTGCCCCAAACCTCGTCGACGTGCGAGGATCTTGACTGCCATACTAAAATGAGAAATGGTTCTATACACTTAGTTGATTCTCAATCGTTCATTAAAGTTCATCTAATGGTTATTATGGTTTTGACACCTCCGATATTTGTGAATGGTGTACAGGGATGATGTTAGCGAAATGGGTAAAGGAGTAATTTCGCGTGCTCACTGTCTTAAAACTATCCCGCACGCGCACCACTTTCGCCGAGCTGGGGAGATGGCTGAGGGGACAAGGTCGTCGCGCTGATGGGAGATGGTCAAGGGGACGAGCTCACCGCTACTGAGGGAGACGACCGAGGGGACAAGGACGTCGTGCTGGCCCCACCGCGCCCCCGGCCGCGTCCCAACCTCGCCTTCCGCCTCCCGGCATGAATCTGACCGCCTCCTTGCACCGGGCGCCTTGCTGCCCCGCTGGTGCGTGCCCATCGGCCGGCCACCGTGCGCCCGCAGCGCGCCGCCCCGTGCAGCATCCCTGCCGCCACCTCCGCTTGTGCGCCTCCCGAACGCCCGCAGCGGTCGGCTCGCGTGCGCTTGTCGGCTGCCGCGTCCGCGCGCCCCGCAGGCTCGCCGGCCCCCCGCGTTTTTGGCAGAAGATCAGATCGGATAAATATGGAACTGGCAAAAGATTTATGGCCTCAACGTGGAATCCGCCCAATTGAACTTGATACTGTAAAACATGGAGGATACCATACTTGTTTTCATACATCCGTACTTAACTCCATGTTATGGCCGCAATATCCGTACAGTTAACTAAACTTGGAAAACTAAAAATACAATTTTGTCCCTACCAATTGAACGGCCAGATGTGGTGGAGGTGTTAGCACCTCCAGCACCTCCATATGGACTGAACCAAATCTCTACTAGAATACCATACGTCAAAGTTCGGATCGGATGCCAATGCCAGAGTCACCAGGATTAAGCGAGATCTCCTGCGTTAAATCATAATAGAGTACGTGTGCTGTTAAACTTAATTAAGGAGACCCTCGCAAAAAAAACTTAGTTAAGGAGACATACGTGTCGTGCTGCCATTGGCCTACACATAACAATTGCATGGTCCGTTGCAACTGAGCCGAACATTTTCTTTGGCTCATGGCTTCTATTAAACAAACAAATAAGATAGTTTTTTTTTGTTATCATTTCGAAGCAGTTTATTGGTATAGTTTTTCAAAGTGATTTATTAGCTTATTGACATTTGGTTTATTCGTACAAACGCTTACAGTAAAACCAAAAACTATAAACCACAACAAAAAAGAACGCACCCAAACTCTTTGCTTTATGTTTTCAAAATCTTTTTTCGACATTTTTTCAGGACTTTTCGACTGAAAGACAGCAAAGCTTGTGAGCATTTGGTAGGAGTATAGGGCAAAAATTATACTCTTTCTGCGGTGGAGAACAAAACAACAACTGAGCATTGGAACCCTAGCCACTACCAGGATCTTCACCACCGCTCCCCGCCGTCAGCCCTTCTACCCTCTTGTGCAGTGCTCTCGCCGGTTTCCAAAAGTAATTTTGATTTTCTTTAATTTCTTCGCTTGTATTTCCTAGATCAGGTTGTTCTATGTTTCCTTCAGGTTTTGCTACACTAATTCACTTACTTGTACGATGACGACGCCTACATCATAAATAGACACTGAGTCGAGTTGGTCATAAATAATCTCCTCTAATTTTTTCCGACAAACAACACTACTACCGAGTCACGGGTCTACACATCTATGAAGATCCTACTTCCTGCTTCTGTGGTCATCGGCGATCATGTCGCCTCGCAAGATCCAAAGTCTTCGGTGAAAAAGATAAAGAAATTTAACATATCATTGTATCAATGGTAAAATGATGTTCATATACTCATGTACTTTAACATTGTGTTATTGATATAAACCAGTCTTTTGGAAAAGGAAGAGGGAGAGAGAGAACAAAATGCGGAGAGTTAGAGCAACTCCACCAGGAGCCCTCAAATCAGAGCCCCTACTTTTGATTTGAGGGCTCCCCCTATTTTTGAGGGCCCTGTTTTTTGAGTTGAACTCCAGCAGAAACCCTCAAATCAGGGCCCTCAAATTTATTCCAACTGAGAATGACATGTAGAGCCCACCCGTCATTCTCAAATTTCTCTACCCCTCCTCTCCTCCACCCGTGAGCTCCCCTCTCCGCTCGTCCACCGCGCCTCCTCCTGTCCTCCAGCCGCGCCTCCTCCTCTCCTCTCAGCCGCCGCTCTCCACGCTCCCCTCCCCGCTCGGGCCCCTCCCTCTCCGCCGCGCTCTCCACGCTCCCCTCCTCGCCGCGCCCTCTTCGACCTCCTCTGACCCTCCTCGACGCATACGCCCTCTTCCGGGACCCCGCCACCTTCCCCTCCGGGACCCCGCCACGCATACGGCTCCGGACGACGCCCTCTTTCCTCACCCTCGGCTGGCCGCCGCGGTTTCCACCGCCGCCTCCCCATCGGTCGACCCCGGACCGATTCCGCTCGGTGGGAGCCGCACCCCGGCACCCTGCGGCCTCCCCCACCGCCGGCCGGCGTCCTCCGCCACGCGAGCTCCCCCCGCCACGGTCGCCTCCCCGCGCCGTTGCCTGTGCTCGTCGCCGGCTCAACCCGGCCTCCTTCCGGCCGCCCCGGTAGCTCAGGTGAGCTTCTACCACCTTCCCCGCCGCAGCCGCGCGCCTCGCCTCGCTCTCCGCACTCCCTCCCCGCCGGACCCCTCCCTCCTCCATGCGCGCCCTCACCCCCGCCGCCGACGGCGCGTCGGAGATGCGTTCGGGAGCCAGGGAAGAGGAGCCGCCGAGGAGGGCAGTGGCGGCCGCGGGAGGAATCGCCGGGGGAGCCGCCGAGGAGGGACGGGGCGTGCAGGGGATTGGAGGCGGCGGGGAAAGTTTCACGGGTCCGGGAAAAAAACGAGGAAAACCGTAGGATGAGAGCCAGAGCAGGGCCCCTGGGAATGAGGGCTTGGAGGCCTCATGTTGAGAGGCCCTCCTATTTTTGAGAGCCAAGTAGGGGCCCCTGTTGGAGTTCATTTTTTGCTCTGCCTCTCAAATATGAGGTTTGAGGGCTCAAGTAAGGACCCTGCTGGAGTTGCTCTTACAGGACGATGTATTAGAACATCGTGTGATGAAAATTGTGATGACGTAGGTCGACGACTGCACACAAGTATTACTACATTAAACAGAAAATTACTTGACGCACATCCTCACTGACATCTCTCATATGCTAGGTTATGGGTACTAATTCGAATGCCATACTTGAATTTTCCTATGGCAGAACATATCAGGGGAATGCTCAGAATCTTAAAAGATTATGGCCGGTTTGAAACACATGAATTATACATAAAGCTTTTCAAGAACTTCATAGAAAATAGCCTCTTATAAACATGTAGAAAACGCTGCCTGAAAAAATCTAGAAACATTATTTGCATTCCAAAGGCGCGTAGCCGTTCGTGATTGGCTACTGCCCAAAGATCAGTCAAACGTGGACAAATTGCCAGCAAAACAATCAAGGAAATCTTGTAGACGGCTTGTTTTCCGGCCGATTCCTTTGTTGTTACGTAGTACAGTCCTTCCCCTTCCCATTGTCTTGAGAACGGTCTTCGAGCGCTAGCTCTGCCTGCAGTCAAAACCGAATCAGAGCATCGACGGGATAATAGTCTAACACGACCGGTCAGCCACGTACGACACAGGACACGTTTACTGACAGCAGCAAAGCTCCTCGTAACAGCAAATTCTTGACCTGTTGTGCATGGCCGTGGCGTGTTCGTCCTGCGTTGTCGACACGAGTGACAAGTGAACTGTGAACAGGAAAGCTGCAAGGAAGGTTGGATGTGCTACGTGGTTTCCGGCCGGTTCAGGCTTTGATTTTTCACTCGCTGCTATAGTAATTAATTTTTAAACAGTATTTTTATAATGGGTTTTATATATAGGTCATAATAGATACTATATTTGAGTTTAGATATACCGATCAAAATCACATGCGATAGTTTCCCTCCATGCACTATCTCTGACAAACAGAAAAATTCAAAATCTATTAACCAAAAGTCATAGTCATAACCCAAAAGAATCCACCCACTTGGGCCTTCTCAAATTGCGATGAGATCCACTTGTTAGATCTGACGTAGAACACGAAAAAAATTTCCGATTCATTTGCAAATTAAATTGTTTTACGCAAAAATTCTATGAAATTCTTGCATTCGGCATTCGCGAGTGTAGTGCAGACTTCAGAGCGAGTTCCCCAACAAGTGCTGTTTGAACTGCCAAGCGACGATCGACAGTACCCAAGAAATGCGCCGCTACAAAGGGAAAAAAAACCACTGCTACAGTAGCTACACAGCATGTGTGCCATGTCGGTAGATCGATCGAACAAGCACGTGGCACAGTATGGAGATGTAAGCTAGTAGCTAGCTAGGCTGTCAGTACTACTACGACTCTGTTGACATCACGTAGCTCAGAGATAGATGCACTGCACAAACCAACGAGTAGCAGCAGCAGCAAATGGGGTGCCCTGTCTCTCTGAACGCAGGCACATGAGCATATGGAACGTGCATTGGTTTGGGAGCTGCTGCCTTCAAGGAGAGGGAGGGCGTGGCATGGCATGCAGTGATCATGTCCATCGATTCTGAAGAACCCTTTTGATTGGGACAGATCAGGGAAGGGCTACTGGCTGCGGATGTGATGTCTAGGGCTGCGAGAGGATAAGGCGAGGGGGACCATGGTTCATGCATGTCTGTCACAGAGATATGGAATGGCTTCTGGTCATCTGCATGCAACTTTGAAAAGAATGGAGTGGGCAATATGCCACGACCTTGTATCATGGAGTTCATGTGCCACACACCAGGGCCTAGAAAGGGAAGGAAAGGTAAGGAAAGGATAGGATAGTTCAATTTGGGGCTGGCTCACTTCTGAAATCATGGAGATGTCGAGATTGGATGGAAAGGTCTTTTGGGCACTGATTCTTAAAGGAGAAGGGTGCTGCTTTAGGAACAAGCAAGTTGCTCGCACTTTGATTGTTGCCGTGTTAACCGGTATTATAATGGAAAAAGAGAAGCCCTTCGATAAAAGGGATGTTTGATACGTCGTTGGATCTGTCTCAAAGGGAAGATTAATAACTACCTAGCGCTGAACAAGCCATGTATGTCCAAGTTAACTGAGAGTCAAGGTTCACCTTTCGAGCTAAGGCCAATCAAAGTCAACTTGTAATCTTGTATAATTGATTGTCGTATAATCTGTAGCTTAAAAAGGAAGCTTACAGTGATAGGATGAGGAGAATTTTTGTTTGGTTTGCACGGTTAGCTTTGGAGTAGGCCGGCATGTGAAGGTGAAAGAGTGTTTTCGGACAGGCTCGTAGGCTCTTGACTGCATAATATCTTTGGGAAATAAGCAGAGCCATCCTTTATCTTGGCATGTAAGTAAAGCTGCGTAGCAAAGATTATATGCTAGGTAAGCTGTCGCCAATATGTGTGGGGGAAATATCGCCGTTAGCCTCCCTCACACCCTGGGCGGAGTGGAGCATTTCGTTGTGGGATTTGGATTGGGCCCGGCCTAGCATGTTGTAGATCGAACAAGTACTCCTCGCCTAATGGTCCCAAGCACATCTGTCTGTTGAAATACTCGTGTGGAGTCGTGGGTCAGGACTAAGGATTCGAAGCCCAACAACAGAAGCACGGCTGTGACATGGTTTTGCAAGCACGTACCTGCTGCATCTCCAGACGCCGGATCTTTTTCCTTTTAGTTTTAGTTTATAACTTACATATTATCTTACGAGAAATTATAAAGTACCGAAATTTACATATAGTTTTTAGTCTATATAAATAAGTCGATACAGTGTATAACTACAATTAACTTATAGATCCGTCTTAAAAAGCCTCTATTTAAAATTAGTTATTATAAAAAATCTAAAAATAGATTTTAGAATATAAAAGAAGAGGTCCGGTAACGTGCCCGCCGCCCGAACCCTCGGCCTCGTCCGCCGTCTCCGCTTCTCGTTTCCATCTGTGCGCGCACGTACCGCGCGGCTTGCTGCCCTGCGTACATGTCAGGATCTAGTAGCTAATCATGCAGTTTCGACGCTTCTCCAAGCACCTGACGCGAAGCGCACAGCGATATCGAACATTGAATTAGCTGCTCCCCCTCCCCGTCCAGCCGAAGGCGACCGAGCAAGAAGTTGGCCGGCATCCCGCCCTACCCACTCTAGCATGCAGATGTAGCGTATCGATCGATCATAAAAGCCATTGCAGGCAGGCAGGCAGGAAGCGCATTTACTCGCGTGCATGTTGCAAACATTGCCGGGCACCCAGGTCGGTCGGGCCGTCGGAGATCGACTGGGCTGTACCAATCGATGTTCAGTTCCACGGATCGATCGACCGTGTCGAATAAATAAGGAAAAGCTGACCGCGTGATGGGCTTGTGTCTCGTATGCGGCCATGGTTTCCTGCCTTACACGGCGGTGCCCTACTGCTGGGTGCACTGCGTGGTCGGTCGGAAACACGAGGAACTGTAGAGTAGTAACCTGTAAACATCTCTCCCGAGCCCCACACGCACGGGCAGAAACTGCAGGCTGGTCTTTCACGAGCTGCTCGGAGAAGAGACAGGTGGGCAGGCTCTTCGCCTCAGGAAAGAACGGAGAGGAGGAAAGAAGGAACATAGACATCGGTCAATTTTTTTAGTGCGA